>CM074721.1:32252817-32852817 GCA_037306005.1 Rhinophrynus dorsalis | reverse complement strand
GTGGCTAACCGTCGCGGGTCCAGCTGAGCATCCTGGGAGTTGTAGCCCGCAACTTCAATATGTGTATAATACATTGCCAACAACAAATTAAGCCTTGTAAATACAAAGACAAGTCTATGTCTAAAATGATTCATGTCAGATTATCATGTGGATTGGCACAAAGCATTGAACCACAAGTATGGAACAAGCCATAAAACGATCCTCACTTCAGAACACCGCCAACAAAAATAAACTGTATCCAATGTACCCGATATCAAAGTAGCTCACTCACATATGCTGTCAACGTCAGAAAGATGCAAAATGCATGATCTGTTCAAGAATCTAATTCTGACGGGTTGAGAAGCATTAAAAACCAACCTCTTACCCAGCGATCCGATATGATTTACACCGGTTGTCATCCACACCGGCTTTAAAGTTTCGATGTTACCACCAAACTTGAATATGTCAGAGATAAACATTTGTTGCATCATGTATCTCTATCATGCGGCAAATCAGCTTATTGTCGGGAGTCCCTGGCTCTACGCATGCTGCCACTTCTGCAGACATCGCGGAGACCTATTTACAGGACTCAACCCGATTCACACTCTCTTGTATGGATCGTTTTTAAAACAATGAAACTTCATTTATTGAACTTTATACCATACTGTCTACTCCGAGTAGGAAATCTCCAACTCATTAAATAATTCAACTTAGTGGGATTCGTGGTCACTCCCTTGACACCCGTGCCATGTACATATACAGATTAAACTGTAAATAATCACATCCGCCATCCGGTGGGGTTGGTAATCAGACAGCTAACTTAAATATATCTAACAATTGAGTTATAGCAATCGGACCATTGGATATACAGATTATGAAAGCGGTATCGCATTAATTATGATAATCACAGGGATGCACCCTGCAGAGTACTCCATGTGGCCAATATGGAATGTGTCAATCCACACATAGACAACCCGAGAGAAGGATAGCCCTATTCCGATAACCGAGGATCCACACATTGGGTACGCTCCTTCTTGGCAGAAGTCGACCAGTAACATATCAGATGGCTGTCATACCTAAACCATCATTAACCATAGCCCATAATACAAAAATGTAGCTTAACGGAGCCGGATCCCAATCCGTGGTCGCAAAATAGCCTCCTACATAAAAGAGACATTATGATCTTATCGCAAAAGGGTAACTGAACTTAAATTTCCCCTCTAATCTCCACGATTGTTCACAGCAGTGATATTAGAATTAAGCCTGCGTGAGTAAAATTATCAATAAATCAGTCACTTCAAGGCATTGGATAACCTGCTTGATGGCTATTAATCATCGCATTTGCTCAATTAAATCATATTCCACAGCCATTCTAAACCAAGAGATGTATAATTAAAATGTTAGAAGATATTCATAAGATGTGTCATAAGAAACAATTGAAGGACAGTTGTTCATTCAACCCCCTTGGGGCAACTGTATCCAAAAAATGTATCCATTTAGTCTCTTTTTGTAGCAGTTTTCTTCCTCTGTCACCTCCTCTGGGCAAGGGGGGCACCCAGTCTATGATCATGTATCTTAAGGAAGGCAATGGATGTTTGAGCATGGCAAAATGCAGTGCAACCGGTTGCTCCTTAATTTTGGAATGATGCTTCTTCATGGGATTGTTCACAGCCTCCAAGGCAGCTTTAATAGCTGATCTGTGGTTACACATTCTTTCTTTAAAGGAAGTCACTGTCTTGCCCACATATGTTAATCCGCAAGGGCACATGATGATATAGACCACAAATTGGCTCGTACAAGTTAAATGATATCTTATCGGAATTTTATATCCTTTTTGGGGATGTTTGAAAGATGTACCTGCTACCATGTAGCTACAGGTCACACAAGAAATGCATTTGAAGCAGCCTGGCTTAAGTTTCGTGCTGTGCTTACTGTAGCATTGAACTGGGTCCGTTTTGACTAGAATGTCTTTGAGGTTTCACCCCCTTCTGTAACAGAACATCGGGTACTCTTTAGTGTGAGCTGCTAGTTGTGGGTCAGTTTTAAGAATGTCCCAACGTCTTCTTACACTATTGCTTGTCTGATCAGAACCTACTGAATAGGTAGTTTGAAACCTCAGTCGTTCACTTTCTGTCCTCTGTTTTTGCTTAAAGCTCTGGTCTCTTGGTGTGTTTAAAACCAATCTTTTCTGGGAGTTAATTAGTTTTTCATCATAACCTCTGTCCAGGAATTTTTTACCCATTTTGTCCAATTCCATTTTCAACAGGTCATCATTACTCACAATCCTCCGAGCCCTCAGCATCTGAGATTTAGGTAAACTCCTCTTAAGATGAGGAGGATGATGACTCTGGTAATGGAGGAGATTATTCCTATCAGTACCCTTAGAGTACAGTGTGGTCTGTATTTTACCCTCTTCAAGCTGTACCAACACATCTAGGAATGGTATCTCACCCTTGCTGCAATTTAAAGTCAAATGAATTCTAGAGTGACCTATATTTAAATCCTTCACCATCTCCTCCAGCTCACAAGCCGTACCCCGCCACAATATGAACATATCATCAATGTAGCGGGTGTACAATACCTTGCAACGCCGGAACAGCGGGTGAGGAAACAAATGTTCACATTCATATTTGTGCATGTACGTATTAGCGTATGAGGGTGCCATGCATGCCCCCATTGCTGTCCCAGTCTTCTGCAGATAAAACTTATTTTCAAACCTAAAGAAATTCCTTGTCAGACATAATTGTAATAGAGAGACAAAGAATTCAACAGGGGGACCCGTATATAATACATTGTTAGTAATAAGGTCTCTAACTGCTTCAATTCCTTCATCGTGAGGTATCACTGTGTACAAAGACCTCACGTCCATCGTACCCAGTAAACACTCACCAAGGGAAGTATCCAACTGTGACAAAAGATTTAAAAAACTATTGGTATCCTTCAAAAATGAGGGTAAATTCTGTACACATGGTTGTAAGTATACATCTATATATTGTCCTAGTGGATGAAGTAAAGACCCTATTGCGGAGATGATTGGTCTCCCCGGTGGATTGTTTAGTGATTTATGTATCTTAGGTAGCGTGTATATGATTGGGCGAATAGGATGTTCAGTAGACAGGAATGATACTGTTTGTTCACTAAGCCAACCTGATGTCATACCAAGGGAAATAAGCTCATCTATCTCCTTCTTAAATTTAATAGTGGGATCAAAGTGTAAATGCTCATAGGTATCACCATCAGCTAGTTGGGAAAGGATCTCCTCCCTGTAGTTGGAATAGTCCTGTAGGACTATTGCCCCGCCCTTATCTGCTGCCCGTATCACTAGATTATGATCTGAAGTAAGTGATTTAATGGCTTCTCTTTCTATGCGTGTTAAATTCTGATAACCCTGTGCGACTTTGGCACTTTTGGAAACAGTATCTTGCTCTACCATACGCTGAAAAGTTTTGATTGATGGGTTATTGCTCTGAGGGTCAGAAGCAGATTTAACCCTGAGAGCATTTGTGGCCTCTTTCCTATTAACATCTTTGGGAAAAAACTCTTTAAGCCTTAATGTACGATTAAACTTATATAGGTCCACATGCCAATCAAAGCTAGAGAATTTGTTTGTAGGGACGAAAGACAGACCTCTTTGTAACAATCTTGATTCACCCATGGTTAATGAGTGTGAAGATAAATTAAAAACTAGGGTTTCGGTAGGGGAGGTTTGGCTGAGTTGTCTATTTTTATTTTTGCCCCCCCTCCTCGTCCTCTTCCCCTTGTGTTGCCTCTGTTTTGTTCCTGTGCCCTTGTAGTTACCCCTAAAAAAGAAGAATCAGTTGATGTTCCCTCGATCTCAGAGTCAGGAGAGGAAGATAGTATGTCCTCTCTGTCTGTGAGACCAGGAAGTTTAGGTTTTAAAATAGGGCGTCTTCTGGGTATTTTTCTGGGTTGTTCAGAGTCACCTGTAAGCCACTTATACACTCTGTGTGTTTTATAATCTTCCAATACTTTATTAAACTTATCCCTCTTATATTTGGCCAATTTGTTCTGATATGTTTCTATTTGCTCTTCTAACTTTTTACACCAATCAGTGGATTTATCATTCCTTAAGGTCTCAGAATGTTTAACCTCAAATTCATTGATATTTTGCCTTACCTGACTAAGCTCCTTGTTAATCTCCTCCACCACCAAGATCATTAAATCCAAAGAACACTGGTTCAAAACTCCAATCCATTTCTTGCAGAAATTAGCATTTGTACGTCCAATTGTGGGTACATTCTTAATCCTAAATCCTCTTGGGATCTTCTTATCCCTATAATATTCAGATAATGTAACACCATGCAATGTCAAATCAACCTCCCTTTTCTTATGTTTCAGAAGTTGGAAGTGGAGTTCAGTTGGAGTAAAGTGTCCATATGTGGTGGTAAAGTTGTCCTTAAACAGAATAGCTTCCACCTTAGACTGATCAATCTTGTAGATTTGTGCATCAGTGTCCGTCCCCCCAGCAGCCTCAAAGAATCCCTCCATGAATCAATAAAAACTGTATCAAGTATACAGGGTCCTCTGGTGGATCAGAAAAAGTTGGTTTTGGTTCCTAAAGAACCTCTAGCTGAAATAGAAAAATGCGGGTGCACCAAAAAATGAGTATAAAACTCATATAATAGATATATGTGTGAAATTTGGGCACTCCTAAATAGGAAAATAAATAACTACTGCCTGGTGCTACTGGTAAAAACGTAATACAGTGAGAGAAATGGTAATCTTCTGCCATGAAACCAGTGCACGCATAGGACTTCAATAGTACAAAAAATGTTTATTCAATCGACGTTTCGACCCCCTAGAGGGCCTTTATCAAGACAATTAGTGTAACACCCAAGTGCCCCTTTATACAGTGATACATTTTTAAAAAAACCCGCCAAGAGCGCTCATCTGCGGCCCGCGGTGACGCCACACAATGCGTGGCTAACCGTCGCGGGTCCAGCTGAGCATCCTGGGAGTTGTAGCCCGCAACTTCAATATGTGTATAATACATTGCCAACAACAAATTAAGCCTTGTAAATACAAAGACAAGTCTATGTCTAAAATGATTCATGTCAGATTATCATGTGGATTGGCACAAAGCATTGAACCACAAGTATGGAACAAGCCATAAAACGATCCTCACTTCAGAACACCGCCAACAAAAATAAACTGTATCCAGTGTACCCGATATCAAAGTAGCTCACTCACATATGCTGTCAACGTCAGAAAGATGCAAAATGCATGATCTGTTCAAGAATCTAATTCTGATGGGTTGAGAAGCATTAAAAACCAACCTCTTACCCAGCGATCCGATATGATTTACACCGGTTGTCATCCACACCGGCTTTAAAGTTTCGATGTTACCACCAAACTTGAATATGTCAGAGATAAACATTTGTTGCATCATGTATCTCTATCATGCGGCAAATCAGCTTATTGTCGGGAGTCCCTGGCTCTACGCGTGCTGCCACTTCTGCAGACATCGCGGAGACCTATTTACAGGACTCAACCCGATTCACACTCTCTTGTATGGATCGTTTTTAAACAATGAAACTTCATTTATTGAACTTTATACCATACTGTCTACTCCGAGTAGGAAATCTCCAACTCATTAAATAATTCAACTTAGTGGGATTCGTGGTCACTCCCTTGACACCCGTGCCATGTACATATACAGATTAAACTGTAAATAATCACATCCGCCATCCGGTGGGGTTGGTAATCAGACAGCTAACTTAAATATATCTAACAATTGAGTTATAGCAATCGGACCATTGGATATACAGATTATGAAAGCGGTATCGCATTAATTATGATAATCACAGGGATGCACCCTGCAGAGTACTCCATGTGGCCAATATGGAATGTGTCAATCCACACATAGACAACCCGAGAGAAGGATAGCCCTATTCCGATAACCGAGGATCCACACATTGGGTACGCTCCTTCTTGGCAGAAGTCGACCAGTAACATATCAGATGGCTGTCATACCTAAACCATCATTAACCATAGCCCATAATACAAAAATGTAGCTTAACGGAGCCGGATCCCAATCCGTGGTCGCAAAATAGCCTCCTACATAAAAGAGACATTATGATCTTATCGCAAAAGGGTAACTGAACTTAAATTTCCCCTCTAATCTCCACGATTGTTCACAGCAGTGATATTAGAATTAAGCCTGCGTGAGTAAAATTATCAATAAATCAGTCACTTCAAGGCATTGGATAACCTGCTTGATGGCTATTAATCATCGCATTTGCTCAATTAAATCATATTCCACAGCCATTCTAAACCAAGAGATGTATAATTAAAATGTTAGAAGATATTCATAAGATGTGTCATAAGAAACAATTGAAGGACAGTTGTTCATTCAACCCCCTTGGGGCAACTGTATCCAAAAAATGTATCCATTTAGTCTCTTTTTGTAGCAGTTTTCTTCCTCTGTCACCTCCTCTGGGCAAGGGGGGCACCCAGTCTATGATCATGTATCTTAAGGAAGGCAATGGATGTTTGAGCATGGCAAAATGCAGTGCAACCGGTTGCTCCTTAATTTTGGAATGATGCTTCTTCATGGGATTGTTCACAGCCTCCAAGGCAGCTTTAATAGCTGATCTGTGGTTACACATTCTTTCTTTAAAGGAAGTCACTGTCTTGCCCACATATGTTAATCCGCAAGGGCACATGATGATATAGACCACAAATTGGCTCGTACAAGTTAAATGATATCTTATCGGAATTTTATATCCTTTTTGGGGATGTTTGAAAGATGTACCTGCTACCATGTAGCTACAGGTCACACAAGAAATGCATTTGAAGCAGCCTGGCTTAAGTTTCGTGCTGTGCTTACTGTAGCATTGAACTGGGTCCGTTTTGACTAGAATGTCTTTGAGGTTAAGCTCCGTTAAGCTACATTTTTGTATTATGGGCTATGGTTAATGATGGTTTAGGTATGACAGCCATCTGGTATGTTACTGGTCGACTTCTGCCAAGAAGGAGCGTACCCAATGTGTGGATCCTCGGTTATCGGAATAGGGCTATCCTTCTCTCGGGTTGTCTATGTGTGGATTGACACATTCCATATTGGCCACATGGAGTACTCTGCAGGGTGCATCCCTGTGATTATCATAATTAATGCGATACCGCTTTCATAATCTGTATATCCAATGGTCCGATTGCTATAACTCAATTGTTAGATATATTTAAGTTAGCTGTCTGATTACCAACCCCACCGGATGGCGGATGTGATTATTTACAGTTTAATCTGTATATGTACATGGCACGGGTGTCAAGGGAGTGACCACGAATCCCACTAAGTTGAATTATTTAATGAGTTGGAGATTTCCTACTCGGAGTAGACAGTATGGTATAAAGTTCAATAAATGAAGTTTCATTGTTTTAAAAACGATCCATACAAGAGAGTGTGAATCGGGTTGAGTCCTGTAAATAGGTCTCCGCGATGTCTGCAGAAGTGGCAGCACGCGTAGAGCCAGGGACTCCCGACAATAAGCTGATTTGCCGCATGATAGAGATACATGATGCAACAAATGTTTATCTCTGACATATTCAAGTTTGGTGGTAACATCGAAACTTTAAAGCCGGTGTGGATGACAACCGGTGTAAATCATATCGGATCGCTGGGTAAGAGGTTGGTTTTTAATGCTTCTCAACCCGTCAGAATTAGATTCTTGAACAGATCATGCATTTTGCATCTTTCTGACGTTGACAGCATATGTGAGTGAGCTACTTTGATATCGGGTACATTGGATACAGTTTATTTTTGTTGGCGGTGTTCTGAAGTGAGGATCGTTTTATGGCTTGTTCCATACTTGTGGTTCAATGCTTTGTGCCAATCCACATGATAATCTGACATGAATCATTTTAGACATAGACTTGTCTTTGTATTTACAAGGCTTAATTTGTTGTTGGCAATGTATTATACACATATTGAAGTTGCGGGCTACAACTCCCAGGATGCTCAGCTGGACCCACGACGGTTAGCCACGCATTGTGTGGCGTCACCGCGGGCCGCAGATGAGCGCTCTTGGAGGGTTTTTTTAAAAATGTATCACTGTATAAAGGGGCACTTGGGTGTTACACTAATTGTCTTGATAAAGGCCCTCTAGGGGGTCGAAACGTCGATTGAATAAACATTTTTTGTACTATTGAAGTCCTATGCGTGCACTGGTTTCATGGCAGAAGATTACCATTTCTCTCACTGTATTACGTTTTTACCAGTAGCACCAGGCAGTAGTTATTTATTTTCCTATTTAGGAGTGCCCAAATTTCACACATATATCTATTATATGAGTTTTATACTCATTTTTTGGTGCACCCGCATTTTTCTATTTCAGCTAGAGGTTCTTTAGGAACCAAAACCAACTTTTTCTGATCCACCAGAGGACCCTGTATACTTGATACAGTTTTTATTGATTCATGGAGGGATTCTTTGAGGCTGCTGGGGGGACGGACACTGATGCACAAATCTACAAGATTGATCAGTCTAAGGTGGAAGCTATTCTGTTTAAGGACAACTTTACCACCACATATGGACACTTTACTCCAACTGAACTCCACTTCCAACTTCTGAAACATAAGAAAAGGGAGGTTGATTTGACATTGCATGGTGTTACATTATCTGAATATTATAGGGATAAGAAGATCCCAAGAGGATTTAGGATTAAGAATGTACCCACAATTGGACGTACAAATGCTAATTTCTGCAAGAAATGGATTGGAGTTTTGAACCAGTGTTCTTTGGATTTAATGATCTTGGTGGTGGAGGAGATTAACAAGGAGCTTAGTCAGGTAAGGCAAAATATCAATGAATTTGAGGTTAAACATTCTGAGACCTTAAGGAATGATAAATCCACTGATTGGTGTAAAAAGTTAGAAGAGCAAATAGAAACATATCAGAACAAATTGGCCAAATATAAGAGGGATAAGTTTAATAAAGTATTGGAAGATTATAAAACACACAGAGTGTATAAGTGGCTTACAGGTGACTCTGAACAACCCAGAAAAATACCCAGAAGACGCCCTATTTTAAAACCTAAACTTCCTGGTCTCACAGACAGAGAGGACATACTATCTTCCTCTCCTGACTCTGAGATCGAGGGAACATCAACTGATTCTTCTTTTTTAGGGGTAACTACAAGGGCACAGGAACAAAACAGAGGCAACACAAGGGGAAGAGGACGAGGAGGGGGGGCAAAAATAAAAATAGACAACTCAGCCAAACCTCCCCTACCGAAACCCTAGTTTTTAATTTATCTTCACACTCATTAACCATGGGTGAATCAAGATTGTTACAAAGAGGTCTGTCTTTCGTCCCTACAAACAAATTCTCTAGCTTTGATTGGCATGTGGACCTATATAAGTTTAATCGTACATTAAGGCTTAAAGAGTTTTTTCCCAAAGATGTTAATAGGAAAGAGGCCACAAATGCTCTCAGGGTTAAATCTGCTTCTGACCCTCAGAGCAATAACCCATCAATCAAAACTTTTCAGCGTATGGTAGAGCAAGATACTGTTTCCAAAAGTGCCAAAGTCGCACAGGGTTATCAGAATTTAACACGCATAGAAAGAGAAGCCATTAAATCACTTACTTCAGATCATAATCTAGTGATACGGGCAGCAGATAAGGGCGGGGCAATAGTCCTACAGGACTATTCCAACTACAGGGAGGAGATCCTTTCCCAACTAGCTGATGGTGATACCTATGAGCATTTACACTTTGATCCCACTATTAAATTTAAGAAGGAGATAGATGAGCTTATTTCCCTTGGTATGACATCAGGTTGGCTTAGTGAACAAACAGTATCATTCCTGTCTACTGAACATCCTATTCGCCCAATCATATACACGCTACCTAAGATACATAAATCACTAAACAATCCACCGGGGAGACCAATCATCTCCGCAATAGGGTCTTTACTTCATCCACTAGGACAATATATAGATGTATACTTACAACCATGTGTACAGAATTTACCCTCATTTTTGAAGGATACCAATAGTTTTTTAAATCTTTTGTCACAGTTGGATACTTCCCTTGGTGAGTGTTTACTGGGTACGATGGACGTGAGGTCTTTGTACACAGTGATACCTCACGATGAAGGAATTGAAGCAGTTAGAGACCTTATTACTAACAATGTATTATATACGGGTCCCCCTGTTGAATTCTTTGTCTCTCTATTACAATTATGTCTGACAAGGAATTTCTTTAGGTTTGAAAATAAGTTTTATCTGCAGAAGACTGGGACAGCAATGGGGGCATGCATGGCACCCTCATACGCTAATACGTACATGCACAAATATGAATGTGAACATTTGTTTCCTCACCCGCTGTTCCGGCGTTGCAAGGTATTGTACACCCGCTACATTGATGATATGTTCATATTGTGGCGGGGTACGGCTTGTGAGCTGGAGGAGATGGTGAAGGATTTAAATATAGGTCACTCTAGAATTCATTTGACTTTAAATTGCAGCAAGGGTGAGATACCATTCCTAGATGTGTTGGTACAGCTTGAAGAGGGTAAAATACAGACCACACTGTACTCTAAGGGTACTGATAGGAATAATCTCCTCCATTACCAGAGTCATCATCCTCCTCATCTTAAGAGGAGTTTACCTAAATCTCAGATGCTGAGGGCTCGGAGGATTGTGAGTAATGATGACCTGTTGAAAATGGAATTGGACAAAATGGGTAAAAAATTCCTGGACAGAGGTTATGATGAAAAACTAATTAACTCCCAGAAAAGATTGGTTTTAAACACACCAAGAGACCAGAGCTTTAAGCAAAAACAGAGGACAGAAAGTGAACGACTGAGGTTTCAAACTACCTGTTCAGTAGGTTCTGATCAGACAAGCAATAGTGTAAGAAGACGTTGGGACATTCTTAAAACTGACCCACAACTAGCAGCTCACACTAAAGAGTACCCGATGTTCTGTTACAGAAGGGGGCGAAACCTCAAAGACATTCTAGTCAAAACGGACCCAATTCAATGCTACAGTAAGCACAGCACGAAACTTAAGCCAGGCTGCTTCAAATGCATTTCTTGTGTGACCTGTAGCTACATGGTAGCAGGTACATCTTTCAAACATCCCCAAAAAGGATATAAAATTCCGATAAGATATCATTTAACTTGTACGAGCCAATTTGTGGTCTATATCATCATGTGCCCTTGCGGATTAACATATGTGGGCAAGACAGTGACTTCCTTTAAAGAAAGAATGTGTAACCACAGATCAGCTATTAAAGCTGCCTTGGAGGCTGTGAACAATCCCATGAAGAAGCATCATTCCAAAATTAAGGAGCAACCGGTTGCACTGCATTTTGCCATGCTCAAACATCCATTGCCTTCCTTAAGATACATGATCATAGACTGGGTGCCCCCCTTGCCCAGAGGAGGTGACAGAGGAAGAAAACTGCTACAAAAAGAGACTAAATGGATACATTTTTTGGATACAGTTGCCCCAAGGGGGTTGAATGAACAACTGTCCTTCAATTGTTTCTTATGACACATCTTATGAATATCTTCTAACATTTTAATTATACATCTCTTGGTTTAGAATGGCTGTGGAATATGATTTAATTGAGCAAATGCGATGATTAATAGCCATCAAGCAGGTTATCCAATGCCTTGAAGTGACTGATTTATTGATAATTTTACTCACGCAGGCTTAATTCTAATATCACTGCTGTGAACAATCGTGGAGATTAGAGGGGAAATTTAAGTTCAGTTACCCTTTTGCGATTAGATCATAATGTCTCTTTTATGTAGGAGGCTATTTTGCGACCACGGATTGGGATCCGGCTCCGTTAAGCTACATTTTTGTACTATGGGCTATGGTTAATGATGGTTTAGGTATGACAGCCATCTGGTATGTTACTGGTCGACTTCTGCCAAGAAGGAGCGTACCCAATGTGTGGATCCTCGGTTATCGGAATAGGGCTATCCTTCTCTCGGGTTGTCTATGTGTGGATTGACACATTCCATATTGGCCACATGGAGTACTCTGCAGGGTGCATCCCTGTGATTATCATAATTAATGCGATACCGCTTTCATAATCTGTATATCCAATGGTCCGATTGCTATAACTCAATTGTTAGATATATTTAAGTTAGCTGTCTGATTACCAACCCCACCGGATGGCGGATGTGATTATTTACAGTTTAATCTGTATATGTACATGGCACGGGTGTCAAGGGAGTGACCACGAATCCCACTAAGTTGAATTATTTAATGAGTTGGAGATTTCCTACTCGGAGTAGACAGTATGGTATAAAGTTCAATAAATGAAGTTTCATTGTTTTAAAAACGATCCATACAAGAGAGTGTGAATCGGGTTGAGTCCTGTAAATAGGTCTCCGCGATGTCTGCAGAAGTGGCAGCACGCGTAGAGCCAGGGACTCCCGACAATAAGCTGATTTGCCGCATGATAGAGATACATGATGCAACAAATGTTTATCTCTGACATATTCAAGTTTGGTGGTAACATCGAAACTTTAAAGCCGGTGTGGATGACAACCGGTGTAAATCATATCGGATCGCTGGGTAAGAGGTTGGTTTTTAATGCTTCTCAACCCGTCAGAATTAGATTCTTGAACAGATCATGCATTTTGCATCTTTCTGACGTTGACAGCATATGTGAGTGAGCTACTTTGATATCGGGTACATTGGATACAGTTTATTTTTGTTGGCGGTGTTCTGAAGTGAGGATCGTTTTATGGCTTGTTCCATACTTGTGGTTCAATGCTTTGTGCCAATCCACATGATAATCTGACATGAATCATTTTAGACATAGACTTGTCTTTGTATTTACAAGGCTTAATTTGTTGTTGGCAATGTATTATACACATATTGAAGTTGCGGGCTACAACTCCCAGGATGCTCAGCTGGACCCGCGACGGTTAGCCACGCATTGTGTGGCGTCACCGCGGGCCGCAGATGAGCGCTCTTGGCGGGTTTTTTTAAAAATGTATCACTGTATAAAGGGGCACTTGGGTGTTACACTAATTGTCTTGATAAAGGCCCTCTAGGGGGTCGAAACGTCGATTGAATAAACATTTTTTGTACTATTGAAGTCCTATGCGTGCACTGGTTTCATGGCAGAAGATTACCATTTCTCTCACTGTATTACGTTTTTACCAGTAGCACCAGGCAGTAGTTATTTATTTTCCTATTTAGGAGTGCCCAAATTTCACACATATATCTATATATATATATACACTAGCAGTTTGGGACGGCGTTGCCCGTCATGTTATGCAGGAAATGTTTCTTTTTTTTTAAATAAATGTTATGATAGTGAATTATAGCGTAGGGTGTACGTGTCAGAAAGGTACACACAGTGATAGACAGAGACACATGCAACACACACATATACACACACATGCACTGACAACACAAACAGTGACACACAGCTGCAAATCAGAACATAAATACATACAGTGTGAGCAGTGTAAGTAACATACCTCCCAACATTTCATATGGCCAAAGAGGGACACTTGTGTTTTCGGTGGTGTTACTGGGGGCGTGGCTGGTGGTGTATTTTAGAGAATTTTTAACCCTTTGAGTGCCAGGGGGTAAGCAATGCATTGCATCCCCTCTGGCATTGAAATGGTTAAGTTACTCTTTCTGTAAGTGAATGATTTAGAAGAAGATGAAAGTATTTTTTTTACACAGACTAATTTAACAGATATATACAGAAGTTTATTCCCACATTACTGTGGGTTTTATTGATGTGGAGCAATCTGATACACTGGTATATACACCACACAATGTGATCTCCTAAATAGAGGAGCAGAGGGATTTGGGTGTCAAACAGGGACTGTCCCTCCTATACTGTATAGTGACAGTCCTTATACACAGACACATGCAGACTGTATACTATACAGCAGAGGTTCTCAGCCCATGCCCTCAATGGCCACTAACAGGCCAGGACTTAGGAATTTCACTGCTAGAACACAAGTGTGTTGATCAGAGGCTCAGTCATATTGATTAACTCACCTGTGCTCTTAAAAGGAAAATCTAAAATCCTGGCCTGTTAATAGCCACTGAGGGCACAGATTGAGAACCACTGCTATACAGTGCCAGACCATTGTAGAGAATTTTTAACCCTTTGAGTGCCAGGGGGTAAGCAATGCATTGCATCTTCTCTGGCACTGAAATGGTTAAGTTACTCTTTCTGTAAGTGAATGATTTAGAAGAAGATGAAAGTATTTTTTACACAGACTAATTTAACAGATATATACAGAAGTTTATACCCACATTACCGTGGGTTTTACTGATGTGAAGCAATCTGATACACTTGTACATTAGGCTGACCAGACCTCACCTTTAACCAGTGACACATATGAAAAATGCATACTGCAGGGCTGCTTTGATTTTGGTGCACTCCTGAAATATGCTTATTTCCTATGTGTCCCCGGTTAAAGGTGAGGTCTGGTCAGCCTACTGTATATACACCACACCGTGTGATCTCCTAAATAGAGGAGCAGAGGGATTTGGGTGTCAAACAGGGACTGTCCCTCCTATACTGTATAGTGCCAGTCCTTATACACAGACTGTATACTATACAATGCCAGACCATATATAAATAGTTTGTCATACATGCTATACAGTGAGCTATGTACAGCATGGAGATGATTGCAGGAACTGGCACCTCTACTTACAGACAGACTGACAAACAACCTGCTCTCTTTCTCTCTCTTTGTGCAATATATAAATACAGTCACATCCATGTCTCTGCCATTTACCAGCTCAGCTGAAGCCTTGCTCTGCACTGCCTGATCACCTCTCTGCCGTTGTTTCCACTTTCTCAGCAAGCCAGTATCCTCCTGCTGATTGTTTAGAAATCAGCTCACTTGTAGTAATTAGCAGAGCTGTGTAGGCTCAAAGACAGGGAATGAAGAAGCTGCATAATACAGATTGGACCATGGCCTTCCAGCTGTAGCTTGAACATTGTTCCCATCATCCTCAGCGTGCGTGTGTGTGTATGTGTGTATGTGTCTGCTAGTGTGTGTGTGGGAGGGCATGTGCATGTGTCTGTGGTGTAGGAGTGTGTGGCAGCCATTTTTTTTTTCAGCCTTAGATAGTGGTGGGCGGGCTGGATAGTGGGGGCAGGCCAAAAATCACACTCCCACAGAATCACCCAATGGCAGCAGTAATCCTTTTTACTGCCGCCCCTGGGTGTGTTTTGCCAGGCACAAAGTCTTCTTTTATATATATAGATATATATATATATATATACAAAAAGTAAAAGTTTGAAAGCACTCTCTCTTGCAAGTTTTTTGCCCAGGTGCACATCCCAAAATGAGTTGATAGAGGAAATAATGTAGGGCAGCACCCGTAGGACTTTTCAAATACAGCTTTATTGTAATGTAATGGCAAACAGCTGGGACCCATCTGTTTGCCATTACATTACAATAAAGCTGTATTTGAAAAGTCCCACGGGTGCTGCTCTACGTTATTTCATATATATATATATATATATATATATATATATATATATATATATATAGTGGTAGATACAATGTTAAACAAAAATTTGACACACCAGTCAAGCCATAAGACTTGCTTTACCCACAGAAATCTCACATTTGCAGTGTTGTTACTACTGCAAGGGATTCTGGGTAGGCATATGCAAATAAGTTTAACAAGGAATCACCTTTTTGCCTCAGATTCCACTTTATACATGGATTCCTTAGAGTATGTGTATGCTGAGCAACAGCTTTAAGACACAACTCAGGAAGAAATGCAAAGCCAGTGAACCACTCATGGACGGCCGTTTCGTTGTTAATGCAACTCATCAGCATGAGGTTGGTTTTACTGGCTTGCTATTGAGGCTTGGTGCACATGTGGAGTACCAATTGAAAAATATTTCTCTCCACTATTACAATGGGCAATATGTATAAAGTAAAAATTAATCATTGTAGGGAACACTAAGAATCTGAGTTGACAAATATGGACCTTGAATGCCACAGAGGTCTGCAATGTACTGCTTAATTCAAGGTGTAAACAAATTCAATTTAAAAGACAGTTATACTTCATATTTAATATATATATATATATATATATATATATATATATATATATATATATTGTATCTTTTATCCTGCTGAGTAAAACAAGCTTATTCCCACTACTGAGAGAGAGAGTTCATTAAAAAATGACTGCAGCTCAGACTTGCAATGGTTTGGGTGCAGTATCTCCACAACCTGAAGGTGGTGCTGTTGCTACAGCAATGGTCAGTTGACTATAAACCTCCATAGTATATTGTAACAGCGCCACTAGCTTTTCAGGTCAGAACTGCACACAAATAATGCATATTTGAACTGCAATAACTTTGGAATAAAACATCTCTCAGCAGTGGGAGTACATAGAGATCTCTATATATGAGACTAGTGATATTGGCATGTGCCAATACGATTAATTCAACAATCACTGTGTTAATGAGCAGATTGTTGAATTTTCATTGCTTTTCTCTTTCAGCTCCAAAAAGGTGTACAATGCACTGCAAAGCACTGTGTTACACAAGTCTCTATCAGTGAATGTGTGCATGAGCATGGGTGTGTGTGAGCGTGCACCTGTGTGAGCAAGAGCATGTGTGAGCGTGTGTATTTCATATAGTGTTTTGTTTATAGCATATTGCCTATAGCAGTGTGTGTTTTGAGTGTATCATTTGCCTATTGCCTTTTACATATAGCATTTCATTGGTTGCATATAGTGTATAGAATAGTGTGTTTTACCTACAAGGTATAGCGTTTTTACTATTGCATATATCGCTTTACTATGGCTTATTGCTATAGCGCTGGCCTTATCGCACATAGCATTGGCCTTATCGCACATAGCACTGGCCTTATCCTAACACACATAGCATTGGCCTTATCGCACATAACATTGGCCTTATCGCACATAACATTGGCCTTATCGCACATAACATTGGCCTTTTATCGCACATAGCACTGGCCTTATCACACATAGCATTGGCCTTATCACACATAGCATTGGCCTTATCCCAACACGTATAGCACTGGCCTTATCCCAACACATTTAGCATTGGCCTTATCTCACATACCATTGGCCTTATCACAACACGTATAGTGTTGGCCTTATCGCACATAGCATGTGCCTTATCTCGCATAGCATTGGCCTTATCCCAACACGTATAGCATTGGCCTTATCCCAACACGTATAGCATTGGCCTTATCGCATATAGCATTAGTCTTATAGCGTATATAATTTGCATATAGCGATTTGAGTATAGCAAATGGCACTTGGTGTATTGCACATAACTATAGCGCATGGTGTTTTGCTTTTGGCACACAGCATTTGGCATATATGTATAACATTTGGTGTTTTGTGTATGGCATTCTAGAATGACAGTTGGCATATTGCGTATATTGTGTATAGCATTTGAGGTTTTGGGTATAGTGTTTGCATATAGGTTTTTTTGGCGTTTTGTGTATAAAGGTTGGCGTATTGTGTATAGTATTTGGCATATAGCTTTTTAAGTGTAGTGTTTGGTGTTTCATTTATAATGTGTTGCATTACGTGTTTTGCATATAGCATTTGTCTTTTTATGTTTGATATTTCTCATATTGCATTTGGCATATAGCATTTTGTGTATTGCGTATAGCGTTTGGTGTATAGCATTTGGCGTACATCATTTGGGGGTTTATATATAGGTTTTGGTGTATATCCTAAGAGTATTGGATTTGGTGTACTGCTATGGTATATTGGTATCAGGGGGACTGGATATCACTCTGTATTGTACGTGTACTGTTTTGGGTATGGTGTATAGTGATTTGTGTATTGAGTGAGGTGTTTAATGGTATACGTATATCATTGTGTGTGTATATTGTGCATGCGCATATATATCGTGTATGTGTTCATTGTAGCCCCTGCATCTCCTTGCAGAGATTTTGACAGGAGTGAACACTCCTGTCAAAATCACGCCCCCATGGTTGGACCAATAGGACAGGCAGTATAGAGGAGATTTGAATAACTCCTCCTTACAGCCACCCCTGGGTGTGTTTGCAAAGAACACAGAAGTCTTCTTTTCTATATAAATAGCGGTGTGGGATGGTGTTTCCCGTCTGTTTTTTTTTGTTTATTATTGTATTTAGTATTCCAAAGTGCACGTCAGTATGTTCTCAGTATCCCACGCCCCCTGAGCTGACTTGAGCGCTTCTAGGACTTTCATCCCGGTACTGCACTGTGTTGTCTGTGCAGGATATGGAAGTATACAATGTGGCCGTTTGGAGGACAGTTCCCTACTTAACCCTTTGAATGGCAGTAGTGGGGCAGTACACACATAACGGACAGTGCCATTGAGCCATGAGCAGTCCATTAGTAACGGAGTAGCTGAGTTCTTGAGGACTGTGTAATGTAATTCCGCTGGTGAGTTTGCAGTGCTACTTGTACTATGAGTTATACTGGTGATGTGTGAGTTAAAGGCTTTGTGAAGATGTTGATTTTGTTTGTTTGTTTGTTTTTTTACTACTTTGAGTGAAATCCTTTTGGA
Organism: Rhinophrynus dorsalis; assembly: GCA_037306005.1. Taxonomy (NCBI): domain Eukaryota; kingdom Metazoa; phylum Chordata; class Amphibia; order Anura; family Rhinophrynidae; genus Rhinophrynus; species Rhinophrynus dorsalis. The sequence goes on along the minus strand of CM074721.1, from coordinate 32,834,307 downwards.
TATAACATGAGGCCTTTTATTTAAAATCCTATATAATAATTTGCTAAATCATGTGTAACGCCGCGACATGCACAGTAGACACTGCTGCGTGTGCTGTAGTCATGCGCAGTACAGACTGCCCACGCCGCGGCTGATACGGAGCTGGGCGTGGTACGGGCAGCCTCTACTGCGGGTGACTGGCCAGCGACCGGGTGGCAGTGGCACTGTGGCCCGTGTAATGGGCTGTTCAACTAGTAAATATATAAATAAATAAAATTGCATCAAAGTGGGGCGTAAGGCATTACTCACCCTTCTGGCACTTAAAGGGTAAAAAAAAGTCCATTAATTCCTGTGTGTGATTCTTTATTAGTAATAAACACTACTGAACTGCTCTGGCAGAAGAAGATTTCATTGTGAAGTATTCATTAAATTAAACACTCTGCAATATAAACATGATATGTTTTTATAAGCATAAAAAAATCACCCACAGCACCCATTCTCTTAAATGGCTTTGACTTTAGGCATTCTGCAAACACATAATATGTACACTTACAATGCCTACTCTGTTAATTTATTGATTGATTCATTTTATCTTAAGAATGAGCTCCCTGGATTGGTTAGGAGAGAGCTTTCAGTGAGGGAACATGAAAGCAGGGTTAGTGATACAATATTAAAAAAAAGAGACAATGTAGAACGGAAAGCACACAGCACCCAGTGCCCTGACGAGACTGCAGCTTTATATTACAACCAGCTTTGATGTTCTATCAAATGGAAAACTCTCTGGAAATGAACATCTAGTGAGCTTACTGTCAGAGAGATGAAAATTCTAAACAATAGGTGAAGATGACGAAAAAGAAAAGAAAATAGGTGATCTGACTGTACATATGAATTTGTAGAATATGTGAAGTGAAAATAAAGGGTTACTGTTCCTTTAACAGTTTTCACTGATACCTTTCCCACGGAATATGATCGCAGGATCAGCTCTATGTATATGGCACAACTACAAGTACAGATATTAATTACTACTGGAACAATGTAATCCACAGACCACACCTGACCTCCAGGCTTAGTCTATGTCTGTCCTAAACTGGTTCAGCCTCTTCCTCTTCTAATGATGAAAATCCTTCCCCAAAACGAAACACCCTTCTCAAATCTCAGATTTAGAATCAAGTCTTTCTCTCCACTATTACAATGGGCAATATGTATAAAGTAAAAACTAATCATTGTAGGGAACACTAAGAATCTGAGTTGACAAATATGTACCTTGAATGCCACAGAGATCTGCAATGCACTGCTTAATTCAAGGTGTAAACAAATTCCATTTAAAAGACAGTTATACTTCATATTTAATATATATATATATTGTATCTTTTATCCTGCTGAGTAATACAAGGTATTCCCACTACTGAGAGAGAGATTTCATTAAAAAATGACTGCAGCTCAGATGTGCATTGGTTTGGGTGCAGAACCTCCACAACCTGAAGGTGGTGCTGTTGCTACAGCAATGGTCAGTTGACTATAAACCTTCATAGTATGCTGTAACAGCGCCACTAGCTTTTCAGGACAGAACTGTACACAAATAATGCATATCTGAGCTTCAATAACTTTGGAATAAAACATCTCTCAGCAGTGGGAGTACATATAGATCTCTATATATGAGACTAGTGATATTGGCATGTGCCAATGCGATTAATTAAACAATCACTGTGTTAATGAGCGGATTGTTGAATTTTCATTGCATTTCCCTTTCAGCTCCAAAAAGGTGTACAATGCATTGCAAAGCACTGTGTTACACAACCAGGGGCGGACTGAAAGGACCCAGGGCCCCTGGTCCAAAAAGAGGTCTGGGCCCCCTGCAGAAATCTCCACAATACCCCTTCCACCTCCACAATGCCCCCTTCATCTCATCTCCACAATGCCACTTCCACCTCCACAATGCCCCCTTCATCTCATCTCCACAATGCCCCCTTATCTCCACAATGCTCCCTTCATCTCATCTCCCAATGCCCCCTTATCTCCACAATGCCCCCTTCTCTCCACAATGCCCCCTTGATCTCATCGCCACAATGCCCCCTTCTCTCCACAATGCCCCCTTGATCTCATCTCCACAATGCCCCCTTCATCTCCACATTGCCCCCTTCATCTCCACATTGCCCCCTTCATCTCCACATTGCCCCGTCCACAATCCCCCCTTCATCTCCACAATGCCCCCTTCCACAATACCCTCTTCATCTCCACAATGCCCCCTTCCACAATACCCCCTTCATCTCCACAATGCCCCCTTCCACAATACCCCCTTCAACTCCAAAATGCCCCCATCTCCACATTGCCCCTTCCTCAATGCCCCCATCTCCACAATGCCCCTTCCACAATGCACCCGTCTCCACATTGCTCCTTCATCTCCACAATGCCCTCTTCATCTCCACAATGCCCCCTTCTCTCCACAATGCCCCCTTGATCTCATCTCCACAATGCCCCCTTCATCTCCACAATACCCCCTTCATCTCCACAATGCCCCCTTCCACAATACCCCCTTCATCTCCACAATGCCCCCTTCCACAATACCCCCTTCATCTCCAAAATGCCCCCATCTCCACATTGCCCCTTCCTCAATGCCCCCATCTCCACAATGCCCCTTCCATCTCCACAATGCCCCTTCCACAATGCACCTGTCTCCACATTGCTCCTTCATCTCCACAATGCCCCTTCCATCTCCACAATGCCCCTTCCACAATGCACCCGTCTCCACATTGCTCCTTCATCTCCACAATGCCCCCTAGATCTCATCTCCACAATGCCCCCTTCTCACCACAATGCCCCCTTCATCTCCACAATGCCCCCTTCTCTCCACAATGCCCCCTTCATCTCCACAATGCCCCTTCTCTCCACAATGCCCCCTTGATCTCATCTCCACAATGCCCCCTTCATCTCCACAATGCCCCCTATCTCCACAATCCCCCCTTCAGCTCCACAATGCCCCCTTCATCTCCAAAATGCCCCCTTCCACAATCCCCCCTTCATCTCCACATTGCCCCTTCCTCAATGCCCCCATCTCCACAATGCCCCTTCCACAATGCACCCGTCTCCACATTGCTCCTTCATCTCCACAATACCCCCTTCATCTCCACCATGTCCCTACCTCCAGTCCCTGGTGGTCTAGCGACGTGGCTTAGCACTGCAATGTCCCGCGCGCCTCTAGTAATGCAGAGGCTGGGAGATGATGTCATCTCCCAGCGCTCTGTATTACTAGAACGGCACATTGGCGGCCGTTGTAGGAGAGCTGCTGAGCAGCTCTGGAAGTGGCGGCTGCGGGCCCCCTTCGGTCACGGGCCCTCGGTGTGTGACCGAATGCCCGTATGGTCAGTCCGCCCCTGTACACAACTGTCCATCAGTGAACGCGTGCGTGAGCATGGGTGTGTGTGAGCGTGCACCTGTGTGAGCAAGAGCATGTGTGAGCGTGTGTATTTCATATAGAGTTTTGTGTATAGCATATTGCCTACTGCCTTTTACATATAGCATTTCATCGGTTGCATATAGCGTATAGAATATTGTGTTTTACCTACAAGGTATAGTGTTTTTACTATTGCATATATCGCTTTACTATAGCATCTTGCTTAGAGCGTTTGGCTATAGTGCTGGCCTATTTTTGTATAAAAGTTTTGGTTACAGTGGAACCAGGCTGTAGTCTGACTGTGTCAGTGGCTCTGCAACTAAATCTTAGACGGTGGAACAAAACTTTGCTCTTAAAGTGTTAGTAATGTCTAAAAAAAAGTTTTTGCATTTAGAAGAGCTTAAAAAGCTGAGCTAAATGCAAAAAAATGTATCTCTCAAACCGCTATGGTTTAAGAGATACAGACGTTTAAAGTTCGCTGTTTCCTACTGACAGCTGTAAAGCTGTCAGCAGGAGATTCGTGTCGATCGACACGGAGGCGCTTGAGAAGTGCCGAGATCTCGTTACTTACACGGAATCCCTTCATTGGAATGGTCTAAAATGTGTGCCTGGTTTTCAAGCACTCGTTTTAGACCATTCCAATGACGGGATTCGTGGTAAATAACGAGATCGCGGCACTTCTCAATCGCCTCCGTGTCGACCGACACAGATCTCCTCCTGACAGCTTTACAGCTGTCAGTAGGAAACAGTGAACTTTAAACGCCTGTATCTCTTAAACCATAGCGGTTTGAGAGAGACGTTTTGTTTATATTTAGCTCAGCTTTTTAAGCTCTTCTAAATGCAAAATGCAAATAAAAATTTTTTTTTTAGACATTACTAACACTTTAAAGATCAGGGACAACAAAGGGGTGCCCCCTGGGCATTCAAACCTTTTGTATTTTATACATTTTAATAAATTTGTTTCTACTTAAAAGACCCTTTGCCTGTGAATGCTGTATATTTATATCTGGAAACACATCAGACATTGAAGGTAGACCCGGTATATGCTCTCCGTATGTTTATTTGTTAGTCTGACTGATTTCAGCAGCCTAAACATTTTAATATGTTATTTAATTTATTCACTTATATTGATCCATACATTTGTGGCACTACTGCACACCCCTTCTTTTGTTTCTTTTGGAGACTGTGCTCTTAAGGTTGGGGTGCCATAGTATATGTGTCACTCTGTCACTAATCCTGGACGGCTTTATTTTTTGATAATTGTATTCTAAATAACCAGCGGCAACCACCAATGCTGGTTGCAGTCATCCCATTGCAACATTTGCTTCACATCAACTATCATAAATTAATTTAAAGGGATAGTAATACTTTATTATTACTATCCCCCATATTGTACATATTTGTAAAATAATTTAATAGCCCCCACCTGTATGGTTTGAAAGATAACCGAAGGCAAAGTTCCCCCTCCCTCCCCCTTCCCTGTAGTCAGCGTTATACTGACTGCAGGGGAAGTCCGTCATATGACAGGCTTGCGGCTCTGCAGCTGAGCCAAGATCCCGTTAGTGAAAAAATAGGATTTTAGTCTTACCTGTTAAATCCTTTTCACTTAGTCCATACAGGTCACTGGTACTCTGGGAGGCGTAAGTCCCCTTTAATAGGCAGGAACAACTATGCAAATAATTTGCAAGGGGCGGAGCCTCCCCTCTTACTTAAGCCACCTTCTGGCCAGAGCCACTTTAGATTGATTTGAGACCCTAAAAACTGACCTCAGGTAAGCAAAAAGAAAGACTCCTGTGAGCATGCCCGAACGGTCTCCCACTGAATGCCACAGGAGAGCCAAGACTGGTCCCTTGACAGGGTGGGAGACCAGTGACCTGTATGGACTAAGTGAAAAGGATTTAACAGGTAAGACTAAAATCCTATTTTCACTGTCGTCCAATACAGGTCACTGGTACTCTGGGATGTACAAACATTGAGCTGATCCAGAGGCGGGAAGTAAGGCAAGGACCAGGCGCAAGGCCCAAGTCACTAGAACTGTGATGACCAGTTGATAACATAGCCCAAACTGTAAGTGTCAACGGACACCAACCAAGGGAACAATCCCTGAACTAGCACAGCACACGGAACTAGAGCCAACCGGGCTCAACAGTAAAGAAGCACTAAGGATCACAGAGCGGAAGACCTACACAGGCAAGACTGCCTCCAGGACCTTCCTTCCAAAACTGGCATCAGCCGACGCCAGTACATCAACTCGATAGTGCTTTGAAAATGTGTGCACAGAGGACCAAGTGGCCGCTCTGCACAGTTGATCAGCAGAAGCTTGATTCTTGTAGGCCCAAGAGGCCCCAATAGATCTGGTGGAATGGGCAGTTACCCGGAAGGGAACATGCTTATTCCTCAACTTATAGGCTTCACGGATGGTAGCCTTAATCCAAGAGGCAATGGTAACTTTGGAAGCCGGTCTTCCTGCCCTAGGCCCCTCAGGAATGACGAATAGAGCGTCAGACTTCCTGATCGACTCGGTGCGATGAACATAAAACTTGAGGCAACGCACCACATCCAACAGATGGAGATCTCTTTCCTTGTCAGATGAAGGATTAGGGCAGAAAGAGGGAACCACAATCTCCTGATTGATGTGAAACTCAGACACAACCTTGGGTAAGAATTCCTTGGTAGTGCGAAGCACAGCCTTATCCTTGTGGAACACCAGGTAAGGAGGTTTACAAGACAAGGCCTGTAACTCTGCTACCCGGCGCACTGACACCACAGCCAAGAGGAAGGCCATCTTCCAAGTCACAAGACGTAATGGAATGGAAGCCAAGGATTCAAACGGTGGTCGCTGTAGAACTCCCAGCACCAAATTGAGATCCCACTGGGGAGCAGGACTCTTAAAGGCAGGTCGAACATGAGTCACACCCTGGAAAAAAACTTTCACATCAGGAAGGACAGCAATCCGTTCCTGGAAAAACACAGACAAGGCAGAGGTCTGAACTTTGAGGGAACTCAGACTGAGCCCCTTATCCACACCATCCTGCAAGAAGGCCAGGACAGTGGGAAGATGGAAGTCAAGAGACAACTTCTTGTCAGAGCACCGTGTCACGAAAGTTGACCATATGCGATGATAGATCTTGGAAGACACAGGCTTACGAGCACTGAGCATCGTCGATACCACAGAAGGAGAAAAGCCTTTCTTAGTTAGAATCGAGGATTCAACCGCCATGCCATCAAACGGAGAGAGTGAACATCCTCTTTCCACAGATACCCCTGAAGAAGCAGGTCCGGACGGGCTGGAAGTGGGATTGGATCCTTCACTGACATGGCCATCAATTCCGGAAACCAGGACTGGCGAGGCCAGTTTGGAGCAATCAGGATGACAGGACAACGTTCCCTCTTCAACTTCTGGATAACTCTGACCAATAGAGGAAGAGGAGGGAAGATGTAAGCCAGGGAGAAGTCCCAAGGGATCGACAAGGCATCCACTGCTAGAGCAAGGGAGTCCCTCAACCGGGAGCAAAACACCGGAACCTTCCTGTTGTGTCTGGTAGCCACCACAGGCATCCCCCACCGATGAGTGAGCATGTGAAACACCTCTGGGTGCAGAGCCCATTCTCCGCTGTCGACGGTATGACGACTGAGGAAGTCTGCCATGACGTTGTCCACGCCTGGAATATGAACCGCAGAGATGACAGGCACGTGATCTTCTGCCCAAGACAAAATATCCTTGACCTCCCACCAGGCGGAACCGCTTCTTGTGCCGCCTTGCCTGTTGATGTAAGCCACCGCCGTGGCGTTGTCGGACTCCACTCTGACTGGAAGACCGGTCAATTGAGACTCCCAGTGCCTCAGGGCCAGCCGGACAGCTCGAAGTTCCAGAACATTGATGGAGAGCATGGATTCCTCCAGACCCCATTTCCCCTGAGCACTGAAGCGACCCCAGACTGCACCCCAGCCCCGAAGGCTGGCATCCGTAGTGACTGTGGTCCAAGGAGGAACTAGAAAGGATTTCCCTTTCAGGAGATGAGAGAGATCTAACCACCAGTGCAGACTCGACTCGACATGAGGAGGAAGAGAAACAGACAGATGTTGATGATCTGGATGATTCTTGCACGTCTGGATCACGAATCTCTGAAGATCCCTGGAGTGGGCCATGGCAAATGGTACTGCTTCGATTGTGGAAATGAACTTCCCCACTAAGGACGACAACTTCGGAACTGGAATCACGTCCAGGTCCAGAATTCCAGCCACTCTGACAGCTATCTGGTGAGCCACGTCCTCTGGAAGAAACACCATGCATTGGCGAGTGTCGAACAGGAGACCCAGGAACAGAAGCCTCTGAGATGGAATCAAGTCCGACTTGTCCAGATTCAGGATCCAGCCATGACGGTTCAGGGTGTGCATGCACATCTGTAATTGCTGAAGGAGAAGCTCCGCTGAGGAGGCCTTCAGAAGGAGATCGTCCATGTAGGGGGTCACTCTGATCCCATCCTGATGGAGCACCGCTATCAATGAGCCCAACACCCTCTGGAAGACCTGAGGGGCTGAAGTCAGCCCAAAGGGGAGCGCTGCAAACTGAAAGTGTCCCCTGTGGCAGGCAATCCTGAGATACCGCCTGCTCTCTGGATGAATAGGGATGTGAAGATAAGCATCCTGAAGGTCCAGGGAGGCAAGAAACTCCCCTGGAGACATTGCTGCAATCACAGAGCGCAGGGACTCCTGGCGGAAGTGGGAAGTCACCACATAGGCATTGAGATCTTTGAGATCCAAGATGGGACGGGCTCCTCCGTCCTTTTTGGCTACCACAAACAGGTTGGAATAAAATCCTGAACCTGTGTCCCCCTGAGGAACCGCCTCCAGGACCTCTTTGTCCAAGAGATCCTGAATAGCGTCGTCGAACAGACGCCTTTTTGTGGGTTCCTGAGAAGGACGAGTAAAATGGAACCGAAAAGGAGGAAGGGAAGAGAAAGGGATCCTGTATCCCTCTGACACCACCTGAAGAACCCATGGGTCCGCCACTGACTCCTCCCAAGTCCGGCGAAAGATGCGGAGACGACCGCCTACAGCCGGATGCGGACCCGGGATCGGCGAGTCATGCCGAAGCAGTCTTGGAGGTCTTGGCCTTGGAGGCAACTTTGGGCCTCCAGGACTGTTTGGGCTTGGAGGAGGAGCGCGTAGTGGGAGGACCCGTTTGGGCCGAGGAGCGTGTCTCAGTCTGAAAGGAACGAAAGGACCGATTGCGTTTGGCTGGAAACTTTTTCTTAAAGACTGAGGGTAGAAGAGTACTTTTACCGCCAGTAGCCTCACTGATCATTTCTTTGAGTTCAGACCCAAAAAGCAAATTCCCCTGAAAGGGCAAGGAAAGCAAAGCCTTTTTAGAGGCTGTATCAGCAGACCAAATTTTCAGCCAAAGAGCGCGTCTAGCCACCACAGAAGAAGTGGAGGCCCTCGCCATCATGCGCACAGCATCAAAAGCAGCATCAGCAACATAGTTCTGAGCTTCAGTGATATTAGCAAGAAGCTGCAACTGTTCAGATACAGGCGCATCCTGGCGAACCGCTTCAGTCAGTCGTTCAGTCCAGGCCGCAATAGCTCTATTAACCCATGCCACAGCAAAAGTGGGGCGCATGGCTGTGCCAATAGAGGCAAAAATAGACTTAAGAGAGAGCTCTAGTTTCTTATCCGTCCAGTCCTGCAAGGCAGAGGCATCTGAGACAGCCAAAGCAGTAGATTTGGATAGTCTAGACACAGGAGCATCCACTTTGGGAGGATGAACCCATTTTGCCAGCTCCGCCTCAGGAAAAGGGTAAAGTTTGGCAAACTTTTTGGAGACAGAGGAAGATCTATCAGGATTCTTCCATGCCTCAGAGACCAGACGGGCAAGAGTAGGGTTAGTTGGAAAACAAACAACAGGCTTAGATGGCTTTTTCTGAAAAACATCAGTAGGATCATAAGTGGATTCCTGAGTCAGAGGAAGGTTGAGCGTATTCAGAACCGCTCTGATCAGACCCTCAGCCGAAACTTCAGGGTCACACTCATAGGGGTCCCCAATGGACCTGTTAGATTCAATAACAGTACGTTCCTCAGCATCAGAATCCTGTAAAAGTTCTTCTTCAGAAGAATCAGTGATATCAGGAGCTCCCTGTGGCTTAGGCAGGGAGGTCCTGATAGTAGAGGGGGTCTGCCAGACCTGGAGAGCCCCCTGTACCTGAGAGGGAAAGAGTTGAAGCGTGGATCTGAGATCCCTAGTGGCAGCTTTAAACTCCCTCACCCAAGATGGCTCAATAGCGTGGCTGGGAAGCCCAGGGTTGCTATCTTGACCAGTACAATTAGGGCATAGATCCCCCACATTATCGCCATCCAGCCCAATGTGGCAAGAGGAGCAAAATGCCATGGGGGTAGCGGACCCCCCATCCTCCTTAGACTTGGGTCTAGCCCCTAGCTCCAGTGAAGTAGACATGCTCACAGCGTCAATATACCCCACTAATAACACTATCACCCAGAAAAAGTGTTAAGATTAAAGTTTCACCCCAGAAATGTTCTAAAAACGGACTTATCTGGCCAGCGAAGGGTTAATCTGTTGAGGAGAGAGAAGGCTCGGTCCCTGCGTAGTGTACTCGCCTAGGAAAAGTACCACAAAATGGCGGCCGTCGTGACAGCCAATCAGAAATGAGCGCGAACCAAGCGCTCATGGGAAATGTAGTTTTTCCTTACAAGTACCCCAAACAGTGCCCGAAGCCCCCCTGAACACCCCACATAAATATAACACATTCCGGATGATAGAGCAGGAGCCTAGAATTAAAATGAGCCCTCTCTGAAGTTGCTGTGACAAGCGGTTCCAGAGATATGTCCCATACTGTGAATTCCCATAGAGAGTAAAGGAGCCCTTGCGTCTGAGCGGGAAAAAGCCGCGCTTAAAGGCGCGGAACACCATTTTTAATAAAGTTTAGTAAAACATTAAAAAGTGCCCAAACAAGCATGAAACACATGAGAAACATAAATAAATGAATACCCAATGCTCCAAAACTCAGAGAATAACACAGAAATTGCATAAACAGTAATAATGCAATAAAAACACCCTATGAGTGCTGGAGTGTATTAAAACTCCCAAATACAAGCCCATCAAAGGGACACTGTGGGGACAAGTGGACCTTCAGCACTCAATGGGTGACTCACCTTCCTTGCTGACTTCTGTCTTCAGGTGACCATGATAGGGAGGGAAAGAACCAGAGGTAAATTCCCCAACAGGGGAGCTGCTTAACACAAGCTGTCCCCTCTTCAGGGTATAGGTCCACAGAAAATCCCTGGAAGCTGCACCAGCCACTTTAAAGAGGGCAATTCACAGCCATGGTCACCCTCCTAATGGTGGTATTCCATATTTGAATAAAAAATAATAAAATACTAAGATGCATAGATGTTCTCTACCTGGTGTGGAAGCACACCAGGAACAAATCAATCTAAAGTGGCTCTGGCCAGAAGGTGGCTTAAGTAAGAGGGGAGGCTCCGCCCCTTGCAAATTATTTGCATAGTTGTTCCTGCCTATTAAAGGGGACTTACGCCTCCCAGAGTACCAGTGACCTGTATTGGACGACAGTGAAATAATTATTTCACTGAAACGGTCTTCTACATGTGCTTGGTTTGTGCTTGGTTTGCAAGCACAAGTAGAAGACCGTTTCAATGAAATAATTCTTTTACACTAACGTGATCGCAGCTCTGCCGCAGAGCCGCCTGATGAAAGTCAGAGCGGATATCCCTGCAGTCAGCACAGCACTGACTTCAGGGAAGGGGGAGGGAGGGGGGAACTTTGCCTTCAGTTATCTCTCAAACCATAAAGGTTTGAGAGATGAACCTAGGGGCCAGGGCTTATAATTTGAAGTCCTTTGCTACTAGCCAGACCTGAAAAGTTACTCTCCACTGCAAGCCATAACATACCAACCAGGGCTGAATTTCTACTCGCCAGGGCTAAATTTTCACTCGCCATTGGCTAGTGGCGAGTGGAAATTTTGAGCCCTGCTAGGGGCTATTAAATTATTTTACAAATATGTACAATATGGGGGATAGTAATAATAAAGTATTACTATACCTTTAATTGGCCGAAGGATTGGCAAGGTGCAAAGACCCAGTCATTTAATTTGAATGCATTGTTTTTTTTCTTCAGCCAACAGCTGCAGAGGAACCCAGTAATCTCTTTGCCTATGATAATGTGGACATCTGTTCTACTTGGGAGGTAAGTGATACAGTCAGTCACTTTGGCCCCGTGCAAACATTTTCTGGGCCCACTAGCACAAAAATATTCCCCCAGGGATGTAACTAAAATATGTTCAGTACTGTGGTTGATGGGCCTTTTGGATGCTAGGCCTGCCACACAAGTGCCTCCTCTGCATCCCCTGTGGACACAGATTCTACTGCCTCAAGTTGACGTTCAAAGACTGATTGGAGCAAACCAACTGCACCATAGGGGACAAATAAAAATTCCCACAACTTCTATTAAAGAGATATTAATACTTTAAATGTAAAAAAAATATGTTGTAGGGTTTACCCCCCTGAGTAAAACAAGAGTACTCCCACTTCTGAAAGGTGTTTCATTCAAAAGTTATTAATTTTCAAAGTTGTATTTTTTAGGTGCAATATCACAGTGGCCTGAAATTGTACCATGGCGCTGTTGCTACAAGATCCTATGGACAGCTCTGGTCCCAGGACCATAAATCTCTATAGGATGGTGTAGCAACAGCGCCACTGTACAATTTCAGGCCACTGTGATATTGCACCTAAAAAATTCAACTTTGAAAATTAATAACTTTTGAATAAAACACCTTTCAGCAGTGGGAGTACTCTTGTTTTACTCAGAGGGATAAACCCTACAACATATTTTTTTTTACATTTTAAGTATTACTATCCCTTTAATTCAGAGGAAGACTTTTAACACCTTGAATGCTAGAGATCTCATCAGTTCTTTGCAGAGTAATGAGATGGAGACCTTTCCAGAGTTCAGGGGCTTGAAAGCTCCATTTAAATCAAAAGGAAAGTTTATTTATCCCCTATAATGCAGTTGATTTAGTTCAGAATTACTCCTGGGGGATTATGCACTAGGGTGTGATAAAGTGGAGATGTCTTCTCCAGTAATATCACTTCTCTAATTCCTATGTCATTCTATGGAGTCTATACACTAAAATCTCTAAAGTTGAAGAAATCTTAGTGCATAGGTTCCACAGAATAACATACAAACTGGAGAAGTGATGTCACTGGAGAAGTTATACCCCTTTATCACCTCTTTATCACATTTTACTGAATCTCCCCTCAGTTGTCCTTAAAGGGATAGTAATACTTGCAAATTACTAATCCCCATATTGTAGCTTTGTTAAAAAGAAATGTATTGCCCCCAGTGTCATCTCTCAGACCCTTATGGTTTGAGAGATGATAGCGCTCAAAGTTCCCCCCTCCCTCCCCCTTCCCTGACTGAACGCTGACTGCAGGGGAAGCTGTCGTACGACAGTCTTATGTGCATCAGGCAGCTCTGCAGCTGAGCCGAGATCGCGTTTATAAAAAAATTATTTCACTGAAACGGTTTTCTACGTGTGCTTGGTTTGTAAGCACATGTAGAAGACAATTTTAGTAAAAGATTTCTTTTTTGTAAACGCGATCTCGGCAAAGCTGCAGAGCCACCTGATGCAAGTAATACCGGATATCCCTGCAGTCAGAGTTCAGTCAGGGAAGGGGGAGGGAGGGGGGATCTTTGAGCGCTATCATCTCTCAAACCATAAGGGTTTGAGAGATGACACTGGGGGCAATACATTTCTTTTTAACAAAGCTACAATATGGGGATTAGTAATTTGCAAGTATTACTATCCCTTTAATACATCAGCATCATTGAGTGAAAGTACATATTTGTGTGGCCACACTACAAAATATGATTTGCTGTAGGCATACTGAAGGACAGACTTCAGCATCATTAGGACCAGCCCCATAACATATGCAGTGAAATGACGTACACTTACACCATTACCTCTATGCATTGTTCAAGACATTGACCCAAGCAAGGAGTAGAGGAAAGGACCTTCCCAAAATGCCCACAGACCTCCCCATTGTCCTTCCTTGGTGTAAGTGGTGTTAAGTGGAAGAAACCTGATGGTAGATTCACTAAGCGGTGATAAAGAGGTGATAAAGTGGAGATGACATCTCCAGTTTATCACTTCTCCAGTTCCTATGTTATTCTATGGATCCAATGCACTGAGATTTCTTCAACTTCGGAGATGTAAATGCATAGACTCCATAGAATAACATAAGACTTGGAGAAGTGATAAATTAGAGAAGTCATCTCCACTGTATCACCTCTTTATCGCCTCTTAGTGAACCACCCCCCTGGTGTCCTTAGTAAATTGATGTCAGGCAGGCGTAGGGACTGAAGATCAGTTCATCACCTGTTTGGCATTCTCCTCACTGTATATAGATCTGAACAAAGCTCTCTCAAAATGACTTAAGTTGTTATAAGGTGCTAGTTCCACTTTAAGTTAATGGGGACACCATAACAGTAGCTACTGTGGTGCACCATCCAGGGCTTTCTTGGACTGAGATGCATGCCCGAGGAATGTCCTGGAACTTGGTGATTGGACTGTCATATCTGGGCAGGATCCATACTGTGTGCTACAGGATATTTCTTCACTTTGTGGTACCTGTGATCTAAAATAGATTGCACCCTGGGGAGGATAGCATACCTCTCAATTGTCCATCTTTTGGAGATATTACGGCTGCCTGGCTGCTGTTTTGAAGGACACAACCTAAGTAAAGTCTTCCAATGAACAAATTAAGAGCCCCTTATTGTCAGGGTAGATGTCTTCTTTAACCCTCTTGTCCTTAAACGGTTAATAGATACAGCAGCAGAAACGATTACCTGATACTTCTAAGTGGCCTGCAAACCTTTCAAATATACAGCAAAAAAAAAACCTATTAATATTGGTTTAAATGTCAGTATATATGATTATAAATTAGTCTATGTCTGTAAAATACTTTTGGTTTTGCTATAAATCATTTATTCAGTTCGACAAAGAGGTGTCAATAGTCCAAATTTATAAAATTAAACTGGGGTTATTCTGGAGTAAATCAACAGCACTGTAGGGGACAAATAAAAATTCCTGTTAAATTAAATTGGGCTTTTAACCCTTTGAGTGCCAGAGAGGTATCCAATGCATTGCAACTCAAAGGGTTAACTTGTTGAATGCCAGAGAGGTCTCCAATGCATTGCGAAGCCCTAGTCAAATGCAAGCTAATTTATAAATTTTTGTTTGTCCCACTGTGTTCCAGTTGGATCATTCCAGAATAACTCCAGTTTGCTTTTATAAATCTGGGTCATAAAATAACCTAACAATTCTCAGTAATGCCCCGCCCACCATGCCAGGGCATGGAGATGAATTGACAGTATCCTTCTTTGTTGTAGGCTCTGGAGGCATGTAAAGATGCAGGACTGGTGAAATCCATTGGGGTGTCCAACTTTAACCGCAGGCAGATAGAACGTCTCCTTAACAAACCGGGACTGAAATACAAGCCAGTGTGTAATCAGGTATGAGGACTAAATTACTTCTGGGTGCAGGAGCTGAGTCTGGTTTCATATCAGGTAAAGTGTGCCTTGTTAGCCATAGAAAAAGCAGGAAACTATTAGAGTAAAAGTGATACGTTTATTGGTTAACTGAGTGGGTCTATGATGCAAACTTTAAAGAGAACTAGGTCTCTTCTTCGGAAGAATAGAACTGTTTGGTTCTGGGATGTAAGCATTCAAGACAATCAGTTGGCCAATAAAGGTATCACTTTTCTCTACTTGTCTCCTGGCTTTACATCAGTTCACAATTATTAACCCTTTAAGACCTGAATGGTTTGCAAAGCAGAAGTTCTCAAGGCTTTGCAGACCATTCTAGCATTTAAGAGGTTAAAAATCCCTTTTAGATCAATGAGGCATTTTATCTGGTTCTGTATTGCTGTTGGTTTCCCCAGAATTGCATTTCTCCACTTTGCAGTGTATATAAGACCCATAGTGACAGTGGCGTAACAATAGGGGTCGACCCCCTCGCCACCCGCCCGCAGCACAGCCGATGTCCCGGCGGCCAGCGCTCGAGTAATGCAGAGCGCTGGGAGATGACATAATCTCCCAGCGCTCTGCATTACTAAGGACCGCGCGGGAGCATGTCACACACACACCGCTAGACCACCAGGAGATAGGAGGACGGGGGGCAGTAGGTGCAATGTGGCGATGGGGGCATTGTGGAGATTGGGGGGGAAATGTGGAGCATGAGGGGCATTGTGGAGATTGGGGGGAAATGTGGAGCATGAGGGGCATTGTGGAGATTGGGGGGGAAATGTGGAGCATGACGGGCATTTTGGAGATTGGGGGGGAAATTTGAGGCATGAGGGGCATTGTGGAGATTGGGGGGGAAATTTGAGGCATGAGGGGCATTGTGGAGATTGGGGGGGAAATGTGGAGCATGAGGGGCATTGTGGAGATTGGGGGGGAAATGTGGAGCATGAGGGGCATTGTGGAGATTGGGGGGGAAATGTGGAGCATGAGGGGCATTGTGGAGATTGGGGGGGAAATGTGGAGCATGAGGGGCATTGTGGAGATTGGGGGGGAAATGTGGAGCAAGAGGGGCATTGTGGAGATTGGGGGGGAAATGTGGAGCATGAGGGGTATTGTGGAGATTGGGGGGAAATGTGGAGAATGGGGGGCATTGTGATGGGGGCATTGTGGAGATTGGGGGGAAATGTGGAGAATGGGGGGCATTGTGATGGGGGCATTGTGGAAGGGGCAATGTGGAGGTGGCCAATGTGGTTGAGGGGGGCCAGTGAGGTCAGAGGGGGGCCCGTGGCAGTTCTTGCACCAGGGCCCCGTGGCTTCTAGTTACGCCTCTGCATAGTGATTAGGATTTTCTTCTCAGAACAAGGTAAGTGGGTGTTTATTATTAGGATGTGTTCATGTTCCTTTAATCTGGAAGGTTCTAGATGGATTGTCTCCAATGCTGTATAATGTTTGTATCACACAGGTGGAATGCCATGTGTATCTGAATCAAAGCAAACTGCAGGACTACTGTAAATCCAAGGACATCGTCCTGGTAGCGTACAGTGCCCTGGGGTCACACAGAGACAAGAATTGGTAAGGAAAAACTATACATAGATCCTGTTGACCGGTGATACTTTCCATTCCAAATTTAACCCCCCCATACACACACTATGGCCAGAAAATCCTAATGACGCTTATGAATATTGCCCTCACTCTTTCGTTCAAAACATAACACCTTCAATCAGTCCTGGATGTTATGTAGGGTGGCCACATTTCCATTTTGCCATTCAGGGACACTGCAGAGATGAGAAGAGTAGAGTATGTGTCCTCGGCTCTGGTGCAGCTATGTGGGAGGGGTCACTATACATCACTGGTCATCAGTGGGCAAACCTCTGTTTCTCAGGCACCCCAGAGAGTTCTAAACACTAGAGAGAGGACTGACCATTAACTGCTGTGACAGAAGGTGATGCCTGTTGCAGACTACAAGAAAAATAGTGATGCCTGTTGCAGGCTACATCATGCCCAAAGCCTTAGATTACCATTACACTGCAACAAAATTGTACTGCAGCTTCTGTTTGATGTCAGGATCAAAGCTCAGTTCTTTCTAGTGTTTAGGGCTCTGTCTGGAAGCCATTTCCTTGTAGCCCAGCAGAAGTATCACTTTCTGTCACAGTAGGCAATGGGCAGTTCTCCTAGTGATTAGAACTCTGTGCTCTGGAATCTAAATTCAGGGACTTTGTATTGTCCCTGAAGGAGGCTGCCAGGGACATGGGACACATATTTCAAATCAGGGACTGTCCCTGACAATCAGAGACACGTGGTCACCCTAATGTTATGTCCATGGAGGAGGGCACAGGACCACAGGGAACAAACTCCATGTGCAGAGGTGTAACTAGAAGTCATCGGGCCCTGATTCAAAAACTGCCATGGCCCCCCCTGTATCCACCTCTCTGCATTGCCCCCAATGTACACCTCTCCGCACATTGCCCCCAGTGTCCACCTCTCCGCACATTGCCCCCAGTGTCCATCTCCTATCTCCCTGGTGGTCCAGCGGAATGGCAGGAGAGGTCTGTGCCTCCTCCACAGACCTCTATTAGAAGCTGGAGCTCCCACACGGCCCTCTCTCCAGTAATGCAGAGCGCTGGGAGATTATGTAATCTCCCAGCGCTCTGTATTACTAGAGTTCCAAAGACAGAAAGGGCGCTCAGCTGCTAATAGAGGTCTATGCAGAAGAAGGCACAGACCTCAGCTAGTTGCGGGTGCCGGGCAGGGGGGTCGAAGGGGACGGCTGGGCTCCTGGAGTGATTGCCCCGGTCGTAGTTACTACCCCTGTGATCCCTATTGTTACTCCACTGTCCATATGTTACACACCCTTGTAGCCTTAAAGGGTTAAGTGGGCTCATGCACTCTCCCTGCTTCAGTCTGAAAAATCTGCCAGCAACTGTAATGTCCGCCTCCATGGACATGATAACCAGGACTGACTCAAGATGTTATCTCTTATGTAAAGACACAAGGGTGAAATTCACAGGGGCCATTAGGATTTTTTGACCATAGTAAGGTAAGTAGGGGGTTATTTTTAGGTGGTATTCTGTTTAAGCAGGACATTAGTGCATCCTAAATATTTCCACTCATTATCTGTCACCAGTTACGTGGTACAAAGCCATAAACATCCTACATTGCCTCTGTTTACAGGGTGGATCAGAGTACGCCTGTCCTGTTGGAAGACTGTTGGTACTGGCAAGTGTGGCTGCTAAGTACAATTGCTCTCCAGCTGCGATAGCCATGCGATTTATCCTCCAGAAGGGAATCGTGGTTTTGGCCAAAAGTTTCAACCCAACTCGCCTCAAACAAAACCTTGGGGTAATATACTGAATAAAAGCAAATTTTTTTATATGGTTAACCTATTCAGTGCCTGAGTCATGTACAATGCATTGCTGCACTCCCACCTGGCACCAGATCTGGATTTCCCAATAGACAGTGCAGACAACTACATTGCAGTGCTTGATCTGTGTTGACCACACCCACATTTGATCTGTGGGCGTGGCAAGGGCAATTCTATTATCTCTGCACACACTCTTGATTTTTTTTGTAGGATGGTTCACTTCCCCATTTACTGGCCATTATTTACTGAATTATTATACTGAATAACAATACAAAACTTTATATTTATTTTTATGGTTGGCCTGTTCATTTCCTGAGTAGCATGCGGTGCGTTACTGCACTCACTCCTGGCATCAGATCTGAATTTCCCATTAGACAGTGCAGGCAACTGCAATGTAGTGCTTTATTTGATCATTTGTGTTGGCCACACCCACATTTGATGTGGGGGTGTGGCAAGGGCAATTCTGTTACCTCTGTAGACACTCTGTTTTTGTAGGATAGTTCATATACCCATTTACAGACCATTATGTCAACAATCTACCGTGAATAAAAATATTAACTATGATCTAAAAACGTTCAACACGAAGGATGATTTCCCCTTAAGCTCCAGCCGAGAGATTTTATTGATAGGCTGCAATGGCTGATTAATAAATTATAAATAAATAAATATACACTATTTCTGTACTAAAACTGTATCCTAAAAATGACTTCTATATTATCTAAAACATTCTAAATCTAGTCCTGAATTATATCCTACTTAATACTTTTAGGTTTTCATTTGATAATGATGGAAACAAACAAACAAAAAATTGTTCATTATGTATGTTTAATATCTGAACTACAGGAAAGGTAAAAATTTCATCTCAGGTCCACTTAGAAAAGACAGCCAAGGTGTTCTTAGCACCGCCCCTTGGTCCCAACCACATTCATGACATGACTCCACCCCCTGCTTCATGCAATGTGTCTGGTAATAAACCAAAGCATCTCTGTATTTTTGGCATGATGTTCTTAGTTTAAAGGAGCAGTAAACTTTTTTTTATGAAAACACATATTTTATAGAGCTTTTCCTGCTGAATAAAACAAGGTAACTCTCGTCGCTGTCAGTTGTTTTATTCAAAAATTATAGCAGTTTAAATAATCAGGAAGTGAATTTACTGTGTTTACTTCCTGATAGTTCTAACTGACAGGAAGTGACAGGCAGTTTCTATCACATTCTATGGAGAACTGTATGTCTCTGACTTTTCTGACTTTCATCTCCATTAGAATTTAACAGGAATTCTAATTAGAATTTGACCACTAGAGGGCACTGGTAGTGTAAAAAAACATGGGTTTAAACTGTAATAACTCTGGAAATATAAATCTCTCGGCAGTGGGAGTAGCCTTATTTTACTCAATAGGAAAATCCCTACAATATATATTTTTTCATAAAAAAAGTTTACTGCTCCTTTAAGAGTGATCGTGATCTAAAATTTACCCCTCCCATCCCTTTTAGCTACATCACCTCTATATCTGTCAGACCTGGATTCTGCTCTGCAGACCGGACAGAACCGCTGGAGAACCGATATAGCAGTGGATACAAAGGAAATCTTCATGACGACGGTCTATAAAGTGGGCATTGTTTGAGGCAGTAGATCGTCATCATGAAGATTTCCTTCATAGCCACTGCTTTTTCGTCTCTCCAGACACTCTGTCTGGTACGCAGTCCAGAATCCAAGTCTGACAGCTACAGTGGTGATGTAGATATAAGGGGAGGGAGGGGTAAACTTTACATCGCAATTACTCTTAAACTAAGAAAGTTATGGCAAAAATACATGAATGCTTTGGTTTATTTATTTCATACATAATATTATAGCCCACATAAATAAAGTATTATTATCCCTTTAATACCATGGCTGTCAGGAAGCTAGGAAATGAATTGATTTGCAGTTAATTGGAGACCTAGCCAGTGTCCAAGGTATTAAATAGGATGGCCAGTAATGATGTATATATACTGCAAATTAACTGGCCAAACAGTACATAAATGGGACAATACAGGGATACATATACTGATAAATTACCTGGACAAATTAACACGTAAGTTAGTATATAAACTAGTATATCAACTTGACATTACAGACACATCAACTACCATAAAATCTCAGGTATAATACGCACAACTTTACCCCTCTTCACCTTATGTGAAGTGGGGGGGAGTGCATATTATACCTGAGAGGTTTTTTTTATAAAAAAAAGTATGTTGCCGGCAAATACCCTCCGTCCCTCCCCCCAGCACAATCCTCTCTCCAAAAAGCTTAATTTCGTCCCACATAAGTCCCCCATCTTCCCTCCCACTCCCCAGCTCAATCGATCTGAAAATATGCCTTACTATTGTCCATCAGAAGTCCCCGTGATCTCTGGGAAGATGGGGGACTTATGTGGGACGAAATTAAGCTTTTTGGAGAGAGGATTGTGCTGGGGGGAGGGACGGAGGGTATTTGCAGGCATTAAAATATGTTTTAGTAAGGGAGAAAACAAGGGTGCGTGTTATACATAGGCACTCTTGTTTTCCCCTAAAATCTCAGGTATAATATGCACCTGAGTATTATACACAGGTGCGTATTATACCTGAGATTTTACGGTATTAAAGGGATAGTAATACTTCGTTTTATCTTTATCTTATTTTGTAGGCATTAAAAAAACATGAAGAACGATATAAGTCTTATCTCTCAAACCTTTATGGTTTAAGAGATATTCACAAGCAAAGTATCCCCCCCCCCCGTTCAGACAGATCAGAAGGGAGGTGCCCAGATAGACTGCAGAGAGGGACAATCTTCAATTAAGATAAGAGAAAAAGCTGAAAAACTTGTCGAGGGGGGGAAGGGTTTTCATTGTTCTCATAGGAAGAAGATTGTCCCCTGCTGTTATCTGTCTGGTCTATGGACTGTATTCCACATCTGAGAAGAGATGGCTTACACTAGGTAAAAGGGGCGGGAGGGGAAACTTTGCTTGTGAATATCTCTCAAACCATAAAGGTTTGAGAGATAAGACTTATATCATTCTTCATGTTTTTTTAATGCCTACAAAATAAAATAAAGTTTAAACGAAGTATTACTATCCCTTTAAGTATACTGATCAAATTAGTATATAAACTGGACATCCGTGCAATATATATATGTAAACTAGTAAACTGGACATTACAGCAATATATAAACTGAAAAACACACTGTGCAAATTAATGCATAAACTGGGCATTACAGTGATATATAAACTGGCAAATAAAATGACAAATAGTCTGAATATTATAGCACTATATAAACTGGTAAATAACCTACTGACATAAACCAGCAGTGAATGAGGCTGATGTACTAAACATAACTGGAGCAATTTGTAGGTAAAACGGCTATCTCATATGAAATATTATAAGGTGGATACGTTAAAAAAATTGGAGGAGTTCTAGGGCAAACCAGCTGCACTATAGAGAATGACAAATTCTCATTGATTTAAATGGGAATTTTGATCCCTTGCATGCTAGAGAGGTCTCCAACTCATTGCTATTTTTAGTTATCCCTTATAGTGAAAATGGTTTGTGCTTGAACACCTCCACATTTGAGTATAGTGCCCCCTGCTGGTCCATGGGCATTATGATTGCTCAGGCAACTCCCACAAATCAGAATGGTGGGCGTATCTATCACAGCTAACACACCCCTTACAATTAGGCATCTTTGGAATCTGTCCTTGACTACAGAGATACAAATGAGCCAAGCAATCTGTGTCTGTAGTGTATCAGGGCCAAATAACATAACTACTAAATCTCCAAACCATATTAGTGATGACTTGCATATCCATTTAAGTCCATAGAATCAGCCTGTGTAATAGGAATATGCTGTTTGTTGATTTCCCGGCTTTGCTTTCATAAGTTAAACCAAAAAAAATTAACTGAACAAACATTTGTATGAGTTATAATTAAAGGGGATGTATCACCTTATAAAAAGGTGTTACCAGCCGTTTTGTTAATAAAACATACTCTAAGAAAGCTGTATTTAAAAAAAAAAAAAAAAAAAAAAAAGCTAATTACTTATAAAGATATTCCCTATTCAATCGCAGAAGAGCTTTACCGAAGAATCAGCTCTTCTGCACGTCCTCTTTCTCCTCCCACCTCCCTCCCAGCTGCCCCAGGGGGAGTGTTCACGCGTCCCTCCAGAAGGGAATCGTGGTTTTGGCCAAAAGTTTCAACCCAGCTCGCCTCAAACAAAACCTTGGGGTAATATACTGAATAAAAGCAAATTTTTTTTATATGGTTAACCTATTCAGTGCCTGAGTCATGTACAATGCATTGCTGCACTCCCACCTGGCACCAGATCTGGATTTCCCAATAGACAGTGCAGACAACTACATTGCAGTGCTTGATCTGTGTTGACCACACCCACATTTGATCTGTGGGCGTAGCAAGGGCAATTCTATTATCTCTGTACACATTCTTGATGGGCTGTCAGGACCTTCTGCCTCCAGCCAATGGTAATGCCCGACCTCACAGGGCATTACCATTGGCTGGAGACAGAAGGTCCTGACAGCTCATCGCAGGAAGCCGTCGGAAGATGCAAGCGTTCCACCTGCAGAGATTGTGGGGACTTCTGATGGATAATAGTAAGGCATATTTTCAGATCGATTGAGCTGGGGAGCGGGATACTGTTGCAACCTCAGTATAATGCTAATCACAGCTTGCTGTAACATTAGGAGCCATTGATAGCACACCGAAGGGAAGCGTGAACGTGCTCCCTGGGGCAGCTGGGAGGGAGGTGGGAGGAGAAATAGGACGTGCAGAAGAGCTGTGCTGTGCACATAAAGCTGAAGCGCGGAGCACAGTAGAGGGAATATCTTTATAAGTAGTTAGATTTTTTTTTTTTTTTTTTTTTTTAAACACAGCTTTCCTAGAATAACTTTTATTAACAAAGCGGATGGTAACACCTTTTAATAAGGTGATACATCCCCTTTAAAGGAATAGTAATGTTTCATAATAAAAGCAGCTCCAATTAATCTTCATAGTATTTGGCCCATGGAGAGTGTTATTTCAATTCTGTCAGAGTTGTAGTTCAAGAGTAATTGAATGATAAAGTATCCCCCTCCCGCCCCTTTTACTGATGTAACTGCTCAGGTTAGAGCTGCAGGGTGGTGTCCAGGTGGATCACAGAGAGGGACAATCTTCAATTAAGATAAGGGAAAAACCTGTCAAGGGGGCAGAGTTTTCCTTATGATCACAGTAAGAAGATTGTCCCTTGCTGTGACCTGTCTGGTCAAGAGACCAGATTCCACATCTGAGGGGAGGCGGCTTACACTAGGTAAAAGGGGCGGGAGGGAGATACTTTATCATTCAATTACTCTTGTACTACAACTCTAACAGTAATGAAATAACACTCTCTATGGCTCAAATACGACGAAGACTAATTGGAGCTGCTGTTTTTGTGAAACATTACTATCCCTTTAGTCATTTTGGTTTGCACATCCAAGGGGTAAAATAATAGCTAGTAAAGAGGTATGCAAACTGCTGAGTAAACAAGACTCCATAAACCATTTGGTATCTGTTGATGCAGCAACAGAATTTTTGCCACACCCACAATAAAGATTATGGGTGTGGCTAGCACAGGCAAAGCCCCGCCTCTCAAATTTTAATACACTTAGATGTTGCCTACTTTACCTAATGGATAATCTGACAATCAGTGAAACATTTATTTTATCCTTTTTTGTGTAAGAATTTATAACATTGGTTGTTAATTGTTGGATCTCCAGCTTTTGAGAAATACAACTCCCATTATCCCCAATGAAAACAATTGTAATTTCATGACAGCTTACAGTTTAACATGTGACTACTCTGCTGTGTTTTACTAAGTCCACCTCTGCAGGAGCAGACTTCCTAAAAGGCCTTGGGGGAGTGGCAGAAAGTGGACTCCCCTGTCTGGCTGCGGACTGGAGAGTAACCCAGAAGTTTTTGATCAAAGTCACAAACCTCAATGGTCGTGCACGTAGCCACTAGTGTTGAGCGAGCGTGCTCGGCCGATGCTCGGATCGGCTCGAGCATCGCTCTGCTCGGCACATGGCGGTACTCGTCGAGTACCGCCATGTGCTCTCCCGCCATGTTCGGGTGGCGGGGATCTGTGCCGGAAGAGGCACAGATCCGAAGACGCTCCGCTGGACCACCAGGGACTGGAGGTACGGGGGCATTGCGGAGATGAAGGGGGCATTGCGGAGATGAAGGGGGACATTGTGGAAGAGGGGCATAGACTCTATGCCCCTCTTCCACAATGTCCCCCTTCATCTCCGCTATGCCCGTCTTCCACAATGTCCCCCTTCATCTCCGCTATGCCCGTCTTCCACAATGTCCCCCTTCATCTCCGCTATGCCCCTCTTCCACAATGTGCCCCTTCATCTCCGCTATGCCCCTCTTCCACAATGTCCCCCTTCATCTCCTCTATGCCATAGAGGAGATGAAGGGGGACATTGTGGAAGAGGGGCATAGCGGAGATGAAGGGGCACATTGTGGAAGAGGGGCATAGCGGAGATGAAGGGGCACATTGTGGAAGAGGGGCATAGCGGAGATGAAGGGGGACATTGTGGAAGACGGGCATAGCGGAGATGAAGGGGGCATAGCGGAGATGAAGGGGGACATTGCGAAGATGAAGGGGGCATTCGGAGATGAAGGGGGCATAGCGGAGATGAAGGGGGCATTGACCAGGCACCCTCCCCTCATCAGAGCAGGGGGTGCCTGGTGTAATGCTCGTGTCACCCCATTGAAGTCAATGGGGCTCGGGTGCTCGGCCGAGCACTCGAGCCTCAGGGGGTGCTCGGTCAGAGCACCCGAGCATCGGGGTGCTCGCTCAACACTAGTAGCCACCATACACCTTTAGTCTCAGGCTCGGAATCCCTTCACTACTGTCTGTGTAGGCTACTTGCGCAGCACAACAAGACTTAAGTGTAAGACTTCAGAGTCTTGCAGTTCAGTCTCTTGTGCTGGACCAGTGAATGTGCACTAGCAGGTCTCTTTTTTCATACCCTCATTCTCCTCCCTGGCTGATCCACAATTTAGCCCTGGTTTAATTGGCAGGTCTGCTCCGAGGACAGCAGATCTCTAAACAGTAAATAATCCTTGTGAAAGTTTCCCTTCAGATGATTTGCTGTAAAGTATAATACACTCTTTCATCTACAGGTTTTCGACTTTGAGATTTCTCCAGAGGACATGAAAACGCTGTGTGGACTTGACAAAAACCTGCGCTATGTACCTTTCAAAGAGTAAGTTACTTTCCTGTGGACCTGAGCACTAACAGACTGGTTTGCTGTAAAACAGAAGAATGGGAGAAAAAAACAAGGGGCGCCCCCTGTGTGTGTGTCAAAAAACAACACAATGTAACCACCACCAAAACACCTCCGTAGACGCACTCACAAGATTTCTGTGTTGGAAACGGCGTATGCCGAAACCAAGAACAACGGGCAACTGGAGATGTCAGACTGCCTCCAGACACAGTATACTGTGTATGTAATATAGTCTTTTTTATTTGTTTTGAAAAAGCGGTGTATATAACCGTGAAACGCGTTAGCGTTACAAGCCTTTTTTATTCATTTTAATAAATCTTTGATACGTTGCCCCCGCCTGGTATATTTGCTACAAGATCTCAGATTGCCTGGGAGTAACCTGAACGGTAGCACCGTATGTGTGATCAGTCAGTTGGCTTTGATACCAAAGTCCTGACCACTTCAACATGTGAGCGCTACTCTGAATCTTTATTGTGAGGATTTGTATTTGAACATACTACACTATTGGGCGCATTCTCTTTGTTTTTAATTTGTTGGGGTTTTACCCTTATACTGTTCTAACAGACTGGTTTAAACCCTTCGAGTGCCAGATGGGTGCACAACAAATTGTAATGCTCTGCAAGTATCTCTGGCACTCAAACTGTTAAATGGATAGTAATGTCCCATAAAAACTTTTTATAGTTGTTGTAGAGGAGAAAAAAATAAACTCAGTGGCACAAATCCTATCTCTCAAACTGCTATGGTTTGAGAGATATAGGCATTGAAAGTTCCTCCCTTCCTCCCCTTCTCCTGACGTCAGCGTCTAGCTGACAGCAGGAGATCTCAGTCCGGGGACCAGCAGGCAGCTCTGCAGCAGAGCCAAAATCCCATTATTAGAAAATAATTACTTCATTGGGAAGGTCTACAAAGTGTGCCTGGTTTGCAAGCACACTTTGTAGACCTCTCCAATTAAGTAATTCTTTTGCAACAACGGGATATCGGCTCTGCTGCAGAGCCTCCTCGTGTCGTACGACGCAACTCTCCTGCTATCAGCTTTACAGCTGACATCAGGAGAAGGGGAGGGAGGTGGGAACTTTCAATACATGTATCTCTCAAACTATAGTGGTTTGAGAGATAGGGTTTGTGCCATTAAGTTTCTTTTTTTCTCCTTTACAAAACTATAAACACTTTATGGGGCATTACTGTCCATTTAAAGGGATAGTTATACTTAATTTTATCTTTATTTTATTTTGTAGGCATTAAAAAAACATGAAGAACGATATAAGTCTTGTCTCTCAAACCTTTATGGTTTGAGAGATATTCACAAGCAAAATTTCCCCTCTCGCCCCTTTTACCTAGTGTAAGCCATCTCTTCTCAGATGTGGAATGCAATCCATAGACCAGACAGATAACAGCAGGGGACAATCTTCTTCCTATGAGAACAATGAAAGCCCTGCCCCCCCCCCCCCGACAAGCTTTTCAGGTTTTTCCCTTATCTTAATTGAAGATTGTCCCTCTCTGCGGTCTACCTGGGCACCTCCCTTCTGATCTGGCTGAGCAGTGTTACATCAGTAAAAGGGGCGGGAGGAGCATACTTTGTCATTCAATTACTCTTCAACTACAACTCTGACAGAACTGTCCAAATACTATGATGATTAATTAGAGCTGCTTTTATTATGAAACATTACTATCCATTTAAGTCAATGTGTCTATGTTAATTTTTAAATTTGATTTTACATCTTTTATACTAAAGCTGCATCCGGAATATCCATTTCACGATGAATTTTGAAAAGTGGCCCAGAATGCACATGCAGTTTACAAGAGGATGACGAAACACATGTACTTTATACCTTAATTCAGTCTCTAAATGATATATTGTAACGTCGACCACTCTTTTTATTATATATTCGATTGGACAGATTCCCTATTATGATCTTCTTTTTGGGTGTTAATAAATATGTTTTAAAGAATCATGTTTTGTAATGGATTTGAGCCCTTTTCATTTATTGGTGATGTTACTTTAACCCCTTAGTGACCGCCCAATCCGACGTGTGGGCGGCCATTAAGGACAATGGACCTTTTTTTTTTTTTTTTTTTTTTTTTAATTCTGGGGTGGCAGAGTGGCATGCAGCCACGCTGATATCACAGTATTCCATGACGTGTATTACCGTCACTGGTTCTTAAGCCTTTGAGTGCCAGAGGGGTATGCAACGCATTGCAAAGCAATGCGTTGCATACCCCTCTTGCACTCAAAGGGTTAAGTGACCAGAGTGACGGTCCTAGCAGGGTTAATTATCAGTATTCTCATTGTTTTGAACAAAACCCAACAAGGACTGCACCAAGCCTCTAACGGTGCATGAATAAAATTGATTAAATGTTACTTATTTCCTTGCATAGCTAAAGGTTTTAGTTCACAAATGTTATCAATTAAAAATAAGTAATGAGGCCGTTAAACAGATAAATGTCCAATCAAGTGCACCATGACTGAAAAATGTGGACATCTCTGCATTAAAGGGATTGTAATGTCAGAAAAAAAGTATTAACTATACAGTAGATACAATTAAAAGAGAGTACTTGCACTTATTTGTATCTCTCAAACCATTATGGTTTGAGAGATATAGGAAAATAAATTTCTCCGCTCCCTCCCCTTTCTGCTTGACGAGCTGTAAAGATGTCAGAAGCAGATTCTGGTCGCTTGACCAGATGTGGCTCTTCAGCAGCACCGATATAACGATATCTAAAGACAAATACTTCATTTAGAACGTTCTACAAAGGGTGCTTTGCTTGCAAGCACACTTTGTTGACTGTTCCAATTAAGTATTTCTTTCTAAATAGTGTGATTTCAGCCCTGCTGAAGAGCCTCTGTCTGGTCAGACTGGAATCTGCAGCTGTCGGCTAGATGGCAGACTTGAGTGAAACAGCCAGGAAAAGGTAACTTTAGCAAGTTATATCTCTCAAACTATAAAGATTTGAGAGATAAGAGTTACATAGATGTTAACCTTTTTTAAAGTCTACAATATTAAATCAACTTAAAATTAACCATTACTATCCCTTTAAAGGGTTAGTAATTGCTTACTTAAGTAGAGAGTAGCAATGTAGAGAATCAAAAAAGAAATCGATTGATGCAACTCCTATCTCTCAAATCTTTATGATTTGAGAGATATAATGTTTTAACGTGCCCCCTCCCAGGAACAGCAGGTGGCTCTGCAGAGCCGAAATAGCACAATTTAAAAATTAATACTTCATTGGAATGGTTTACAAACTGTGCCTGCAAACCAGGCACACTTTGTAGAATTTCTTTTTAAATTGTGCTATTTCGGCTCTGCTGAAGAGCCACCTCGAGTTTGCCAACTTGAATGTCCTGCTGTCAGCTTTAAAGCTGACATCAGGGAAAGGAGAAAGAGGGGGGAAATTTAAAGGGATAGTAATACTTCATTTTATCTTCATGTTTTTTAATGCCTACAAAATAAAATAAAGAATTATATAAGTCTTATCTCTCAAACCTTTATGGTTTGAGAAATATTCACAAGCAAAGTTTCCCCTCCCGCCCTTTTAACCAAGTGTAAGCCATCTCTTCTCAGATGTGGAATGCAGTCCATAGACCAGACAGATAACAGAAGGGGACAATCTTCTTCCTATGAGATCAATGAAAGCCCTGCCCTTCTTGACAAGTTTTTCAGGTTTTTCACTTATCTTAATTGAAGATTGTGCCTCTCTGTAATCTAGCTGGGCATCTCCCTACTGATCTGGCTGAGCAGTGTTACATCAGTAAAAGGGGCGGGAGGTGGATACTTTGTCATTGAATTACTCTTGAACTATAACTCTGACAGAATTGAATTAACACTCTCCATGGCCCAAATACTATGATGATTAATTCGTAGATTTTCCTAAACTAATGACGGAAAGTCAGAATTTTATTAAAGACACGGAGGCGAGTATTATGCTTTATCTCCTTTACTTTTCTCAGCAGCAAAGTTCAAACAAACTTTTAAAAAGAAAAACAATACAAACTTGTTGACTGTGTAGCCCCACCCTCATATATCAGTAACCAATCCCCATAAACATCAGTTGTATATTATCCTTCACATGTTTAACTTCTCCCTCTTTCTTTGATGATTTGTGCTGGATAAACTTCATAACTTGTGAAGAACATCTTTAAATCGGAACTTATAGATTCTCTGAAGAATTCTCGTTTGAATTCAGCGATCAACCTAATGCAGAAAAACAAAAGAAATGAAAAGGGTGGGTTAAATTAGGGAGGGATAATACTCGCCTCTGTGTCTTTAATAAAATTCTGACTTTCCGTCATTAGTTTAGGAAAATCTACAAATTTTATGGCAAGACCCGGAGGCTCTGTATTAATACCTGCAGCTATCATGATCCATCTAACCCATCTAGCCAAAGTAGTACAAGATACTGGTAAATGAGGTTTTACATATGAAATCAGTAGTTGATTTGATTCAGGATGTCTAATTTTGGAGGTCACTTCTTCATAAGTTTTTAAACACTGAACTACACATAATTGAGGTTTCTGAGGAAAAGAGGGATAAAAAATTTCTTTAGTGGAAGACTTAGTTCTCCTAGAGATTCTGAAACGAATGCCTTCTGGTTCATAAGATTTATTGTTGATGTCCAAAGCACGAACATCAGAAACGCTACGAAATGAAATAAGACATAGAAGAATCGTTAGTTTCGCAGAAAGTTGTTTAAGAGAAAGATCTTTATTAGAGGGCCAAGATTCGATCAACCGTAGAACTAAGTTTACGTCCCAAAGTCCAGAATATTTAGGAATTGGAGGTCTGGAAAGTCTAATACCTTTCATCAATTTGCACACCAACGGGTGTTGTCCCACTGGTGAACCTTCAATATATTCATGAGCGGCTGATATGGACGATCTATAACAGTTGATGGTTCTGAAAGCTTTGCCTTGTTGAAAACAATCAGAAAGGAAGTTAACAATTTCGGCTATATTACAATGAACGGAATCCAGATTCCGTTCCAGGCACCAGCGTACCCAGTTTTTCCAACATGATTGGTAACATAATTTTGTACCTGGTGCCCAAGCTTCGGAGATAAGTGTTTTAGCCGATTCCGAAAGGTTATTGATAACTCTGTGACTCCCGAAATTTCCCAGGCGATGAGATGAAGATGGTTCCGAAGAATTAAATTGTGTGGGTTCCCTGCCGGGTCTTGTAGTAAGAGTGGATGAGGGGTTATATAGCAAGGGAAATCTACTGACATCTCTAGAAGTAGAGGGAACCACGGTTGTGACGTCCAAAAAGGAGTGACCAGGACGAGGGTCACTTCTTGTCTCCTTGTTTGTAAGATGGTCCTGGAGATCATGTTGAACGGAGGGAACGCGTATCCCCCATACGTCGGCCAATTCTGAAGAAAGGCGTCCGTGGCTAAAGCTTTCGGATCCGGTCTCCAGCTGAAGAAGTTCGGTAACCGAGTATTCAGTCTGGATGCAAATAGATCTAGTGTTAAGGGACCCCAGATGTTGTCTAGAATCTTGAAGGTATGTGTATAGAGTGTCCAATCGCTGAAGTCCGTAAGGTACCTGGAATTCCAATTTGCTATGGTGTTGGAGAGACCAGGGATATATTCTGCTTGGACTGAAATGTTCTTGTCCAGGCAAAAATGCCAAAATTCTTTGGCTAGGTTGGAGAGTATTTTGGATTTTGTCCCTCCCAAGTGGTTTATGTATCAGACCGCCGATACATTGTCCATTTTCAACAGGATGCAACAATTCGACGTGTTCTTTGTGAAGCTTCGTATTGCGAAAGAGCCTGCTAACAATTCTAAACAATTGATATGCAGGTTCTTTTCTGAAGGTGACCATTTTCCCCCTGTAGTGAACTGGCCGCAACAAGCTCCCCAACCTAGGGTACTTGCGTCCGATTCGATGACTACCTCTGGAGATTTGTCGAAGACTGCTCTCCCGTTCCATGCCTCCATGTTTTCCAACCACCAGAGGAGTTCTGTTCGGGCCTCTTCCGATAAGGAAATCAAGTCCGAGTATCCCAGACCTCTGTTCAAATGTAGGGTTTTCAATCTTTGAAGTGCCCTGTAATGAAGAGGAGCTGGGAAGATTGCTTGTATAGAGGCTGACAGAAGACCCACTATTCTTGCTAGTGTTCTCAGAGAAATGGTTTCGGATTTCAGGATTTTCTTTAATTTGTCTCGGGGAAGTTGCAAAGAAGAGTTTTCTGAATTGACGACGAAACCGAGGAATTCGATAACCTGAGTTGGTTGAATTATTGATTTCTTCCAATTGATAAGAAACCCCAGGTTGGAAAGTGTCTGAATTGTTAAGTGAAGGTGGGCTCTGAGTGTCTCTTGATTTTGAGACATAATAAGGATGTCGTCGAGGTAAATTATCATACGGATACCCCTGCTCCTTAAAAATGAAACCACTGGTTTCATTACCTTTGTGAAGCACCATGGGGCTGACGACAGTCCGAATGGGAGACATGTAAACTGCCAAGTCGTCCCTTTCCATCGAAACCGAAGTAGGTTTTGTTGATCTTGGGCAATGGGAATGGTCAAATAGGCGTCTTTTAGATCCAACTTGACCATCCAATCTGATGTCAGTAGAAGATCCCTGAGACAATTAATGCCTTCCATTTTGAAGTGCCTGTAAAACACGAAGGCATTCAGATTTCTCAGATTGATAACTGGCCGCACTCCCGAATCTTTCTTGTGGACCAGAAAGATGTTGCTGATGAAACTCTGTTCGGAATTTGGGGCCTGGATAATGGCTCCTTTTTTCTGAAGCTCTAGAATTTCTAAGTCTACCATAATGAAATCCTCCTTTGAAAAATGGATAGAAGGGGGAATTTTTGATTGGAAAGGAGTGGAGTAAAACTCTATGTGGTAGCCTTGAATTGTCTGAAGGACCCACTGGTCTGAAGTTATGAGTGACCAAGCATGGAAAAAATGGGTGAATCTGCCACCCACAGTTTCCTTGTGAAGGGGATGAGTTGTACTTACCTGAAAAAGGTCTGGATCGTGAGGAACCTCGGGAACTCCTTCCTCTCCAAATTCTGCCTCTTGTAGGATAGAACGGGTTTGATGTTCTATTGTCTTGTGAGGGATATCCTCTCAAAATTTGATTTGGGTCTTCTGAGTAATTAAACTGATTTCTGGATGATGGTGGTTGTCGGCCGGGAAGTCGACCCTTACTCTTGCCGGCCCTGACAAAAACTCGTCTATTGAAGACTTTCTTAATAGACGATTGGGCCTTGTCAAGGGCCGTAAAAGTTCCTACAAATTTGCCTAGTTCTTTTACAAAAGAGTCTCCAAAAAGAAGTCCCTTAGCTTCGGGACCAGATTCCTTATCTGTCATATCTGACAGTTTAGGGTCAATGTGTAATAATATAACTCTACGTCTCTCCGCTGAGAGAGCTGTGTTGGCGTTACCCAGTAGGCATAGTGCTCTTTGGGTCCAACCTCTTAAGGTATGAATGTCTACTTTAGAAGAAGAGGCCAATGCGTCTTCTGCTAAGTTGAAAATTTTTGCCAGTGGACCAACTACATCCAATAGTTTGTCCTGGCATTGTTTTAAGGACCGTTCAAGGCCTTTTTTGGGATCTCTCCCGGACTTGGACATAGAGTGGGCTATTTGAGGATCGAGGATTGGAGTCTCACAAGTTTTAATCGATGGTCTAGGGCTTTCAGACCTCAATTTATTTCTGTGTTTTGGTTCTAGTGCTTTGCGTACCCAAAGATCCAAGTATTCTGCCACATGGTGTCTAGGAATCCAGTCTGATGATCTGGGGTGTTTTATATTACCTGGGTCAAACAGAGGATTACCTTGTTCATCAATTATAATATTAGGATCCTCTGAATCCT
Source organism: Rhinophrynus dorsalis (assembly GCA_037306005.1). Lineage (NCBI taxonomy): Eukaryota > Metazoa > Chordata > Amphibia > Anura > Rhinophrynidae > Rhinophrynus > Rhinophrynus dorsalis. Next base: position 32,800,906 of record CM074721.1, on the reverse strand, counting down.
TGTCTCCTATGTCTAGAACCGAGTCCTCTCCAGGTTTAGTACATTTTCCATCTATGGACTGGTCAGAAAAATAATCCAATTCTCCATCAGACTCATCTGATGAGGAAATGACATTAAATGAATCCGGTTTAGACCGTTTCCTAATTCTTTCCACTGGTAAGCCATCCTCCCGGGGTGAGGTTCTTTTGCGTGGAAGCAACCCACTATTCTCATTGCCGGATACACCGGGCAAGTCACCTTTGGAATGAACAAATGCCACTTCATTGTGACAATGTTTATTCTTTTGTTTCCTCTTGCCCCCATGAAGGGGTTGAACCATCTGCTCAGGGGCAATTAATGTTGGAGCAGTGGGAAGAGGTATGTCCTGGGACTGATGACGAAATATATCAGCTAATGACCTTGCTAAAGAATTAGTCATTTGTCCCATGCAAGATGAAATAGCAGTAGAAATAGTTTTGTTTAAAGACTGATCTAAAATGTTTTGAATATCATGTGTTTCCTTATTAGAAGCCACTGTCAATTCTTCTGAAGAGTCAGAATAGACAGAGGCATCTTCTTTATCTAAAAATTGTGTGGGAATTTTATTTCCTTTCATAGGAGTTTTAGGGGATAAAATTTTTCTTTGTGACATGGTGTGATAATAGAGTATTTTTTAGGAGAAGATAAGGAATATTTCACCATAAAATGAAGAGAGAGCAAGAGCTGGAACGTCATGCATTTGTTCTCGTCAGTTGTGAGGGAAAAACGGCGCCAGAGACGAGCCGCGCATGCGTAGTACAAGTTAAGGGCAATCTGATGCCCTTAACCAAGATGGCCGCCGCGATCGAGCATAACGCGCTCGGTCCGTGAATGGAGGTTGAGCGTCACTAGGGGAAGCATTCGGTGTTAACCGCCGATATATTAAAGGTACACTTTAACAAGAAAGGAAGATACCGAAGGTATTTGTGGTAAAGTTAGGGAAAGTACGGCACTAACGTCTGTAAGTATATAACAGACGTATACTTTAAAGAGAGAGGGCATTCAATGTGAAAGCGGTTAAGAGATTATCAAAAGGGGAAAAAACATAAAGTAAAAATATATATATACTTTTAGTAAGGAGAGAAGAGAAAATTCAAAGGATTTGAATTAAGATAATTTAGAAACTGGTCCTAGAGGAATCAGTAATACATTTGAATACATTAATATGGAAAATTACATATATATATACATTCAATATCCATAAAGATCAAAAACACATATATATACTTATCTTGCCGCCAAGCAGCAAAGAAAGAGGGAGAAGTTAAACATGTGAAGGATAATATACAACTGATGTTTATGGGGATTGGTTACTGATATATGAGGGTGGGGCTACACAGTCAACAAGTTTGTATTGTTTTTCTTTTTAAAAGTTTGTTTGAACTTTGCTGCTGAGAAAAGTAAAGAAGGAGATAAAGCATAATATGAGCCTCCGGGTCTTGCCATAAAATTAGAGCTGCTTTTATTATGAAACATTACTATCCCTTTAAAACATTATATCTCTTAAACAGTAAAGGTTTGAAAGATAGGTGTTGCATCTATCAATTTCTTTTTTGATTCTCTGCATTACTACTCTTTATTTAGGTAAGACATTACTATCACTTTAAAAGCTGCAATTGTCTTTCCTTTAGTGGGGTACAACAAACAAAAACAGCAACACAGCTCCGGTGGGGTAATGGTATAAAAAATCTTCAAGTTTATTCAAAACATATAAAAACTTGTCTCAGGAAAAGCAAAGGTGGTAAGCACGAACACACATGCACCACCTAACGCATTTCGGACCAGAAGGTGTTGTGTGTGTGTTTGTGCTTACCACCTTTGCTTTTCCTGAGACAATTGCTTTGCAATGTATGCATACCCCTCTGGCACTCAAAGGGTTAAGACTGATGTTGAGGAGCGGACTAACTCTTCCTTACAGCCGCCCCTGGGTGTGTGTGGCAGGGGACGCAGGTTTTCTCTCATATATAAACACTACCAATGTGGGATGGCGTTGCCCGTCATGTTATGACTGTTGGCTGCAAGTGTGTGAAATGTAGACACACTGATAAACACAGACATATGCAACACACAGTGAGTGGCAGAAACATGCAAAAGACATGCACACACAAAGACACATCGGAGATGCACACATGGACACACATATGTAACAGAGATGTACACAAACACACAAAACATATATGCTCAGAAACACATGCGTGCATGAGTTGTACACTCCTCTGGCACTCAAAGGGTTAAGGTATAGAGAGGCAGTGGGAAGTGTATTCATACCTGGGAACGTTGACTTGGAGTCTGTGGAGGGTACTTCTGTGGTGCTGCTGTGAAGAGAGCAATGGGGCAATTTTGGTTAAAAGTGGGTGTGACTTAATCTCGAGTAGGGGCGGGGCTTAACATAAATGTGGAAAAGTGTTAGTAATAGGCTTGGGAAGGAGGAGAAGTGGGAGGGAAATTAAAGTTTACAGTGTGAAGGGTTTGAACACACTCCCTGAGGGGTAAAACTTGATACACATCCATGTGGCAGTCACTGGGTTAAGTGTGTACCTGATGGCTGCCTGTCCTGTGTCTTGCATGGCAAATGATGACAGTCAAGAAATAATTCAGCAATGAGGGCCTACCTTAACCCTTTGAGTGCCATTTTGATCCTCTGGTGCTACACCACCCTTCAGTGGCTGTACTACAGGTCCTGCTGAGGCCACTGGGAGTCAGGGTGAGTGACTGTGTGTGTGTGTGTCAGCCATATTTCTTTCTGGCTTTGTGTGTGTGTTTGGTGCTGTGTGAGTGGGGCATGTGTGTGAGTGGGGCATGTGTGTGTGTGTGTGTGTTTGGTGCTGTGTGAGTGGGGCATGTGTGTGAGTGGGGCATGTGTGTGTGTGTTTGGTACTGTGTGAGTAGGGCATGTGTGTGAGTGGGGCATGTGTGTGTGTTTGGTGCTTGTCAGTGGGGCATGTGTGTGTTTGGTGCTGTGTCCGTGGGGCATGTGTGTTTGTCTGTGGTGTAGGAGCAAGTGGCAGCCATTTTGTTTTTTTCTGACTTTGATAGTGGTGGGTGGACTGCATAGTGGGGGCGGGCCAACTCCCTGCATGATTTTCACACCAATAGCAGTGGCCTTCGGCCACTGCAACTGGTGTGAAAATCACGCCCCCATTGAATCACCCAAATGGGAGCAGTAACTCCTCCTTTCTGCCTCCCCTGTGTGTGTTTTGGCAGGCACAAATTCTTCTTTTATATATAGATATCAAGATGAGAATAAGGCTTCTTCATGCTCGCTGCAAGAATGCAGTATGGCTCTCACCAAGGACACCCGCATCCCGTTAAAGAAGGGCAACTCCATGCCCATTGTTGGCTTCGGCACTTATACTCCATCTGACGTAAGTCACAATTCTAACCACACTGGTATCCTATATCCCAGAGGTGCTCAGACCTGTCCTCAATGTCCCACAACAGTGCAACATTTTCAGGATCTAATCAAGTGGATACAGACGGTGTAATTAATGTGCACCTGTAACCTGAAGATAGATTTAGCTCATTCTCAAGTGGATTTGTTACCTACCAGCTTTGTGTCATTAACCCTTTGAGTGCCAGAGGGGAACTCAAGGTATTTCGCCCAGAGGGTTAAACATGACATTCCACAAAGGCATCAATTATACAACATTCTACTGAGCTTTCTCAATATCCCAAACAATTTTGGGTTAGAACATTAAATATATTAGATGATAGCGTGTTGTATCTTTCATAGAAATCAGATTTTGCCATAAGTGCTGAGGAGCTAAGATTTATACTAAATGTGCTGTTTTTCAAGTGATTGGAGGAAGATGATTTATACATCCTGCTGTGCTGTTGTGTTATATACATCCTGCTGTGCTGTTGTATTTTATACATCCTGCTGTGCTGTTGTGTTATATACATCCTGCTGTGCTGCTGTGTTTTATGCATCCTGCTGTGCTGTTGTGTTATATACATCCTGCTGTGTTTTATACATCCTGCTGTGATTTATACATCCTGCTGTGCTGTTGTGTTATATACATCCTGCTGTGTTTTATACGTACTGCTATGCTGCTGTGTTTTATGCATCCTGCTGTGATTTATACACCTTGCTGTGATTTATATATCCTGCTGTGATTTATGCATCCTGCTGTGTTTTATGCATCCTGCTGTGCTGCTGTGATTTATACATCCTGCTGTGTTTTATACATCCTGCTGTGCTGCTGTGATTTATACTTCCTACTGTGATTTATACTTCCTGTTTTATACATCCTGCTGTGATTTATACATCCTGCTGTGCTGCTGTGATTTATGCATCCTGCTGTGATTTATGCATCCTGCTGTGTTTTATGCATCCTGCTGTGCTGCTGTCATTTATACATCCTGCTGTGTTTTATACATCCTGCTGTGCTGCTGTGATTTATACTTCCTACTGTGATTTATACTTCCTGTTTTATACATCCTGCTGTGATTTATACATCCTGCTGTGCTGCTGTGATTTATGCATCCTGCTGTGATTTATGCATCCTGCTGTGATTTATACATCCTGCTGTGCTGCTGTGATTTATACATCCTGTTGTGTTTTATACATCCTGCTGTGTTTTATACATCCTGCTGTGCTGCTGTGATTTATACTTCCTGCTGTGATTTATACATCCTGTTTTATACATCCTAACACATCCTGTGGTGTTTTATGCATCATGCTGTGCTGCTGTGTTCTATATATCCTGCTGTGCTTTATGCATCATGCTGTGTTTTATACATGCACATGGGAACATGCCAGTAGAACTAAAAATAAAAGAGCAGAAAGATGCTGTCTGACAGGGGAAAGAGATTGATACCTTCAAATCTAATTATAGATTTATCAATGGTATTATTTACAAGCATACATAGGAACTCTTGTGGTTTGAAGTGGAGACTCGGGGTTTTGATAAAATCTAAGGACCTCAGCGTGAAGGACTTAAAGGATAGTAATACCTAAAATGTAACAAAAATATTTTGTAGGCTTTATCCCCATGAGTAAAACAAGGGTACTCCCACTTCCGAGAGGTGTATTTTTCAAAAGTTACTACAGCTCAAACTTGAATTTTTTAGGTGCAGTATCGCAGTGGCCTGAAACTGTACAGTGGCGCTGTTGCTACACCATCTCTGGTCAGCTGACCATAAATCTCCATAGGATGGTTTAGCAACAGCACCACTGTACAATTTAAGGTCATTATGATATTGCACCTAAAAAAATAAAGTTTTAGCTTTAATAACTTTTAAATAAAACCTTTTTTTCAGCAGTGGGGGTACCTTTGTTTTACTCAGAGGGATAAAGCCTAAAAAATATGTATTTTTTACATTTTAAGTATTATTATCCCTTTAATTTGCAGGGTGAGAGTCTCCCATGTTACCTGTTATATGAAGTGCAATAATGTGCTGCTTATTTACTCTCTACACTAGCAATACTGGTGCAGCGCTGCCTGTTCGGTTGATAAAACAATGACTGGATTGTTGAATTGTCAGTGTTTAGCCCTTTGGGGTCCAAAAAAGGTGTGTGACACACTGCAAAGCGCTGCATTACACAACTCTCCATCAGTGAAGGTGTGAGTGTGTGCATGTGTGTGTTTGTGGGTGAGTATGTGTGTGTGTGTGAGTGTTTGAGCAACAGCATGTGAGAGTGTGTGTGTGAAAGTGTGAGCGCCATCGTGTGAGAACTTGTGTTTTTTGTGTATTATATATAGTATTTTGTGTGTATTGTATTGCGTGTAGCTTATTGCATTGTACTATAGCATTTTGCCTATTGCGTTTTACGTCTAGTGCTTTTTCTATAGTGTATAACATATTGCATTTCGCCTACTGAATAGAGCTGTTTTCCTATTGCATATAGCTTTTTGTTTACAGCACTTGGCCTAGCGCGTTTAGTTTTTTGCCGTATTGCACATTACTATTGTCGTACTGTGTATAGTGTTTGGGGTATAGTATGTGGTGCATTGTGTCTGGTGTATAGTTTTCGGTGTATATTTTGTTTGGCATGTGGCGGATAGCATTTGTTTTAGCGAATATAGTGTTTGGCGTACAGCGTATTGCGTTTGTTACTTTGTTTATGGCGTACAGCGTATTGCGTTCGGTACTTTGTTTATGGCGTACAGCATGTTGCGTTCAGTACTTTGTTTATGGCGTACAGCGTGTTGCATTTGGTGCTTTGTTTATGGCGTACAGCGTATTGCGTTCGGTGCTTTGTTTATGGCGTACAGTGTATTGCGTTCGGTGCTTTGTTTATGGCGTACAGCGTATTGCGTTTGGTGCCTTGCCTATGGCGTACATCGTGTTGCATTTGGCATAGAGCATGTTTCTTATAGCGTATTGCGTTTGGTGTATTGAGTATAGCATTTGGTGTACAGCATATTGCGTTTGGAATACAGTGTATTTGGTATAGCAATTTGGCTATTGCGTATAGCATTTGGTTTATGGCATAAGGAGTATTAGGTTTGGAGTATAGCATTTGCTGTATAGCATATAGAGTATGGCATATGGGACATGCTATATAGCTTTTGGCATATTGCGCATAGCACTTGGAGCATATGTTTATAGCATATGGTGTTTGATGTATTGCATTTGGCGTATTGTGTATAGTGTTTGGTGCATTGCGTCAGGCGTATAGTGTTCAGCGTATAGTGTATTGCATTTGGCATGTGGAGTATAGCATTTGGTGTATTGCATTTGGGGTATTGTGCACAGCTTTTGGTATGTAGCGCTTGGCGTAAAGTGTATTGCGTTTGGTGTACATCGTATTGTATTTGGCCTATAGCATATTGCTTATGGTGTATTGCGTTTGGCGTGTTGAGTATAGCATTTGGAGTACAGCGTATTGCGTTTGGAGTACAATATATTTGGAATAGCGCTTTGCATATTGCGTATATCATTTGGCATATGACATACAGTGCATTATGTTTTGGTGTTTGTTTGGCATCTAGTGTAAGGGGTACTGCAAATAGCGCTTGACGTATAGAGTTTTGCATACTGAGTGTGAAGTATAGCATTGGATACCTCCCTGACACTCAAAGGGTTAAAAAAAACTGAGACTGATGCCTGACTACAAACAGCAATAGAGTGAAGGGGTTAACCTCTTAGAGTCAGAACGGTGTGCAATATTTTGCTTTGCAATGCATTGTGTACACATCTGACATTCAAAGGGTTAAAGGCCACAATCCATAAAGCTTGGTACAACATTGTTAATCATGTTGAAGCCTATAAAATCATTAGGAATAGAGGAAATAAGGTTTTGTCTCCAGCAGAGGTGACATCATAAAGGCCAACATTCTATTGTCCCTCTAGGACATCACTTTTGGCCAGGGGAGGTTATAAATAGATCATGTGCTGAGTGGATTGGATCAGAGTAATCGCTCTTTCAGTGGAGCGAGGAAACACATTTCTACTCTCTAGATTTTCATTGTGTAAACAAGATATTTCCAGGACTTGGCTTTAATTGAAGATTCCAATCAAGACCAGTTGGATCTGGTTGGCTGAAGCCAAGCCGCTGAACATGAGCGACATTAAGAAGCGAAACCTCTTATGGGTGCGAAACAAGGAGCTCAAAGCTCCTGGTCTATATGGGACTGGAAGTGCTGCAGGCAGCAGGCTCGCAATTTTCCAGAGCATCCAGAGAATTCAGTGCGTGCCTCCAGTTACAATGGACACCCTGGATAAGCATTTTCAGAAACGCACGCCCATGAGGCTCCCACAGGCAACCGTCGACAATTGGCAGATACAGTCAGTTGAGACCGATGATTATCAGACTGACAGACAGATACACACGGGACAACTGGATAAAAAACCCATTTGTGGAAAAAGACCTCAGGAGAAAATGTGGGTCCCACCACCCGTAATACGTCAGCGTCAAACACAGGCAACAGCAAAAAGACCCCTACAGTTACCAGTTGTTTTTGTGAATGAACTCTAAAAATGTCCTTGTGCCTCATTGCGAGTGTTGGTATTTATAACTATTTGTAGGAACTTTTATGAATATTAATTAGATATTTAGCTTTATGCATTGATGCTTTTGTGCAAATGACACAGCACATACTAGGCCATTGAAATCAGGAATTGTTCATGTTTTAAAACACTTTGTAGCACACCTATTATATAACATCATTGTCATTTAAAACTGTAAAATTGACTGAGATATGGGGAAAACACAGCTATAGGGAGAAAAAGACAATTCTCCAGGAAAGGGAAATGAACTCACAGCCCTGGGCTTTTATTTACGTTATCTGCCCCCCATATAAACAGACTTAGGAAAACATGATCATAGCCCTTTAAAAAAGAAGACCAAAGGAGTGTGCAGCACACTGGGAAGAGGAAGAAATTTATAGACGGACTCTCAATAAATTTCACTTGAATAACCAGTTGCACACAGTGGCATAACTAGAAGCCACCGGGCCCTAGTGCAGAGACTGCCATGGGCCCGCCCCCTCCCCGACCACATTGCTTCCACTTTGCCCCTCCCCCCCACAGATCTTCACATTGCCCCATGTTCACCTCCTACCTCCATTTCCTACCTGCTCCCGCGAGGCTCTCAGTAATGCAGAGTGCTGGGAGATGATGTCATCTCTCAGCGCTCTGCATTACTAGAGCACCAGGAGATCAGCTGAGTTGCTGCAGGCACGGGCTGCAGGCGCGTGGTGATGGGGTCGCAGGGGGTGGCCGGGCCCCTGGAATGACGAGCCCAGTCGCATAGGTGACCCCTATTGTTTCGCCATTGTTTACACATCATCAATGCGTCCCACACTGCTAGTATCTCCTAAAGAGGGACACTTGGGAGGTACGAACCCCTAATATCTCCCAAAGAGGGACACTTGGGAGGTACGGACTCCTAATATCTCCTAAAGAATGACACTTGGGAGGTACGAACCCCTAATATCTCCCAAAGAGGGACACTTGGGAGGTACAGACTCCTAATATCTCCTAAAGAGTGACACTTGGGAGGTACAGACCCCTAATATCTCCCAAAGAGCGACACTTGGGAGGTACAGACCCCTAATATCTCCCAAAGAGCGACACTTGGGAGGTACAGACCCCTAATATCTCCCAAAGATCGACAATTGGAAGGTACAGACCCCTGTACAATGCATCACTGCTTTCCCACCTGGCACCAGATCTGGATTTTCAATTAGACCGTGCAGACAACTGCAATGGAGTGCTTCCTCTGTGTTGGAAATACACTTAATAACATGGATGTCAGGAAACTATGAAATGCATCGATTTGCAGTTCATTGGAGACCTAGCTGGAGTCCAAGGCATTAAATAAGATGGCCAGTAAAAACGTACATAAATTGTTAAATAAACTGGACAAATTAGTATATAAACTGGACATTACAGGGATACATATACTGACAAATAAAGTGGCTAATTTAGAAAACAAACTGCAATCTAAAAACGTATAAACTGAATACATTTGGTATTCAAACTGGACATTACAGACACATCATCTAATATACAGATTGCCAAGCTAGTATATAAAATGGACATTACTGCATTATATAAACTAGTCAATAGAATGGACACATTACTATATAAACTGGACATTACAACGTTATATAAACTAGTAAACATAATGGACACATTAGTATATATAATGGACATTACTGCATTATATAAACTAGTAAACAGAATGGACACATTGGTATATAAACTGGACATTACTGCGTTATATAAACTAGTAAATAGAATGGACATATTGGTATATAAACTGGACATTACTGTGTTATATAAACTAGTAAACAGAATGGACACATTAGTATATATAATGGACATTACTGCATTATATAAACTAGTAAACAGAATGGACATATTGGTATATAAACTGGACATTACTGCATTATATAAACTAGTAAATAGAATGGACATATTGGTATATAAACTGGACATTACTGCGTTATATAAACTAGTAAACAGAATGGACACATTGGTATATAAACTGGACATTACTGCATTATATAAAATAGTAAATAGATTGGACACATTGGTATATAAACTGGACATTACAGCGTTATATAAACTAGTAAATAGAATGGACACAGTATATAAACTGGACATTACTGCATTATATAAACTAGTAAATAGAATGGACACATTGGTATATAAACTGGACATTACAGCATTATATAAACTAGTAAATAGAATGGACACATTGGTATATAAACTGGACATTACAGCATTATATAAACTAGTAAATAGAATGGACACATTAGTATATAAACTGGACATTACCACATTATATAAACTAGTAAATAGAATGGACACATCTATATATATAAAAGAGAAAGGCTCATTGCATAATTTATGTCTCCTCAGGAGACACACACACCCAGGGGTGGCAATAGGGAGAACTTACAGCTCCTGTTGGGTAATTCAATGGGGGCGTGATTTTCACAGGAGTTGCAGTACTGCAGGGAGTTGGCCTGCCCCCACTCTCCAGCCCACCCACCACTATTCAACTGAGGACAAAAACAAAATGGCTGCCACTTGCTCCTACACCACCCTAATACACACATGCTCCAGTCACACAGCACCAAACAAATACACATACCACCAAACACACACAGCTTCAAACACACACATACACACAGCATCAAACACACAGTGCCATAAAGGGATCCCATACATTGCAACCCAATGCATGAGATTCCATTCTGGCAGTCAAAGGGTTAAGGCTGTCACTGTGTTTCTGCTTCTCTACTGACTCCTACTAATGACTACAGGTTTACACCACACAGTGTGATCTCCTCCAACAAAATAACAGTCAAATAACTTTTACTTCACTTGATTCCCCTCCCTACAAACTTTCCTACCTGCCCAGAGCTATGTCTGCTGGTTGCCTAGCAACCACCCTACCTCCTCCACTATACAGGAAATTGGGAGGAACCAAAACCTGTTTTTGCTGAGGGGAGAAATACCCTGACCTGCTCTGTGTGTCATCACATAGGACTCAAGACCACTGTTGTGTATGTATGTCTCACACTATGGGGACACTGTGCAAGTCTCAGTATGGAATATGTATGTGTGTGTCACTATGGGTTGTGTATGTGTGTCTAAGTAAGACATGTGTATGTGTGTCTCACTATGACATCTGTATGTGTGGCTCAGTATGGAATGTGTCTGTGTCTCACTATGAGATCTGTATGTATGTATGTGTGTGTGTGGCTGTGTGTGTCTCACTATGAGATCTGTATGTATGTATGTATGTGTGTGTGTGTGGCTGTGTGTGTCTCACTATGAGATATGTATGTATGTATGTATGTGGGTGTGGCTGTGTGTGTCTCACTATGAGATCTGTATGTATGTATGTATGTGGGTGTGGCTGTGTGTGTCTCACTATGAGATCTGTATGTATGTATGTATGTGGGTGTGGCTGTGTGTGTCTCACTATGAGATCTGTATGTATGTATGTATGTATGTGTGTGGCTGTGTGTGTCTCACTATGAGATCTGTATGTATGTATGTATGGGGGTATGGCTGTGTGTGTCTCACTATGAGATCTGTATGTATGTATGTATGTATGTGGGTGTGGCTGTGTGTGTCTCACTATGAGATCTGTATGTATGTATGTATGTGGGTGTGGCTGTGTGTGTCTCACTATGAGATCTGTATGTATGTATGTATGTATGTGTGTGGCTGTGTGTGTCTCACTATGAGATCTGTATGTATGTATGTATGTGGGTGTGGCTGTGTGTGTCTCACTATGAGATCTGTATGTATGTATGTATGTGGGTGTGGCTGTGTGTGTCTCACTATGAGATCTGTATGTATGCATGTATGTGGGTGTGGCTGTGTGTGTCTCACTATGAGATCTGTATGTATGTATGTATGTGGGTGTGTGTGTCTCACTATGAGATCTGTATGTATGTATGTGTGTGTGGCTGTGTGTGTCTCACTGTGAGATCTGTATGTATGTACGTGTGTGGCTGTGTGTGTCTCACTATGAGATCTGTATGTATGTATGTGTGTGGCTGTGTGTGTCTCACTATGAGATCTGTATGTATGTATGTGTGTGGCTGTGTGTGTCACACTATGAGATCTGTATGTATGTATGTGTGTGGCTGTGTGTGTCTCACTATGAGATCTGTATGTATGTATGTGTGTGTGTGGCTGTGTGTGTCACACTATGAGATCTGTATGTATGTATGTATGTGGCTGTGTGTGTCTCACTATGAGATCTGTATGTATGTATGTGTGTGTGGCTGTGTGTGTCTCACTATGAGATCTGTATGTATGTATGTGTGTGTGGCTGTGTGTGTCTCACTATGAGATCTGTATGTATGTATGTGTGTGTGTGGCTGTGTGTGTCTCACTATGAGATCTGTATGTATGTATGTGTGTGGCTGTGTGTGTCTCACTATGAGATCTGTATGTATGTATGTGTGTGGCTGTGTGTGTCTCACTATGAGATCTGTATGTATGTATGTGTGTGGCTGTGTGTGTCTCACTGTGAGATCTGTATGTACGTGTGTGTGTGTGTGTGTGTGTCACTATGGCCATAGCTGGGAACTTTTGAAGTATCATCATTCACAGATCTGATATTAACCCTTGAAGCCCAGTGGGGAAAAAAAGAGTACATTGCATTAACTGTTTCACTGCCAGAGAGGTAGGCAATGCATTGCAAATTAATAACAAATATACACTTATGGATGGTTATATGTGTGTGTATGCCTCACTATGAGATGTGTATATGTGTGTATCTCACTATGGGATGTGTTTGTGTGTGTGTATCACTATGCCATGTGTATATGGGTGTGTGTGTCTGCATGGGATGTGTATCTGCATCACTATAGGGTGTGCATGTGTGTCTCTCAATGTGGGATGTATATATTTGTGTGTCTCACTATTGTGGGTGTGGGTGTCTGAATGGGATGTGTATATGTGTGTGTCTCACATAGGCATGTGTGTGTGTCTCTGTATGGCCTGTGTATGTGTGTGTCTCTGTATGGGATGTGTGTGTCTGTCTCTGTATGGGATGTGTCTGTGTGTCTCACTGTGGGATGTGCATGTGTGTGTATCTGTATTGGGTGTGTATATGTGTGTGTGTCTCACTATGACGTGTGTGTCTCTGTATGGGATGTGTGTGTGTCTCACTATGGCGTGTGTGTGTGTCTCTTTATGGCACGCGTATGTGTGTGTGTCTATGTATGGGTTGTGTATATGTGTGTCTCACCATGGCATGTGTGTGTCTCACTACGGGATGTGTATATGTGTGTCTCTATGGCATGTGTGTCTCACTATGGGATGTGTGTGTGTATGTCTCACTATAGGTGTATGTGTGTCTCAGTATGGGATGTGTGTGTATGTCTCACTATAGGTGTATGTGTGTCTCAGTATGGGATGTGTGTGGTCACTATGGGGACACTATGGCAGTTCAAGTCAGCTGGGGGGGCGGACAGCTAAAACAGAACGTGATCACATGCATTTTACTGAACTTTCATAAACAAAAACAGACGGGCAACGCCGTCCCACACTGCTAGTTGGTATATAAACTGGACATTACAGCATTATATAAACTAGTAAATAGAATGGACACATTAGTATATAAACTGGACATTACCGCATTATATAAACTAGTAAATAAGCTGGACACATTAGTATATAAACTGGACATTACCGCATTATATAAACTAGTAAATAGAATGGACACATTAGTATATAAACTGGACATTACCGCATTATATAAACTAGTAAATAGAATGGACACATTAGTATATAAACTGGACATTACCGCATTATATAAACTAGTAAATAAGCTGGACACATTAGTATATAAACTGGACATTACCGCATTATATAAACTAGTAAATAGAATGGACACATTAGTATATAAACTGGACATTACCGCATTATATAAACTAGTAAATAAGCTGGACACATTAGTATATAAACTGGACATTACCGCATTATATAAACTAGTAAATAGAATGGACACATTAGTATATAAACCGGACATTACCGCATTATATAAACTAGTAAACAGAATGGACACATTAGTATATAAACTAGTAAACTAGACACATTAGTTATATAAACTAGTAAACAGAATGGACACATTGGTATATAAACCGGACATTACCGCATTATATAAACTAGTAAATAGAATGGACACATTAGTATATAAACTGGACATTACAGCATTATATAAACTAGTCAATAGAATGGACACATTAGTATATAAACTGGACATTACCGCATTATATAAACTAGTAAATAAGCTGGACACATTAGTATATAAACTGGACATTACCGCATTATATAAACTAGTAAATAGAATGGACACATTAGTATATAAACCGGACATTACCGCATTATATAAACTAGTAAACAGAATGGACACATTAGTATATAAACTAGTAAACTAGACACATTAGTTATATAAACTAGTAAACAGAATGGACACATTGGTATATAAACCGGACATTACCGCATTATATAAACTAGTAAATAGAATGGACACATTAGTATATAAACTGGACATTACAGCATTATATAAACTAGTCAATAGAATGGACACATTAGTATATAAACTGGACATTACAGCATTATATAAACTAGTAAATAGAATGGACACATTAGTATATAAACTGGACATTACAGCATTATATAAACTAGTAAATAGAATGGACACATTAGTATATAAACTGGACATTACCACATTATATAAACTAGTCAATAGAATGGACACATTAGTATATAAACTGGACATTACAGCATTATATAAACTAGTAAATAGAATGGACACATTAGTATATAAACTGGACATTACAGCATTATATAAACTAGTAAATAGAATGGACACATTAGTATATAAACTGGACATTACCACATTATATAAACTAGTAAATAGAATGGACACATTAGTATATAAACCGGACATTACCGCATTATATAAACTAGTAAATAGAATGGACACATTAGTATATAAACTGGACATTACCGCATTATATAAACTAGTAAATAAGCTGGACACATTGGTATATAAACCGGACATTACAGTCATTTACAAGTAAGTAGACTGACCAAGCTACTATATAAACTGGACAATTGTGCAATATATTTATATGTAAACTGGCCAAATTAATTTAGTAATTGGACATTACACGCATACATAAACTGAAAAATGAACTGTCCAAATTAGTGCATAAACTGGACATTACAGTGAAATATAAACTGGCAAATAAAATGGTCAAATTAGTACATAATCCAAATATTATAGTAACATAAATCAGCAGTGAATGAGGATGATGCACTAAATGTAGATTTAATTGTAGATTTACCCACTGCCCCATAGGACATTTTATAAGGGCCGTATACGTTCAAAAAAGTGCAGGAGTTCGAAGGCAAACCATTTTCACTCTGCAGGAGAACAACATATTCCCATTGATTTTAAATGGGGATTTTAACCCCTTGAATGCTAGATAGATCGCCAAAACATTAATATTTTTAGTTATCCCCTATAGAGCAAATGGTTTGCCCCTGAACGACTCCACATTTGACTATAGTGCCCCCTGCTGGTCCATGTGCATTATGATTGCTCAGACACTTCCGCACAAATCAAAATACTGGGTATATCCTGCACAGCTGACACACCCCTCACAATTAGGCATCTTATGGAATCTGCTCTGTCTAATGGGGAATCTGTCCTTGACTACAGAGATACAAATGAGCCAAGCAATCTGTCTGTAGTGAATCAGGGCCAATTAACATAATTACTAAATCTCCAAACCATATTAATGATGACTTGCATATCCATTTAAGTCCATAGAATCAGTCTGTGTAATTTGTTGAATTTCATGGCTTTGTTTTCATATGTAAGAAATGTAGCTGCACTAACATATTTGTATGAGTTATAATTAATAATTTTAGATTGCAGATTTCTAAAAATCAGCACCATTGCCAAAACTCGAATCCATTTTATGCTGAGGCTGCCTGAATTGTGGATCTTAGATCTTAGAGTGCTTTTTTCTTTTGGGTCTATATGCACAAAGCAAAAATAGTGCTATTCTAGGGCAAACCATCAAGCATCATAAGAGAAAATTAAAGCTTCCCATTGACTTAAATTAAGATTTTAATCTATTGAATGCTAGAGAGGGGTGACCAGTGCATCCAAGGGTTAAATAATGGTCAGTAAAGAGGTATGCAAGCTTCTAACTAAACAAGACCTTGTAAACCATCAGTGAGTGTCTGTTGCTGATGTAATAGGATTGCTATTGCTACACCCACAATAAATATGGGTGTGGTCAGCACAGGTGAAGCACCGCCTCTCAAACTTTAATGCTCTTCGCTGTTGCCTAGTTTACCTGATGGGAAATCTGACAATCAGTAAAACATTAAAATTATCCTTTTTTTTTTAATTAGTATGCATGAATTTGTAACGTTGATTGGGTATGAAGAGATTTGAAATTTACAACAGATGACAGTTCAACACTTGACGACCTCTAATTTAAAAAGCAGTTATGTTTTATGAAGTCTATCTCTGCAGGAGCAGACTTAGTAAACAGCCTGAATGTGGGGGCAGAAAGTGGACTCCCCTTTCTCTCCGTGTATTAGAGAGCAACCCAGAAGTTTTTTGATCAAAGCCATAAACTTCAGTGGTTGTGCACGTAGCCAGCATACACCTTTAGTCTCAGGCTCGGAATCCCTTCACTACGGTCTATGTAGGCTACTTGCTGAGCTCAACAAGACTAAAGTGTGAGACTTCAGAGTCTTGCAGTTCAGTCTCTTGTGCTGGACCAGTGACTGTGCACTAGCAGGTCTATTTTTCAGACCCCCATTCTCCTCCCTGGCTGTTCCACTGAGGTTCACAATTTAGCCCTGATTTAATCGGCAAGCCTGCTCCCAGGATAGATCTTCCAATACTACACAATCCTTGTGAACGTTTCCCTTTAAAGGGATAGTAATACTTCGTTTTAACTTTATTTTATTTTGTAGGCATTAAAAAAACATGAAGAATGATATAAGTCTCATCTCTCAAACCTTTATAGTTTATGAGATATTCACAAGCAAAGTTTCCCCCTCCCGCCCCTTTTACCTACTGTAAACAATTTCTTCTCAGATGTGGAATGCAGTCCATAGACTGGACAGATAACAGAAGGGGACACTCTTATTCCTATGAAAACAATGAACGCCCTGCCCCCCTTGACAAGTTTTTCAGCTTTTTCCCTTATCTTAATTGAAGGTTGTCCCTCTCTGCAGTCTACCTGGGCACCTCCCTTCTGCCCTGGCTGAGCAGTGTTACATCAGTAAAGGGGGCGGGAGGGGGACACTTTGCTTGTGAATATCTCTTAAACCATAAAGGTTTGAGAGATAAGACTTATATCATTCTTCATGTTTTTTTAATGCCTACAAAATAAAATAAAGTTAAAACGAAGTATTACTATCCCTTTAAATGATTCACCATAAAATATCATCATCTTTCAGCTACAGGTTTTTGACTTTGAGACTTCTCCAGAGGACATGAAAACTCTGTGTGGACTTGACAAAAACTTGCGCTATGGACCTTTCTAAGACTAAAGTTACTTTCCTGAGGACATAAATGCCAGCGTTCAAGCAACAAACAGACTGGTTTTGACCAGTTGAGTGCCAAATGGGTGTACAACAAATTGTAATGCGCTGCTGGGAACTCAAAGGGTTAAAGATGTCACTCCTGAAGTCCTTCAAGGATAATTAAAATAATGGAGCCAGTAACAGATACACAGTTTTAAATACAGTTTAAAATTAAATCTTAAGATAAAATTAAATATTTATGCAGTAGGACAGTGTATAACAAGGGTACGTACATTGCTGGGAGATATGTCAGTAAAAAGAAAAAATCATACAGCAGTGTGATTATTGCTTTGGAGACATAGCATCAAAGACATTAATGGGACCTGCTATTATACACTTTGGCCGTTAACCCTTTCAGTGCCAGCTTGCCTACCCCTCTGCCTCTGAAAGGATTAAAGACCAGAGGGTTTTGCAAAGTATTGCTTCGGAAAAGGTTTTACAACCCTCTTCTCCTTAAAGGGATAGTAATGTTTCATAATAAAAGCAGTTCTAATTAATCATCATAGTATTTGGACTTTGGAGAGTGTTATTTCAATTCTGTCAGAGTTGTAGTTCAAGAGTAATTCAATGACAAAGTATCCCCCTCCCGCCCCTTTTATTGATGTAACACTGCTCAGCCAGAGCAATAGGGAGGGACCCAGATAGACTGCAGAGAGGGACAATCTTCAATTAAGATAAGGGAAAAACCTGAAAAACTTGTCAAGGGGGGCAGGGCTTTCATTGTTCTCATAGGAAGAAGATTGTCCCCTTCTGTTATCTGTCTGGTCTATGGACTGGATTCCCCATCTGAGAAGAGATGGCTTACACTAGGTAAAAGGGGCGGGAGGGGAAACTTTGCTTGTGAATATCTCATAAACCATAAAGGATTGAGAGATAAGACTTGTATCATTCTTCATGTTTTTTTAATGCCTACAAAATAAAATAAAGTTAAAATGAAGTATTACTATCCCTTTAAAGAAGTAGAACCGTGCTGTTCACTAGTTACAGTAAGTAAAATGACTTTAAAGGGATAGTAATGTTTCATAATAAAAGCAGCTCTAATTAATCGTCAAAGTATTTGGACTTTGGAGAGTGTTATTTCAATTATGTCAGAGTTGTAGTTCAAGAGTAATTCAATGACAAAGTATCCCCCTCCCACCCCTTTTACTGATGTAACACTGTTCAGCCAGATCAGAAGGGAGGTGCCCTGGTAGACTGCAGAGAGGCACAATCTTCAATTAAGATAAGGGAAAAACCTGAAAAACTTGTCAAGGGGGGCAGGGCTTTCATTGTTCTCATAGGAAGAAGATTGTCCCCTTCTGTTATCTGTCTGGTCTATGGACTGCATTCCACATCTGAGAAGAGATGACTTACACTAGGTAAAAGGGGCGGGAGGGGGAAACTTTGCTTGTGAATATCTCTCAAACCATAAAGGTTTGATAGATAAGACTTATATCGTTCTTCATGTTTTTTTAATGCCTACAAAATAAAATAAAGATAAAACAAAGTATTACTATCCCTTTAATGCTTAGATCCTATTATAAACAGCATAAAAAATATCTGAGTAGGACAGTATACACATTTTAAAAATAAGTTTAGAATTATATTTTAGGGATGAAACCTTAATAATTATGACATTTTTAACCCTTTTATAGCCAAGCACATATCTCTCAAGCTATAACGGTTTGAGAGATAGGGTTTGCGCCATTAAGCTTACCTGAGAGGTAAGATAACTATTATTAAGCTAGTCACCATATGCCTAATTATTTCAGGGTGACTTTAAAGGGACAGCAATGTCCCATAAAAATGTGATATAGTTTTGTAGAGGACAAAAAAATAAGCTTAATGGCGTAAACCTTATTTCTCAATCCGCTATGGTTTGAGAGATATTCACATTGAAAGTTCCCTCCTCCCTTCCATTCTCCTGATGTCTGCTGTAAAGCTGACAGCAGTAGATTCGAGTTGTACGACTCGAGGAGGCTCTTCAGCAGAGCCAAAATTGCATTATTGCAAAATAATTACTTCATTGGAAAGGTCTACTAAGTGTGTTTGCAAACTAGGCACACTTTGTAGACCTTTCCAGTGAAGTAATTCTTTTGAAATAATGCAATTTCGGCTGTGCTGCAGAGCCGCAGGCTGGTCCCCGGACCGGGATGTCCTGCTGTAAGCACAGCGCTGACGTCAGGAGAAGGGAAGGGAGGGGGGAATTTTCTGTGTGAATATCTCTCAAACCATAGCGGTTTGAGAGATAGGGTTTGCGCCATTAAGCTTATTTTTTCGTCCTCTACATAACTTTAAAGGGATAGTAATGTTTCATAATAAAAGCAGCTCTAATTAATCATCATAGTATTTGGACTTTGGAGAGTGTTATTTCAATACTGTCAGTGATGAAATGATAAAATATCCCCCTCCCGCCCCTTTTACTGATGTAACACTGCTCAGCCAGAGCAGAAGGGAGGTGCCCAGGTAGACTGCAGAGAGGGACAATCTTCAATTAAGATAAGGGAAAAACCTGAAAAACTTGTCAAGGGGTGCAGGGCTTTCATTGTTCTCATAGGAAGAAGATTGTCCCCTGCTGTTATCTGTCTGGTCTATGGACTGGATTCCACATCTGAGAAGAGGCGGCTTACACTAGGAAAAAGGGGCGGGAGGGGAAACTTTATCCTTCAATTACTCTTGAACTACAACGCTCACAGTAATGAAATAACACTCTCTATGGCTCAAATACTATGAAGATTAATTGGAGCTGTTGTTTTTGTGAAACATTACTATCCCTTTAACAAGTTTTTATGGGATATATTGCCCCTTTAACTATGGTGGTAGTTCTGCTTTAAAATCAGAACTTAAAATAATGTGAAGAATCAGTACTCTCTTCCATATACCAAGAACTCATTTTGTTCTATTGTTAAGACTATAAAACAGGGATGCCAATAGCCGTTTTTAGGGCTGGTATGACCATTCGGGTATAATTGATTCATCCCACTCATGTTCTCTGTCTCTCTTCCCTTAAGTTTGTTGCTATGTTGCTACACAGTCTCTGTTAGATCAACATTTGTTACAACTGTTACCAATGGCAAACTGAGATTTAACTGGTATAAGCATTGTTACGATAAATCTTTCATGTCAATTCAGCCAAAGTCATTTTATGGAGATCACATAGTTTTTTATTTACTTAAACTTGACACGTCTTAATACACCCTGGCAGAATGATTTAAACACTATGTAGGCTGTCTGTAGTCTCTTTGTTTTACACTACTGATATTTGCCTGAGTAACTGTATTGAGATAGTGTAATCTTTGAATGGCTACAATCTGGCAACAAATTAATAATGGTATAATTTGTTAGCAATTAAGACATTATTGGTGCATTTGCCCGTTAACCCTTTCAGCGGCAGACTGCATATCCATCTGCCTCTGGAAGGATTAACCCTTTGCGTGCCAGAGTGGTATGCTTTACAATGCATTGCGTACCACTCTGACGCTCAAAGGGTTAAAGACCAGGTGGTCTTACAAAGTATTGCTTCGGAAAAAGGTTTTACAACACGCTTCTCCTTAAAGAAGTACAACAGCTCTGTTCACTAGTCACAGTAAGTAAAACGACTTTAATGATTGCTCCTATTATGGACAACACACACAAAAAATATCTGAATAGGACAGTTTACACGTCTTAAAGGGACAGTAATACTTAAAAATAATTTTATTTTATATTGTAGCCCTTAAAAACATTAAAAATGAACTAAGTCTTTTCTCCCAAACATTTATGGTGTGGGAGATATTAGCAAGAAAATAAAGGTCCCTTTTCCTGGATGCTTCAGCCAAGTCTGCCATCTAGTGGACAGATTTGGAATCCGGTCCACAGATCAGCTGGCAGCTCTTTAGCAGTTCCTAGATCACGATCTTTAAAAAGAACTACTTCATTGTAACTGTATACAAAGTGTGCCTGGCTTGCAAGCACACATTGTAGATCATTACAATGAAGAAATTATTTTTAAAGATCGTGATCTCGGCACTTCTGGAGAGGCACAGCCGGTCTATGGACCAGATTCCAAATCTAACAGCTAGAGCAGTGACGTCACTCCAGGGGAAACTTTACTTGCTAATATATAAGACTTATATCATTTTTAATGTTTTATTAAGGACTACAATATAAAATAACATTATTTTCAAGTATTACTATCCCTTTAAAAACATGTTTAGAATTATATTTTATGGACGAAATCTTATTATGACATATTTAACTCTTTTAGAGCCAATCCTATCCTATATTATAATTCCTAATGTATGTTTGTCAGAAGCTGTCATATGCAGTACAGACAGCTGCGCATGCTGCAGTCATGCGCAGTACAGATTGCCTGCGCCGCGGCTGATAACGGAGTGGGGCACTCTTAAGTCAGATCGTAGTCCTTCGGTATGCAGAGATTACTGTGGTCTGAATTCAGAGCACCCTGCTCTGTTATCAGCCACGGCACGGGCAGTCTCTACTGAGCATGACTGCACCGTGGCTATTGCTGCCTGGAACTATGGCCCATGTACACAGGCAGTTCAACTAATAAGGAATATTTCCACAAAAAGTAATTCCTCCAGACCACTGTTATCTGTAGCTGCTTGGAAGGGGGTGTCTGTCACCCTTCTCACCCCATACAATTTAATTAAAATGCAGGAGACTCGTAAAGTAAAAATTATATCTTTTATTGGTCAACTATTGGCTCTTGGATGCAAGCTTTCAAACTGACTTAGTTCTCTTCTTCAGGCACGTATAATATGTCTGGAGAGACCAACGTTGTCCTGAAAGCTTGAATCTGAGAGTCACTTAGTCGGCCAATAAAGGTACCCCTTTTCCTGCTTTTTTCTACTGCTAACACAATCCCAACTTTTACCTTAAAATTTAAAAAGGTCAGACATCATTTGAGGGAGAAGTACCCTCCTGATGCCCCCCATGGCTATTTCTTGCCTAGCAGATAGCATTAGGTGACTCTACTGCCTCCACACAACCCAAACTTGTAGCTGAGTGTGTGGGATTAGGAATATCAGCCTACGTCATTGGTAACTGGTAATGTCACCAATGACTAGCGACGGGTGAAGAAGTTTCACTAAAAAGGGAAACATCCCACCCACTCAGCCCATAAATCTTTCATGTCAAGTGAGCCAAAGTAATTTTATGGAGATCACATAGTTTTTTAATTCCTTAAAGGGATAGTAATGTTTCATAATAAAAGCAGCTCTAATTAATCATCATAGTATTTGGACTTTGGAGATTGTTATTTCAATTCTGTTAGAGTTGCAGTTCAGGAGTAATTCAATGATAAAGTATCCCCTACCGCCCCTTTTACTGATGTAACACTGCTCAGCCAGATCAGAAGGGAGGTGCCCAGGTAGACTGCAGAGAGGGACAATCTTCAATTAAGATAAGGGAAAAACCTGTCAAGGGGGGGCAGGGTTGTCATTGTTCTCACAGTAAGAATATTGACCCTTGATGTGAGCTGTTTGGTCTATGGACTGGATTCAACTTCTGTTACAGTACCTGGTGGCGGCTGGCGAGCCGACTGCAGCTTTCCCCACAACTCAGCCGCAGCTCTCATCCAGTGGCTCTAGCCGCATGTATGTCTGTCCGCTTCTCCTTTCAGCCGGCCACATTGTTTGTTGGTGGCTCAGCCACATCTGTGGGCAGGGTCCCTGTCTCTTCTGGCTCCCAACAGCAGCATATTGGCGCGCGTCCAGGCTGGGATGTGCGTTCCATTAAAAGTGACAGCGCATGTTTGTGGCTCCTCCTCTTCCTGGGTCACTGGGTACATAAGTTTCCTGGGCACCATTCTCAGTCGCCCTTTCGTGGTGTCCAGTGCAGTTGGCTTGTGATTTGACCCTGTTTGTCTGACTAACCGTCCTGGTTCTGACCTATTGGCTCTGTGCGACTACCCACTCTGTGTATGACCCTGGCTTGTCTGAGATCCATTCTGGTGCAGAACTTGCGGCTCTGGTGGACTACCTTCTTGTGTATGACCTGGCTTGGCTGATTACCCTCTTTGGTGTTGACCTGGGGCTCTGTCTACTGCGCACCCAGCATTCCATTGCTTCAGTAGATATCCCATCTGGTGCAAACCTTGGCTAGTCTGACTAACTGCTCTGTGTATGACCCTCGCTTCCTAGTACTTATCTGACGCTGGTACGGCTCCTTGTACCTTCCTTGGCATCTTCCTTTCAGGTGCCTATAGGTGCGGACCTGTAGAACAGTTATCTCCTGTGGTGTTCGTTGGTATTGTTGGCAGGCAATGTTTGGGCAGCCGAATGCAAGAGGAACCAGGAAGTGACATCATGCATCTATGCTTCCTAGTTGTTCTCTTTTAGTCTGGAGCAAGTCACCTCACTGTAAAGATCCTTCCTGCTCCTCTCTGCAACAGAGGTCAGCTGATGGACTGGCAAGCATGATTCAGGACTTTGCCCTGCAATGTTGTAATGCAAATAAACGGAGTTGGCCAGTTGCTACTCCATTGACCTGCACAAGTTGTATGTGGATTCATTGCATCAGATACCACTAGTTGGGGACATAACAGTGGCGACAAGGCTGTGGACTATTCCTTCTACGGATTTAGTGTGTATCCCTGCTGGCCTGTCTGCTCCTGGAGAACCAGGTATTGCTGCAATATATATGTATCCAGCCATCTATGCTAGTGTTTCTGAAACCATAATCTCCTACAAGATTATTACTGGACTGTGCTTGTCATCCTATACACTATTACAACTGATTGCTTACCACCTCTTATCATGGCTGCCCTGTTTGGAACGTTACAAGAATTTAATGAAGGAGAGGAAACAGTTTATGGCTGCAAATGACATTCCTGAAGAAAAACAAACTGCTGTCTTTCTTACTGTTGTTGGCAGGAAACCTTTTGCTGTATTACAAAATTTATTAGCCCCTGATTCTCCTGGAGATAAGTCTCTAAAAGATTTGCTTGATGCTTTAACTCATTTCTACCAACCTAAGCCCCTTGAGATTGCAGAAAGGTTCCGTTTCTATACAAGAAAGCAACATCAGGGGGAGAGTGTTCAGTCTTTTATGGTGGAACTCAGACGCTTGGCTGTAACCTGCAATTTCCGGACAAATTTGTCTGAAGCTTTGAGAGATCAATTTGTGTGTGGCTTAATCCATAAAACAATACAAAAGCGTTTATTGTCTGAAAAAGATTTAACTGAAAAATGTGCTATGGAGATAGCTGTTGCAATGGAGATGGCTGAAAGAGATTCTGCGCATCTACAAGCTCAAACTTCTGGTCCTCCACTGGGATTGGAGGAAGCTACTGCTGTAATGAAATTGTCTCAGAGCAGACCACCTACAAAAAGGGTGCCACTTTCTACTAGAAAATGTTTTCGTTGTGGTGCCACTTCACACGAGTCCCACCAGTGCAGATTTAGGGAGGAGATTTGTTATAATTGCTCCAAACATGGACATTTGAGTAAAGTCTGCAGAAGTACTAGATCTCAGAGAGGTTCCTCTCACGGAACCAGACATTCTTCAACCGATTTTCTCCACCCTCACTTGGAAACAGATGAACCGTTTGATGAAGGAGATTGGATATCGCATTTGACTGTTCATAACTTAACAGGATTTGATGACTCTGTGCAAGTCAGACTGCAGATCAATGGCAAGGATGTAACGATGGATGTTGATACCGGATCTGCAGTCTCTGTAATGACTCTGAAACAGTTAACTTCAGCACGAATTCCGCTACAGTGGGAACCAACAACCCTACGCCTTAAAACATACAGTGGACACATTCTTAAACCTCTAGGTTGTGCTGACGTCAGGGTGACGTACAAAGGCCTGACTCATCAAGTGCCTCTCTATGTTGTACGGGATGGTGGTCCACCTCTATATGGGCGCTCATGGATTCGTTTAATTGGGATGCCTGACTCTCAGTCCTGTCTGTCAAAGATCCAATCTCTACAACCAGAAAATCACCAACATTGGGTGGCTGAACTTCAGTCAAAATACAAAGATGTGTTTTCCACGGGCTTGGGAAAAGTAAAGAATATGCAGGCTCAGTTGACACTGAAGCCAGGAGCATCTCCTCGTTTTTGTAAAGCCAGAACTGTTCCTTTTGCCATCAGGGCCAAAGTAGAGAACGAATTATCTCGTTTGGAAAGCCAAGGAGTAATCTCGAAAGTTCCTTGCAGTGATTGGGCTTCGCCCATTGTGCCGGTGGTTAAAAAGAATGGAGAAATCCGCCTGTGTGGGGATTTTCGTATGGCTATAAATAGTCAGCTAGAGGTGGAGCAGTATCCGTTACCACGCCTAGAGGAACTTTTTGCTTCCTTAGCTGGGGGACAGTCTTTCACAAAATTGGATTTGCGGCAAGCTTACCTTCAGCTGGAATTGCACCCTGACAGCAGACAGTACCTAACGATTAACACCCATAAGGGTCTTTACCAGTATCAGCGTATGGTGTTTGGGGTTGCCTCTGCCCCAGCGATATGGCAGCGTACAATGGACACTATTTTGGAGGGCATCCCACACACCAAATGTCTATTAGACGATATGTTAATAACTGGCCAGACGGAGGAAGCACACAAAGCAAATGTGGAGGCTGTTCTACAACGGTTGAGAGAGCACGGGCTGAAAGCCAATATTGAGAAATGCCAATTTTTTCAGAAACAGCTAACGTTTTGTGGTCACATGATATCGAAGGAGGGTTTACATACCGCTAAAGACAAAGTTCAAGCTCTAGTCACCGCCCCTCCTCCATCTGATGTTTCTCAGCTACGCTCTTATCTTGGGCTTCTCAATTATTATCACCGTTTTCTGCCTAATCTAGCAAGAGTTCTTCACCCTTTACATCGACTTCTGGAAACAAAGACCCCCTGGCTCTGGTCTAGGGAATGTCAGTGCTGGTCCATTATGATCTACAAAAGCCTGTGACGGTTGCTTGTGATGCTTCTCCATATGGGCTTGGTGCTGTGTTGTCTCATGTGATGCCAGATGGGTCTGAGCAACCCATAGCTTTTGCTTCAAGGTCCCTGACGCCTGCGGAGAAGAACTATGCGCAGATTGATAAAGAGGCCTTGGCCATAATATGGGCACTACAAAAATTTACCTTGTACTTATATGGCCGCCATTTCACACTCGTCACTTACCACAAGCCTCTGCTGGCAATTTTCAACCCAATGAAAGGCATTTCCCCGACCGCAGCCGCTCGCCTTCAACGCTATGCATTGTATTTAGGTGCTTTCACGTATTCTATTAGATACCGACCTCACGCCATGCATGCCAATGCCAATGCTTTTTCCAGACTTCCTCTTCATCAATCTAGCTCTGTATCATCTGAACATGCTCAGAACCCCATCTTCACCTCTGACCAGCATCAGATTTGCTACACCACTGTCTGTACTTCGAGACAGATTGCTCAAGCAGTTCGTATGGATGCAGTTTTGACTCAGGTGTATAAATATGTGCAGTGTGGATGGCCTTCCACTGTACCTCTACAATTCCGACCATATTGGTTCCGCAGACTGGAGTTGTGCCTGTCTGATGGGGCTCCAGAGTCCTGGTTCCCCCCTCGTTGCAGCACACAACTCTGCGTCTCCTGCATGAAGGACACCCGGGCATAGTCCGCATGAAGCATCAAGCCCGCTCCTCAGTATGGTGGCCTTCCCTGGATGTGGATATTGTCAACTGGGTTCGTGCTTGCCCGGGCTGTGCCCAGTCTCAGAAGCAGTTGCCTTCCTCCCCTGTCATTCCATGGGACCGCCCGTCTCATCCTTGGGACCGGCTCCATGTCGATTTTGCTGGTCCGATTCATGGGAAATCCTTTCTGGTGCTGGTGGATGCCCACTCTAAATGGACGGAGGTTTGGCCTATGTCTACCACGACTTCAGCTGCTACCATTCAAGTCCTCAAGAAGATCTCTGCTGTGTTTGGTCTTCCACGCCTTTTGGTTTCTGATAATGGGCCCCAATTTACGTCCCAGGAGTTTCGGACGTTTCTGGACTCTCTTGGTATCTCTCACCGCACCTCAGCTCCTTACCATCCTGCCACCAATGGCCTAGCTGAACGTTTTGTCCAGACCCTCAAGGCAGCTCTCGTGGCTGCTAATTCGTTGGATGTCTCCACTACTCTCCTGGAGTTTCTTTTTGCTTACCGGACTACCCCTCATGCTGCCACTGGGGTGTCTCCTGCGACTCTCCTTTTTGGTCGCCCACTTCGCACTAAATTGGATGTGTTAAAGCCTTCCACTCCTTCTTCTTTGTCTTCTAGTCCGCTTTCTGTATCCTCCCAGGCCGGTTCTCGTTCTTTCAAGAAAGGAGACAGAGTATGGACTCGCAGTTATCAAGGCCCTCAGCGATGGGCTGCTGGACACATCACAAGAGTGCTGGGTTCTCGCACCTACGTAGTCTTGACAGACAACGGAATCAAATGGAAAAGACACATTGATCAATTGCGGCCTGGGCCGACAAACCATACTTCAGCTGATGTCCTTTTGAAAGATTCCGGGCTTGAGGATGATGGTGCCTGGCAGTTTAGGGCCTCGACCCCAGGCCTACCTCTCACAGAGAATGAGACTTCTCAGCCAATAACCCAGTCTCCCGAAATGGTTCAGGAAGCAAGATCTTCAGCAAATACCGAGGAATCAACTACAACTCCATCAACTGTCAGGCCCACCCGGACAATCCGCCCTCCTGTGAGATGGGAACCTGATGAAGTTCTTCGTAGCTGGAGACGACCCTGAGGCTGTTCCAGATCTCTCTCTCCCCTCCCTACTGTTTTTATGTGGTATGTCTGTGTTCTCTCTTTTTCAGGAAAGGGAGAGATGTGGTGTTCGTTGGTATTGTTGGCAGGCAATGTTTGGGCAGCCGAATGCAAGAGGAACCAGGAAGTGACATCATGCATCTATGCTTCCTAGTTGTTCTCTTTTAGTCTGGAGCAAGTCACCTCACTGTAAAGAGCCTTCCTGCTCCTCTCTGCAACAGAGGTCAGCTGATGGACTGGCAAGCATGATTCAGGACTTTGCCCTGCAATGTTGTAATGCAAATAAACGGAGTTGGCCAGTTGCTACTCCATTGACCTGCACAAGTTGTATGTGGATTCATTGCATCAGATACCACTAGTTGGGGACATAACATCTCCTGTTTTGGTTATCAAACTGGTGCCTTCAGGCACGGGCTTGTAGCACAGTATCCTCAGTCTGGTTGCTTATATCTGGTGCCTTCATGTGCGGACCTGTAGCACACTATCTCTTGTCCCTTAGCATCTCTTGGTGCCTTCAGGCACGGGCCTGTAGCACAGTCTCTCCTGTTTTATCTGGGACTATCTGGCTCTGGCTGGTAGTACAATATCTCCTGTTCCAGACGTTTCCATGCTGGTGCCAGAAAGCACGGGCCTGTAACACAGTTCTCCTATCCGTTGAATCTTACTGTTATATTCAGGTGTGGACCTGAGTCTTCCTGTTTTCCTCTTATTTCCTGTGTACCGTATCTGCCACCAAGACGTCTTGTATGTCATACATTGCCGAGTATTGTATGCCTATCTATACTCTGTTTGCATTGCTGTATGTCTCAATAAAGATTATGTTACCTTTAGTACTGGTCTGTGCTCATTCTTACCAACCGTGACAACATCTGAGGAGTGGGGGCTGTCATGCTAAGGCATGAGTTGGCCCTCTGAGTTGTATAATTTGTTTGTTTGTTATTCAAAGTGCACCAGTCCTAGGCCATAAAATTAGCTAAGTAGATAACATCACCAGAAACTGAATGAGCATTGCCAGAGCAGAACAGAGTATCAAACTATATTGGACCCTCCCAGGTAACAACTGAAGGGGGTTGGCCTCTTAGAAGGAACTCTGGAAACTATTTAATATGTGTTTTTTGGATAAAACGGGGAATTTCTTTGTAACAACTGATGGGGGATATACCACTGAAGTTCCCAAGGACTCTTAAAATACCAGTAATTGTATTTAAAGGGATAGTAATACCTAAAATGTAAAAAAAAATATGTTGTAGGGTTTGTCCCCCTGAGTAAAACAAGGGTACTCCCACTGCTGAAAGGCATTTCATTCAAAAGTTATTAATTTTCAAAGTTGAATTAGGTGCAATATCACAGTTGCCTGAAATTTTACAGTGGCGCTGTTGCTACACCATTCTATGGAGATTTATGTTCCTGAGACCAGAGCTGTCCATAGGATCGTGTAGCAACAGCGCCACTGTACAATTTCAGACCACTGTGATATTGCACCTAAAAAATTCAACTTTGAAAATTAATAACTTTTGAATGAAACATCTTTCAGCAGTGGGAGTACTCTTGTTTACTCAGGGGGATAAACCCTACAACATATTTTTTTTTACATATTAGGTATTACTATCCCTTTAAGGATTTCTTGTGTTTCTCCCATTTTATGGACCGTTTTGCCAATGTATAATCTTTATGTGTGTATGTCCTTTATTTCTGTACTTTTGTAACCAGCACTGTGAAGGCTTTTTTCAGATTAAATGTTCAATTAATCAGCTCTTGTCTCTGTTCTCTAATATTAACTCACTACTCTGAAGGAAGCTCAGTTAGAACACACTACTAAAGGGTTAATTATATATGCCTGATTATTAAGGTGATTTTATACTGTAATTCTGTTGTGTTTGGGGTAACCTAAGACGCCCAGATATAAAGTCTTGGTGGTGGCAGCGAATTGTAGTACTGGGGAGATAATGCAAGAGGGATTTCAGGGGTTAATGTGGTGGTTGCTAGGAATAGTAAGCAACAGGTAACCAGGGGTCTTGTATTGTTAACCCTTTCACTCCCACACTCTCCCCACTGTCTCAGCAGGGCCTATAGCCTGAGCTTGTGACAGTGGCTTACACTAGGTAAAAAGGCCGGGATGGGGAAACTTTATCATTCAATTACTCTTGAACTATAACTCTGACAGTAATGAAATAACACTCTCTATGGCTCAAATACTATGAAGATTAATTGGGGCTGCTGTTTTTGTGAAACATTACTATCCCTTTAAACTTGGCAAGTCTGAATACACCCTGGCAGAATGATTTAAAAGCTATGTAGGCTATTTGTAGTCTCTTTTTTACACTACTTATATTTCACTGAGTAATTGTATTCAGACAGTGTAATCTTTTAATTGCTACAATTTGGCAACTCAGAATATGCCCTGACAAAGTATTAATGGTATAATCTGTTAGCAATTGAGACATTATTGGTCTATTTTCATTTGCCTGCTATTCAAATACCACATCGTGAAAAGTTATATATGTTTTGTTAGTTATACAATTCAGAGTTACTTTCATTGATATATATCTGAGTTTACCTATACGAAAGAGTTAGCACTATTTTGAAATAAAGACATTATTCAGTACACTTTAACAGTGATATTGTGGGAAGCCGGAAAATGCCACAGCAACACTTTAGATAGTCAGGGCTGGATTTCCCAATAGGCAGGCTAGGCACCTGCCTGGAGCTCCAAATTTTGAATGGCGCCTCAGCTGTGCTGGCCACACCCACATTCTGAATTGTGGGTGGGGCTAGAACAATCTCTATATCAATGCAGTAGCTTTTACACCGCTTCACAGGCTATTATTTAACCCCTTGGATTCTAGTGCGATCTCTTGGAGATCTCTCTAGCAATCAAGGTGTTAAAGCTTTTATGTCCTTGCTTGTTGTAGGCCAAAGGTATATTCTGTGCCAGGAAACAGTGGAGGAGACTGGTGGCATGGTCATGTGAGTGGGGTGTGGCCATGGGCAGAGCTAAGGGTGCCCAGAGTGCCTTGCCTAGGGGAGCCTGGAATGTAAATCTGGCCCTGTAGATAGGGTACAGATCTCAAATTCTGTCATTACACAGTACAAAAAAAAAAAAAAAATATATATATATATATATATATATATATATATAAAAGCGATCCTACCAGAGTCCACTGAGTGATGTATCATACAAATATTCAAGTGTTGCCTGAATCAATAAAAGTTCAGCAGTGGTCCTCTCAATGTGCAGGTTCTTCGAGGGTGTCCACAGTAGTACCTCATCAGTCTTAGACAAACCACACAGTGAAAAAATGTGAGTGTAATTGTTACATTGTTGTACATTCACTGATTAGTTTGATAAGGCACTATTGGCGCTCCTGTGTTTTTGTTCTTTTTCTTCTTTATGTTGAGATCCTTCTAGAATGGAGGTGGGAGAGCGGCCAGACATTCATTGTGGTGAAGCTGATTGAGGGTCAGCTCCAATAAAACCCTAAGCATACTTGCCGGTTTGCACATAAGTGTCTTAACCGGCCGATACTTATGGCGGAACTTTCAGGTAATAGCAAGTCATTGAATGCATGGCGACTAGCTTGAAAATGTATGTCTTACCAAAATAATACTTGTGTCTAATGGAATCCGTCCCGTTTGGAGACCGGAACTGAAGCTAGAGTGCAGACATCTTGTCTGTGCGCATGCGCCGTCAGTCCCGGTCTCCATAGAGTAGACTGCTTTGCACCATATGGTCACCGGAAGGGGCTGACGGCGCAGGCTCACAGACCGCACTAACCTGCACGTCAGTCCCGAAACGGGACGATTCCTTTAGACACAATTATATTTTTTGGTAAGACATCTATTTTCAAGCTAGTCGCCATGCATTTAATGAATGCCCGGTGACTGGCTATTATCTGAAAGTTCCGCTTTAAGTGAGTACCGTTTTACGGTGGTGGTGAGGTGACAATTGAATCCAACGATAATACACTAGGAAGCGCCTCTGTGTGTTTTTTCTTCTTTTCTTGACATAAATCCAAAAGGCTTTCCTCACAAGTACCATATGCACTTACTAGATGGCTTCTTGCTGTATTGCCCCAATAAATCAGAGTCTCTGTGTTTTCAGCTGTTTATGCAGGTGTTCTGTAGCGTGATGTTACTAGCCTCCTGTTTCTCGTGAAAGTTGGGCAGTGGCGGAAGTGCTCCGTACGTGTTCCTCACTTATCTGTTTTAGGTAGTCTTCTTCCCTCTTTTGGTAGTATTGTTTGTTACCCAGAGGTGTAAATAGAAGCCACAGGGCCCTGGTGCAAGAATTGCCATGGGACCCCCGACCACATTGGCCCCCTCAACTACATTGGCCACCTCCACATTGCCCCTTCCACATTGCCCCTCAATCTCCACATTGCCCCTTCCACAATGCCCCCATCTCCACATTGCCCCTTCCACAATGCCCTTCAATCTCCACAATGCCCCTCAATCTCCACATTGCCCCCCAATTGCCACAATGACCCTAAATCTCCTACCTACCTGGTGGTCCAGTGGTAGAGGACAGGTCTGTGCCTCCTTCTGCACAGCCCTCTTCTCCCGCACGGTCCTCTTCAGTAATGCGGAGCGCTGGGAGATGATGTCATCTCCCAGCGCTCTGCATTACGAAAATGTTGGTCTGCTGGAGGGAATACTGATCTCCCTCTGGCAGACTGGCACTCTTGTAATGCAAAGCCCGAGAGCTCTACATTACTTAATTGTGGGTGTCAGGCGAGGGGATCGCAGGGGGCGGCTGGGCCCCTAGAGTGACGCTATAGTTACGCTACTGTTGTTACCTCATGACAGGAACTGACACTCCTCTGACAGAGGTTTTTGTGAGGAAAGCCTTTTCAATTTATGGATTACTCTTAGATCTTGCACTCTTCTCTATTTTTTCACTATAAAGTACAACCTATTTTATTTGCTATTCTATTAATTTTCCAGTAAAGCTTACGTTTTACATAGTAACATAAGATAGAATAAAAGTTGAGGAGGCTGAAAAAGTGCCCATCAAGTTCAGCCCATGCCATATCACCCCTGTTGATCCAGATGAAGGAAAAAAAAAGCATGAATTACTTTATTATTATTTCTTTCTCGCTATCTCCTACATCATGGAGGGATTGAGGAGAGGCAAGGTTTTTCCTGAGTGCTCATTTCTGCAGGAATATATTTTCTTTCTCCTTTTTAAATTCAGTTATAACCTTATGAAACTGATTAATGCATATAATTTCCCTTTGTGAACAACCACTTATGTTACCAGTGTGCACCTTAGATATTTATTTTCTTTATCATTTTGTTTAGGAAGAAACATCTGCCATTTTATTATTCATAATTTCATTTTCAGTATATCTATAGTTATTGAGTAGTTCTAGGGTAGTTTTACCGTGTAACTAATGGTGTGTGCATTTTAGTTCAGTTGGAAATCTAAATAATTTTAAGCTCCTGTTAATCAGGGGTCTGTGAAGGCCATGCATGTAGGTGTAACCCCCCATGGGTGGACTGTCCTATCGGGGGATAGGTCATCCCCCGGTGGGCCGCTAGATCATGGGCCGGTGGGGGAGATCAGAGGATCTCTCCGTCCCACGATATTTTGAAGGAGAGGTCTGTGTTGCCACAGGCACTCTTTGTGACAGCCTTCATGTTCTTTGGTAACCATTTGAGTGCCAGAGGGATACGCAACACATTGCTTTGCAATGTGTTGCGTACCCCTCTGGCACTCAAAGGGTTATTGCAGAGCACCAGGATATGACATAATATCCTGGCGCCTGCTCTCCCATGCCTCACAGGGACCACAAGGGAGCGTCGAAAGGGACGTTGGTGCAGCTAGTGGGCTGCTTTAAAAAAAAATGCCCAGGCAGGTATTCCCCTACAATCTGCCAGGGCTAATCTTCATTTTAGTTACCTCCATATGGGCACTAACAGGTAGCCCTGAGCGTCTGCGGTTTCTTGAGAGAATGGGTGGCTTTTGAGAATGATGACACAGTGCCTCCGCTTATCTGGGAAATCTGGGGCTACCAGCAAACATATCCAACTAAGAAAATATGAGCAATGCCTCAAATTAATAATGACCAACACAATATGACCCACTGTATAGTGTGGCAAGGTATCACTTATGCAATGACAGAAGAAGAACTATTTATTTGAAGCTAAACACACATACAGTTACATTTCTTAATGAAAACATTTTACTTAGTGAATGTACCATTTAGGTGATCATGCCCACTCCAGTAATACAATCTCCCCTGCAAGGCTGGATTTACATCATAACCACCCCTAAGCAGGGCACTCTAGGTGCCCTTTGCTCCACCCATGACCACACCCCCACTTCTCACATGACCCTACCTCCTGTCCCATCCTCTGTTTCCTGGCACAGAAAATACCCTTGTCCTATAGCAACAAAGGACCGGAAAAAAAAAAAATCTATAACCCCTTTGGTTGATAGAAAGATCTCCATGCATACCTCCCAAATATGAAATGGCCAGAGAGCCACAAATTTGTTTTAGGGGTTGTTGCTGGGGGTGTGGCAGGTTCATGCCTCCCAACTTTTCAAATGACCATAGAGGGACACTTTCAGTTTAAGTGGTGTTGCTGGGGGTGTAGATGGTGGGCAGGCTATTCCTGAGAATTTTTAGTTATTTAATCACCTAATACACCTCTTTGTGTAACTGGACATTCAACTTGCAGCCTGGCTGACCCCAGGTTGTGGTCATCGTATGATTTATTACAAAAACATTTTTTTTTTTACCAATTTAGCTAGCACACATGAACTAATAGGCCAGTAGGGCCTAACCACCTGAGCACTACTACTGTTGTATAACTGACCCCCCTATAGTTTGAATAGTTTAGTTTGTTAAAGGCGCATTATACATGTGCATTTTA
Organism: Rhinophrynus dorsalis; assembly: GCA_037306005.1. Lineage (NCBI taxonomy): Eukaryota > Metazoa > Chordata > Amphibia > Anura > Rhinophrynidae > Rhinophrynus > Rhinophrynus dorsalis. The sequence continues at coordinate 32,765,743 of CM074721.1, read as the reverse complement.
ATTGATCTGAGCCCTTTTCATTTATGTTCCTTTTAATTACCAGTATTCTCATTGTCTTGATTAAAATTCAACTATGACTTCATTTCTGTATGAATACAGTTAAAAGGACAGTAATGTCCCATAAAAACTTGTTATAGTTTTGTAGAGCAGGAAAAAATGAGCTGAATGTCACAAACCCTATCTCTCAAACCTCTATGGTTTGAGAGATATAGGCATTGATATTTCCCCCCCCTCCCGCCCCTTCTCCTGCAAAGCCGACAGCAGGAGATTCAAGTCGTACTACTCAAGGAGGCTCTGCAGCAGAGCCGAAATTGCATTATTGTAAAATAATTACTTCATTGGTGTCAGGTCCGTGCTCACGCACCTCGCTCCCGGCAGCCGCCTCCTTGCTCTGTGCGGCGGGGACGCTGAGGTCCTTCTCCTTCCTCCAAGTCGCGGTGGCAAGCATACGCATGACGCGTGATGTCATCGCGATGCGCCATTGACCTCCGTGACACGGAGAGGCAGGGGGGTTGCTTTGCTTCCTGGACCAGAGAGCCAGTAAGGGGGTTGGCCGGCCGGGCACGTGAGTGGCGCGGTGACGTCACGCCCTCAGCGCCTTTATCTTCTCTCTGCACCCTCTCCCCGGTGCTCAGTTGTTTAAGCTTCCTTGGGTGCTGTTGTGATTTCCTGCTCCTACAGACCTGTGTTTCCCTGGACTTCTGTTGCAGCATTTCTTCAGTCAGCTTACCCTGCATTACCCTGGATTCCAGACCTCAGGCATAGTATATACTCTACCCAGACCTCTGGCTATCCATATTGACCAACGCTGTCCTCTCTAACACTGACCTCTGGCTATCCATATTGACCTACGCTGTTCTCTCCAACACCAGACCTCTGGCTATCCATATTGACCAACGCTGTCCTCTCTAACACTGACCTCTGGCTATCCATATTGACCAACGCTGTCCTCTCTAACACTGACCTCTGGCTATCCATATTGACCTACGCTGTTCTCTCCAACACCAGACCTCTGGCTATCCATATTGACCAACGCTGTCCTCTCTAACACTGACCTCTGGCTATCCATATTGACCTACGCTGTTCTCTCCAACACCAGACCTCTGGCTATCCATATTGACCAACGCTGTCCTCTCTAACACTGACCTCTGGCTATCCATATTGACCTACGCTGTTCTCTCCAACACCAGACCTCTGGCTATCCATATTGACCACCGCTGTCCTCTCTAACACTGATCTCTGGCTATCCATATTGACCTACGCTGTTCTCTCCAACACCAGACCTCTGGCTATCCATATTGACCACCGCTGTCCTCTCTAACACTGACCTCTGGCTATCCATATTGACCTACGCTGTTCTCTCCAACACCAGACCTCTGGCTATCCATATTGACCACCGCTGTCCTCTCTAACACTGACCTCTGGCTATCCATATTGACCTACGATGTTCTCTCCAACACCAGACCTCTGGCTATTCCATTCTGACCAACGCTGATCTCTCTAACCCTGATCTCTGGCTATTCATATTGACCAACGCTGTTCTCTCCAACACCTGACCTCTGGCTATCCATATTGACCACCGCTGATTTCTCTACCCTGACCTCTGGCTATCTACAGTTACTACTGTGGTTCTCTCCTACCTCAATCTCTGATTATCCTTCATACCACCATTACCAGCATCCTCCTCTCTTCTGGCAGTGTGGTCTTCCTGGACTCCTTGGCTATTAGCCTTGTGATCACACTTCACCTGCTCTACACTACCTGCCCCTGTGTTGTGACCTACATCCTGGGAGTCTGCCATCTAATCAGCCTCCTTCAGTTTGTGGTGCTCATATACGGGTGTGCACCTACCTGCTATCGGGCTCCAGTTACCTGCCGCAACTGCGGCGCCTTACAATTGGAAAGGTCTACAAAGTGTGCTTGCAGACCTTTCCAATGAAGTAATTATTTTGCAATAACATGATTGCGGCTCTGCTGCAGAGCCTCCGGCAGGTCCCCAGACAGGATTCCCCTGCAGTCAGCACAGCGCTGACGTCAGGGAAAGGGAAAGATCCCTTCTGACAATATCCAGAGGAAAATACATGCTGATTCAATTTCCTCCAAGACAATCCCCTCTAGCATGGGGACTTCCCATAGTGTTTTTAATTGTTCTGTACGTTGCCGAGTCAGTGGGGTTGCATGTAGTTTAATACTTTAATAGCCAACATTATAAATGTTTTTTAAACACAATACCCACAGTTATACAAATACACATGTTCTGCCAGAGTAGCTGGTGGGGGAACTGGGGTACATGAATCAAGGAGAACAGGCTGGGGAAATGTCCTGGATGTAAGTCCATCCATTTGGGACATATGGTTGACCTGTTGGCCTTGTCCAATCCTGATGGCCCCAAATCAGTCCGCATAACCCAGTCCCAATGTCCCATCGCTCCAAGTCCACAGTTTTGGGAAATATGCCAGTGCCGCGTGTGATCAGTCCACAAGAACCAGAAGCTGAACTGCTCACAGGCATACACCAAGTGCCTGCATGTCAGCCGCTGCCACTCCCAATCTGTCCCCAGGGTACTTATGCCTTGATGCTCCCAGGTGCCAGGTGCTTGACTACCTTTGCCAGCACACGCCAGCTTGTTGCCACCCACACACAAACAGATTCAGTCATGCAAGCAGTTCCCATTGGAAACTTTTACCTACTACCCCAAATTTTATGCAGCCACCTCTTAGATTATGATGGAAAATCCCCCACTTTTGGTTACAAGTTTTTTTAAGTTGATATTAAAGCTGAGAAATGAAGCAATTTGGGGGAAAACCAAATGCAGCACTGGGGACAAGTAAAAACATCATCAATTTCTAATTGATTTAAAGGGATAGTAATACTTCGTTTTATCTTTATTTTACTGCTTTGCATATAACTAGGTTAGTAATGTATTGGGGGGCAATGTTATCATCATGATAGTTCCTCTTTAAAGGGATAGTAAAACTTTGTTTTATCTTTATTTTATTTTGTAGGCATTAAAAAAACATGAAGAACGATATAAGTCTTATCTCTGAAACCTTTATGGTTTGAGAGATATTCACAAACAAAGTATCCCCCCCCTGTTCAGCCAGATCAGAAGGGAGGTGCCCAGGTAGACTGCAGAGAGGGACAATCTTCAATTAAGATAAGGGAAAAACCTGAAAAACTTGTCAAGGGGGGAGGGCCTTCATTGTTCTCATAGGAAGAAGATTGTCCCCTGCTGTTATCTGTCTGGTCTATGGACTGGATTCCACATCTGAGAAGAGATGGCTTACACTAGGTAAAAGGGGCGGGAGAGGAAACTTTGCTTGTGAATATCTCTTAAACCATAAAGGTTTGAGAGATAAGACTTATATCATTCTTCATGTTTTTTTAATGCCTACAAAATAAAATAAAGTTAAAATGAAGTATTACTATCCCTTTAATGCATAACCCCCCACGAACATCTTTGTACACCACCCCTCCTGTATGGGTGAATCATGTATAATTGGTGAGAGAATCCCAGGATGTCCCCAGGCTTCTGGTCAGGAAACTGCATCTCACAGAATCTATAGAAAAGTAAGTTAAAGAGGTGATGATAAATTAATCACCCGCACTTAGAAACTGAGCACGTTTATGCTCGTAAATCAGCATACTCATAAATCAGCAAAAACAAAGGCACACAACATAGGTTATAAGTTCTTATTTGCGACCATTCTCTTTTGAGGGTAGCCTGAACAAATATAAACTGATAAAACTAAACTATCAGCCCACTGATGGTTGGATTCAGGTCTCCAGGTCGTGGCTATGTGCCCCCAAGTATTTTTAGCTGCAGATTATTGAGAAGAACTGGATCTTGTGAACTTTTAGTATTCATCATGGAAAGGAAACTGTGGATGGTCCGTCCATCTAAAAGAATTAATATAATACAATGTATGAGACACAAGACCATACAAATTACAAAAGCATATCAATTAGACATATCCACATATAATATGTTGTCTCCAACAAATAAATCAATTCAAATTTGTATTTGTTCCCATACAGTGCAGTTTGTTTTCTCTAAAACAGAGTTTTTCAAAATACATAAATATAATAATAACTAGTATTTATATACAGGGGCGGACTGACAGGACCCAGGGCCCCTGGTCCAAAAAGAGGTCTGGGGCCCCTGCAGAAATCTCCACATTGCCCCTTCATCTCCACAATTCCCCCTTCATCTCCACAATGCACCTTCCACAATGCCACCATGTCCACATTGCCCCTTCATTTCCACATCGCCCCTTCCACCCTGCCCCTTCATCTCCACATCGCCCCTACCTCCAGTCCCTGGTGGTCTAGCGGTGTGGCTTAATACTGTGCGAAGTCCCGCGCGCCTCTAGTAATGCAGAGTCTGGGAGATGATGTCATCTCCCAGCGCTCTGTATTACTAGAACAGCGCACCGGCGGCCGTTGTTGGAGAGCTGCCGAGCAGCGCTGGAAGCGGTGGCGGGCCCCCTTCGGTCACGGGCCCTTAGTCCGTGACCAAATGCCCATATGGTCAGTCCGCCCCTGTTTATATAGCGCCTTTCTACCAGTGGGACTCAAAGCTCTTTCAGAACTAACCAAATCGGCAGCTGAAATAATAGATGTCATTATTACCTAATCAGTGGTACTCATTTATCAACCTCAGAAGGATGAAAGGCTGAGTTGACCCTGCCAGGATTTGAACCTGCAACCTTGAGTATTGAACAGGCTCCATAGTCAGGGAATTTACCACAGAGCTACCTCACCAGCCTACTGGAATGTGATCCTGTTTATACTTTCACTTACTGTTTGGCTTCAATGTAGCGCAGGTTTCTGTTGAGTGCCTCAAGTTTTTTAATGTCTTCTGGAGGCAGTTGAAAGTCAAAGATCTAAAGTAATGGGGGGAAAGGTTTTATTATTAGTAAAATGACAGAAAAGGGATGAGTACATATAAGGTAGATGGCAGGGGTGGGTAACATGTAGGGTGACCACAGTGTTCTAAACATTTGAAGACGAACTGACTATTGACTTATGAGAGAAAGTGGTGATTGTCCTGGTCTACAAGAAAATGTCTTCCTCATAGTTCTAAACACTACAGAGAGAACTGAGCTCTGCTTCCTGACATCAAACAGGAGCTGCAGCAACATTTTCTTGTACTGTAAGGCTTCACTAGATCCTGGGGCTTGACATACATTTTCATGTAGCCAAGTACAAGCATCACTTTCTGTCACAACAGTCAGTGAGCAGTTTTCCGTCTAGCATACCTCCCAATATTTCAAACGGACAAAGAGGGACACTTTTGGTTTAGTTGGTGTTCCTATGTGATAAAATTATATACACCATACAGCCTGATCTCTTAAAAAGAGGGACACCAGGGTGGGAAAGGGACAGAGGAATTTGGGTCTCAAAGAGGGACTGTTCTTCCTAAAGAGGGACACTTGGGAGTTATGGACCCAGGGGAGGGCTGGTCTGGGGGGCAGGGGGGCAATTGCCCCCTGGGCCAGTCATATGTCTGGGCTGGTGGGCCACTTCCTCTTTTTGCTACAAATGTAGCTACAGTAGTGATACCACAGAGCTTACAATTGAAATGGAGCTACAATCCAAGTGGAGCTACACTAGAAGCCATAATCCATTTCTCTTGTAAGTTAAATGGTATCACTAGTGCAGCTTTACTTAAACTGTAAGCACTGTAGTTGCACCAGTGTAACCCCATTTCAGTTGTAAGCTCTGTGGTATTGCTTGCCTTACTTCACAACATTAACCCTTTGAGTGACAGAGGGGTATGCCACGCATTCGTGGCATACCTCTCTGGCACTCAAAGGGTTATTGGTAATTTTAAAATTAACAAAAGAGGGTGTGCTGGGACAGAGGGCTGGAACGACAGTAAAATCGTGCCACTTGATTGTAGCTGCCCTCCAGGCCACAAATTGCCAGCCCTCCCCTGGATGGACCCAAAATATCTCCTAAAGAGGTACATTTGGGAAGTATGCTCTTGTGTTTAGAACTCTGTAATCTCTTGAAGAAAGTGTAGTTTGTGCATGAATGTCCAGTGATCTCATGTGACCCCACCCATGCAGACTCGCTAGAGTAGAGGGGAAGTGCTCAGCTGCTCTTCTCTTAGCAATGTCATTGAATGGCAAAAAGGAAATGTGGTTACCCAGTAACCTGAGGCCTATCAGCTGTTGTTGAACTATAATTCTCATCATCCTCTGCTGACTATAAGTGTTATGTTGAGGTTATGTAACAGTCAACATTTAGCTCTTCAACTAGGGTGACCACATTTCCCTTCTGCCATTCCGGGACGTGGTCACCCTATTGCCTTACCTTGAGTCCCTGGTGGTCTAGCGGCGTGTCAAGAGGGAGCTCTGTGCCTCCTCCGGCACAGAGCTGAAGCTCCCGCGTGCTGTGCTCAGTAATGCAGAGCGCTGGGAGATGATGTCATCTCCCAGCGCTCTGTATTACTAGAGCGCTTACCTCCAGGAGATCAGGTAAGCTGCATTGCCGCCCTGGATGTCAGCCTGCAAGCGGCGTCCATGATGTGACACACCGCTTGCAGGCTGACATTCAGGGCGGCTTGGCTTCATTCCGGGACACTTCATTGTCCCGGTTGAAGGGGACCCGGGACGCGGGACATGTCCCTGAAATAAGGGACAGTCCCAGACGTTCCGGGACCCGTGGTCACCCTATCTTCAACTGTTGTAAATTAGGACTCCCATCACCTTCAACCAGCCCATGTTTGGTTAGGGTTGATGAGAGTTACAGTCCCTAACAGCTAAAGGTACAATGATTGACTTCTGATTGTCTGTGCATTGGTAGCTACAGTGATATTTTGAATAATAACACAATATAATTTCTAGGTACTGTCATACTTGGTAAATCTCTGGATCTGCCCTGGAGACTTTGGTTTATAATGTTAATTACCATGTCTACAGGTACAAAAGCCTGATTCTCTGGAGTTGGTGAGTTTCCTGTTAAACTCTGCCCACTTCTCCTCCTTCCCACCCTATTCCTCCCACTTCTCAGCCACTTCTCCTCCTTCCCACCCTGTTCTGCCCACTTCCCGCCCACTTCTCCTCCTTCCCACCCTGTTCTGACCACTTCCTGTCCACTTCTACTCCTTCCCACCCTGTTCTGCCCACTTCCTGCCCACTTCCCCTCTTTCCCACCCTGTTCCGCCCACTTCCTGCCCCTGTTCCTCCCACATCCTGTCCACTTCTCCTCCTTCCCTCCCTGTTCCGGCCACTTTCCTCCCCTTTCTCCTTCTCATCTTGTTCCTCTCACTTCTCGCCCATTTCCCCAGCACAATGACAGTAAGCCCCATCCACCTGATTAAGCCTTACCCCTTTTAAGGCGCGAATCACGTCATTAAAATACTACTGGTCACAGCCCATGAGTTCTCTCCGGGGTCTCCATGGGAAGAAGTTTCCAAGTATGGGTACTGTTATTGTTTACTTGTTTAATTTTAATTTTGGGTGGCAGGGACCCCGCTCTAGGCTTGTCCCTGTAAGAGACCTCATTGTGGTTCCTACTCTTCAGTTTGGCCTCTCCCCGTCATCTCCTCACCTGGAAGTTTTCTTTGATCCTTTCTGGGTTGAAGCTCTTTGCCAAGACTACGACCCCGAGCTGTAGAAAGTATCTCAAGGCCACCTGTGCAGGGGATTTTCTGTGCTTTTTAGCAATAGAGTTTAGCACGGGATCCTCCAGGAGAACAGGTAAAGTCTGATCAATCCTGTTTAAGAAAAATCAGCCAATAAGAGAATCTCTGTCTGCACACTGTGCTACACACCAGGGGAGGGCTGGCAACTTGTGGACTGTGGGGCAAATACAATCAAGTGGTCCATTTCAACTATCGTCCCAGCCCACTATCCCAGCCCACCCCCTTTTGTTCATTTTAAACTTGTTATTAATGCTGTGAAGTAAGACAAATAATACCACAGAGCTTACAACTGGAATGGGGCTACACTAGTGATAATACAGAGCATAAAGTTACAATGGAGTTACACTAGAGATAACATAGAGCTTACAATTGAATGGAATCTACACTAGTGATACCACAGAGCTTAAAAATGTAAAGCTACACTAGTGATACCATAGAGCTTACAATAGCAATGGGTTATGCTACTAGAGGTACCACTAGCTCCGTGGTATCACTTTTGCAACTCCGTTTAAGTTGTAAGCTTTGTGATATCACTAGTGCAGCTCCATTTCAGTTGTAAGCTCTGTGGTATCACTAGTGTAGCTCCGTTTAAGTTGTAAGCTCTGTAGTATCACTAGTGTAGCTCCTTTTACAGCAGCAAGAAGGAGATTGAGTGAGGCATTGGCCCACCAGCCCAGACCTATGACTGGCCCAGGGGGCAATTGCCCCTCTGCCCCCCAGGCCAGCCCTCCCCTGCTACACACTGAGGCTCATGCACTAAGAAATGGCGACATTAAGGACCAAACCAACTGGTCAGTAGGGAACACAGGAACACATGACAAATTTCCATTGATTTAAACAGGTCTTGGTGTACCAAGAAGAAATGGAGCACATTAAGTGTACCACTGAGGTGAAATACAAATTCCCACTGATTAAATGGTTGGTTTTTAACCCTTTGAACGTTTGAGAGATGTCTAACTTTGCCATACATTGGACAGCTCTCCAGCAGTGAATGTGTTAAAAGTGTCATTTAATTCAATGATGATTTTTATTTTTTTCCCTGTGGTCCAACTGCTTTGCTCCAGAATTGCACCACTTTTTCTTTCCGTGGTACACTGGCCTCACTGAGCATTTATTTGAGGTGAATTGTGCCACAGAGAGGAGAGGGATATATATTAATAACCCCTACTTATCTTAATCTCTACAGAAAATTCTAATGGTCATTATCATGCCATGGAGCTCTACGGATCTGCCCTGGATACTCTGGGAGGTAATTACCAGGTGTCCAGGGACAGAGACTCATTCTAAGGTGCTGGTGAGTTTCCTGTGAAACTCCGCCTACTTCTTCCCACCCTTTTCCACCCACTACTCCTTCTTCCCACCCTGTTCGCCCACTTCTCCTTTTTACCTTGTTCTTCCACTTCCCGCACTCTTCTCCACCTTCCCACCCTGATCACGCACTTCTCCTCCTTTTCACCTTGTTCCTCCACTCCCCGCTCTCGTCTCCACCTTACCACTCTGTTCTGCCCTCTTCCTGTCCATTTCTCCTACTTCCCACCCACTTCTCCTCCATCCCACCCTGATCACCCACTTCTCCTCCTTCTCATCCTGTTCCTCCACTTCCATCCCACTTCTTCTCCTTCCCACTCTGTTCTACCCTCTTCCCGTCAATTTCTCCTACTTCCCACCCAGTTCCTCTTTCTTCCAACCCACTTCTCCTCCATCCCACCCTGTTCACCCACTTCTACTCTATCCCACCCTGATCACCCACTTCCAGCCCACTTCTCTTCATTCCTGCCCTGTTCCACCCACTACTCCTTCCCACCCTGTTCTTTCTACTTCTGGTCCATTTCTTCTCCTTCCCACCCTGTTCCTCCCACTTTCCACAATGCATTACTGAGCAGTGTCAGTGAGTGGGTGGGGGTAATGTAGAAATAAGTCAGGGAGTTAGTGATAGGGGAAGTGGGTAATGCAATGCTGAGCAGTGTCAGTGAGTGGGTGGTGGTAATGTAGAAATAAGTCAGGGAGTTAGTGATAGGGGAAGTGGGTAATGCATTGCTGAACAGTGTCAGGGAGTGGAGCAGGTAATGTAGGGATAAGACAGGAAGTCAGTGCTAGGTGAGGTGGGTAATGCAATGCTGAGCAGTGTCAGTGAGTGGAGGAGGTAATGTAGAAATAAGTCAGGGAGATAGTGATAGGGGAAGTGGGTAATGCAATGCTGAGCAGTGTCAGTGAGTGGGTGGTGGTAATGTAGAAATAAGTCAGGGAGTTAGTGATAGGGGAAGTGTGTAATGCAATGCTGAACAGTGTCAGTGAGTGGGTGGGGGTAATGTAGAAATAAGTCAGGGAGTTAGTGATAGGGGAAGTGGGTAATGCAATGCTGAGCAGTGTCAGTGAGTGGAGGAGGTAATATAGAAATAAGTCAGGGAGATAGTGATAGGGGAAGTGGGTAATGCAATGCTGAGCAGTGTCAGTGAGTGGGTAGGGGTAATGTAGAAATAAGTCAGGGAGTTAGTGATAGGGGAAGTGGGTAATGCAATACTGAGCAGTGTCAGTGAGTGGGTGGGGGTAATGTAGAAATAAGTCAGGGAGTTAGTGACAGGTGAAGTGGGTAATGCAATGCTGAGCAGTGTCAGTGAATGGGGGAGGTAATGTAGAAATAAGTCAGGGAGTTAGTGCTAGGGGAGGTGGGTAATGCAATGCTGAGCAGTGTCAGTGAGTGGAGGAGGTAATGTAGAAATAAGTCAGGGGGTTAGTGCTAGGGCAGGTGGGTAATGCAATGCTGAGTAGTGTCAGTGAGTGGGGAGGTAATGTAGAGATAAGACAGGGCTATTGTCTACTTTGTGGTTGCAACCAAGCAAACTAAGGCCTTGATTCCATTGCAAGTGCAAACTTAATCAACAGTTTTATCTATAAATTTCACCATAAACATCAACTGTAATCTGTTTGATAAAACCAGTGATAACACTTTTCAACAACCTAGCACTGGATTATTATTTTTTTATTTATTTCAACATGTCATTGCACATTAAAGCATCTCACCCCTTACCATTTTTCATGCCTACTAGACCCCAGCATGCCATATCCCACCAGTATGATGTCCTGGGACACACAGAACTCCAACAGTTGACTCTGATTCAGATAGATGTGACATTCCACCTGCACAGAGGAAGGTCATAAGAAAGACAATACGCTGTTTTGATTTAGCATGTAAATATATTACATTTTTTGCATTTTTTTAAGACTCTTGGGTGTGATATCTTTTTTTATAAAAGTATGTGTGTTTTGTGTATGTTGTGTTTGTCCCCTTTATGAAGCAGCATGTTATATCCATCTGTATATATTCTGCATTGTATCTGCATCTTCCTGTATATATAGAGATCTTTATTGAAATCTAGGTCACATTTCCACACAGCGAAAGATGGGCTGCAACAGACGTGTATGGATCATAAGGAACCTATTTCTTATCATAATGAAACTGGAATAATTAACAGGAGACTAAAACAAAGCTCAAATGCAGAAAAAAGCAATAGTGACCTGTTTGAAGGATACCCACCTAGGTAAGGTCTTCCGATTAACAAATTAAGAGCCCCTTATTGTCAGGGTATAAGTTCTCTTTAACCCTTTGAGTGCCAGAGTGGTACGCAACGCATTGCAAAGCAATGCGTTGCGTACCACTCTGGCACTCAAAGGGTTAACCATTTAAGGAACAAAGGGCCATGGATCGCAGTTCTAAGCAATGCGTTGCACACCCCTCTGGTACTTAAACGGTTAATAGATACAGCATCAGATACAGGTATTTCTAACTGGCCCACCAACCAAGCACTTGGTATGTTAAAATCCAAAGGAAAAATATAGTATTAAGGGTACTGTGCTGTCAGAGACAACAGAGAAAAGGGATTTGGGAGTAATTATTTCTAATGACTTAAAGGTAGGCAGGCAATGTAATAAAGCAGTGGGGAATGCAAGCAGGTTGCTGGGTTGTATAGCTAGGGGTATTAGTAGCAGAAACAAGGAAATGATCATGCCATTCTACAGATCTCTGGTAAGACCTCACCTAGAGTATTGTGTACAGTACTGGACACCCCATCTCCCCCATTTCAGAGAAGGGCTACTAAAATGGTGACTGGTTTACAGGAAAAGAAATATCAGGATAGACTAAAGGATCTGATCATGTATAGCTTGGAGGAGAGAAGAGAGAGAGGGGATATGATAGAAACATTCAAATACATGAAGGGAATCAACAAAGTACTGGAGGGAAGTACATTCAAAGGAGTAAAATGTTAGGACAAGAGGCCATTATCTAAAACTAGAGCAGCGGTTCTCAACCTTTCCAGTGCTGTGACCCTTTAATAAAATTTCCCAAGTTGTGGAGACCCCTAACAGTCAAATTATTTTCATTGCTTCTTCATCGCTGTAATTACTGAATTACTCCGCTATAAAGAAATCCTTACTGTTCCGAGGCCGGAAGGCAGGCAACAGCGCAGACATCTTATCTGCACTGTCAGTCCTGGTCTTCCAGACAATTACAAGTTTTACAGATTAAAATAGACAAAAAAACTATTTTCTGATGGTTTTAGGTAACCCCTGGCAAATCGTCATTTGACCCCCAAAGGGGTTGCGACCCACAGGTTGAGAACCGCTGAACTAGAGGGACACAGGTTTAGACGTAATGTAAGAAAGTTTTACTTCACTGAAAGGGTAGTAGATAAGTGGAATAGCCTACCAGCAGAGGTGGTAGAGGTTAATACAGTGAGGAGACGTAAGCATGCATGGGATAGGCACAAGGCTGTCCTGATCATAAGACAAGACCAAAGACTAAATAAGATTTGAGGTTTTTACAGTAGGAAAATGGTCAGACTAGATGGGCCGAATGGTTCTTATCTGCCCTCAAATTCTTCGTTTCTATGTTATTTAAAAAATACTTCTAGCTAGGACCCATATGGAAATAACATTTATTTTGTATTTCCTAAATATGTCTTAGATTAAGCAGGGGGTTTGGTATCCTTAATGATACTCTGTTACCTGGTTACAGACCGGCTTGTACTTCAGTCCTGGCTTATTGAGGATCAACTCCAGCTGCCTGCGGTTAAAGTTAGAGACTCCAATGGATCTAACCAGCCCTGAATCTTTACACATCTCCATGGCCTGTGAGAAGGATAACACAAAAACTACGTTCACATGGGCTATATTCTCTTGCTGTGATAATTGGCAGCAAGAGAAACTGCTGCCGCAATGGTGCTATTAACTTGGCTGATACTTGCCTTGCAGAATGCATTTTACACAGTATGATGCAACTTGAATGCAAATTGCAACAGCAATATCCTAGTTGCAGCATATCTGGTCTGTATAGTTGCCTATAGATTGCCATGAAGATCATCCATAGGAGTCCTCATAGCTACCCTCAATATGTGGCCAATTCAAATGGGTGTCAGACAATAATATATGGTTGACTCCCATATAGACTGTCCATCAGTCAGACCTCCCCTATGCCCCCATGCAAGAAGATCACCGGGGGATTACAGGAAATCACAAGTAAGTGCCTAGTCTCCACTGTCAACATAGATAAACAGGAGGCAAATAAAGTCTTTGACACCTTTATTGGATAACTAAGCAGATTTAGGAGGCAAACTTTCAAGACCTCTTAGCTTCCGTCCTAAATCGGCTTAGTTAGCCAATAAAGGTATCAAAGACTATATTTGCCTCCTGTGTTTCTATGGCCAACATGGTACCAACTCTCATCTGTTATCAACATAGATAAAGAAAGAGTTGGGAGTATCATAATGAGTTCAAAATGAAAGGACCAGTGATCATAAGAGGGCTTAAGACGGGAATAATTAATTAAGGCTTAAGGTGGCTTAGCAGATTTTTGTGATAGAGATCTTACCTAAAATATTATTATTATTATAATTCTGAAACACAAAAATTGACCCTACTTTTAAGATAGCAATGTTTCATTAGGAAAATATACAATTTTACCCCAGCTGCAGCATCTCATGTTGCCCAACCCTTATTCTGTGCTGTTTTGTGGAAAACCCCTGGTATCCAATCGTGTTTTACAAATTATGCACACACGCCAGAAGATACTCCGCAAGCAAAAGAGGTGCAGTTGTGGAGCAAACCAAACTCACCTTGGGGGGGAGGGGAAAATTAAAGATTCCCAAAATTCACAGTGATATAAAGGGGCTGTATCGCCTAAACAAAACTTTTGCCCACAGATTTTGTAAGTAAAGTATTAGGGAAACTGTGTTTTTTTTTTAATGTAAATCCTTTTGCAGATATTTAATTTTTAAGTCAGATAGAGCTGTGCCGAAGAATCAGCATACTGCACTATGCTAACTGGCACAGCTCTATCTGACTGCCTATTTCTCCTCCCACCTCCCTCCCAGCTGCCTCAGGGAGCACAGTTACACTTCCCTTTGGTGTGCTGTGAATGTCTGCTATCGTTATAGCAAGCTCCAGTAAGCATTATACTGAGGTTGCAACCTCAGTATAATGCTAACCGGAGCTTGCTGTAATGCTAAAAGCCTCTCACTGCACACCGAAGGGAAGCGTGAATGTGCTCCCTGGGGCAGCTGGGAGGGAGGAGAAATAGGAAGTGCAGAAGAGCTGTGCTGTGCACATTACGCGGAAGTGCACAGCACAGAAAATTAAAGTGTTAGTAATGTCTAAAAAAACTTTTTTGCATTTAGAAGAGCTTAAAAAGCTGATCTAAATGCAAAAAATCGTATCTCTCAAACCACTATGGTTTAAGAGATACGGGCGTTTAAAGTTTGATTTCTCTACTGACATCTGTAAAGCTGTCAGCAGGAGATCCGTGTCGGTGGACACGGAGGCGCTTGAGAAGTGCCGGGATCTCATTACTTACACGGAATCCCTTCATTGGAATGGTCTAAAACGTGTGCCTGAACACCAGGCCTGAACACCAGGCACACTTTTAGACCATTCCAATGAAGGGATTCCGTGTAAGTAACGAGATCCCGGCACTTCTCAAGCGCCTCCGTGTCCACCGACATGAATCTCCTTCCGACAGCTTTACAGCTGTCAGTAGGAGAAATCAAACTTTAAACGCCCGTATCTCTTAAACCATAGTGGTTTGAGAGATACGTTTTTTTGCATTTAGATCAACTTTTTAAGCTTTTCTAAATGCAAAAAAGTTTTTTTTAGACATTACTAACACTTTAAATAACTACAAAAGGATTTACATTAATAAAAAAAAAACAGCTTCCCTAAGTTGTGTTTTTTTTACCCTTTGAATGATAGAGAGGTCACTAAAGCATTGCTTTGTAATGTGAGCGCTTTGTAGCATAGAAATGGTTGAAATTAGCATTTAAATAAATGGGAATTTTCATCTCTCTCTCTCTCATGATGCACTTGGTTTGCTCCAGAACAGCACCACTTTAGCTTGATGAATAAGGACCTTCATCTCCACAATGTTCTCAGGGAAGACTTAGGTCAGTCCATGGGGAGGCGCTATACACATGCGTGGGAACCTTCTTATCCCAAGTCCCTGGAGAAATACTGCGGAGCTGAGGATGGAAGTGTCCAAATTCTGAATATCGTGTCATATTGTGGGTGGGGCTTAAAGGGATAGTAATACCTAAAATGTAAAAAAATATGTTGTAGGGTTTATCCCCCTGAGTAAAACAAGAGTACTCCCACTGCTGAAAGATGTTTCATTCAAAAGTTATTAATTTTCAAAGTTGAAATTTTTAGGTGCAATATCACAGTGGCCTGAAATTGTACAGTGGCGCTGTTGCTACACGAGCCTATGGACAGCTCTGGTCTCAGGACCATAAATCTCCATAGGATGGTGTAGCAACAGCGCCACTGTACAATTTCAGGCCACTGTGATATTGCACCTAAAAAATTCAACTTTGAAAATTAATAACTTTTGAATGAAACATCTTTCAGCAGTGGGAGTACTCTTGTTTTACTCAGGGGGATAAACCCTACAACATATATTTTTTTACATTTTAGGTATTACTATCCCTTTAATCGCCACGGTCTGTCAATTATCAGACATATTATCGTCGTTTTTTGCATCCAGTTCCGCCATCTCCATCAATGGGTAAAAGCAGTCTTACATGTGGGTGTGGTTTAGTCTACTGTCATATTGTAAGGTATTTTTAGAAAAAAATATTCTGTTAGCTACCACTTTTTTTTCTGATTAACCTTTGTATATGTATATGGCTCAGCTGCTGTGATCCTCTTTATTTGGTACAACTCACCTCCCAAGTATCACGCAGATCTGTGTTGTGATAAACAAACCGTCCATTTTCATCCACAGGCATTAAGTCCTCCCCTGGCTAAAATAATAGGAATGACAATAAGGAACAGAAAACAAACAATTACACTATTCACAGGGCTGGAATTATATCTGATATCCCTAAGGAAAAGCACATTTGCCCAACACATGGTTTCACCCCATCTCCTCATAAGACTATACCCTCTCACTGGAACATAAAATGTTTTACCCTGTAACAAATAAGTGCAAATATATCTCTTAAAGGGATAGTAATATTTCATAATAAAAGCAGCTCTAATTAATCATAGTATTTGGACTTTGGAGAGTGTTGTTTCAGTTCTGTCAGAGTTGTAGTTCAAGAGTAATTCAATGACAAAGTATCCCCCTCCCGTCCCTTTTACTGATGTAACACTGCTCAGCCAGAGCAGAAGGGAGGTGCCCAGGTAGACTGCAGAGAGGGACAATCTTCATTTAAGATAAGGGAAAAACCTGAAAAACTTGTCAAGGGGGGCAGGGCTTTCATTGTTCTCATAGGAAGAAGATTGTCCCCTTCTGTTATCTGTCTGGTCTATGGACTGCATTACACATCTGAGAAGAGATGGCTTACACTAGGTAAAAGGGACAGGAGGGGAAACTTTGCTTATGAATATCTCTCAAACCATAAAGGTTTGAGAGATAAGACTTATATCATTCTTCATGTTTTTTTAATGCCTACAAAATAAAATAAAGACAAAACAAAGTATTACTATCCCTTTAACTCCTTGTCTGAAAGAGAGGTTTCCAGTGCTTTGCAAAGAAATGCATTAGAGACCTCTTTAAAATCCATGAGGTTAGATTGTGGTTAGTAGAGGGGTCTGTATGCTGGTAAATAAAACAGGTCTCCGTAAATCAGTAGCACTAGAAGCTTTCTGGACACACCCACAATTCCGATTGTGGGTGTGACCAGAGCAATGTAGGCTCCTCCCCTCTGACATGGCTCTCTAAGCAGTTGCCTACTTTGCCTAATTGAAAATCTAGCACTGCCATTCGTTCTGTACAATGTTTTGCAACCCACCCAAAAAAGTTGTGCTGGTTAGTTTCCTTTTATTGTATCCAGGGGTGTAATTAGGACCTACTGGTCCCTGGTGTGAAACAAGAGGCTGGGCCTCCTCACACACACAGCCTGGAGCAATCATGTTAACATAGACACACACACACTTGCACAAATACACAGAGACACATACATATACATACAGAGAGACACACAGATACAGAGAGAGAGACATATCCTATATAATAATTCGCTAAATCGTGTGTAACGCCGCAACATGCGCAGTACACACTGCTGCGCGTGCTGCAGTCCTGCGCAGTAGAGGCTGCCTTCGCTGCGGAGCGCCCAGCTCTGTATCAGCTGCAGCGCAGGCAGTCTCTACTGCGTGTGACTGCCCCGCGACCGGGTGGCAGTGGCACTGTGGCCCGTGTAACGGGCTGTTCAACTAGTACTCTCAAATACAGACACAAATACACACACTTCTAAGGTGGTGGGATACCATTGTTCCACCCTCATCAACAAGGTAGTGGAATTGTCACTATAAAGCAAGAGGTTGGTATGTCCGCATTGTCTCTTCTGATTGATCTAAGTTACAGTGAGGTCTGGGTTATTTTATGACATTTTTCCCATTTATGTATAAGGTTTAATAGCTTGGCTGTTGCTTCCAGTCTGCTGGAGATCTTACCTTCAGTGCCATGGGCATGTGGATTAGGAACAGATCCATGTAATCAAGATGCAAGTTCACCAGGGATCTCTTCAGCGCTGGCAGGACAAGCTGAGGGACGTGGTAAGTACACCAGAGCTGAAGAAGAACAATTAGAAACCGGTAAAATAAATAGCATGAATATAAGTACTAGTCTCCTGTCTGCCCAAGCTGGATGACCATTACTGATAATAAGGATTGATCATTATTAATACTGACATATCATGGACTAAGAGTATATAGTTCAGAGGTCTCCATCCTGGTACCTTACAGCTAGACTATAGCTTCTGCCAGGGGCAGACTGACAGGACCCAGGGCCCCTGGTCCAAAAAGAGGTCTGGGCCCCCTGCAGAAATCTCCACAATGCCCCTTCCACCTCCACAATGCCCCCATCTCCACAATGCCCCCTTCATCTCATCTCCACAATGCCCCCTTATCTCCACAATGCCCCCTTCATCTCATCTCCACAATGCCCCCTTATCTCCACAATGCCCCCTTCATCTCATCTCCACAATGCCCCCTTCATCTCATCTCCACAATGCCCCCTTATCTCCACAATGCCCCCTTGATCTCATCTCCACAATGCCCCCTTCATCTCCACATTGCCCCCTTCATCTCCACACTGCCCCCTATCTCCACAATGCCCCCTATCTCCACAATGCCCCTATCTCCACAATGCCCCGTCCACAATCCCCCCTTCATCTCCACAATGCCCCCTTCCACAATACCCCCTTCATCTCCACAATGCCCCCTTCCACAATGCCCCCTTCATCTCCAAAATGCCCCCATCTCCACATTGCCCCTTCCTCAATGCCCCCATCTCCACAATGCCCCTTCCACAATGCACCCATCTCCACATTGCTCCTTCATCTCCACAATGCCCCCTTCATCTCCACAATGCCCCCTTCTCTCCACAGTGCCCCCTTGATCTCATCTCCACAATGCCCCCTTATCTCCACAATGCCCCCTTCATCTCATCTCCACAATGCCCCCTTCATCTCATCTCCACAATGCCCCCTTATCTCCACAATGCCCCCTTGATCTCATCTCCACAATGCCCCCTTCATCTCCACATTGCCCCCTTCATCTCCACACTGCCCCCTATCTCCACAATGCCCCCTATCTCCACAATGCCCCGTCCACAATCCCCCCTTCATCTCCACAATGCCCCCTTCCACAATACCCCCTTCATCTCCACAATGCCCCCTTCCACAATGCCCCCTTCATCTCCAAAATGCCCCCATCTCCACATTGCCCCTTCCTCAATGCCCCCATCTCCACAATGCCCCTTCCACAATGCACCCGTCTCCACATTGCTCCTTCATCTCCACAATGCCCCCTTCATCTCCACAATGCCCCCTTCTCTCCACAATGCCCCCTTGATCTCATCTCCACAATGCCCCCTTCTCTCCACAATGCCCCCTATCTCCACAATGCCCCCTTGATCTCATCTCCACAATGCCCCCTTCTCTCCACAATGCCCCCTTGATCTCATCTTCACAATGCCCCCTTCTCTCCACAATGCCTCCTTCATCTCCACAATGCCCCCTTCCACAATACCCCCTTCATCTCCAAAATGCCCCCATCTCCACATTGCCCCTTCCTCAATGCCCCCATCTCCACAATGCCCCTTCCACAATGCACCCGTCTCCACATTGCTCTTTCATCTCCACAATACCCCCTTCATCTCCACCATGCCCCTACCTGCAGTCCCTGGTGGTCTAGCGGCGTGGCATAGCACTGCAATGTCCCGTGCGCCTCTAGTAATGCAGAGGCTGGGAGATGATGTCATCTCCCAGCGCTCTGTATTACTAGAACGGCGCGCCGGCGGCCGTTGTAGGAGAGCTGCTGAGCAGCTCTGGAAGTGGCGGCGGCGGGCCCCCTTCGGTCACGGGCCCTCGGTCCGTGACCGAATGCCCGTATGGTCAGTCCGCCCTGGCTTCTGCCATCCTTAGCTAGCCAACAGCTGGCTAAGGATGATGGGATCTGCAGTCCATCAGCAACTGGGGGCTGCAAGTTTCAACTCCAAGTTGCCCATCAGGCATTGCAATACATGAATCTGTTTTAATCTCCCCCCCCCAGAGGAAGTAAGATGGGCTGTGTGCAATTAACACGAAATGCGTCATAAGGTGGACGCCATTTACAGAAACTGTTCAGGATAAGGGAGGGGGAATGGGTTGGGTTTGTGTCCAAAGTGATTAAAACTGGGTGGGGTGTAGATTGAACTGGTGGTTGAGTGGGAACATTTACTGGTCCTTTAATTTGAAAGAAGGCAGAAGTGATTTTTCTATACCCGACACGTGCATTGTAGGGTGACCACCTGTCCCTGATTGCCCAGGACAGTCCCTGATTTTAAATGTGTGTCCCATGTCCCTGGCAGCCCCCTTCAGGGACAAAACAAAGTCCTGGAATGAAGACTCCAGAGCACTAGAAGGAAAGCCGCCTATTTCCTACTTTGACAGAAAGTGGTGCATCTGCTGAGCTACAAGAAAATGGCTTCCAGGCAGAGCTCTAAACACTATAGAGATGGCCCCGATAGCCTAAGGCTTTTGGAGTGATGTATGTTTTCTTGTAGCCTACAACAGGCCTCACATTCTGACACAGCAGTGTTTAGAACTCTGTGAGGTGCCAAACAAAGAGCAGGTTGCACCCTGATGTCCAGTGATATATAGTGGCACCTCCAGTATAGCTGTCCTACAGCTGAGGACAAGCACTCTGCTGCTCTCGTCTCCACAGTGTCCCTGAACTGCAGAATGGAAATGTGGTCACCCTAGTGCATTGGACAATAACGTAATCCCACCATTTACCTTCCCAGTAAAGAACAGGTCCTGTCTCCTGACTGTCCCATCCTCAATCTTCTCCCTTATGGCTCGACCAACTTCTGCCTCATTACCATAAACAAAGGCGCAGTCAATGTGGCGATAACCAATGTCAATAGCCACCTTTGTGGCCTCTTCTGCCATGCTTTTGGGAAACTAACGATGAGAGAAATTTTTGCATGTAACATTTATCCAGTTTTTCTCTTTCTATAGTATTTTAGAGTGGAAAGTATCACCTGCAACTAAAAAAAGGTTCATATTCCTTTATCCTCTTGGATAGGGGGATAGGGGTATTGGTATCTACTTGCTGAGGGGCCTAAGGCCACAGGTCTCATTCTTAAAGGGATAGTAATGATTCATAATAAAAGCAGCTCTAATTAATCATCATAGTATTTGGACTTTGGAGAGTGTTATTTCAATTCTGTCAGAGTTGTAGTTCAAGAGTAATTCAATGATAAAGTGTCCCCCTCCCGCCCCTTTTACTGATGTAACACTGTTCAGCCAGATAAGAAGGAAGGTGCCCAGGTAGACTGCAGAGTGGGACAATCTTCAATTAAGATAAGGGAAAAACCTGAAAAACTTGTCTAGGGGGTCAGAGCTTTCATTGTTCTCATATGAAGAAGATTGTCCACTTCTGTTATCTGTCGGGTCTATGGACTGCATTCCACATCTGAGAAGAGATGGCTTACACTAGGTAAAAGGGGCAGGAGGGGAAACTTTGCTTGTGAATATCTCTCAAACCATAAAGGTTTGAGAGATAAGACTTATATCGTTCTTCATGTTTTTTGTAATGCCTACAAAATAAAATAAAGATAAAACAAAGTATTACTATCCCTTTAAAGCCCCAGGTCTGGTTGTCATCACCTTGATCCATGTAATGAAGCTAATCACTACAACCAGTCCTCTTCAAAATAAGTTGTCTACCCCTCTGGCACTCAAAGGATGAAAGGAACATTAACACAAAAAAAATTAAATAAGACTATATGCCTTTAAATTTCACTAACTTACAGCTAGCATACGTAAAAATTAACTGTTTAAAGAGCAGAGGTGTGAGCAATGCTTTGCAAACCAATGTACACCCTTCTGGTCCTTAAACTGGTGCTTAACCCACTGAGTGCCATAAAGGTATCCAACACTTTGCAACATGGATTGTGACAGAGACCACTGCTTTTGTATTCAGAAAGTGTGGTTATGTGTTTGTGTGTGTTATGTGTGCGTGTGTCTGTATGCATACCTGTGTTTATGTGCAAGTGTGCTTTTATGAAGCCTGTGTGTGTCTGTGTGTGTCTGGTTGGGATGTGGTAGAGGTAAATGATGTCCTCTACCTCCCTATATCAGAGAATAGGCTTGGGACCACAGAGGAAGCTGCTGAGGGCTACCTGCTGCCCACCACTGCCACACACAGACTTGGAGCAGTCTTTACCAGCCGCCCAACCAGTCTTTTGCCCCCCTTCCCCCTGTGAGGATCTGGCCCCTCAGTTTACCCACCCCTACCTCACTCACCTTCTCGGGGGCATATGTGCCAAAACCAATCCTGGGAATTTTATGGCCGTCATTCATAACAACACAAGATTCTGTCCCAAGGTCCATCTCTGTTATCTGGCTCCACAGGGATTAGGGAGTTCTGTTCTGGGATATGTCTCCAGAGGGGCAGATTTATAGGTGTACACTGGCTTCTTGTCCCACCTCCCTCCCATTAATATCTGTTATTTTGATACTTTACAGTTATGTATTTGGAGCAGCCCAGCCTGAGAAAAGGACCAGAGATAAAATGTTTCTGAATTGTAACTGTGTGTGTTCGAGATTTGTTTCACATCTTAAATACTGGAGTGGGGCAGGAAACCTTTGGCTCTCCAGCTGTTGGAGACTACAGCTCACATCATCCTCCACCCAGCCACTGTACATTTTTGGCATGTCAATGAAGTTATCAATCATAATGGCTATAATGTGCGGTTGTCAATATTGGCCTGCACAGTAATGTTCTTATGTGCCTATATATAGATACACTGGGTATCACTGTATTCAGGACATATGTGGTCTTTGTATTTGGTACTTTCATGTCACACTAAGCTTTTGTGAGATTCTGTAAAATTAATCGAGTCTTCAGTATACATTTCTGAAAACATTCTTAAAGGGATAGTAATGTCCCAAAAAAGTGTCTTCTAAATGATAGCTGCCATAAAAAAAAAACATTTAAAGCACTTAATCCTTTCTCTCAAACCGTTATGGTTTGAGAGATATAAGAAAATAAAGTCCTCCATTCCCTCCACTTTCTACCTGACGGGCTGTAAAGCTGTCATAGGCAGAATCCGGTCGCCCAACTGTAGGCGGCTCTTCAGGAGTGCTGACATCGGGATATCTAACTATAATTACTTCATCGGAATGATCTACAATGTGTGCCTGGGTTGCAAGCACATGTTGTAGACACTCCTGAAGAGCCGCCATCTGATCCCGGGACCAGGATCTCATGTCGTCAGCTATACAGCTGACGTATGAGAAGGGGGAGGGAGTGGAGAAATGTATTTTTTATGTCTCTCAAACCATAACGGTTTGAGAGAAAGGATTAAGCGCATTAAATGTTTTTTTTTATTGCAGCTACCATTTAGAAGATACTTTTTTTGGGACATTACTATCCCTTTAACCCCTTAGTGACAGCCGGTGTGCACGCAGCTGTCGCCTTAACGCCCGTCATACAAAAAAAAAATTTGCTATATGATTCCGGAGTCCCCGAACGGCGTGTAGCCGCACGGGGACCCGGACTTCCGGTACTACTTCCGGGACTTACCAGAAACATCCTCTATCACTAAGTGACAGTTTTTGCGGGACGTACCTGGTAAGTCCATTGTCGGAAAGGGGTTAAAGCTTTGAATGCCAGAGAAGTATTGAGTGCATTTTAAAACTATTATTTCAAAAGAAAATCCACTACTTCACATCACCTCAAACAATTTTCATTATTTTGGTTTCTATGTTCAGTAAAAAAAAATTATGTTTTCATGCGTTTAGAGTTATTTTGGGGTAGTTTTACCTTATAACATATGGAATATGCATTTTGAGTCAACAGAGCTGAAAATCATTTTTTGAGCACTGGTTAATTTACGGTCTGTGGCTGTTTATTAAATATATTTGGTATCAGTGTACTCAGGGGATTCTAGAATTTTATAAATAATTGTAACTGTACCTATAAATGTCAATTTGTGTGAGATTTAGGGCCTTATGCAGAAAGACAAGCAATTCTGGAACACGCAATGCCTGGTTGGTTTACCCTAGAGTTTCTCCTCTCTCATACCTCCAAAGTCCCCCTCATTACAAGCAGAGGTGTAGGAACTGGGGGGATGCATCCCCCCCAGGAAATCTTGCGGATTATCTTGCAGATAATGTAGAAGCCCCCCAAAGCGCTAGGCGCACCAGCCCGTGGGCACGCAGGCTCTGGGTGACCTGCAGGAGGGGAGTGCACTGCACAGCGCTCCCTCCTGCTGGTCACCTCCTTGTAGCATGGCAGAGCAGTATCCTCTACCCCGGGCTGACAGGAAGCTGCTCACTGACAGCAACGAGCAGCTTCCTGTCAGACCAGGTAGAGTATCAGAAGCTCCTCTACCGCGGTCCGCTTGGCCACACTACAAAGGAGGTACAGAGGGTCTGGGGGGGGGCATAGTGACACACAGGGGGCTGGAGGGGTAAAGAGACACAGGGTGGCCTGGGGGGGCAAAGTGACACAGATGGGCTGTTTGGGGGCAAAGAGACATGGGAGGGCTGCTATCCCCCCCCCCAAGATTTGTGGGGGTTCCTACACCTCTGATTAAAAGATATTAAGGGTACACACCTCCAAAGTGTCCCACTGTAGGAAATATTAGGGGTACATACCTCTGAAGTGCCCTCTTTAGGAGATATTAGGGATCCATACCTCAGACATGTCCCTCATTAGGAGATATTAGTGATCCATACCTCAGACATGTCACTCATTAGGAGATATTAGGGATCCATACCTCAGACATGTCCCTCATTAGGAGGGACAGTCCCTCTTTGAAAGTCAAATCCCTCTGTTCCTTTTTCTCAACCTGGTGTCCCTCTTTTTAAGAGACCAGACTGTGTGGTGTGTGTGTATATAAGTATATCACATTGCTCCACAGTCATAAAATTCACATTAGTGTTTGTATAAACTTTATTAGATGTGCATAGCTGGGAACTCTCCGGATTTGCCCCAGCGACTATGGTTTTGACACTGCATTACAGGGACAAAGGCTGATTCTCCGGATGTGGGTAGTTTCTAATGAAACTCTACCCACTTCTACTCCTTCCCAGTCTGTTCCTCCCACTCTCTGCCCTCTTCTCCTCCTTCCCCAGCCTATTCTCCCTCTTTTTACTCGTGATTAAGCCACGCCCCCTTTGGACAAGAATAGCGACATTTATCTTCCCCAGGGGCATCACAAGACTCCGCCTCCTGGGATTCTAGAAGAAAAAGTTCCCAGGTATGCATGTATATATGTTTATAAATTAGTCTGTGTAAATAAAATAATTTGGTCTTGATCCAAATTATTTATTCAGTTACTCAAAGAGGTGTCAATAGAAGTGTCATAAAACAATCTAAAAATTCTCTGTAATGCCCCACTCACCTGCCACATACCCAACACCACCACCTAAAGCAAAAGTGTCCTTCTGTGGCCATTTGAAATGTTAGTAGGTATGATCTCTTATTTTGTGTATAAATCTACAATCCCACCTTCATCCATTGTCTGACATTACAATGATTTTCTTCAACAAGCCCTTTGTTTTTTTCAGAGAAGCTGAAAGCGATAGTAATGTTTCACAAATAAAGCAGCTCCAATTAATCTGCATAGTATTTGGACCATGGGGAGTCTAATTTGGATACTGTCAGAGTTGTAGTTCAAGAGTAATTGAATGATAAAGTATCCCCCTCCCGCCCCTTTTACCTAGTGTAAGCCTCCTCCCCTCAGATGTGGAGTCTGGTCACATGACCGGACAGATCACAGCAAGGGACAATCTTCTTACTGTGAGTATAAGGAAAACCCTGCCCCCTTGACAGGTTTTTCCTTATGCTCACTGAAAAGATTGTCCCTCACTGCGATCCATGTAGACAGTTTTGCTGCTCTGAGGTGAGCAGTGTTACATCAGTAAAAGGGACGGGAGGGGGATACTTTATCATTCAATTACTCCTGAACTACAACTCTGACTATTGAAATAACACTCTCCACGGCCCAAATACTATGAAGATTAATTGTAGCTGCTTTTAATGTGAAACATTACTATCCCTTGAAGTTCCACAGAACAAAGTGGAAACTACTGCTCTTGTGCATACTATTAAGCATATCTGCATGAGTTAGAGGAAATAGTCTATAAACTGTGTTGGCAGATCCATACATTCCCCTTTCACCCACTGCATGTGGCCTATTATATCTACTAAGTCAGGGCCTGATCGTAGACGGTAACAAATTATACCTTAACTAGTGTAAAAGCCCATGTACACGGGCCAAGGTCCGGGTGATGTTAACCCTTTGACTGCCAGAGGGGTATGCAATGCATTGCTTTGCAATGTGTGGCATACCCCTCTGGCACTCAAAGGGTTAAGAGGCCGGTCCTGCTCTGTGTCCTGCCGCTGATGCAGTCGTGCACTGTAGAGACTGCCTGAAAGCACAAAATGCTCCCAGCACAGAACTCCCAGCACAGAACTCCCAGCATTGTGTGCATTCCGGCAGTCTCTGCTGCACATGACATCTTCTGACAAACATCCTAGTGAATTATTATATAGGATATCCAGTCTCTTGCAGCTTTTGGCCTGCTTATTTCCCCTCTGCTGTTTTAACCCCTTTAGGACCAGCGGTGTGTGGTTCTTTAAGGATCAGATAAAGAATTTTGACGTGCCAGCCCACGTGACTGATCACGTGTGTCAGAATGCCAAATGGGGGACTGATATTGATCGCTCCAGTCTTAGAGCACTGTGAGTAAAAAGTATGTGACGTGTCAGGACAATCACTGGTCCTTAACGGAAAAATAGCAGAGACGGTCCTGACACGTCACTGGACATTAAGGGGTTAAACAACAGTGTATTTTTCTCCCTGTCTGTTCTTTCCCTATTGTAACCTGTGCTTAAACATTGAGTTTTCCACTGTACTTTAACCCTTTGAGTGCCAGAGGGGTAAGCAAAGCAATGCGGTGTGTACCTCTCTGGCACTCAAAGGGCTAAGCATACTACCGCAGAACATTGAGTTTTCCACTGTACTTTAACCCTTTGAGTGCCAGAGGGGTAAGCAAAGCAATGCGGTGTGTACCTCTCTGGCACTCAAAGGGCTAAGCATACTACCGCAGAACATTGAGTTTTCCACTGTACTTTAACCCTTTGAGTTACACAGGGGTAGGCAACGCACTGAAAGGGTTAAGCAGCAGTGCCTGTATTGGTGTGCGGCAGACTGACCAGATGCTGCACTACACTACCTTTACTGCAGGACATGGATTTTCCCTGTTCTTTAACCCTTTGAGTGCCAGAGGGGTACTCAACGCATTGCAAAACAACATGTTGCATACCTCTCTGGCACTCAAAGGGTTAAGCAGCAGTGCCTTTATTGGTGTGACTGATTGACCAGGTGCTTCACTACGCGCCCTTACTTTGTCAGTTTATCTCCTCTGTATTAGGATGGCTTTATCTGTTACCT
Source organism: Rhinophrynus dorsalis (assembly GCA_037306005.1). NCBI lineage: Eukaryota > Metazoa > Chordata > Amphibia > Anura > Rhinophrynidae > Rhinophrynus > Rhinophrynus dorsalis. Next base: position 32,738,645 of record CM074721.1, on the reverse strand, counting down.
TCCTGGGAAGCTTCTTTCTTTCCCCTTTTTTATGTTAAAATTTGAATGGAGTACAGGTATGATGGGGGTTAATCCGAACACATTTTGTTTCATGGACTGATCTGTTTGCATAGCTGTCCCAATTTGACCTCCGTAGTGAAAATGTTAATTGGAGGAAGCAATGTCGGATCCTGATTGGTTGTTACATAGATCAAATTCAACCATAGAATGTGTGTTTGATCTCTTTGATCGTGACTAAGCGCCAATGTGCACAAAACATGTCGATCTAAAAACTTTCACATCTGCATTATGAAAGGTACCCACTAATCAACCTCTCCCGTTGTTCTGAAAATGAATTAAGGTATAATTTGTTACCGGCTATGATTTTTATGGTTGTATTAATAAAAGTGTGTTTGCTTTTACTACTACATGACTTTAATTTGCTATATGTTATACTGCACCTATTGTTCGAGAAACCATATGGGATACATCCAAAGTTAAAAGAACTTAAGTATGTTCTGGCAAAACCTTTACCAGAATTATTCAATCAGTCAATAACGACAGGAATAGTTCCAGAAGATTGGAAGTTAGCAAATGTAGTACCGCTTCACAAAAAAGGTAGCAGGGAAGAGTCTGGTAACCACAGACCAGTAGGTCTTACATCAGTAGTGGGTAAATTAATGGAGACTATGTTAAGTAAAGAATTGTTGAATATCTGAATTTAAATGGCTTGCAAGATACCAAACAGCATGGGTTTACAGAAGAGAGATATTGTCAAACTAACCTCATAGATTTTTTTGACTAGGTAACTAAAATAATAGACCAAGGAGGAGCAGTAGATATAGTTTATCTAGATTTCAGTAAAGCATTTGACACTGTCCCTCACAGAAGACTCATTAATAAACTGCAGTGCTTGGGTCTGGATGTAAAAATATGGATAAGGCAATGGCTGAGTGACAGGAGACAGAGAGTGGTAGTCAATGGAGAATACTTGGATGAAAGGAGTGTTACTAGTGGGGTACCTCAGGGATCTGTACTGGGGCCCATTCTTTTTAATATTTTTATTAGAGATATTGCAAAAGGTCTTCAAGGAAAGGTATGCCTTTTTGATACCAAGATCTGCAATATGGTAGACATTCCAGGGGGAATCAACCAAATGACAAATGATTTAGGTAAATTAGAAGAATGTACAATTACCCAATATATTCCGGCGCTCATGAGTAGTGTGTTTTAGAGAGAAAAAAAACATGTGATCATCAATGATTGTTCTCTTAAAAAAAATGAATAATTTATTAAACAATATTCCCCACTTGTATACAATCATATAAAGTACAATAAAAAAGTATACCTATATATCAAATACTGAAAATGTAGGAAAGAACAGCAACTTCATCACGATCTTATAATGACGGTGAAGAACGCCTCACTGGGTTAAACAGACAGAGGCCAACTCAGTTCCGGGTTTGAGCCCTGTAATGCCGTCCAGGTTCCAAAATTAGATCGTTCTGGCAATAACAGTCAACCGCTGTCCAATACCCAAAATGTGGGTGGACAAACACACACACATACCGTTTGCACCACTTTCTCAGTTATGGGCAAAATGTGGCTGAAAGTTAATTCCAGTCTAGTACAGGCTCGTGCGCACCAGGTGACATGTCACATAAGGGCAGGACAAGGAGGACGCGGGCTGGATAAGAGAGAATGATGGGAGGGACTAAGTAACAGCAGAAATACTCACAATGCTCTACACGTCCAAGGTTAAACTTTAATCTTCTTTTGTACCTTATCAATCAGTTTTCTGATTTTTAAAATTACACAGCGCTTTATAACTACATTAATGCTACACACACAGATAAGGTCATGGTGGGGTGGTAGTTCCGCTTTAATAAATTCATTTTTTTTACGAGAACAATCATTGATGATCACGTTTTTTTCTCTAAAACACACTACACTTGAGCGCCGGAATATATTGGGTAATTGTATATTTTGTGTGGATCCAGTAGCAGAGAACTTGTTCCTGGCAGCTATTGAGTAGTGAGTAGCAGCAATTTGTCCGTTTAGCTCCACCCCTGTACATTTTTAAAATTAGAAGAATGGACAGAGTGTGGCAGATGCGGTTTAGCATAGATAAATGTAAAATAATGTACTTGGGACATAAAAATCCAAAGGAAAAATATACTATTATGGGTACTGTGCTGTCAGAGACAACAGAGGAAAGAGATTTGGGAGTAATTATTTCTAACTAGTTGAAGAGCCCATTACATGGGCCACAGTGCCACTGGCAGCCGGTCGCGGGGCAGTCATGTGCAGTAGAGACTGCCCTCGCCACAGCTGATACAGAGCAGGACGCTCCTTCGGAGTGCCCTGCTCTGTATCGGCAGTGGCAGTTTCCACTGCACATGACTGCAGCACACGCAGCAGTCTCTACTGTGCATGACTGCGGCGTTACACACGTTTTAGCGAATTATTATATAGGATGACTTAAAGGTAGGCAGGCAATGTAATAAAGCGGTGGGGAATGCAATCAGGGTGCTGGGTTATATAACTTGGGGCATTAGTAGCAGAAAAAGGGAAGTGGTCATGCCACTCTACAGATCTCTAAGTAGACCTCACCTAGAGTATTGTGTACAGTACTGGAGACCCCCTCTCGAGAAGGATATAGATACTCTAGAGAGAATTCAGAGAAGGGCTACTAAAATAGTGACTGGTTTACGGGAAAATCAATATCACGATAGACTAAAGGATCTGAACATGTATAGCTTGGAGGAGAGAAGAGAGAGAGAGGGGATATGATTGTTGAATCCCTTCATGTATTTGTATGTTTCAAAGTGCAAGAAGAAAGTATATTTCAAAGGAGTAAAAATGTTAGGAAAAGAGGCCATAGTCTAAAAGTAGAGGGACACAGGTTTAGATGTAATGTAAGAAAGTTTTACTTCACTGAGAGGGTAGTAGATAAGTGGAATAGGCTACCAGCAGAAGTGGCAGAAGTTAATACAGTGACAGAATTTAAGCATGCATGGGATAGGCATAAAGCTGTCCTTAACTTAAGAAAAGACCAAGGACTAAATAAGGTTTGAGGTTTTTACAGTAGGAAAATGGGCAGACTAGATGGGCCGAATGGTTCTTATCTACCGTCAAATTCTATGGACTAAAAATGCAAGTTTGGGATTAGACTTTGGAAACCAAATTTAAAATAACTGTTACAGATTCTAACTGGAACTACATTGTATTTAAAATTATATACGGCAATTTCATTTTTTGCTGTTTGTGCACCTTGAATTTGGCCCTGTACCAAGTGAAACAGTGATATCTCCCAAACCAGAACATTATACAATGTTGCAGGATTACAATACTGTGGCAGTTAGTAGGTCAGACAGACAATTGCACTACTGTACAGTTATAATAATGTCACACTTGTTATTCATACACTGTAGAAGCACAAGAACACAAAGGGGGTTTTACATATCAGTGCTAATTCAAAATATTCTAGGACAAACCATAGAGAGAGGAGTAAAGAATTCCATGTAAGCAATAAGTTGTGCAGCCCTCTGGTCCTGAAAGTGATAGTATTGTTTCACAAAAACAGCCGCTCCAATAAATCTTCATAGTATTTGGGCCATGGAGAGTATTTCAATACTGTCAGAGTTGTAGTTCAAGAGTAATTGAATGATAAAGTATCCCCCTCCTGCCCCTTTTATCTAGTTTAAGCCACCTCTCCTCAGGTGTGGAATCTGGACTCTTGACTGGACAGATCACAGCTGTGATCTGTGAGAACAATGAAAACTCTGCACCCCTTGACAGTTTTCCCTTATGCTCACTGAAGACTGTCCCACTCTGAGATCCATCTGGACAGTCTTTCTGCTCTGAGGTGAGCAGTGTTACATTAGTAAAAGGGGCAGGAGGGGGATACTTTATCATTCAATTACTCTTGAACAACAACTCTGACAGTATTGAAATAACACTCTCCATGGACCAGATACTATGAAGATTAATTGGAGCTGCTTTTATTGTGAAACATTACTATCTCTTTAAAGGGTTAACGTGTGCAAAATAATTATTTTCTGCACCAGATCAAGAAAAAAAAAGTGTGTTTATTTCATTCGTTGGCACGTTTGGGGAGTATTCCATATTCCACAATTAACCCCTTGAGGACCAGAGAGGCACACAATGCACTGAGAAGCAATGTGTTGCCCACACCTCTGATCATCAATGGGTTTAGCATATCATGTGAAACGCATTAGACCACTACTGCCACAGTTCTGTCTGAAGGGCGACTGCCTTTGACAATGATTTTATGGACTTAATAAAGAAGAGATTTTATTTGTGAATATTCAAACTGTGGATTTATTTCCTCGCCACCCCCAAAACCATCAGTTTTGTTCCCAGGTATGCTGCATTCTGTAAACTGAATTCTTATTTTCCATAAAATATGGTGTCAAATGCTGACATTCCAGAAAACAGATATGTTTTTTTTGAATGTGGATGATAGTTATGTAATAACTAGTGTTGAGCGAGCATGCTCGGCTGCTGGCATTACACTGATTGGCTGGCCAGAACCCGTGGTCGGGTGCTGTATAGCACCTGACCAGCGAGTTCGGCTCAGTCTTAGCCAGGGAGAGATGAGGATAGGAAGGGAAAGTCAGTGTAGGGAGAAAAAAAGCAAATTTGTGAAAAAAAAAGAACCAAAAGTCCTTTTTAGGACTACTGTGTGTGGGGGCAGCAGGTTATTTTGTGTGGGGGGAAAAAAAAAAAAAAAAAAAATTTCATATATTCTGTTTAGTGTGCAAAGTTGCAGATTAGAGCACATTCTGTTTAGTGTGCAAAGTTGCAGATTAGAGCACATTCTGTTTAGTGTGCAAAGTTGCAGATTAGAGCACATTCTGTTTAGTGTGCAAAGTTGCAGATTAGAGCACATTCTGTTAAGTCTTCAAACTAAAATATCAAAGTCACATATTCCATTCAGTGTGCGTCGCCGCAGTTTAGCAGCACATTCTGTGTACTGTGCAGAGTTGCAGAATAGGAAGAAATACTGTTAAGTCTTCAAACTAAAATATCAAAGTCACATATTCCATTCAGTGTGCTTCGCCGCAGTTTAGCAGCACATTCTGTGTACTGTGCAGAGTTGCAGAATAGGAAGAAATACTGTTAAGTCTTCAAACTAAAATATCAAAGTCACATATTCCATTCAGTGTGCTTCGCCGCAGTTTAGCAGCACATTCTGTGTACTGTGCAGAGTTGCAGAATAGGAAGAAATACTGTTAAGTCTTCAAACTAAAATATCAAAGTCACATATTCCATTCAGTGTGCTTCGCCGCAGTTTAGCAGCCTATTCTGTGTACTCTGCACAGTTGCAGAATAGGAAGAAATACTGTTAAGTCTTCAAAGTAAAATATCAAAGTCACATATTCCATTCAGTGTGCTTCGCCGCAGTTTAGCAGCCTATTCTGTGTACTCTGCACAGTTGCAGAATAGGAAGAAATACTGTTAAGTCTTCAAACTCAAATATCAAAGTCACATATTCCATTCAGTGTGCGTCACCGCAGTTTAGCAGCCTATTCTGTGTACTCTGCACAGTTGCAGAATAGGAAGAAATACTGTTAAGTCTTCAAACTCAAATATCAAAGTCACATATTCCATTCAGTGTGCGTCACCGCAGTTTAGCAGCCTATTCTGTGTACTCTGCACAGTTGCAGAATAGGAAGAAATACTGTTAAGTCTTCAAACTCAAATATCAAAGTCACATATTCCATTCAGTGTGCGTCACCGCAGTTTAGCAGCCTATTCTGTGTACTGTGCACAGTTGCAGAATAGGAAGAAATACTGTTAAGTCTTCAAAGTAAAATATCAAAGTCACATATTCCATTCAGTGTGCTTCGCCGCAGTTTAGCAGCCTATTCTGTGTACTCTGCACAGTTGCAGAATAGGAAGAAATACTGTTAAGTCTTCAAACTAAAATATCAAAGTCACATATTCCATTCAGTGTGCGTCACCGCAGTTTAGCAGCCTATTCTGTGTACTCTGCACAGTTGCAGAATAGGAAAAAATACTGTTAAGTCTTCAAACTCAAATATCAAAGTCACATATTCCATTCAGTGTGCGTCACCGCAGTTTAGCAGCCTATTCTGTGTACTCTGCACAGTTGCAGAATAGGAAGAAATACTGTTAAGTCTTCAAACTCAAATATCAAAGTCACATATTCCATTCAGTGTGCTTCGCCGCAGTTTAGCAGCACATTCTGTGTACTGTGCAGAGTTGCAGAATAGGAAGAAATACTGTTAAGTCTTCAAACTAAAATATCAAAGTCACATATTCCATTCAGTGTGCTTCGCCGCAGTTTAGCAGCACATTCTGTGTACTGTGCAGAGTTGCAGAATAGGAAGAAATACTGTTAAGTCTTCAAACTAAAATATCAAAGTCACATATTCCATTCAGTGTGCTTCGCCGCAGTTTAGCAGCCTATTCTGTGTACTCTGCACAGTTGCAGAATAGGAAGAAATACTGTTAAGTCTTCAAAGTAAAATATCAAAGTCACATATTCCATTCAGTGTGCTTCGCCGCAGTTTAGCAGCCTATTCTGTGTACTCTGCACAGTTGCAGAATAGGAAGAAATACTGTTAAGTCTTCAAACTCAAATATCAAAGTTACATATTCCATTCAGTGTGCGTCACCGCAGTTTAGCAGCCTATTCTGTGTACTCTGCACAGTTGCAAAATAGGAAGAAATACTGTTAAGTCTTCAAACTCAAATATCAAAGTCACATATTCCATTCAGTGTGTGTCACCGCAGTTTAGCAGCCTATTCTGTGTACTCTGCACAGTTGCAGAATAGGAAGAAATACTGTTAAGTCTTCAAACTCAAATATCAAAGTCACATATTCCATTCAGTGTGCGTCACCGCAGTTTAGAAGCCTATTGTGTGTACTCTGCACAGTTGCAGAATAGGAAGAAATACTGTTAAGTCTTCAAAGTAAAATATCAAAGTCACATATTCCGTGTAAGATGAAGAAGGCGGGTAAAAAGGGACGGGGAAGTGGACGTGATCCTGATAGTTCAGGGCGCGGGTCAGGACGCGGAGAAACTGTGCCTGGTGCCAGAGCACAAGAAAGAAAGACATCCACCATACCTAGCTTCATGTCTAATTTTACAGGGCGTCGCAGGACATCACTCTCGAGGTCCGACCACTGCGAACAGGTGGTCGGTTGGATGTCAGCTGATACTGCTTCCAGTCGGTTAAGCACCACCCTGTCTTCCACCAAGTCCACTCTCAGTAGCCAAGAGTCTGGTCAACATAATCCTCACTCTGATCATCCTTCCTCCCACCATACACGGTCTGGTCAAAGAAGTGATCCCACACTGGGATATAGTGAGGAGCTCGTCTCATCACCAATCCTTCATTTGACCCTCTCTCCAAGCACGCTTGCAGAGGAACATGACATCTTATGCCCTGATTCACAACCTCTAGAGGGTACCCAATCACAAGAAGATGACAGATGTGAACGGCATTTAAGGTCAAAGGAAGTAGTGGATGATGATGATGATGATGAGACACAGTTCCCATTAAATCAACCACTATTACTGTCTCAAGACCTTGTTGAGGAGGATGTTATACAGTTGTCAATGACTGAGTATGTGGTGGGATCAAGACATGAGGAGGATGATCAGAGTGAGGAAGTGGAGGAGGACTTGGTGGACGATGAGGTGACTGACCCCACCTGGGAAGGTGTAGAGCCGAGCGATGACAGCAGTCCTGAGGGTGAGCCATCTGCAGCACCGCAACAGGCTGGAAGAGGCAGTGGTGTGGCTACAGAAAGAAGGCGGACCGCACCAAACCGGCCCGCAAATGTTCCACGGAGCACCCCCTTGCGTAAATCTCCCTTGCCAAGGGGTAGGTGTTCCGCGGTATGGCGTTTTTTTAAGGAAAGTGCGGACGACAAAAGAATTGTAGTTTGCAACCTGTGTCACACCAGAATGAGCCGAGGCATGAACACTAGAAACCTCACCACCACCAGCATGATCCGACACATGGCATCCAAGCACCGTAATAAGTGGGAGGAACGCCTGGATCGCCCATCTGTGTCTGCAGGCCACACCACTGCCTCCTCTTCCCCTGTTTTCGGTGCCGGCCAATCGCCTGTCGAAGGCGCAGGCCCGCATACCTCCCGCCCTGCACCTGTACCATCTGAAGCACCATCAGCGACCACATCCACTTCCCTGTCCCAGCGCAGCGTCCAAATGTCGTTACCCCAGGCATTTGAGCGCAAGCGAAAATACCCAGCCACCCACCCACAGGCCATAGCACTAACCTCACACCTTTCCAAATTACTGGCCATCGAAATGCTGCCATTTAGGCTTGTGGACACTGAGTCCTTCCGCAGCCTGATGGCAGCAGCTGTCCCTCGGTACGCGGTCCCCAGCCGCCACTACTTTTCCCGGTGTGCCATCCCCGCATTACACCACCATGTGTCCCGTAACATCACCCGTGCCCTGACCAACGCAGTTACTGGGAAGGTCCACTTAACGACTGACACATGGACAAGTGCTTGTGGCCAGGGACGCTACATTTCCCTGACGGCACACTGGGTGAATGTCGTGGAGGCTGGGAGCGACTCGGACCCTGGGATGGCACGGGTGCTACCCACGCCGAGGATTGCGGGCCCTACCTCCATCAGGGTTTCCGCCAGCACCTAAGTTATTGGCTCCTCCTCCTCCGTTTCCACCTCCGAATTCTCTACACGCAGCGCCACTCCCCCATCAGCCAGTAGCTGGAAGCAGTGTAGCACTGCAGTGGGGAAGCGTCAACAGGCCGTGCTGAAGCTGATCTGCCTTGGGGACAAACAGCACACGGCCTCAGAGCTGTTGCAGGGGATTAGTCACCAGACCGAGCAGTGGCTCTCGCCACTCAACCTGCAACCAGGCATGGTTGTGTGTGATAATGGGCGTAACTTGGTGGCGGCTTTGGAGCTCGGCAAGCTCACACACGTACCATGCCTAGCGCATGTATTTAATTTAGTGGTTCAGCGATTTCTAAAAACCTACCCCAATGTGCATGATCTCTTGACCAAGGTGCGCCGCGTGTGTGCACATTTCCGTAAGTCATCTACAGCTTCAGCCGGCCTGTTGAAGCTGCAGCAGCGCTTACAATTGCCAGCTCACCGGCTGCTGTGTGACGTGAGCACGCGCTGGAACTCCACCTTCCACATGTTGGCCCGGCTTTGTGAGCAGCAGAGGGCAGTAGTGGAGTACCAGCTGTTACACGGTCGTCGCCTCTCCGTTCAACTTCCTGTAATCAGAAGTGAGGAGTGGGAATGGATGTCAGACCTCTGTGAGGTTTTACGCAATTTTGAGGAATCGACACAGATGGTGAGCGGCGATAACGCTATTATCAGTGTAACCATCCCACTTCTGTGTCTACTGAAACGCTCGCTGCTCACAATTAAAACTGACGCTTTGCATGTGGAAGAGGTGGAAATGCGGGAGGAAGAGCTTACACAAGGTGATAGCCAGAGCACCCTCACTTCGTCTTCTCAGCGACAATTGGAGGAGGCGGAGGAGGAAGACACGGTTGCCTCCGCTACAGAGGGTAGCCATGGAACTTTAGTTCCATCTCTTCAGCGTGGGTGGGCAGAAGAGGAGGAAGAGGATGAGGAGATTGACAGTCATCCTCCTGGTGAGGACAGCGAAATCTTGACTGTTGGTACTCTGGCACACATGGCTGACTTTATGTTAGGCTGCCTTTCCCGTGACCCACGCGTTATACGCATTTTAGACAACACGGATTACTGGGTGTTCACCCTTCTGGACCCCCGCTACAAAGAAAATTTCTCATCTCTCATTCCTCCGGTGGAGAGGACAAGCAAAATGGTGCAATACCAGAAGGTTCTTATCGAAAAATTGCTCCAAAATTTTCCATCTGACAACGCTGGCGGCAGAGTACGTGCTACCTTGGCCAACCGAGAAGGGGAGAAAAGGGGAGCACACAGCAGTTCCGACAAAGGCAGGGCAACACTCTCCAAGGCGTGGGACACCTTCATGACACCCCGCCAGCACCCTCACCCTGATGCGCAGCCTAGTGTCACAAGGAGGGAAAAGTTTTGGAAGATGGTGAAGGAGTACGTAGCAGACCGTGTCAGCGTCCTCAATGATCCCTCTGTGCCTTACAACTACTGGGTGTCCAAGCTGGACACGTGGTATGAACTGGCACTCTACGCCTTGGAGGTGCTGGCCTGCCCTGCCGCCAGCGTTCTGTCTGAGCGGGTATTTAGTGCTGCTGGTGGCATCATAACAGATAAGCGTATCCGCCTTTCCACCGACAATGCTGATAGGTTGACACTTATAAAGATGAACAAGGCCTGGATTTCCCCTGACTTCTCCACTCCACTGGAGGAAAGCCCTGGGGGAACATAAACTCACTTTATATATGTTATTTACAATGATGGGAATACTCTGTATTCCCATTCACCCCTTCCACCCAAAAAACGGGTATATGGTTGACTCTTAATCTTCTCATCCTCCTCCTCCTCTTCCATATGCCCTGGGATATAATTTTTATATAGGGCCAGCTCACCAGCGGGCCCTGTGATATAATTTTTATATAGGGCCAGCTCACCAGCGGGCCCTGTTTGACAATTTTTATATAGGTCAGCTCACCAGCGGGCCTTCTCATATAATGTTTTATTGGGTCAGCTCTCTAGCGGGCCCTCTCATATAATGTTTTATAGCGTCAGCTCACTAGCGGGCCTTCGCATATAATGTTTAGGATGGTCAGCTCCGCAGCAGACCCTCACCCATAATGTTTTGGATGGTTGGCTCAGCGCACGTTTCCCTCTTAATCATGGCCTCAGTTCAATAAAATCAAGGAAATTTTTGGGAGAATTTGCCTTTGCGCACGTTTCCCTCTTAATCATGGCCTCAGTTCAATAAAATCAAGGAAATTTTTGGGAGAATTTGCCTTTGCGCACGTTTCCCTCTTAATCATGGCCTCAGTTCAATAAAATCAAGGAAATTTTTGGGAGAATTTGCCTCTGCGCACGTTTCCCTCTTAATCATGGCCTCAGTTCAGAAAAATCAAGGAAATTTTTGGGAGAATTTGCCTCTGCGCACGTTTCCCTCTTAATCATGGCGTCAGTTCAGAAAAATCGAGGACATTTTTGGGAGAATTTGCAGATGATATACAAGTAAATATACAGCAAATATTGTTTGGTAACAATTTTTCGCCTAAAGTCGTTTTTATTTTCCTTTTTGTGTGTTTTACGGTCAGTCTGTAAAAATGGCGTACTACGGGCGAAAGATCGTTCCCAGCAGCAATGTTGGAGTCCAAGATGCATCCAGACATCCTCCCTATGCTGTCCCTGAACCATTTCTGTGGTGTTTCCATCATTTTCTTCCCTTTTCCTATGGACCAGGCACCCTCCCCTCATCAGAGCAGGGGGTGCCTGGTGTAATGCTCGAGTCCTCCCATTGACTTCAATGGGGCTCGGGTGCTCGGCCGAGCACTCGAGCCTCCGGGGGTGCTCGGTCAGAGCACCCGAACACCCGAGCATTGGGGTGCTCGCTCATCACTAGTAATAACGCTAATCTCATGGCATATCTTCTAAACCTTTCCTCAAAACTGGCCTTGGGCCTTTCCTAAAACTGCAGGTTTTCAGGATCTCATTAGGTGGATCATTCAATGGCTCATTCTGAAAAAGCTGCCATAGCTGGACATACACCATACCTCCCAACATTTCAAATGACCAAAGAGGGACACTTTCTGTTTAGGGGGTGTGGCAGGGTGTAGACAGGGAGTTGGTGACAATTTGTAGGTGGTTTCATGAACCACTGACACCTCTTTGTGTAAATGAATAAATGATTTAGAACAAGACCAAAGTATTTTATTTACACAGAGTCAATTATAAACACATATACTTGAGTTTATGCAGACATTAATGTGAGTTTTATTTCTGTGGTGGAGTGTGATATACTTATATACACACCAGCAGTCTGATCTCCTAAACACAGGGACACCAGGGTGATACACTTCTATACACACCACACAGTCTGATCTCCTAAACAGAGGGACACCAGGGTGATGCACTTCTATACACACACCACACAGTCTGATCTCCTAAACACAGGGACACCAGGGTGATATACCTCTATACACACCACACAATCTGATCTCCTAAACACAGGGACACCAGGGTAATACACTTCTATACACACCACACAGTCTGATCTCCTAAACACAGGGACACCAGGGTGATACACTTATATACACACAGCACAGTCTGATCTCCTAAACACAGGGACACCAGGGTGATACACTTATATACACACCACACAATCTGATCTCCTAAACACAGGGACACCACGGTGATATACTTCTATACACACCGCACAGTCTGATCTCCTAAACACAGGGACACCAGGGTGATACACTTATATACACACCACACAGTCTGATCTCCTATACACAGGGACATCAGGGTGATACACTTCTATACACACCACACAGTCTGATCTCCTAAACACAGTGACACCAGGGTGATACACTTCTATTCACACCGCACAGTCTGATCTCCTAAACACAGGGACACCAGGGTGATACACTTATATACACACCACACAGTCTGATCTCCTAAACACAGGGACACCAGGGTGATACACTTCTATACACACCACACAGTCTGATCTCCTGAACACAGGGACACCAGGGTGATACACTTCTATACACACCACACAGTCTGATCTCCTGAACACAGGGACACCAGGGTGATACACTTCTATACACACCACACAGTCTGATCTCCTGAACACAGGGACACCAGGGTGATACACTTCTATACACACCACACAGTCTGATCTCCTAAACAGAGGGACACCGGGGTGATACACTTCTATTCACACCACACAGTCTGATCTCCTAAACACAGGGACACCAGGGTGATACACTTCTATACACACCACACAGTCTGATCTCCTAAATACAGTGACACCAGGGTGATACACTTATATACATACCACACAGTCTGATCTCCTAAACACAGGGACACCAGGGTGATACACTTATATACATACCACACAGTCTGATCTCCTAAACACAGGGACACCAGGGTGATACACTTCTATACACACCACACAGTCTGATCTCCTAAATACAGTGACACCAGGGTGATACACTTATATACATACCACACAGTCTGATCTCCTAAACACAGGGACACCAGGGTGATACACTTCTATACACATCACACAGACTGATCTCCTAAACACAGGGACACCAGGGTGATACACTTATATACACACCACACGGACTGATCTCCTAAACACAGGGACACCAGGGTGATACATTTATATACACACCACACAGTCTGATCTCCTAAATACAGTGACACCAGGGTGATACACTTATATACACACCACACAGTCTGATCTCCTAAACACAGGGACACCAGGGTGATACACTTCTATACACACCACACAGTCTGATCTCCTGAACACAGGGACACCAGGGTGATACACTTCTATACACACCACACAGTCTGATCTCCTGAACACAGGGACACCAGGGTGATACACTTCTATACACACCACACAGTCTGATCTCCTGAACACAGGGACACCAGGGTGATACACTTCTATACACACCACACAGTCTGATCTCCTAAACAGAGGGACACCGGGGTGATACACTTCTATTCACACCACACAGTCTGATCTCCTAAACACAGGGACACCAGGGTGATACACTTCTATACACACCACACAGTCTGATCTCCTAAATACAGTGACACCAGGGTGATACACTTATATACATACCACACAGTCTGATCTCCTAAACACAGGGACACCAGGGTGATACACTTATATACATACCACACAGTCTGATCTCCTAAACACAGGACACCAGGTGATACACTTCTATACACACCACACAGTCTGATCTCCTAAATACAGTGACACCAGGGTGATACACTTATATACATACCACACAGTCTGATCTCCTAAACACAGGGACACCAGGGTGATACACTTATATACATACCACACAGTCTGATCTCCTAAACACAGGGACACCAGGGTGATACACTTCTATACACACCACACAGTCTGATCTCCTAAATACAGTGACACCAGGGTGATACACTTATATACATACCACACAGTCTGATCTCCTAAACACAGGGACACCAGGGTGATACACTTATATACACACCACACGGACTGATCTCCTAAACACAGGGACACCAGGGTGATACATTTATATACACACCACACAGTCTGATCTCCTAAACACAGGGACACCAGGGTGATACACTTATATACACATCACACAGACTGATCTCCTAAACACAGGGACACCAGGGTGATACATTTATATACACACCACACAGTCTGATCTCCTAAACACAAGGGACACCAGGGTGATACACTTCTATACACACCACACAGTCTGATCTCCTAAACACAGGGACACCAGGGTGATACACTTCTATACACACCACACGGACTGATCTCCTAAACACAGGGACACCAGGGCGATGCACTTATATACACACCACACAGTCTGATCTCCTAAACACAGGGACACCAGGGTGATACACTTATATACACACCACAGTCTGATCTCCTAAACACAGGGACACCAGGGTGATACACTTATATACACACCACACAGTCTGATCTCCTACACACAGGGACATCAGGGTGATACACTTCTATACACACCACAGTCTGATCTCCTAAACACAGGGACACCAGGGTGATACACTTATATACACACCACACAGTCTGATCTCCTATACACAGGGACATCAGGGTGATACACTTATATACACACAGCACAGTCTGATCTCCTAAACACAGGGACACCAGGGTGATACACTTATATACACACACCACACAGTCTGATCTCCTAAACACAGGGACACCAGGGTGATACACCTCTATACACACCTCACAGTCTGATCTCCTAAACACAGGGACATCAGGGTGGAAAAGAGGGATTTGGGTCTCTAAGTGAGACTGTCCCTCCTAAAGAGGGCCACTTGGGAAGTGTGCATGCACCCATGTTCATTTTACGATATCCTAAAAACTTGCACTTGGAGGGGGGGGTGTCTGGGGACTGGTTTGAGGGCTCTCTCTTTAAACTATAGTTATTCAAAGTTGATCCTCAAATCACCAAACAGTGCTTATTTTAGGAATATAATTTCTACTCTCAGCTCTCTGAGAGCCCTCTCATGTATCAGACCTTTTTCTCCCTTTGCTCCGTATCTATGGAATGCTCTACCTCCCACCCTCTTACGCTCTCTTATGGTCTTCAAGTCACTCTTGAAACGACACCTCCTTAACAAAACTTACACGTGTTAGATGACACTGACTTTGTACAAAGTAGGCTCTTTATAAATGATTTACATTATTCATGTCCCTTATCCTAACCAGAACTCTGGAACTGCATTCAGCACTTGACCCTTATGGACTCTGTATGTCTCCCTTTACCACTTTAGATTGTAAGCTTTTGGGCAGGGAGCTCATTTCCAGTGTTTTACTTTTCAAAGCACTTGTAACCCTGTATTGTCTAAACCCTTAAATTGTAACGTTCTGTGTACACTTGTGGCGCTATATAAATAAACCTTTTCATTCATTCATGTTCAAAGGTGGTTCATTTTAACAGATTCACCTCTGCCAAGGTCACCTATAAATTAACCAAGAATCTTGTAGACTCTGGTATATTGCCCAAACCTGTCTGATTTTGAAGGATTCTACCCACTGAAAATGACTTTCGGTGTATAGGAACATTTTTTAAGATTTTGAGCTTACATTACATTATATTAATGTCATACAATGTTGTACTCCCACCTAGATTTACATAATCCCAACTCCAACTCCATATATCCATTGAGGATATTTGAGAACTTACAGTCTGTTGCAAGAGTGAGCAGGAATGCTATGATCAGCATGAGTCAATTTGAAATCCAACAACAGCTGTACATTGGCCACCTGTGGTATATACTTTCTAATTGAACTGTTGCACAAAATAATCTGATATTTTTCACAATTATTACTGGGGTACTGTTGTACAATGTATTTTAGATCGTCTCCTCTCTTAATAGGTCTTTCCACCTAATGAAACAATTAGAAAGTCACATAATCATACCTAGGAACTTGTCAGATTTGCCCTGGTTTTTAGAGTTAAAGTGATAGTAATACTTTGTTTTAACTTTATTTTATTTTGTAGGCATTAAAAAAACATGAAGAACAATATAAGTCTTATCTCTCAAACCTTTATGGTTTGAGAGATATTCACAAGCAAAGTTTCCCCTCCTGCCCCTTTTACCTAGTGTAAGCCATCTCTTCTCAGATGTGGAATGCAGTCCATAGACCAGACAGATTACAGAATGGGACAATCTTCTTCCTATGAGAACAATGAAAGCCCTGCCCCTCTTGACAAGTTTTTCCCTTATCTTAATTGAAGATTGTCCCTCTCTGCAATCTACCTGGGCACCTCCCTTCTGATCTGGCTGAGCAGTGTTACATCAGTAAAAGGAGTGGGAGGGCGATACTTTGTCATTGAATTACTCTTGAACTACAACTCTGACAGAACTGAAATAACCCTCTCCAAAGTCCAAATACTATGATGATTAATTAGAGCTGCTTTTATTATGAACAATTACTATCCCTTTAATTAACAGGGCTACGGTGACAGAGATGATTCTCCGGTGGTGGGGAGTTTCGTCAAACTCGACTCCACTTCTTCTCCTTTCCACCCTGTTCCACCCACTTTATGACACAAAGATGGTAAGCCCTGCCTGCCCCATTAAGCCCCACCCTTTTATGATGCAAGTCACATCATTTACACCCTGGTCCGCAGTGCATGAGCCCTCTCCTGGGGCTCATGAGGGAGAAGTTCCCGGGTGTGCACGTGACTCCCCACCCTTGGCCCATTTTAAGGGCAAACACCATCCACTCCAATGAAACCCTGCCCACTTTGACACAAATCATGAGGTTTGTTGCTGTAGGTGAATAGACCCTCTACTCTCTTGTTCCCTTTTTCTCCCAATAAAACATATTTTTGTAAAAATAAAAATAAGTGCAGTTATTGGTGTAGAAACTGCATGAATACTAGGGACACACATTACTGAAAGATTAGAATGGAGTGGTAAACTTATGAAAAAGTATACTGCCAAGGCTGGATTTACCAATAGGCAGGGTAGGCTACTACCTGGTACTCCATATTTGGAGAGATGTCTCAGATGTGCTGGCCACACCCACATTGTGTATTGTGGGTATGGCCAGATCAAAGTATCATGGAACAAGTTTATATATCCCTTTACAGGCTATATAACCCCTTAGCTACTAGAGAGAGCTATCCTGCACTGTGTTGGAGATCTCTATTGGTTAAAGTTTTTTGTCCTTTCTTGTGATAGGCTAAGGGTATTTTCTGTGCCAGGAAACAGTGAATAGGACTGGGGCTGGGGGTCATGTGAGTGGGTGTGTGACCATGGGCAGAGGTAAGGGTGCCTAGAGTGTCTTGCATGTAAATACAGCCCTATATGTGTATTTTCCTGCTAACTAAAAAACAAGGGTACTCATACTTCTGGGAGTTCTTATATTCAAAAATCATTACAGCTCAAGTTTTTTTTGTTACACATTAAACTGCCATTGTCTATTATATCACCAGGTGGTGCTGTTCCTATCACTTACTTCTGAATCTCTCTCTAGCACATCTCTACTCTGGGGTAAAAATTCAGCACTGAGTAAAGATGGGTGTGAAATGACTGTAGATATATGGAGTTGGGATTGTGTAAACCTAGGTCTGAGCACAACATTGTATGACATTAATATAATGTAATGTAAGCTCAAAATCTTAAAAATGCTCCTATACACCGAAAGTAGTTTTCAGTGGGTAAAATCCCTCAGAATAAGACAGGTTTGGGCAATATGCCAGAGTCTACAAGATTCTCCGTCACAGTGAAATTAGACATTTTCCAGAAAGCAATATAACAGAATGACAGTGAATGCAGTTATGCAAAAGACTGGTGGCCCTTTATTAAGTGGACAGTGTCAAATGTCAATATATTTTCAGCATTAGAAGATTGGGGCGGATTCAAGAAGCTGAAGGTGCAATTCTAGGGTCAACCAACTGCCTCATAAAAAGGGAGAAATGTAAAATGGTTTTCCTGCTGAGTAAAACAAGGGTACAGTCACTGCTAAAAGTTTTTGTTCCAAAGTTATAAACATTTAAATTGATTTTGTTAACAGTGCCCTCTGGTGTCCAGAGAACATACCTACTTGGTGTCATGACAGTTATTCTGTTGTATTCTACGGGAGAGGTGAGACTGCGTAAAATGTGACAGTAACAGCAATATCACTTCCTCGTGTTTGAAAATGTATAACTTTTCAATATAAAAACTGCCAGCAGGGGGAGTGTCCTGGATTTACCCAGCAGGGAAAGCTCAAGGTTTTTTTTGTTTGCTTGTTTATTTTTTTAACCCCTTAAGGACCCTTGACGGTCCTTGTACGTGATGGCTGGATTTGCTTTAAGGACCGATGATGTACCAGGACCATCATCATGGAATTCCGGGCTCCCCGGGCGGCTGGACGCTGTTCAGGGAGTCTGGAATCAGATTCACGAAAATGGTTCTTAAGTGATGGCTGCGTGCGTGGCCGGTCCGTAAGGGGTTAATATATTAATAAACGATGACTACTCTTAAACTGGTCTTTTAACCCCTTGAATGCTGGGAAGGTCTTCAACCCATTACTTCTCAACGTGGTGAAGACCCCTCAAGCATTCAAATGATTAACCATCTGAGTGCCAGAGAGGTATCCGACGCATTGCAACTCAGTGCATTGAATACCTCTCTGGTACACAAAGGGTTAAGGCTCCTACCAACAAGCCTTACTGGACCTACAGAGGCTTGGGACAAGAATGTTCCCTGGTATGTGCAATGGAGACCTTCCGAATTTAAGGGGTTAAGTAACCACTTAAAATCGACAGGAATTGAGAGACATTTGTCTCCTATGATTCAGCTGCTTTGTCCCAGAATTGCTCCTCTTTATCTTCCTGAATATGGCCTTTAGTGCTGTACAAAGGGATCTTGGATTATCTCGGCCCGCAGATATTCAGGGTGCGATTAGGCAGTGAATCCCATCCTCCTAATATTCATCATGGTATGGAAATTTGGGGTGGTCCTTAAACCTAAGGAGACAGTGAGAAGGTAAATTGATAAGTAACAGATAGACTCCTTGGGCCATACGTATAAATGCAAAGGAAGAAACAGGCAGCATCACATGGAACAAATAATTCCCTTTTAATTAAATGGGGGCTTTAATCCCTTGGCTGGTAAAAGATTTCTAACACATTGCAAAGCAATACATGTGAAACCTCTAGCATTCAAAGCGTTAAGAGCCCCATCATCTAAAAACCAACGATGATGAAGTTTAATGAATGCGCATTCTATGGGTTCAATACTAGTAGGGCCATTAAAACAATCATTCTAGCAAAAATACCAAACCAGCAAACATACTGGAGCCAACAATCAAATCATTGGTTAGATTGAGCGGTAACATTACGCACATCATCTGGACTGGCTCTGGCTGACTACCTGCTCCGTGTATGACCTGGCTTGTCTGACTACCCACTCTGGTGTTGACCTGGGGCTCTGTCCACTGCGCATCCAGCATGCCATTGCTTCATTGGATAGTCTATCTGTTGCAAACCTGTGGCTCTGGCTGACTATCCGCTCCGTGTATGACCTGGCTTGTCCAACTATCCTTTCTGGTGCTGACTAGGGGGCTCTGTCTGTTTCCTCTGTGTGTTGGTCCTCACTCCACAGACACCCATCCTAGTGCGGACCTGGGGCTCCATCAGACTCCTAGCTTACTGACTGCCGGCTGAGTCAGTGCTAGCCCTTTGGGTGTTCCAAATTACTTGAGGCTCCAGTGGGCTGAGGCCTAGTCCCGGACAGTGTGGTGGATCTATTGTCAGACTGCTATTTCTGATACAGTGCTTCCCTCTTTGATCACCCTCTGTGTGTTATCTGTTTACGTGCATTACTGTGATTATTCTAATAAAAGGTTGTTTTACTTTACCGTACTAACTCCTGGTTTATTCCTGGGAACTGTGACAACTTCTAGATGTACTGAATTAAAGGTCAAAATGTACAGCAGAAAAATGTGTCCATTTAGTGTGTGCTTAGCCAGGCACTCGCTGGGTATGGCTTTCGATTAATTTTTAGTGGCTATTGTCTAAAATATGTGCCCATTATTTTTCTTGTAGACAGACCATTGAATGTTTTAAAGGGCAGTTTAGCCTTCCGCTAACACCATTTTATGTTAGTGCAGGTCATTGAACTGAATCAAATCCCATGTCTTCAGGATTTCCCTGTATGAGTACAAGTGAGTTAAAGGATTAAGACTGATTAATCTGTGCACAAGCAAGAACATTCTAAAAACCTGGCCTGTTAGGTGCCCCCCAGGAGACGGCTGGAAGCCACTGATCTAGCAGTCAAGGTGTAAAAATTAGCTCAAATAAAAAAAAAAAAAATGAATGAGAATTCTGTGAAATTATTCAGTTTAATAGGTGCTTGTTATTAAACAAAAAAAAAAAAAATCTGATTTGCAAAGATTTTCGAAGATTACATTTTACATAAAGTCTTTCCTACTTACATGGTTATATCCACATAACGTGTATTTTTGTTGAGTCCATCAAGGGTTTTCATGTCTTCCGCGCTTAACTCAAAGTCAAATATCTAAAAGATAAAGAAATTCATGGTTGGGGTGGCGATTTGGATGCTTCACTGATCTTACGTATAAGTGGATGTGATTGTCGGTTCGAGACCTAAATCCCGGCACTGCAATATTCACAACACTAAATCCCAGCACCGCAATATTCACAACACTAAATCCCAGTACCGCAATATTCACAACACTAAATCCCAGTACCGCAATATTCACAACACTAAATCCCAGCACTGCAATATTCACAACACTAAATCCCAGCACTGCAATATTCACAACACTAAATCCCAGTACCGCAATATTCACAACACTAAATCCCAGCACTGCAATATTCACAACCTTGTATAGAATGTAATGGAGGAGATATTGGCACTTTCTGGTTTATGGGGATGGAGAGGGTACATTCTATCCATTATAGAACTGAGGGGAAAAGAGGATTTTAGTCTTACCTGTTAAATCCTTTTCTCTTAGTCCATACAGGTTACTGGTCTCTGAGTTACCATTAACCTGTATTGGATGACAGAGAAATAGATTTTTCTGATACAAACCCCCATTTCTTGATTGGCTACAAACTGGAATTTTGTCATTATACATTGACTATTTATATATTAAATTTGATCCTATTTTATTTACATTCTTCAATATGCATTGTAGTGGTTATAGGAGGTACAGAGTCTTTGGAGGCAAGTCCTGGGGTGTGTGGCAGAACATGTCAATTGCAGAGGCATTTTAAAGCATGGGGGTACATGGAGTTTTCCCCTCTCCTTGGTTTCCCGACATTCCCATTTTTACAGAAAAATAAAATAATAATATTTCTTGTGGTCAGGAGGAGAGTGTGAGGCTGTGGCTGCTTTTTCCTACAGATAGGAATTTAAGAAAAAGGAAGACTAAAACTTAAAATGAACCTAAATATTAACCTGTAAAGGAGAGGCCTCAATTCATAATTCCACTGGGGGTCTCGGGGGGCGGTTCATAAAATTGTCCTGGTGAATTGATGAATTGAAATTGACCTATCCAAGAGGAGTAGGTTAAGAGTCTGCCTTTGATTGGTTAGAACAGGAAGGCCAGTGTTGGGGGGGGGGGGTAGTACCTCTTATCCTGGGCCTTTTAAAGGGATAGTAATGTTTCATAATAAAAGCAGCTCTAATTAATCATCATAGTATTTGGACTTTGGAGAGTGTTATTTCAATTCTGTCAGAGTTGTAGTTCAAGAGTAATTCAATGACAAAGTGTTCCCCTCCCGCCCCTTTTACTGATGTAACACTGAGGTGCCCAGGTAGACTGCAGAGAGGGACAATCTTCAATTAAGATAAGGGAAAAACCTAAAATACTTGTCATGGGGGGGCAGGGCTTTCATTGTTCTCATAGGAAGAAGATTGTCCCCTGCTGTTATCTGTATGGTCTATTGACTGCATTCCACATCTGAGAAGAGATGGCTTACACTAGGTAAAAGGGGCGGGAGGGGGAAACTTTGCTTGTGAATATCTCTTAAACCATAAAGGTGTGAGAGATAAGACTTATATCATTCTTGTTTTTTTAATGCCTACAAAATAAAATAATGTTAAAGGGATAGTAATACTTCGTTTTAACTTTATTTTATTTTGTAGGCATTAAAAAAACATGAAGGATATAAGTCTTATTTCTCAAACCTTTATGGTTTAAGAGATATTCACAAGCAAAGTGTCCCCCTCCAGCCCCTTTTACTTATGTAACACTTCTCAGCCAGGGCAGAAGGGAGCTGCCCAGGTAGACTGCAGAGAGGGACAATCTTCAATTAAGATAAGGGAAAAACCTGAACAGCTTGTCAAGGGGGGCAGGGATTTCATTGTTTTCATAGGAATAAGAGTGTCCCCTTCTGTTATCTGTCCAGTCTATGGACTGCATTCCACATCTGAGAAGAGATTGTTTACAGTAGGTAAAAGTGGCAAGAGGGGAAACTTTGCTTGTGAATATCTCAAACCATAAAGGTTTGAGAGATAAGACTTATATCATTCTTCATGTTTTTTTAATGCCTACAAAATAAAATAAAGTTAAGACGAAGTATTACTATCCCTTTAAAATTCCTGTAGGGTTTTACAGAGCTGGCCTAGGAATTAGTGCGTTGTGGTGTACGAAAAGCATATGGGATCTACTTCTGTATTATAAATGCAAGAATAAGCTTAAATTCCAAATCTATATAAACTGGTGGCCCGATATCCTTTGAAACCGCATGGACAGACTGCTTTGGAATTTCAAATTATTTTTCAGCTCAGGAGATCTCCCTATTCCTGACCCCGGCTTGGCTGAGTACCTGTCTTGGTTCCTGCCCCCGGCTTGTCTTTTGGTTTACGCTTCTGTATCACGATTTTGCTTGATTTGCTTTTGTTATTTTAATAAAGGTGTTTTGCATTTTACATTTTTGTGTCTGTCTGGTTCCTGGTCCCTAACACATAGGTCCATTCGTGGGGGTGTGATTTTCACAGGAGTGGCCAGCGGGAGGTGAAAATCTCTACAAGGAATTGTGGGGCCTTCTATATACATGCACGCACTACACACTAGGTGGTTCATAGACATCTCCAGCATCCCAGACGTTACAGAAGTCTCTCTCCCAACTATGCAGCCGTTACCTGGAAATTTTGTTTGATCCGAGCTGGTGTGAAACTCTTTGCTAAAACAACAATGCCTTGCTGCAGTAGATAACGCAGTGCCACCTGGGCAGGGGTACGGCTGAGTTTTTGAGCAATTGTGTTTAGCACAGGATCTTCAAGGAGGACTGGAGAATTTGGGTCTATCCTAGAAAAGAAGCAAGAATTCAGTTTATCATTACTAGGAAACACATAGAATGACTAGTTCTTAATTTATTTAAATACAGGAATGACATGCTTAGGTGGGTTTACAACTATACAGCAATCGGTTATATTTACCAATGTATTTTTTGGCCATTTGAACATTATTGTAGTTTATAACCAAACAGGGACATTTTACCATTGTCACAATGTTTACATCATTCTCTGGCTCTAGCAATCCTGGACCTCAATACTAAATGGGAAAGTAAACACCATCAGGATAGCAAAACTGTTCTTGTATAGCAGACAATGTCAGTCATGCAGTCCGCGGGTCACATGTGACCCCCATCTTTCCCACCCACTAAATTCCCACACAATGCTTTTGTATTTTAGCTGGGTGCAGGAATATGGTAAAGAGAGAAACACATGCGTTTGCAACACATTGAAAAGAAATGTGTTGCACACTCTTGTGTTTGAAGGTTTAACACTGACAGGAGGAGAGGTGCAGGTATTTTGGTTTCATCAATGGGCCCTTAGTGAATGCTGCACTTTGCTTTTATGAAGCGGCCATCCTCTGGCACACAAGGGTCTGACGAGACACTCGGATTGGTTTTCTAACCTGCCTTTACAACTCATGTTGATACATGGGCACTGAATAAAAGCAAAGTGCACTATTAACGGAAAGGTCCATTGATGAACCTAATATACCTGCCTCTCTGCTCCTGTCAGTTTGAGCCCTTTGAATGCCAGAAGAGTTTGCAGAGTCATCTAATTCTCCCCGTACCTCACTCCCACTTCTCCTCTCTCGTGCCTTCTCTGCCTCTCACCCTCTCTCTCCCACTTGTCCTCTCTCGTGCCCTCTCTGCCTCTCACTCCCACTTGTCCTCTCTCGTGCCCTCTCTGCCTCTCACTCCCACTTGTCCTCTCTCGTGCCCTCTCTGCCTCTCACTCCCACTATTAATGGAAGGGTCCATTGATCAGCCTAATATACCTGCCTCTCTGCACCTGTCAGTTTTAATCCTTTGAATGCCAGAAGTTTGCAGTGTCATCCAATTCTCCCTATACCTCTGCCTCCCACTTGTCCTCTCTCGTGCCCTCTCTGCTTCTCACTCCCACTTGTCCTCTCTCATGCCCTCTCTGCTTCTCACTCCCACTTGTCCTCTCTCGTGTCCTCTCTGACTCTCACCCTCTCTGCCTCTCGCTCCCACTTGTCCTCTCTCGTGCCCTCTCTGACTCTCACCCTCTCTGCCTCTCAATCCCACTTGTCCTCTCTCGTGTCCTCTCTGACTCTCACCCTCTCTGCCTCTCGCTCCCACTTGTCCTCTCTCGTGCCCTCTCTGACTCTCACCCTCTCTGCCTCTCAATCCCACTTGTCCTCTCTCGTTGCCTCTCACCCTCTCTGCCTCTCACTCTCACTTGTCCTCTTGTGCCCTCTCTGCCTCTCACTCCCACTTCTCCACTCTGCCTCTCACTCCCACTTCTCCACTCTGCCTCTCACTCCCACTTCTCCTCTCTCGGGTCCTCTCAGCCTCTCACTCCCACTTCTCCTCTCTGGTGCCCTCTCTGCCTCTCAATCCCACTTGTCCTCTCTCGTTGCCTCTCACCCTCACTGCCTCTCACTCCCACTTCTCCTCTCTTGTGCCTCTCACTCCCACTTCTCCTCTCTGCCTCTCACTCCCACTTCTCCTCTCTGCCTCTCACTCCCACTTCTCCTCTCTGCCTCTCACTCCCACTTCTCCTCTCTGCCTCTCACTCCCACTTGTCCTCTCTCGTGCCCTCTCTGCCTCTCACTCCCACTTGTCCTCTCTCGTGCCGTCTCTGCCTCTCACTCCCACTATTAATGGAAGGGTCCATTGATCAGCCTAATATACCTGCCTCTCTGCTCCTGTCAGTTTTAACCCTTTGAATGCCAGAAGTTTGCAGTGTCATCCAATTCTCCCCGTACCTCTGCCTCCCACTTGTCCTCTCTTGTGCCCTCTCTGCCCCTCACTCCCACTTGTCCTCTCGTGCCCTCTCTGCCCCTCACTCCCACTTGTCCCCTCTCATGCTCTCTCTGCCCCTCACTCCCACTTGTCCTCTCTTGTGCCCTCGCTGCCCCTCACTCCCACTTGTCCTCTTGTGCCCTCGCTGCCCCTCACTCCCACTTGTCCTCTTGTGCCCTCTCTGCCTCTCACTCCCACTTGTCCTCTTGTGCCCTCTCTGCCTCTCACTCCCACTTGTCCTCTTGTGCCCTCTCTGCCTCTCACTCCCACTTGTCCTCTTGTGCCCTCTCTGCCTCTCACTCCCACTTGTCCTCTTGTGCCCTCGCTGCCCCTCACTCCCACTTGTCCTCTTGTGCCCTCTCTGCCTCTCACTCCCACTTGTCCTCTCTCGGGTCCTCTCTGCCTCTCACTCCCACTTGTCCTCTTGTGCCCTCGCTGCCTCTCACTCCCACTTCTCCTCTCTTGTGCCCCTCACTCCCACTTCGCCTCTCTGCCTCTCACTCCCACTTGTCCTCTCTCGTGCCCTCTCTGCCTCTCACTCCCACTTGTCCTCTCTCGTGCCCTCTCTGCCTCTCACTCCCACTATTAATGGAAGGGTCCATTGATCAGCCTAATATACCTGCCTCTCTGCTCCTGTCAGTTTTAACCCTTTGAATGCCAGAAGTTTGCAGTGTCATCCAATTCTCCCCGTACCTCTGCCTCCCACTTGTCCTCTCTCATGCCCTCTCTGCCCCTCACTCCCACTTGTCCCCTCTCGTGCCCTCTCTGCCCCTCACTCCCACTTGTCCTCTCTTGTGCCCTCGCTGCCCCTCACTCCCACTTGTCCTCTTGTGCCCTCTCTGCCTCTCACTCCCACTTGTCCTCTCTCGTGCCGTCTCTGCCTCTCACTCCCACTATTAATGGAAGGGTCCATTGATCAGCCTAATATACCTGCCTCTCTGCTCCTGTCAGTTTTAATCCTTTGAATGCCAGAAGTTTGCAGTGTCATCCAATTCTCCCCGTACCTCTGCCTCCCACTTGTCCTCTCTTGTGCCCTCTCTGCCCCTCACTCCCACTTGTCCTCTCTTGTGCCCTCTCTGCCCCTCACTCCCACTTGTCCCCTCTCATGCCCTCTCTGCCCCTCACTCCCACTTGTCCTCTCTTGTGCCCTCGCTGCCCCTCACTCCCACTTGTCCTCTTGTGCCCTCTCTGCCTCTCACTCCCACTTGTCCTCTCTCGTGCCGTCTCTGCCTCTCACTCCCACTATTAATGGAAGGGTCCATTGATCAGCCTAATATACCTGCCTCTCTGCTCCTGTCAGTTTTAATCCTTTGAATGCCAGAAGTTTGCAGTGTCATCCAATTCTCCCCGTACCTCTGCCTCCCACTTGTCCTCTCTTGTGCCCTCTCTGCCCCTCACTCCCACTTGTCCTCTCTTGTGCCCTCTCTGCCCCTCACTCCCACTTGTCCCCTCTCATGCCCTCTCTGCCCCTCACTCCCACTTGTCCTCTCTTGTGCCCTCGCTGCCCCTCACTCCCACTTGTCCTCTTGTGCCCTCTCTGCCTCTCACTCCCACTTGTCCTCTTGTGCCCTCTCTGCCTCTCACTCCCACTTGTCCTCTTGTGCCCTCTCTGCCTCTCACTCCCACTTGTCCTCTTGTGCCCTCGCTGCCCCTCACTCCCACTTGTCCTCTTGTGCCCTCTCTGCCTCTCACTCCCACTTGTCCTCTCTCGGGTCCTCTCTGCCTCTCACTCCCACTTGTCCTCTTGTGCCCTCGCTGCCTCTCACTCCCACTTCTCCTCTCTTGTGCCCCTCACTCCCACTTCGCCTCTCTGCCTCTCACTCCCACTTGTCCTCTCTCGTGCCCTCTCTGCCTCTCACTCCCACTTGTCCTCTCTCGTGCCCTCTCTGCCTCTCACTCCCACTATTAATGGAAGGGTCCATTGATCAGCCTAATATACCTGCCTCTCTGCTCCTGTCAGTTTTAACCCTTTGAATGCCAGAAGTTTGCAGTGTCATCCA
The DNA here is from genome assembly GCA_037306005.1 of Rhinophrynus dorsalis. Classification (NCBI taxonomy): domain Eukaryota; kingdom Metazoa; phylum Chordata; class Amphibia; order Anura; family Rhinophrynidae; genus Rhinophrynus; species Rhinophrynus dorsalis. The sequence continues at coordinate 32,711,202 of CM074721.1, read as the reverse complement.
ATTCTCCCCGTACCTCTGCCTCCCACTTGTCCTCTCTCATGCCCTCTCTGCCCCTCACTCCCACTTGTCCCCTCTCGTGCCCTCTCTGCCCCTCACTCCCACTTGTCCTCTCTTGTGCCCTCGCTGCCCCTCACTCCCACTTGTCCTCTTGTGCCCTCTCTGCCTCTCACTCCCACTTGTCCTCTCTCGTGCCGTCTCTGCCTCTCACTCCCACTATTAATGGAAGGGTCCATTGATCAGCCTAATATACCTGCCTCTCTGCTCCTGTCAGTTTTAATCCTTTGAATGCCAGAAGTTTGCAGTGTCATCCAATTCTCCCCGTACCTCTGCCTCCCACTTGTCCTCTCTTGTGCCCTCTCTGCCCCTCACTCCCACTTGTCCTCTCTTGTGCCCTCTCTGCCCCTCACTCCCACTTGTCCCCTCTCATGCCCTCTCTGCCCCTCACTCCCACTTGTCCTCTCTTGTGCCCTCGCTGCCCCTCACTCCCACTTGTCCTCTTGTGCCCTCTCTGCCTCTCACTCCCACTTGTCCTCTTGTGCCCTCTCTGCCTCTCACTCCCACTTGTCCTCTTGTGCCCTCTCTGCCTCTCACTCCCACTTGTCCTCTTGTGCCCTCGCTGCCCCTCACTCCCACTTGTCCTCTTGTGCCCTCTCTGCCTCTCACTCCCACTTGTCCTCTCTCGGGTCCTCTCTGCCTCTCACTCCCACTTGTCCTCTTGTGCCCTCGCTGCCTCTCACTCCCACTTCTCCTCTCTTGTGCCCCTCACTCCCACTTCGCCTCTCTGCCTCTCACTCCCACTTGTCCTCTCTCGTGCCCTCTCTGCCTCTCACTCCCACTTGTCCTCTTGTGCCCTCGCTGCCCCTCACTCCCACTTGTCCTCTTGTGCCCTCGCTGCCCCTCACTCCCACTTGTCCACTCTTGTGCCCTCGCTGCCCCTCACTCCCACTTGTCCACTCTTGTGCCCTCGCTGCCCCTCACTCCCACTTGTCCACTCTTGTGCCCTCGCTGCCCCTCACTCCCACTTGTCCTCTTGTGCCCTCGCTGCCCCTCACTCCCACTTGTCCTCTTGTGCCCTCTCTGCCTCTCACTCCCACTTGTCCTCTTGTGCCCTCTCTGCCTCTCACTCCCACTTGTCCTCTTGTGCCCTCGCTGCCCCTCACTCCCACTTGTCCTCTTGTGCCCTCTCTGCCTCTCACTCCCACTTGTCCTCTCTTGGGTCCTCTCTGCCTCTCACTCCCACTTGTCCTCTTGTGCCCTCGCTGCCCCTCACTCCCACTTGTCCTCTCTCGTGCCCTCTCTGCCTCTCACTCCCACTTGTCCTCTCTCGGGTCCTCTCTGCCTCACTCCCACTTGTCCTCTTGTGCCCTCACTGCCTCTCACTCCCACTTGTCCTCTTGTGCCCTCTCTGCCTCTCACTCCCACTTGTCCTCTCTCGGGTCCTCACTGCCTCTCACTCCCACTTCTCCTCTCTTGTGCCCCTCACTCCCACTTCGCCTCTCTGCCTCTCACTCCCACTTCGCCTCTCTGCCTCTCACTCCCACTTGTCCTCTCTCGTGCCCTCTCTGCCTCTCGCTCCCACTTGTCCTCTCTCGTGCCCTCTCTGCCTCTCACTCCCACTATTAATGGAAGGGTCCATTGATCAGCCTAATATACCTGCCTCTCTGCTTCTGTCAGTTTTAACCCTTTGAATGCCAGAAGTTTGCAGTGTCATCCAATTCTCCCCGTACCTCTGCCTCCCACTTGTCCTCTCTCATGCCCTCTCTGCCTCTAACTCCCACTTGTCCTCTCTCGTGCCCTCTCTGCCCCTCACTCCCACTTGTCCTCTTGTGCCCTCTCTGCCTCTCACTCCCACTTGTCCTCTTGTGCCCTCTCTGCCTCTCACTCCCACTTGTCCTCTTGTGCCCTCTGTGCCTCTCACTCCCACTTCTCCTCTCTCGGGTCCTCTGTGCCTCTCACTCCCACTTCTCCTCTCTGCCTCTCACTCCCACTTCTCCTCTCTTGTGCCCTCTGTGCCTCTCACTCCCATTTCTCCTCTCTGCCTCTCACTCCCACTTCTCCTCTCTTGTGCCCTCTGTGCCTCTCACTCCCACTTCTCCTCTCTGCCTCTCACTCCCACTTCTCCTCTCTTGTGCCCTCTGTGCCTCTCACTCCCATTTCTCCTCTCTGCCTCTCACTCCCACTTGTCCTCTCTCGGGTCCTCTCTGCCTCTCACTCCCACTTGTCCTCTTGTGCCCTCGCTGCCTCTCAGTCCCACTTCTCCTCTCTTGTGCCCTCTGTGCCTCTCACTCCCATTTCTCCTCTCTGCCTCTCACTCCCACTTGTCCTCTCTTGTGCCCTCTCTGCCTCTCACTCCCACTTGTCCTCTCTCGGGTCCTCTCTGCCTCTCCCTCCCACTTGTCCCTTCTCGGGTCCTCTCTGCCTCTCCCTCCCACTTGTCCCTTCTCGGGTCCTCTCTGCCTCTCACTCCCACTTGTCCTCTCACATACCCTCTCACGTACCCTCTCTGCCTCTCACATACCCTGTCTGCCTCTCACCCCCATCCCCTCTGGAGAAGGGACAGGAAGCACAGAATGAAAAGTTATAAAGATCTAATAATTAGTCTTGTTCGTTCTAAAACCATTGTGCAAGGTTCAACAGTTTTGTGAAGCAATGTGCTGGACACCTTTCCCACTCCGTAATCCAAAGGGTTAAAAGGAAGAAAGGGACAGGAGTAGGAGAAATTCAGCGAAGGGTGAAATAAAAAAGCAATTATTTTTAGTTTGCAGGGATATTGTTTTTTTTAAATCAAAAAGGAGGTGCTGCCCTTTATCGATCATACAGAACAAGTATTTTCACTAAGTGCACTGTTCTCGCTCACTGGTAAAAGGAGGAAATACAATATGACTTATAGGTCAATATGCTGGATCAGTTTATTTCCTGAATCTTTAATGCAGCGGTATCTTTATGAAATGACACGGTCTGCATGGCAAACATCAAAATGGCAGTATCAATGTCACCACTGTCATAATGGTGCTGTTAAATATTGCAGGATCTCATTCACTTAAGGTAAGGTTTGGGGGGTTTTCCAAGAAAAGTTGTGGGTAGTAAGGCTCTGCTAGCGAATAAAAGAAAAAAATTATATTATATATAAATAAATGGGATACATCAGCTCCAAGTTAATAGCCTGCTAACATCCCTAGGTGAGTGTGCTAAACCTAAATAGAGAAACAGCAATACATTTTAGAATTCAACTAAATGAATAAACTCCTCCCAATAAACTAAAATAAATATAACTTTTTAATAAATAATAACACTGACATTCATGAGTATCAACTACATGTATATTTATGGAAATAAATAAAAAAAAAACCCTAACAGACTAAAATTACAATAAAGTGTCCTGTAGAGTTTGTATATAGTAGAAAATCTAGCCATCATTCATTTATCCACTGTTATAACAGTAATATGTGCATGGTACCTCTCCAGACATAGTAATATATATGTCTTTATGGCAAAACTGCAAACCTCTCCCACCCGCTTGTCCTCTGAGCACCTCTAGTGGTGACCTGTGGTATAATCACCATAATCAGTAAATGTGGTTCCATTGATTGGGATTTCTTCTCCAAGTTGTATCCCAGCTTGATCAGGGCTGTTTTGTTATAACAGTGGATGAATAACTTAGCTAGACTTAGGGTTTTTGACTGATTTCAGTAAATATTCATGTATTTGATACTTCTGTATTATTTGTGGATGATTATTTCTTTTTTTGGGGGGGAGGGAGGGGGTTATTTATTTAGTTGGATTCTAAAATCTAGATCTCTACCAAAGTATTGCTGTAAGGTTTAGGGGTGCACAGTCTGTAAGGTTATGTGGTAGGTAAGGTTTGGGAGGTGCATTAGGGTAGAGAATAGGGGATCACTATCTGTTAGTTACAGTAGCTGATAGGAGATATTTTACACAGTGATATTTTAGTGCATTGTTGTGATGGCATCGACTAAATGTGCGATTTTGATGTGTGTTCTTACACGGGTGACATTAATATAGTAACACTAATACAGTTACTACTTGTTACTTACCATTTCTCATCTCTGCTGGACCCCAGTACACTGTATCCCACCAGCACGATGTCCTGGGATTTGCAGAACTCCAGCAGCTTTCTCTGATTCAGATAGATGTGACATTCCACCTGTGTTAGGAGGAAAACAGAAGGTGTAAGGCTTGTAAGGTTCCAACAGCTCAAGAAGGAGGACAAGTAAGATAAAGTGGGTCCTCTAAGATCTAGATAAGAATTATACACAAAACTGTTAAAGGGCAGATTCCACAGTATATAAGCCTTGATATGTATATGCAAAAAAACTGGAGCAAACTAAGTGCATGCACCATACATACAAATAAGTATTTACCAAATTCCTACTGATTTACATGGTGCCTTCAACAATGCATTGGAGACCTCATTAGTAGTGATGAGCGAGCACCCCAATGCTCGGGTGTTCGGGTGCTCTGACCGAGCGCCCCCGGAGGCTCGAGTGCTCGGCCGAGCACCCGAGCCCCATTGAAGTCAATGGGAGGACTCGAGCATTACACCAGGCACCCCCTGCTCTGATGAGGGGAGGGTGCCTGGTCCATAGGAAAAGGGCAGAAAAGGATGGAAACACCACAGAAATGGTTCAGGGACAGCATAGGGAGGATGTCTGGATGCATCTTGGACTCCAACATCGCTGCTGGGAACGATCTTTCGCCCGTAGTACGCCATTTTTACAGACTGACCGTAAAACACACAAAAAGGAAAATAAAAACGACTTTAGGCGAAAAATTGTTACCAAACAATATTTGCTGTATATTTACTTGTATATCATCTGCAAATTATCCCAAAAATTTCCTTGATTTTCTGAAGTGAGGCCATGATTAAGAGGGAAACGTGCGCAGAGGCAAATTATCCCAAAAATTTCCTTGATTTTCTGAAGTGAGGCCATGATTAAGAGGGAAACGTGCGCAGAGGCAAATTATCCCAAAAATTTCCTTGATTTTCTGAAGTGAGGCCATGATTAAGAGGGAAACGTGCGCAGAGGCAAATTCTCCCAAAAATTTTCTTGATTTTCTGAAGTGAGGCCATGATTAAGAGGGAAACGTGCGCAGAGGCAAATTCTCCCAAAAATTTCCTTGATTTTATTGAACTGAGGCCATGATTAAGAGGGAAACGTGCGCAGAGGAAAATTCTCCCAAAAATTTCCTTGATTTTATTGAACTGAGGCCATGATTAAGAGGGAAACGTGCGCTGAGCTGACCATCTAAAACATTATGGGTGAGGGTCTGCTGCAGAGCTGACCATCCTAAACATTATATGCGAAGGCCCGCTAGTGAGCTGACGCTATAAAACATTATATGAGAGGGCCCGTTAGAGAGCTGACCCAATAAAACATTATATGAGAAGGCCCGCTGGTGAGCTGACCTATATAAAAATTGTCAAACAGGGCCCGCTGGTGAGCTGGCCCTATATAAAAATTATATCACAGGGCCCGCTGGTGAGCTGGCCCTATATAAAAATTATAGCACAGGGCATATGGAAGAGGAGGAGGAGGATGAGAAGATTAAGAGTCAACCATATACCCGTTTTTTGGGTGGAAGGGGTGAATGGGAATACAGAGTATTCCCATCATTGTAAATAACATATATAAAGTGAGTTTATGTTCCCCCGGGGCTTTCCTCCAGTGGAGTGGAGAAGTCAGGGGAAATCCAGGCCTTGTTCATTTTTATAAGTGTCAACCTATCAGCATTGTCGGTGGAAAGGCGGATACGCTTATCTGTTATGATGCCACCAGCAGCACTAAATACCCGCTCAGACAGAACGCTGGCGGCAGGGCAGGCCAGCACCTCCAAGGCGTAGAGTGCCAGTTCATACCACGTGTCCAGCTTGGACACCCAGTAGTTGTAAGGCACAGAGGGATCATTGAGGACGCTGACACGGTCTGCTACGTACTCCTTCACCATCTTCCAAAACTTTTCCCTCCTTGTGACACTAGGCTGCGCATCAGGGTGAGGGTGCTGGCGGGGTGTCATGAAGGTGTCCCACGCCTTGGAGAGTGTTGCCCTGCCTTTGTCGGAACTGCTGTGTGTTCCCCTTTTCTCCCCTTCTCGGTTGGCCAAGGTAGCACGTACTCTGCCGCCAGCGTTGTCAGATGGAAAATTTTGGAGCAATTTTTCAACAAGAACCTTCTGGTATTGCACCATTTTGCTTGTCCTCTCCACCGGAGGAATGAGAGATGAGAAATTCTCTTTGTAGCGGGGGTCCAGAAGGGTGAACACCCAGTAATCCGTGTTGTCTAAAATGCGTACAACGCGTGGGTCACGGGAAAGGCAGCCTAACATAAAGTCAGCCATGTGTGCCAGAGTACCAACAGGCAAGATTTCGCTGTCCTCACCAGGAGGATGACTCTCAATATCCTCATCCTCTTCCTCCTCTTCTGCCCACCCACGCTGAAGAGATGGAACTAAAGTTCCATGGCTACCCTCTGTAGCGGAGGCAACCGTGTCTTCCTCCTCCTCCTCCTCCTCCGCCTCCTCCAATTGTCGCAGAGAAGACGAAGTGAGGGTGCTCTGGCTATCACCTTGTGTAAGCTCTTCCTCCCCCATTTCCACCTCTTCCACATGCAAAGCGTCGGTTTTAATTGTGAGCAGCGAGCGTTTCAGTAGACACAGAAGTGGGATGGTTACACTGATAATAGCGTTATCGCCGCTCACCATCTGTGTCGATTCCTCAAAATTGCGTAAAACCTCGCAGAGGTCTGACATCCATTCCCACTCCTCACTTCTGATTACAGGAAGTTGAACGGAGAGGCGACGACCGTGTAACAGCTGGTACTCCACTACTGCCCTCTGCTGCTCACAAAGCCGGGCCAACATGTGGAAGGTGGAGTTCCAGCGCGTGCTCACGTCACACAGCAGCCGGTGAGCTGGCAATTGTAAGCGCTGCTGCAGCTTCAACAGGCCGGCCGAAGCTGTAGATGACTTACGGAAATGTGCACACACGCGGCGCACCTTGGTCAAGAGATCATGCACATTGGGGTAGGTTTTTAGAAATCGCTGAACCACTAAATTAAATACATGCGCTAGGCATGGTACGTGTGTGAGCTTGCCGAGCTCCAAAGCCGCCACCAAGTTACGCCCATTATCACACACAACCATGCCTGGTTGCAGGTTGAGTGGCGAGAGCCACTGCTCGGTCTGGTGACTAATCCCCTGCAACAGCTCTGAGGCCGTGTGCTGTTTGTCCCCAAGGCAGATCAGCTTCAGCACGGCCTGTTGACGCTTCCCCACTGCAGTGCTACACTGCTTCCAGCTACTGTCTGATGGGGGAGTGGCGCTGCGTGTAGAGAATTCGGAGGTGGAAACGGAGGAGGAGGAGCCAATAACGTAGGTGCTGGCGGAAACCCTGATGGAGGTAGGGCCCGCAATCCTCGGCGTGGGTAGCACCCGTGCCATCCCAGGGTCCAAGTCGCTCCCAGCCTCCACGACATTCACCCAGTGTGCCGTCAGGGAAATGTAGCGTCCCTGGCCAAAAGCACTTGTCCATGTGTCAGTCGTTAAGTGGACCTTCCCAGTAACTGCGTTGGTCAGGGCACGGGTGATGTTACGGGACACATGGTGGTGTAATGCGGGGATGGCACACCGGGAAAAGTAGTGGCGGCTGGGGACCGCGTACCGAGGGACAGCTGCTGCCATCAGGCTGCGGAAGGACTCAGTGTCCACAAGCCTAAATGGCAGCATTTCGATGGCCAGTAATTTGGAAAGGTGTGAGGTTAGTGCTATGGCCTGTGGGTGGGTGGGTGGCTGGGTATTTTCTCTTGCGCTCAAATGCCTGGGGTAACGACATTTGGACGCTGTGCTGGGACAGGGAAGTGGATGTGGTCGCTGATGGTGCTTCAGATGGTACAGGTGCAGGGCGGGAGGTATGCGGGCCTGCGCCTTCGACAGGCGATTGGCCGGCACCGAAAACAGGGGAAGAGGAGGCAGTGGTGTGGCCTGCAGACACAGATGGGCGATCCAGGCGTTCCTCCCACTTATTACGGTGCTTGGATGCCATGTGGCGGATCATGCTGGTGGTGGTGAGGTTTCTAGTGTTCATGCCTCGGCTCATTCTGGTGTGGCACAGGTTGCAAACTACAATTCTTTTGTCGTCCGCACTTTCCTTAAAAAAACGCCATACCGCGGAACACCTACCCCTTGGCAAGGGAGATTTACGCAAGGGGGTGCTCCGTGGAACATTTGCGGGCCGGTTTGGTGCGGTCCGCCTTCTTTCTGTAGCCACACCACTGCCTCTTCCAGCCTGTTGCGGTGCTGCAGATGGCTCACCCTCAGGACTGCTGTCATCGCTCGGCTCTACACCTTCCCAGGTGGGGTCAGTCACCTCATCGTCCACCAAGTCCTCCTCCACTTCCTCACTCTGATCATCCTCCTCATGTCTTGATCCCACCACATACTCAGTCATTGACAACTGTATAACATTCTCCTCAACAAGGTCTTGAGACGGTAATAGTGGTTGATTTAATGGCAACTGTGTCTCATCATCATCATCATCATCCACTACTTCCTTTGACCTTAAATGCCGTTCACATCTGTCATCTTCTTGTGATTGGGTACCCTCTAGAGGTTGTGAATCAGGGCACAAGATGTCATGTTCCTCTGCAAGCGTGCTTGGAGAGAGGGTCAAATGAAGGATTGGTGATGAGACGAGCTCCTCACTATATCCCAGTGTGGGATCACTTCTTTGACCAGACCGTGTATGGTGGGAGGAAGGATGATCAGAGTGAGGATTATGTTGACCAGACTCTTGGCTACTGAGAGTGGACTTGGTGGAAGACAGGGTGGTGCTTAACCGACTGGAAGCAGTATCAGCTGACATCCAACCGACCACCTATTCGCAGTGGTCGGACCTCGAGAGTGATGTCCTGCGACGCCCTGTGAAATGAGACATGAAGCTAGGTATGGTGGATGTCTTTCTTTCTTGTGCTCTGGCACCAGGCACAGTTTCTCCGCGTCCTGACCCGCGCCCTGAACTATCAGGATCACGTCCACTTCCCCGTCCCTTTTTACCCGCCTTCTTCATCTTACACGGAATATGTGACTTTAATATTTGAGTTTGAAAACTTAACAGTATTTCTTCCTATTCTCCAACTGTGCAGAGTACACAGAATAGGCTGCTAAACTGCGGTGACGAACACAGAATGGAATATGTGACTTTGATATTTTAGTTTGAAGACTTAACAGTATTTCTTCCTATTCTGCAACTCTGCACAGTACACAGAATGTGCTGCTAAACTGCGGCGAAGCACACTGAATGGAATATGTGACTTTGATATTTTAGTTTGAAGACTTAACAGTATTTCTTCCTATTCTGCAACTCTGCACAGTACACAGAATGTGCTGCTAAACTGCGGCGAAGCACACTGAATGGAATATGTGACTTTGATATTTTAGTTTGAAGACTTAACAGAATGTGCTCTAATCTGCAACTTTGCACACTAAACAGAATGTGCTCTAATCTGCAACTTTGCACACTAAACAGAATGTGCTCTAATCTGCAACTTTGCACACTAAACAGAATGTGCTCTAATCTGCAACTTTGCACACTAAACAGAATGTGCTCTAATCTGCAACTTTGCACACTAAACAGAATATATGGTTTTTTTTTTGTTTTTTTTTCCCCCCACACAAAATAACCTGCTGCCCCCACACACAGTAGTCCTAAAAAGGACTTTTGGTTCTTTTTTTTTCACAATCGCTTTTTTTCTCCCTACACTGACTTTCCCTTCCTATCCTCATCTCTCCCTGGCTAAGACTGAGCCGAACTCGCTGGTCATGTGCTATACAGCACCCGACCACGGGTTCTGGCCAGCCAATCAGTGTAATGCCAGCAGCCAACATGGCTGCTGGCATTACACTGATGTCAGAGCCTCCCTGCACGTTTATTGGCTGCGCAGCAGCCGCAAAACGTGCGGGGAGGAGACCCGAACATGGCGGGCGAGCACATGCGGTACTCGTACGAGTACCGCCATGTGCCGAGCAGAGCGATGCTCGAGCCGATCCGAGCATCGGCCGAGCATGCTCGCTCAACACTACTCATTAGCATTCAGCAGGGTTACAAGTACCATTTAAAAATCAGTGGTGCTGTGTGAGCTGTTCTGGACAGTATCATTCATCTACTGCCACACCTCCCTGGCTTTCCATTGGTTGTGTGGACTCCAGTATTCCATGTAACTCATGGTGAGAACCACTAGTCTGTCACAATAATTGTACTAGCGTTCATGTCTTTACAGTTTGTTACCCCAATGTAACACACTACAGGATATGCTGGAAACCCAGATAATATTAATATACAAAAAAATTATGGATCCAACATGAACACCTGTGCAGATATGAATGTTGTGTGTTTAATGTCCTTGTAATAAGAGTTACCTGGTTACAGACTGGTTTGTACTTCAGTCCAGGCATATTGAGGATCAGTTCCAGCTGCCGTCGGTTAAAATTGGAGACTCCGATGGATTTGACCAGCCCAGCATCTTTACATTCTTCCATAGCCTAAATTCAAACATATATAATAATCCCTTTATTTACCATCCAGCACCTGCTCCAGTCAAACTGGCCTATATTATATAAGCAAAGTGGCGTTATTTTGGAGTAAACCAACTACCCCTAGCATTTAATGAGTTAAAAGACCGATTTAATAGGAATTTTTATCTGGCCCCTATGTTGCAGTTAGTTTACTCCAGAATAACTCCACCTTGCTTTTGTAAATATGGGCCACTCATCTTGTGCAGTGTGTATGTATGTTAAGTCTTCTTTTGATAGGTTCAACTGCATGGCCCCCCCAGAATCCAAACCAGCTCTTTGTTAAAGGAGTTTGGACACCCCTGGTCTATGGAGACCTGCATTGTGAACGACAGAGACTGAAGTGTCAGATTGGTCAGTCTTGGCTCACGGGGCCCCACAGCTGCACTGAAACCAGATAAGGAACAGTCAGTGCTACTGATGCTCTAAAATTTTTAAATCAAGAAGTCTGAGTGCCAGAACAGTGTATTTCCTTTTGATGGGCCAATAATAATAAAAATGTACATTAAGTTAATGGAATAGCAGTATGTTTAAAAGTTGGAAACATGGCCAGAAACAGGACTGGGTTTCTTTTTAAGAAATAGAAAGTTTAACTTTACAGCTGTCTCCCACTATTTTATATATATATGTATATATATATATATATATATATATATATTATATATATATATATATATATATATATATATATATATATATATACACACACACACTAGTTGAAGAGCCCATTACATGGGCCACAGTGCCACTGCCAGCCGGTCGTGGGGCAGTCATGCACAGTAGAGATTGCCCGCGCCGCAGCTGATACAGTGCCAGCCGGTCGCGGTGCAGTCATGCTCAGTAGAGACTGCCCATGCCGCGGCTGATACAGAGTGGGGAGCTCCTTCGAAGCGCCCTGCTCTGTATCATCCTCATCACTGGCAGTGTCTACTGTGCTTGATTGTGGTGTTACACACGTTTTAGCTAATTATTATATAGGATATACATACACACACACATATATTAGTGTAAAATCCCGTGTACACGGGCCAAGGTCTGGGTAATGTTAACCCTTTGAGTGCAGTGCAATGCATTGCGTACCCTTCTGGCACTCAAAGTGTTAAGAGGCCGCTACCTCAGTGCTCCATGCGATGCAGTCTTGCTTCACCTCACTCATGCGATGCAGTCATGCGCAGTGGAGACAGCCGAACATGCTCAGTCTCTACTGCGCATGATGACTTCTGACAACCATCCTAGCGAATTATTATACAGGCGATATAGATAAATATATATATGTATATTTTACTGTAGTATAACCACACTCATCAAATCTTAAACAGTCAATATATCAGTATTATAGCTTTATCAGCACTTTATTTCAGTAGGGGTGCACTCAAACAATCCACCCTCTCTCCGCGGTGGACTAAAGAACAATGTAATGAGAAGAATGAAAGAGGCACTCACCAACCGCTGCTTCAAGCCAAGCTTCTTTAATTTTCAATACATTCCAGCACAGCAGATGCCTGGGTCAAAACTGTGTACATTCCTCGAAACGCACACACCTCTTTATGTATAAACTCTTTAACCCTTTCAGCGCCAGAGGAGTCCACGTTTAGTACCCCCTTCTGGCACTGAAAGGGTTAATAATTAAACCTTTTTGTGCCAGAGAAGTATTACAATGTGATTGACACCTTTCTGGCACTCAAAGGGTTAAAGACATATGATAGTGCTCTTCCTGCTGGAGTATAACATGGGTACCCACTGCTGGTGGTTTATTTATTCATAAGTTATTCCAGCTTTAAACTTCCATGAAGTGCTGCAGCAGTTACCATCACATCCTATGGAGAACTGTAAACCAGTGGCTCACTTCTCCCAGAGAACATAATGGAATAACTGTCAGAACAGGACATGCACTGTCACCAACAGTTTAATCCGTAATAACTTTGCAAAGAACCACCTCCCAACAGCAAGAGTATCCTTGTTCCCCCGCACACACACATACACACACACACACGCTCAGCACTATGTTTTTTTAGTAATAAGTTTAGTGCCTCTTTAATTCTATGTACTTACCCTGTTTTAGCCATTTCCACCCTCCTCTTCCTTCTACTTACATGATCACCTTCTCCCTGCACTTATTGTGAACTTATCATAAGGACTTGGTCTGTATCTCAACTTCTACTTACCATTCAGATAATATATGAACAACCAGCTCACATCCACACTCATTTTTTGCAAATATATTTGCATTAAGACTTATTTTTTTAATACACAGACTGCAGGTAGGTGGCGCTCACATCGTTAAAAGTGTAATGAAGAAACCAAGTGAATGGCCTATTTAAGCCAAGTACACTAGAAGGCATATGCATTATGATAAAGAGGAGTTATTTTGCAGCAAACCAACTGCACATTAGAGGATAAATGCAAATATTGGCAATGCTTTTAACCGTATGTGTGCCAGAGAGATCGAATGCATTGCGGCACAATGCATTAGATACCATTCTGGCACTCAAAGGGTTAAATCAGTGGTAGCCAAACCTGGTTCTCAAGAACTATCAACAGAACATGTTTTCAGGAGATCCCTGAATGAGAACAGGTGGGTCAGTTAAAGTGACTGAGCCACTGATTAGTCCACGTGCGCTCCAGCTGGATCTCTGGAAACCATGCATTGATGAAAGCTGTTGAGATCCAGGGTTTACTGATCCTGGTTTAACCCCTTATGGACCGGGGGTGAGCAATGCATTCTGGGATGGAAGCTCGGTATGCAGCTGCGCTGCCATCCCAGAATTCCATAACATGCCAAGTCAGTCCTTAACAGACATCCACCATTGATGGTCCTGGCAAGCAATGGAAGTGGTTATTTTCTCCCCCTGTGGTGTAATTAGTCTGCACCAGACTTTCTCCACTTTTTCCTGCACCCAGAACAAGGGACCTACCTTCCATGTATCTCGAATATCCGTGTTGTGAAAAATAACTTTTCCGTTTTCATCCTTCGGGAAGGGATCATCACCAGGCTTGTGTGTGAAAGGAAGAGAATAGGATTAAAATTTAGTTCCCACCACAGGCTACTTTTTAAACCTTTTGAGTGCCAGAGTGGTGTTCAACTCATTGTGAGGCAATGTGTTGGACATCCCTCTGATACTCAAAGGGTTGCATATGATTCCATCTGTAATCTTCCAACTGCTAGACTAGTCATTAGTGTTGAGCGAGCACCCCGATGCTCGGGTGCTCGGGTGCTCTGACCGAGCACCCCCTGAGGCTCGAGTGCTCAGCCGAGCACCCGAGCCCCATTGAAATGAATGGGGCGACACCAGGCACCCCCTGCTCTGATGAGGGGAGGGTGCCTGGTCAATGCCCCCTTCATCTCCGCTATGCCCCCTTCATCTCCGAATGCCCCCTTCATCTCCGCAATGTCCCCCTTCATCTCCGCTATGCCCCTCTTCCACAATGTGCCCCTTCATCTCCGCTATGCCCCTCTTCCACAATGTGCCCCTTCATCTCCGCTATGCCCCTCTTCCACAATGTCCCCCTTCATCTCCTCTATGCCATAGCGGAGATGAAGGGGGACATTGTGGAAGAGGGGCATAGCGGAGATGAAGGGGCACATTGTGGAAGAGGGGCATAGCGGAGATGAAGGGGGACATTGTGGAAGACGGGCATAGCGGAGATGAAGGGGGACATTGTGGAAGAGGGGCATAGAGTCTATGCCCTCTTCCACAATGTCCCCCTTCATCTCCGCAATGCCCCCTTCATCTCCGCAATGCCCCCGTACCTCCAGTCCCTGGTGGTCCAGCGGAGCGTCTTCGGATCTGTGCCTCTTCCGGCACAGATCCCCGCCACCCGAACATGGCGGGAGAGCACATGGCGGTACTCGACGAGTACCGCCATGTGCCGAGCAGAGCGATGCTCGAGCCGATCCGAGCATCGGCCGAGCACGCTCGCTCATCACTACTAGTCATCCCAATATTATTTCTGTGACATTTCAGGCCATTGAGATACTGCATCTAAAACAAAACAGTGTTTGAGCTACAATAACTTTTGACTAAAAACACCTCTCAGCAGTGGGAGTACCCTTGTACTGAGGAGGATACGCCCTACAATTTAATTTTTACTATAAATTAAGTGCCACTATCCCTTAAATGGAGACATGTCTTTCAGCTTCAACAATTGTGTTACTATGTAAACAGTGCAATTATGGCCCTAGGTTCAAACATAAAACTGTAGCATTTATGGGGCAAACCAGCGACACTGCAGGGGACAAATTCAATTTGATTATATGACCTTGTAATCCTACTTAAGCCAGCATTCAATGCCTTAAACACCCCATTTAATAATCAGTGGAAGAGTTTATTTCTCTGCCATGGTGCAATTGGTTTGCTCCAGAATGACTCCACTTTTGAACACAAGGGCCTTTAGTCAATAAACATACCCTGAGCTCTATGGGAGAATGGATGATGAACAGATCCATATAATCCATCTGAAGATCCTTCAGGGATTTTTCCAGAGCTGGACGGACCAGGTTGGGTGCTTGAAACGTGCTCCAAAGCTGAAAAGCAGATTCAGACATCATAAGGAAATAGAGTTAGAGGGATGGACAGGACATGTCTCTCAAAACTAAATTTTGCCCTAATTACCTACTAGCAAAAACAGCTTTAATTTATAAAGAAGGTACAAAAGATTCTTGTTGCCCACATTCTAACATTTATCAACTATTTATTTACCCCAGTACCAAATTTCTTTAACCAAACACAGTTAATCATTTGTAAATCAATGGTACTGTAGACCTCCGAATCAAATATCTCCTAAAGAGGGACACTTGGGAGGTATTAGGGATCCATACCTCTCAAGTGTCCCTCTAATGGAAGTATTAGGGCTCCATACCTCCCAAGTGTCTCTCTTTAGGAGAAATTAGGGGTTCATAACTCCCAACTATACCTCTTTAGGAGATTTTAGGGCTCCATAACTTCAAAGTGTTCCTTTTAGGAGATATTAGGGATCCATACCTCCCAAGTGTCCCTCTTTGAGACCCATATCCCTCTGTACCTCTTTACCATCCTGGTGTCCCTGTTTTTAGGAGGTCAGACTGTGTGGTGTGTACACAGGGCCAGATATACGTTCTAGGCTCCCATAGGAATCCTTAGCTCCACCCATGGCAACACCAACACTCCCCCATGGCCGCACCCTGAGACCCATCCATAGTTTCCTGGCACAGTAAACATCCTTGGCCTATAACAAGCAAAGCCAAGAAGAGGCTTTTAACCTCTTGGTTGCTACAGAGATCACCAACATATTGTGAAGCAATGCACTGGAGATCTCTCTAGCATTCAAGGAGGTGAAATAATCAGGGTTATAGAACTGGCACAGGGAAACTGACATTTCTATGGCCGCACCCACAAGTCAGAATGTGGGTGTGACCAGCACAGCTGAGGCACCGCATATCAAAATTTGGATCTCTAGGCAGTTGATTACTCTGCCTATTGGGAAATCCAGCCATTTGTATATACCGTAAGATCTCAGGTATAATATGCACCTGTGTATAATACGCAGGTGTATATTATGCCTAAGATTTTAGGGGAAAACAACTATGTATAATACACACCCTTGTTTTCCCCTCTTAAGAAAAAAAATTAAGCCTGCCAGATCCCTTCCCTCCCTCCCCCAGTGCTATCTGCTGCTAAAATACCATTTACTTACGTCAAAATTCAAGTCACCGCATTTTCCCCATTAGCAGGCAAAATATAACAGATGTCAATATTTCCTGCGGACGGCATGCTTCCATTCGCCACCCGCTTCCTTCCAGCTACTGTATTGCCCTGTGAGGACCTTCAGATCCTCACAGGGCATTACCATTGGCTGGAGCCGGTAGGTCCTGAAGGAAGCGGGCGGCCAATGGAAGCATGCCACCCGCAGGGAATATTGACATCTGTTATATGTTGCCTGCTAATGGGGAAAATGCGGTGACTTGAACTTTGAAGTAAGTAAATGGTATTTTAGCAGCAGATAGCGCTGGGGGAGGGAGGGATGGGATCTGGCAGGCTTAATTTTTTTTATTTTAAAAAAATAAATAAATAAATAAAAATTAACACTCGGGTATAATACGCACCTCCCACTTCACATATGGTGAAGTGGAGTAAAATTGTGTATATTATACCCGAGATTTTACGGTAAGTATCACATTGCTCCACAGCCATAAAACTCTCAATAATGTTTTTTTTTAAACTTCAGTCTATTGGATTATAAATGGAGTCTGGGTAAATAGCATACTTTGGGTTTGCTTTAAATCATTTATCAGTTACACAAAGAGGTGTCAGTAGGTCGATGTAATGGATCAAAACAAAAGAAAACCGCACGTTCAAAACAGCCACAAAATGCCAGTAAAAACAATGAAACTTTATTGTGATTCAATATAAGAAGTACAAAACACCTTGACAGCATCCCTTTAGAGAGGTAGGGGAGAGGCTTCTGAGGTATTCATATTTAAACCAGCAGATGACAATCGGTGCCTCACAGATCAACGCGTTTCACGTTTAGCACACTTACTCATGACCTTGATGTAATGGACTCTTTGCCCATTATGGACATGTGGTATGTCTACTGTATGTTAACACAGTGTTACGTTCATTTACTTCCATTCATAGGTGTTCACTGTATTTTCACATGTTCCTAATTCAACAAGTAGGCAGCCTGCTGATTGGACACTACTCCTGGACTCTTGTCACTCCAATCCCCATTGGCTGGAGAATAAACCCTCCCACTTCCCAGGTTCAAAATGTAGATGTCTTCTGATTGGCCACTGCTTGTGCATCCTTTGTCACTCTGATCCCCATTGGCTGGAGTCCACTCTGTAGTTTTGTTTTTGTTAGGAATTCCAGCCTTATATATGCTTCCTGTGTACCCAAATAAATTTGTTGGATCCCAGTTCATCCTGTCTGGTGTTTGTTATTCCAGGAACAGTCTAAAGAGTTCCCTTTGACTCCCGTTCATCGGATTCAGCAGCAAGACCGGACTGGCTACCCTCCTTGTAATGGCATCACAGAGAGAGAAACCCGGCAACGACGGCCAGGGATTGACTGCATCACCCGATTCCCGTTACAGTCGTTAAATAACAAAAGTATATGCATCTCCCTGCAATCCCAGCCCCAGCAAAACCCCCTAAAATAAATAAATAAAAAAGTGTCCAACTTTGGCCATTTGAAACGTTGGATGGTATGGAATCGTCCAACAGGTTAAAGTGGACGTCTTACCCTATTAAATAAATTAATTTAAAAAAAAAAAAAAAAAAAAAGTTTTTTTTTTTTTTCTTCTTCATAGAATGAATATCTGCCTATGTTGTAACTGGCCATTTCCCAGTGACATAAATAATCTGAGACATGAACATTTAGGTCTTGGTGACACTGTGCCAGCTTCCTGCACTAAGTCAATAAATAAAATATAAATTACAATAAAATAATATAGATATTGATAGATTGAAAGGTACAGAGTGTGATTACTATGGCTTGAAACAAACATTAATGTGAGTTATTGCTGTGGAGCAATGTGAGACACTTCTATACACACCACACAGTCTGAGCTCATAAATAAATAAATAAAAAATGGGGAGGTATTTGAGTCCAAAGAGGCACCATGCTTCCTAAAGGGGGACACTTAGAAGGTATAGCATAGAAAGGCTTAATTCTAAAAAAATTGCCTAGCACAACATAGGCAGTTTTTAATTCTGTCTCGTTAACAAAAAAAAATTATATTATATATAGATAATAATAAAACCTTAGCTTACAGTGACAGATCAACTTTAATGTTGCTTCCCCATGTGACCCCATGGAATTATCCAATTACCTTTCCAGTGTAGAAAACGTCCTCTCTCTTCACTGTCCCATCTGCAATCTTCTCTTTTATTGCTCGTCCAACCTCCACCTCATTGCCGTAAATAAATGCAGAGTCAATATGACGATATCCAACATCGATGGCAACCTTTGTACCCTCCTCGGCCAGGCTCTTGGGATCCTAAAAATTCAGCATCATAAATGTAGAATTCATAATTAAGAGGACCATTGCACACAGGGTTAGCAAAGGAGCTTAAAATAAAGAGTATAGAATATATATTAAATGAAATTAAAAAAAAAAAACAACAAAAAAAAACAAACTAATTGTTTTATGAAAATACTTTGCTGTTAAACCTTTTCTCACACACACACACACACAAAATCCTGCAGTGCTAAGTGTGTTTTCAAACTTTTGTTGCAGTTTACACCCCTCCCACACTCGACAAAACAATATAACTGCAAGTGAAAAGTGTGCCTACCAGGTGTGCAGGCAGGGGACTAAGGTAGAATAACCATGGAGAAGAGGGTAGGGGCAAAGTCTTTATCAGATCAGCATGATTTACACTGTTGGCCTTGCCATTTCACCCAGAACCACTCATGGAACACAGACCCTGTTTATCACATGGAGCTTAGATGAGCAGGTGCCCACTGCCTAGGCTCCATTAACATAAGCCAGGTGCCCATTTTCTCCTAGATAGTTGCAGCATACCTGAATAGTGGCACCCTTCTGCTAACACATAGCCCCCAAAGTTCTCAGGGAGCAAACATTTCTGCTCCCAGACAGGCACTGGACCACTGGCACCTGCTTATCAGGTAGAGGTCATTATGTTCAGGAAAGTCATTGTAAATATATTTGACCATAAGGGATGGGGGAGCAGAGACATTTGCTCCAAAACAGACACCCCCTGTAGTTATCAAATTTACATTCAGGTAACAATGCCCTCTGCAGCCTGGTGATCATTGCGGGTGCATTATCCTAGAAATGAACCTACCTAGGTCTTCCCCACGGAGATCCAAAACCAAGTGACCAGTTCACCAATTTTAAACACTTGAGTGTCGGTTCTACACAACACATTGCAAAGCAATGCACTGTGCAGCCCTCTTGCAATCAAAGGGCTAAAATAATTCAGACAGTGAAGGATTGTGCTGGATCCAATGCAGGTCTGCAGTATGTACGTTTCTCAAGTGCCGTGCATTACAATGGTGATCTCGTCACATGTACTGAAGTTTATACAAACATTAATGTGAGCTTTATTGCTGTGGAGCAATGCGATACACTTACATACACACACACTACACAGTCTAATCTCCTAAAAAGAGGAATGCTGGGGAGCAGAGACACGGGGCATGGCATTTATATAAGGAGCATCTATATAAAAGCACACACACGCTCCTATGCGGTTGCAGAGTAAGCTTCAGAGTATCCTGCAAGCCTGTGACTACCCACCATGCCTACTGTCCCAGACATCAAACAGTCAATCAACCCCACCACTGATATTGGCCTCTCAAGCACTTGTTCAATACAGGGAGCTGGCCAGTTGCCACTCCATTAACCTATTCAGTGTGCGGCCTGATCTTCTGCCATAAGTGAGTTCCAAACAGTGGAGGTGAGGTATGCTTTTCTTCTGTATCTAAATAGAATTTCATGTGTACCCTATCCTGCCTGGCCCTCGATGTGTGTGCTCAGATTTCTGGAAGCTCCCAAAATACTTTGCACATCACAGGGTTATTGTATTCTGCCTGCTAGGGGTGGGAGTGCCTGTTCCAGATAGTTCATACAAGGTGACATACCGGAATATATATCTATACTGATTGTATCTCTCTTGCCACTAGTTATTCAGAGGGAGGAACCATGATGGCTACTCTTTTTGGCACATGAGGATATTCAGACAGGGTCCTCATATGCGTACAGATTAGAACAACATATGGCAGCCAACGACATCCCTGAGGACAAGCAGACAGCTGTTTTTCTCAAAGTGGTAGGAAGAAAATCATATTCAGTCTTACGGGAACCTATTGGCACCCCTAAAGCCTGGGGACAAGCCCATGAAAGATCTAATTGAGGCTCTGACAAACTTCTATCAGCCCCAACCTCTGGAAATAGCTGATTGCTTTAGATTTTACTCTCGAAAGCAATACCACTGCGATAATGTGCAAGTATACATGGTAAAATTAAGATGCTTTACAATAAAATTTGTTTGTGGCCTGCTAAATAAAGCCATTCAGAAACTGCTTGTGTCAGAAGAAACACTAGCAGACAAATCCTTTTTAGAAATTGCCGAACGTGACTTCGCTATTTACAAGCTTAGAACATAACCACTCCAGAAACGTTGGAAGGGACAACAGTTTTAAAATTGATCAGATGAAATGGGCAGGGTGGAAAGAACAGAGCACCTCAAGAAAGTGTTACCATTGCAGGGCTACTACCCGTGACCCCCATAAAAGTCTCTACAAAGATGAAGTCTGTTTCAGTTACTACAAGCGTGGGCATAAGAGAAAGGTTTGCAGTGCCACGTCACAGAGAGGTACATACAGGGGAAACAGAAGGGTGCCCTCTAATTTCCTACACTAACATTTAGAAACTGATGAACCATTTGAGGATGGAGATTGGTTAGCCCACTTAACAGTACACAATCTGAATAGCCCTGATGATAACATGTGAGTTGGGGTGACTAAATGGCCGGGAGGAGGTGATGGACTTGGACACAGGGTCAGCAGTGTCAGTGGTGACCCAACAACAAAGAGCTGGAACAGATCCCTTTACACCTGAAATCCACCTCCATGCGACACCGCACATACAGTGTACATGTGATCAGGCCTTTGGGGTATGCCTGGGTGACAGTAATGCACAAAAATGCGACTCATCGGGTTCAGTTATACATTGCGAAAGATGGCTGTCCTCCTCTGTTTGGTAGAGCGCAGATTAAAGTTGTGGGAATGTCTGACACACAAGTACTGAGCAAGAATATCCAGCCAGTTCACTCCTCCAGTCTACAAGGGTGGGTGACTGCCCTGCAACAGAAGTACAAGGATGTCTTTTCCCTGGATCTGGGCAAATTGAAAGGCACGTAGGCTCATTTAAAGATGCGCCAGGGAGCCACATCACGTTTTTGAAAAGCCCACACTGTTAAATTTGCGCTAAGGTGGAAAGTAAACCAACACGTTTGGAAGAGCAAGGAGTAATTTCCAAGGTGCCATGCAGTGAATGGGCATCCCAGATTTTTTTTTTTTTTGGTTACAGGAACAAAGAAGACAGAGGAAATGAACCTTTGTGGGGATTTTCGGATGGCGATCAACTAGAAGTTGAACAATATCAGTTACCCCATCTAGAGGAATTATTCTCTTCCTTGGCGAGAGGCCAGATGTTCACTAAACTGGATCTCCTGCATGCATATCGTCAGCTGGAAATGCATCCACATAGCCACAAATACCTCACCATTCCATCTGCTTCTAGGTCGCTGACCCAGGCAGGGAAGAACTATGCTCAGATCGATAAGGAGGCATTTGCCATAGTATGGACTTTACAGAAATGTACTATTTGTATGGTTGACATTTCACCCTCATTACAGAACACAAGTCACTGCTGGTGATCTTCAACCCATAAAAAGGAATCTCACCTACGGCATGTGCTTTACCTGGGTGCCTTCAACAACTCCACCCAATACAGGCCTCATGCACGCCATACCAATGCTGATGCTCTTTTTTCGCTTGCTGTTGAAACAATCCCCACCCCGGGGTTTCACATCTTCGACTGCACCAGCATTTATTTCAGATCATCATCATATTTGTTATATTACCATATGTACCTCACAGCAAATACACAGGCTACACAACTGGATGACATCCTGACTCAAGTGGTCCAGTTGTTCGCAACAGCTAGCCATCATCAGTTTCCCTGGCTTGCGGTCCCTACTGGAATAGGATACTTGAATTCAGCATCCTGGATAGTTCTCTTATGGGATTCTAGAGTCATTGTTCCCTCTACTCTGAGAGATACAACCCTGCGCATCTTGCCTAAAGGACATCCAGGAATTGTCAGGATAAAACAACAGTCCTGCACCTCCATCTGGTGGATGACTTTGGATGAGGATATTGAAGTGTGGGTGTAAGCATGTGCCGGATGTGCACAAACACGGAAACATCGACTGGAAGCTCCAGTGATTCCATGGGACTAGCCGCCGTGGTCATGGGGTCGACAACATTTAGACTTTGCTGATCCAATTTGGGGCAAGTCATATCTCATTCTGGTGGATTTCCACTCAAAGTAGCCGGAAATCTGACCTATGTCCTTCACATTTTTGTCCTGCCATGGCTTCTGGGGATGGACAATGGCCCTGAGTTTACTGCGTACACATCTGAAACTTACCTCCAGTCCATCGAAGTTCAACATCACACATCTGCTCCTTACCATCTGTCACTGAATGACCAAGCTGAGCATTTTGTCCAAACTTTCAAAGCAGCCCTGACTGTGGCCCCTACGACAGCAGACCTCTTGTACGCTTCCGGATTTCCTGACCTCGTATCGGACGACACCTCAGTCTGTGACTGGAGTGTCTCCTGCTTCCCTTCTGTTTGAAATTGGATCTGTTAAAGCATGATGTCCCTCAGAAGGTCCCCCGCCAGCTTCATTACTGTCCCGCTGGTGCTTGAGACTGCCTGTTTTCAGAAGGCAGACTGAGTATGGGCTTGCAGCTATCCAGGCCCTCAGAGATGGGTTGCAGGCGAGATAAGAGTTTTAGGGTCCCATACATATGTGGTGCAGACCACACAGGGCCTATTATGGAAGAGGCATATTGACCAATTGCATCCTGGACCCTCAACATCAAAACTGCCAGACTATTCCAGTACAGGGGAAGAGGACTCATGGATATCTGGACTGCACACTACTACTGCTCCCAGAGACCCTGAGCAGTCTGCAGCAACCAGTCCTCCTCAGACATTATCTTCTTTGATTCGCTTGACGGGGGTTCCTCGAGAATGTACTGTCCCAGCAGAAACTTCATGACCAGTCTGAACATATCATTCTCCAGTGCGATGGGAGCAAGAGGACGTTCTTCATAGCTGGTGACAACCTTGAAGAGGTATCAGTCTCTCTCTCCTACCTGTTTTTGTTGTACGTCTTGTGCTTTGTTTCAGGAAAGGGAGAGGTGTTGCTGTGCGGAGAGTCGGGGTATGGTGTTTTGCCTGGGAGCTGCTGGGACTTGTGGAAGTTCCAGTCATGGGTGGATGATGTCATGCATAGGAGAGTCTATATAAAAGCATACACATGCTCCTACGTGGTTGTTGAGTGGCATGGTTGCCTAGTAAGCATCAGAGTATCCTGCAATTCTTTGACAACTCTCCAAGCCTACTGTCCCAGATATCAAGCAGCCCAATCAACCCTGACCACTGCTATTGGTCTCTAAAGGACTTGTTCAATAAAGTAAGCTGGCCAGTTGCTGCTCCATTAACCTATTCAGTGTGTAGCCTGATCTTCTGTCATAAGCGAGTTCCAAAGACAACAAGATACACCAGAGTGGGAACGGGGGACTGCCCCTCCTACAGTGGGACACTTAGGAGGTATGTCCAAAGATAGTTAAGGAAAGTGGGGGGAGAGGAGGTGTTTTCCAACTCTTTATTTTGATCATGAAGGCTAGGGTACTTGCTTTGTGTTCTCAAAAGTCCCAGATCTCTGCAGGGATCCAATTGATTCAGAGCTCAAGAAGGAGAGGTTGTTCTGGATGTGCAACACAACAGAGCTGCATTTCTCTTTAAATATTTACCATTCTAATGAAAGCTAACACTAACCTTAAAGGAATAGTAATACTTTGTTTTAACTTTATTTTATGTTGTAGGCATTAAAAAAACATGAAGAACGATATAAGTCGTATCTCTCAAATCTTTAAGTTTTAAGAGATATTCACAAGCAAAGTTTTCCCCTCCCACCCCTTTTACCTAGTGTAAGCCATCTCTTCTCAGATGTGAATCTGGTTGTAAGACGAGACAGATAACAGCAGGGGACAATCTTCTTTGTATGAAAACAATGAAATCCCTACCCCCCTTGACAAGTTTTTCAGCTTTTTCCCTTATCTTAATTGAAGATTGTCCCTCTCTGCAGTCTACCTGGGCACCTCCCTTCTGATCTGGCTGAACAGGGGGGGGAGTACTTTGCTTGTGAATATCTCTTAAACCATAAAGGTTTGAGAGATAAGACTTTTATCGTTCATGTTTTTTTTAATGCCTACAAAATAAAATAAAGTTAAAATGAAGTATTACTATCCCTTTAAGGGGTTAAGATCCCAGTGAGGACCAGAAGGGTTTGCAGTGGATTTATTTGTAATGCATCGCACACCCCTACTGATCCTCAAGCTTTTGCACGTTATTCCCACATCTGTGGCCTAATAAGATCCCCCATCTCTCTTTAACCTGGGACACGTGAAATACCAGTAGGCTTTTACAACTCCGTACTGAAATGAAAGCAGCCCTGCAGAATGCATTTTCATAGGTGTTTCCAGTTAAAGGTGCGGTCTGATGATTTCATCCACCATGGACCTCAGAGGTTATTAGAGAAACCCTTTAAAAGGAATCTTTTCAAGGAATAGGTCTTACCCAAAATACAAGAGTCAAGAGCATTGTGAAGCAATGTTTAGACAACTCACCGGAACACAATGAGTTAAGATCATTTTCAAAAACACCAACACTTTACTCAGTGCTACACAAGGTTTAAAGACAGAAATACTAGCTTTTGTCCTGGTAAAATCCAGTTGAAGGACAACCATCTCCTGTTTAGTCTCCCTGGGAGCAGCAGGGGCATTTTAATGCATGGTAACCATGGGCATTTTTTTTTTTCAGAAAAAAACAGTTTAACCGCTTCCCGACCACTGACTTACCAGGACCATCAGGGCAGTCCAGCACTTAAGGACCAGTGACGGTCATGGCACGTCATAGAGTTCAGGGCTCCCGGTGCGGTTGCACGCTGCTCCAGAAGCCCTGAACCGAAAATTAAAATTTAAAAAAAAAAAAGCCTGTGGTCCTCAAGTGCCGGCCGTGAATACGCATGCCATTTCTTAAGGTGTCAATACTTTGGTCGGGTGAAAAGACAACTAAGAGGACACCTTATCACAATGTACAAGTATATGAGAGGTCAATACAAGGATCTCTCTGGTGAGCTATTTATTCCAAGGCCTGATCAGGTGACCAGGGGACACCCCTTGAGATTAGAGGAAAGGAGGTTTAGACTTCAGGCACATGTTTCAGACCATTCCAATGAAGGGATTCCGTGTAAGTAATGAGATCTCAGCACTTCTCAAGCGCCTCCATGTCGACCGACACAAATCTCCTGATGACAGCTTTACAGCTGTCAGTAGGAGAAATCAAACTTTAAACGCCCGTATCTCTTAAACCATAGCAGTTTGAGAGATATGTTTTTTTTGCATTTAGATCAGCTTTTTAAGCTCTTCTAAATGCAAAAAAACCTTTTTTTAGACATTACTAACACTTTAAATTAGGGACATTAAATAAAAATGCAGCAATTCACCGATTCCTGTGTAGTCCTGCAGAAGAATATTTAACAAGTGTCTTTGATGTAAAGTGACATGTGGTCACCTTTCCCACTGTGCACAGCTCAACTCAGAAGTATCTGCTCTCAGCCATAAACAGTGTATGTTATGCATGCAGCCTTCCAAACCAGACACAGGAGGTTAATGTGAACTTCACAGGTGGGAGTGCAAAGCAATGCGTTTGCCTACCCCTTTGGCACTCAAAGGGTTAAAAGAGGACATATGAAAAATGCCTGCTGCATTAATACATGGAACCATTGTAACCTAATAATTAACCGCTGGGGCCCAGCAGCGGACATTTTTCTTATCTGTCCTCTTTCAAAAGTTATGCACTAGCAACCTTATACATAGCAAAGCCATTTTGACACGTCATTCCTGCACGTCAGTCTCTTATCAGACTCACGCCCTACTCCGACCTTGGCTCTCCAGGACTTACAATGTAGCTTCATCACTGGCAGGTTTGCTACTAGGGAGCAGATATAGCACGGTCCGCAAGTATATATGGTGCTGTCTACGTCAGTGGGCCTCAATTCTTTTTGCTCAAGGCACCCCAAATACATATTTTGGAATTTTCAGGGCACCACTAAGATTTCATATGTAATTTGTCAAGGACTTATTGAAGGTAAAAAAGAATAAATATGAAAGGTTATTCTTAGGTCAGTTTCCTCACCCCCAGTGAATGGCTGATAGGAGGGCGAGCTGCACAGACCTTGCACTCAAATGGTTAAGTTCACATCACTCTTATTCTTAAAGGATCATAAAACCACTTTAACCCTTTGAGTGCCAGAGGGGTACACAACACATTGCAAGGTATTGCATACCCATCTGGCACTCAAAGGGTTAAGTTTATCCCTGCCTGAGCGCAGGTGAGCTAATCTGACTGTCACGCTTATGAGCCACATCTCCCATTGAAGCAAAGCACAATGACACACTTCCATGGGGCAGGGGCACACTTACCTTCTCGGGGGCATAGGTGCCAAATCCAATCACTGGCATCTTATGCCCATCATTGAGCAGTACACAGGAGTCTTTGTGCAGTGCCATGGTTAATCCGCCTTGACCAAGCCGTCCTGCAGTTCCAACATACAGACTTTCCCTCCCCAACCAGCTCTTTCCTGGGAGTTTTTTTTTTTTTTTTTTTTTTTTTTTTTTTTTTGTAAAGGGACATATCTGTTCCTCCTCTTTAACCCTTTCGCATCTTGCAGAATGTGGAGATCCCAGCTTTATTTCATCTGAAAAATACTTGTTCCTTACCTGTGACGGTGTATTTAACAACTGTGTTTGCTTAGGGTGCATTGTAAGATGTTATTTTGAGGATCTTAGCTATTTGAGTGCAAAGCAATGTGATACATACCTCTCTTGCACCCAAAGGGTTAAACGTGCATGCTGCTGTACTCCAGTCGCTGACATTCTTTCAGGTCAATAGAATGAATTAACCGGATGAGAGGAGGGAGGAGTTGGCTTTGCACTGGACTTTCCAAGAATGTAACAACAATATTTCACATTTTTCTTCCTGTTATCTAAAAGCAATTTGTTGCAGGTGCTTTGTGCTTCTTTCAGACATTGAGACCGATATGCCTAGTTCATAATGCTGATTTTGTTCCAACAACAACAGAATAGATACCTTTGTTTTCTCTGGGGCAAGATCATTTTCATTGGCGATCTTGTGTTGCTGCAACATCTTGCAATAAAGCTACTGCAACAAAAGTTGCCATTGTGAACTAGGCCATAGGGGGAATACATTAAAATTGTCAATGAAAAAGTTTAGGGTAATGTGTTGCTCTTAAAGGAATACTAATTCCTAGTCTGAGGGGGAACAAATTGTGGGGTTGATCCCCTCCAGGGGAGCTGCAGGAATGGGCTTGGGGACTTAAAAGGATAGTAACACTTAAAGGGCTAGTAACACTATGTACAAATAGCTATATTTATATATATATATAGGTAGAGAGATATAACAGAGGAAGCATCATGTGATCGACAAGCTTGTATGAAGCCACACACACCCATGGGCGGCAGTAAGGAGGAGTTATACATTCCTCCTCTATATTGCCATTCCCATTGGTGTAAGCATGGGGAGTGATTTTCACAGGAGTGGGCAGGGTGGGCGTCATTGTCCAGCGGCGTCACAATGGGAGGTGACACTAGCAAAGTATCTTGGCTTAGGCCTAGGGTGGCAGAAAAAAGCTGGCCCCACCGCCTGTCTCCACTGAATTGCAGATAGAGGTCTGTGCCTTCTCGGGTACAGACCTCTATATTCAGCTTCTTCACGCACAAATAATGCAGTGTGATAGGATATGACGTCATATCCTGGCGCACTGTATTATTGGGCAAATCTAGGAGCGTGAAGGAGCTGGACATGGGTACAGACCCCTTGCTTGAAACACTGAGCTCCACAGGGCATAAGTTTGTAATTCTTCACTTCTTCACCTGTTTGTTGATGTAAAGCGGGACACGTATGTGGGCAGGGCTGGCCCAGCACTTATTTGGAGGCCATTCCTTAAAATAAACAG
The DNA here is from genome assembly GCA_037306005.1 of Rhinophrynus dorsalis. Taxonomy (NCBI): domain Eukaryota; kingdom Metazoa; phylum Chordata; class Amphibia; order Anura; family Rhinophrynidae; genus Rhinophrynus; species Rhinophrynus dorsalis. Next base: position 32,682,771 of record CM074721.1, on the reverse strand, counting down.
AGGAGTGCGAACAGATGCCAGGGTTTACAGCAGCGTGGGCTGCCTCTTCACACCAGACTGCTTTTGACACCGTCTTTAGACTGCAAACATGGCACAACAAGGTAAGCGACAAGCAAGTAGCAATACTGGGAGGTGATTTGGTTACTGCTATCTTTGTCTGAGGGTATCTTAATGTAGGCTGGCACAGCAATGTGGTGGCAGGGCTTCAGGAGGGATGGCTGTCCTGGACCCAGGTCAGTAGGGGCACCATCTGTCACTTAAAAGATTTTCCTGTCTTCTATCACTGACGAGAGCAGGGATTTGGGCCTGTGTAAATGTGGTGCATTCTGCAGCAGTAACGTCACCTTGTACTTCTCCCCGATCACCTGCCCCGGCCCAAGCAGCAGGTTGCCACTAGCAGTAAATGCACAACCAGTGGCATCATGATACTGGACTCTGTGCAGTCTTGTGGTGGTGTGTGCAGAGGTAGCCACAGGGGACAGCAGGGATCAGAATATGAGACTGGAAAGGCAGGAGCATTGGGAAGCTGAGGATTCATTTGGGAGCAACATTCCACTAGATATCCCTTCCAGTAGTGGGGTGTCCTTTCCACCCCTATCCAAGGCCACTTATCCCCTGCTTTCTGATATCAACTACACAGATCTTTTGCAGCCTGGAATAAGTGCAATGGGTCTTGGGCAGTGCCATTGATAATCCAAGGAGACAATGTGAAGGTGGACAATGGGGCCCAATGTGGAGTTGGACAGTGGGACCAGAGTGAGTCTGGACATTGTGGTGGTGGACAGACTGCATGGAGGTGGTTGACAATATGGGCCAATGTGGAAGTGAACAATGGGGGCAAAAGTGGGGCTGGACATTATGGAGGTGGACAATGGGGGACAATGTGGAGGTGGTGGACAATGAGGGATAATGTGGAGTTAGACAGTGAGGACCAGAGTGGGGCTGGACATTTGTGGAGGTGGACAGACTGTGTGGAGGTGGTGGATAATGGGAGCCAACAAGGAGCTGGACAGTGGGGGCCAATTTGGAGTTGAAGAGTGGAACTGGACATTGTGGAAGTGGACAGACTGTGTGGAGGTGGTGGACAATGAGGGCCAATGTGAAGGTGGTGGACAATGTGGAGCTGGACAATGGGGGCCAGAGAAGGGCTGGACATTATGGTAGAGGACACACTGTGTGGAGGTGGTGGACAATGGGGGCCAATGTGGAGGCGGTGGGCAATGGGGGCCAATGTGGAGGTGGTGGACAGTGGGGGCCAATGTGGAGGTGGTGCACAGTGGAGGCCAATGTGGAGGTGGACAGTGTAGTGTGTGGAGGTGCACACTAATTTGCTACTATATTTGCTTGTTTATGCCCATTTAGTGCCCAGTCCAGATTAATATAGTGTGACATGGATGTTGATATTTAGAATAACTTGGGCCAAATTATTCTAAATGTCATCATTCACACCACAGTGTATAAATCTGGGCATCAAATAGGCACCCATACATGTGGAGTGACAAATCAGTTACACAATGTGACACTCTGCCATTGCCAAATGTACCAATATGTGTATAAAATGTCCCACTTTGGCATATATTGAGAATTATAATTGTTTTGTGAGAGGCAGTGAGGCACTGTGGTGGCATTGCTCTGTTGGTGGCATATAACAATTGCTGTGCTGGTGGCATATATGTGTTGCTATGGTTGTGACATAAAACTCTGCATTGCTTTGGTGATGGCATAACTCTGTATTGATGTTCTGGCCAAATAATTCTATTGCTCTAGTGGTGTTATATAACTCTGTATTGATGTTCTGGCAAAATAACTCTATTGCTCTAGTGGTGGTATATAACTCCTTATTGCTGCTCTGGCAAAATATCTATTGCTCTATTGGTGGTATATACCTCTGTATTGATGCTCTGGTTATAGCATATAACTGTACTGCTCTGGTGGTGGCATACACCTCTGTATTTATATTCTTGTGACATAACTGTATTGCTCTGGTGGTGGCATATAACTCGGTAATTATATGCTTGTGACATATAACTGTATTGCTGTGGTGGCATATAACTCTGTATTGCTCTGGTGGTGGCACATTACTCCATAGTACTATTTTAATTGATTATATTGACCCTAAAGGAGCAGTAGACTTTTTTTTATGAAAACACATATTTTACAGAGCATTACAAGGTCACTCCCATCGCTGTCAGATGTTTTATTAAAAAATTATAGCAGTTCAAATAATCAGGAAGTGAATTTACTGTGTTTACTTCCTGATAGTTCTAACTGACAGGAAGTGACAGGCAGTTTCTATCACATTCTATGGAGAACTGTATGTCTCTGACTTTTCTGACTTTCCTCTCCATTAGAAACTAACAGGAAATCTAATTAGAATTTGAACCCTAGAGGGCACTGCTAATGTAAAAAAAAAACATGGGTTTAAACTGTAATAACTCTGGAAATATAAATCTCTCAGCAGTGGGAGTACCCTTATTTTACTCAATAGGAAAATCCCTACAATATATATTTCTTCATAAAAAAAAGTTTACTGCTATTTTAACTATATGGTAGCTACAATTAAAAGAGAGTACTTGCACTTGTTCATATCTCTCAAACCGTTATGGTTTGAGAGATATAGGAAAATAAAGTTCTCTGGTCCCTCCCCTTTGTGCATGATGAGCTGTAAAGCTGTCAGAAGCAGATTCTGGTCTCTTGACCAGACGCAGCTTTTCAGCAGAGCTGATATAATGATATGTAAAGATAAATACTTCATTGGAACAGTCTACAACGTGTGATTGCAAACCAGGTACACGTTTAGACCGTTTTATTTATTTTTAGGTATCGCTATGTTGGAGTTTCTGTAGAGCCGCTGTCTGATCCAGGAACCAGAATCTGCTTCTAACATCTTTACAGTTCGTCATGCAGAAAGGGGAGGGACCAGAGAACTTTATTTTATTATATCTCTCAAACCATAACGGATTGAGAGATATGAATAAGTGCAAGTACTCTCTTTTAATTGTATCTACCATATAATGAATACTTTTTTTCTGACATTACTATCCATTTAAGTCTCATATAGGAGGGCATATAACACTGAACGATCCTCCTTATTGATGGGTAAGGGACTTAAGGGAGATGGATCGGATAGTAATGCTTTACCTGTATTTGTTTCTGATTTCAGTAGGGAGTTTAATGCTATTAAGGGCACAATTAATAAATATTTACCCATTCTTTTGGGGGATAGTAGGTTGAGACCAGTTGTGGAAGGCGGGATTAAATATGTGGCAAGGAAGGCGCCCACACTAGGTAATAAGCTGTCCCCGAGTCTTTTTCACTCTAAACCTAGGCTAACACCTACTTGGTTGAACACTAAGGGAATGTTTAAGTGTGGGGCGAGAAGGTGTCTCTCATGTTTATATGCGAAGGTTGGTATAGAATTTACTAGTTCAGTTACCAAGAAGATGTTTAGGGTTAGACAATATATTAATTGTCGTACCACCAATGTAGTTTATCTTGTGACATGTGCAGAGTGTGGTTCACAGTATGTGGGCAGGACTACCCGAGCTTTGAAGGAACGGATGCGAGAACACATTCTGCACATTAATAATAAGGATGTGACTAAACCGGTGGCACGACATTTTCTTACCTGTAATGGTGGAGATTTGAGGAAGTTCTCTTTTCAGGGAATTGAGAGGGTAGTAGCCCCAGAACGAGGAGGGGATATTAGAGTCCTACTTGACAATGTACAATGTGATAAGGTCTCCTCTTAGTCGTCTTTTCTCTAGAGTAAATAAACCAAGTTTGTTTAGTCGTTCCTCATATGTCAAGTCCTCCATTGCCTTAATTAATTTCGTTGCTCTCCGCTGTACCTAGTTCTAGTATATGATTTTTCAGAACTGGTGCCCAAAATTGCACTGCATACTCAAGGTGAGGTCTTACTAATGATTTGTACAATGGCAAAATAATGTTATCCACTCTTGCTTTGATGCCTCTTTTTGTGCAAGACAGGATTTTGTTTGCCTTTGCTACTGCTGTTTGACATTGGTCACTGTTTCCAAGTTTGTAGTTGACAAGGATACCCAGGACTTTCTCTAGCAACGAGTCCCCTAAAATGATTCCATTAAGTTCATAAGTAGCCTTGGGAATATTTCCTCTCAAATACATGACTTTACACTTCCCCACATTAAACTTCATATTCCATTTGTTTGCCCAATCTGCCATTTTATGTAAATCCCTCTTTAGAGAGCAAACATCCTGTTCTGAATTAATTACCCTGCATAATTTTTGTGTCATCTGCAAATATTGATATTTTCCTTTCTATATCTATTTCCAGGTCATTTATAAACATGTTAAAAAGCAGCGGACCTAATACTGAACCCTGAGGTACTCCACTGTCCACTTTAACTGTAATGGAGAATATTCCATTTACAACCATACACTGTTCCCTATCCTTCAACCAGTGTTGTATCCAATTGCAAAGGTTATCTCCTAGCCCTTATTTTATACACCAGCCTTCTGTGTGGCATTGTATCAAATGCCTTTGCAAAGTCTAGATATATTACATCAACTGACTTGCCATTATCAAGGTTGCTGCTTACTTCCTCATAGAAGCTGAAAAGGTTAGTTTGTCATGATCTATTCTTTATAAAACCATGTTTATTTTGTGGTGTAATCCTGAATATAGTCTCTTATTATCCCTTCTAGCAGTTTTCCCACTACAGAGGTCAAACTCACAGGTCTATAATTCCCAGGTTCTGTTTTATTTCCCTTCTTAAACAGAGGCACTACACTGGCTCTTTGCCAATCTTGTGGCACTGAGCATGTGGTGAGAGAATCTTTAAAGAGTAAATATAGGGGTTTTGTTAACACTGCACTGAGTTCCTTAAGAACCCTTGGATGTAAACAATCAAGACCCGGTGCTTTGTCAGTCTTAATTTTGTTCAGTCTTCCCATGACATCTTCTCGAATTAATTTATTTGTTACTTGCGGAGGCTCTTCTACCATTCCTTGCTCCCTTGTATATACTGATGCAAAGAAAGTGTTTAAAACATTGGCCTTTTCCTTATCCTCACTAATCAACTCACCCATCTCATTTTTGAATGGTCCAGTGCACTCCCTCTTAAGTTTTTGCTGTTTATATATTTGAAAATCTTTTTTGGATTAGTCTTGCTTTCCCTTGCAATTTGAGTTTCATTATCTATTTTTGCTACCTTAATTGCCTTTTTGCAATCTTTGTTGCACTCCCTGTATTTTAAGAAAGATTGTTCAGTCCCTTCAGACTTAACCCCTTAACGACCAGCAGCACAGGCACACGGTGGTCACTAAAGGACCACGGATCGTTTTTTTTAAATTTGTCGATCCGACTCAGGGCTCCCCGAACGGTGTGCAGCCGCACGGGGAGCCCTGAAATCCATGATGGTCCTGGTATGTCATGGGTCGTTCAGTCACTTTTACCCATGACGTGCCAGGACCATCAAGAGTCGTTAAGAGGTTAAATAGTTTGAATGCTTTTTTTCCTTGCCATTTCCTTATTTACATGTGCAGTTAACCACATTGGCTGTGACTCACGTCTTTTGCATTTGTTCCCCATATACTGTTGGGTACATTTCTGTAACCTAAATTTGAATTCTGACCATTTTTCCTGGGAATTTCTGCCTTTAAATAATGTATCCCAGTCTATGTGTTGCATTGAAGCCCTTAACAATTTGAAGTTAGCTTTTTTAAAATTAAGAGTTTTGGTCGAACCTCTACAGTTTTGCTTTGCCAGACAGATCTCAAATGTAACCATGTTGTGATCACTGTTTCCCAAATGTTCACTTACCTTAATATTGCATACCATTTCTGTGTTATTCGTTATCACTAGGTCCAATAAATTGTTATTTCTTGTCGGCACTTCCACCATTTGTGACATGTAGCTTTCCCGAAGTATGTTCACAAACCTGCTACCCTTAGCAATCTGACAGGTCTCATTTTTCCAGTTGATATCTGTACAATTAAAATCTCCCATAATTATAGTATGGCCAAGCTGGGCAGCTTTCCTCTATTGCAATAGCAGTTGGGCCTCAACATTGTCATCAATATTTGGTGGTTTGTAGCATATACCCATTAACACCTTTTTTTTTTTACCTTTTACACCTCATTTAGTCTCAGTTTCTACCCACAAGGACTCCTTATTTTGGCCAGTTTCCTCACTAATATCACCCCTCAAATTGGATTTAGCTCTGGTTTCAAATATAAACACAAACCTCTCCCTTTTAGGTGTTAGTGGAAGAGCAGGATCAGTGATACAAGTGAGGCTGAGGCAGGAAGAAGCCTGACAGTTAGGTAAGTGGGGAGCAAGGAGCAGTATCCCCACCTCCCTATTACGGTGACTTTGTGGTTGGATTTTTCACAGCAGGGTGGTTAGTCCTTGCCTGGTTTTTCAGATATCGATAACTGAAGCCCTTTGGAAGTTTTTGCCCCAGATTTAGGTCATGGATATGACATTATCCATTGAAGTTAAGGTGTCTAGCCAATGGGATCATTCCTTTGGTGTCAGGTATAAGATACTGAAGAATGCTGGGATTCTGTCATTAGCCCAGGCAATTTAGCCATGTTTGGTTCAAGTAATTTTATATTGGCAAGGACTGTCAGTTTTAAAAAAGAATTAAAATACTATGGTTAAAAAAATAATTATGTGAATGGAAGTATTTTAAATAAAGTTGTGGCCAGCTGCACCTCACTGAAGAGGCCCAAACAAGGCCGAAATGTACATCTGGGGTTAGCTGGTTTTTAACGTGCAGAGGGGACTTGCCCATCATTTTGGAACTGGACCGCCTTTATGGGTGGAATTAATTTAAAATGGAAATGGAAATTTCTCCTCTGTAATGGCACCAGACAGCTAAAATGTGATGCTCTTGAGTGGTGACTAGCCAGAGAGCAGGCAACTTTGCTTTTGTTCATGCTCAGAACCTCTCACATCTTTTGGCTTGTTGTCCCCAAGACATGTGTCGGTTTTTTTCTGGGAGGATCTTACCCTTTACCTAGGACACATTCCAACAACAAATTTCACAGAATAGATACCATTGTTTTCTCTGGGGCAAAATCATTTTCATTGGAGATATTGTGTTGCTGCAACATCTTCCAACAAAGCTACCGCAACAGAAGTTGCCATTGTGAACTAGGCCATAGGGGGAATACAAAAAATTGTAAATTACGATGTTAAGGGTAATGTCACTGTGTTGCTCTTAAAGAAATACTAATTCCTAGTCTAGAGGTTAAACAAAATGTGGGGTTGATCCCCTCAAGAGGAGCTGCAGAGAATAGTCTTGGGGACTTAAACTGATAGCAACACGTAATATGTACAAAGGTATGTATTGTAGGGCTTAGCATGAGTAAAATAAGGGAACGCCTAATGCTGATAGGTGTTTTAGTCAAAAGTTATTGCAGCTCAAACCTGAATTGTTTTTAGGTGCAATACTTCTATGGCCTGACATTTTACAGTGATGCTGTTGCTACACCATACTATGGAGATTTATGGTCAACTGACCACAGCTGTCTATAGAATGGTGTAACAACAGCTCCACTGTAACAGTTCAGGCCACCATGATACTGCACCTAAAATATTCAAGCTTGAGCTACAGTAACTTTTGAATAAAACATCTCTCAGCATTGGGAGTACCCTTGTTTTACTGAGGAAGATATCACCCCCTCAAAAAAAAATATAATATTTGTTTGCATTTTAAGGATTACATGCCTTTAAAGGGATAGTAATACTTCGTTTTATCTTTTTATTTTATTTTGTAGGCATTAAAAAAACATGAAGAACAATATAAGTCTTATCTCTCAAACCTTTATGGTTTGAGAGATATTCACAAGCAAAGTTTCCCCTCCCGCCCTTTTTACCTAGTGTAAGCCATCTCTTCTCAGAGGTGGAATCCAGTCCATAGACCAGACAGATAACAGCAGGGGACAATCTTCTTCCTATGAAAACAATGAAAGCCCTGTCCCCCTTGATAAGTTTATCAGGTTGTTCCCTTATCTTAATTGAAGATTGTCCCTCTCTGCAGTCTACCTGGGCACTTCCCTTCTGATCTGGCTGAGCAGTGTTATATCAGTAAAAGGGGCGGAAAGGGAGATACTTTATCATTCAATTACTCTTGAACTACAACTCTGACACAATTGAAACAACACTCTGCATGTCCAAATAATATGATGATTAATTAGAGCTGCTTTTATTATGAAACATTACTATCCCTTTAAAATGATAGTAATGCTTGAAATACAAAAATATATAAAGTTGCAAGGGTTATCCTGCTGATTAAAAACAAGGCTACTCCCACCAAGATGATTTATTCAAATGTCATTGCAGCTCAAACTTACATTTTTGGTTGCTGTACTTCCATGGCCTGACATTGTATGATGGTGCTGTTAAAACCATCTGTGGGCAGCTCTGGTAAGCAGATTCTCAGGAGTATGTTCAGAAAAATCTAATGTACTGAGGCTGATGTGTTTGAAGTCTAGTGTTGTTTTGTTTCTTTTGCATCTTTGTGCTTGGTGTCTATCACGGGAGGGCTGGCAATTTGTGGCCCAGGGGGCAAATACATTCAAGCGGCCCATTTCTATTATCGTTCCAGGCCACTATTCCAGCCCACACCCTTTTGTTAATATTAAAATTGGCATTAATGTTGTGACGGAAGTCACGTGATACCACAGAGCTTACAGTTGAAATGGGGCTACACTAGTGCTCTACTACAAAGCTTACAATTTAAGTAAAGCTTACCTAGTGATACCATAGAGCTTACAAGGGAAATGGTTTATGCTACTAGTTTAGGTCCATTTGGATTTTACCTCTGTGGTGTCGTTTATGTAGCTCCATTTCAATTGTAAGCTCTGTGGTATCACTAGTGTAGCTCCATTTACAGCAGGAATCGGGAGATTTAGTGAGGTGCAGTGACCTACCAGCCCAGACATATCACCAGCCCAGGGGGCAATTGCCCCCCTGCCCCCCAGGCCAGCCCTCCCCTGGTGTCTATTTGTGCCTCTGTACAATAAAACATTGCTTTTAATCCTTACATTAATTCTCTCAAAGTGTATGTGACCAATTTATTGTTGATGTGTTAGCTCAAAAGCAATGCTTACTACTAATATATTATATATTCCATACCTCCCCACCCTCTTTGAGACCCAAATCCCTTTTTCCCATCCTGGTGTCCCTCTTTGTAGGAGATCAGACTATGTGGTTTATATTTAAGTATATCACACTGCTCCACAGCAATAAATGTTTATACGTTAGTCTGTTTAATAAAATAATTTGTTCTTCTTCAAAACTATTTATTCAGCTACACAACGAGGTATTGGTAGGTCACAAAATAGCCTAAAAATTCTCCGTAATGCCCTCCCTCCAGTCGTTCTGCCAGCACCACCACCTGAAACAAAAGTGTCCCTCTTTGGCCATTTGAAATGTTGGGTGGTGTGATAGATTATAAAAATTCTCGGTAATGTCCCATCCACCATCCACACCCACAGCAACACCCCTTAAAATACATGTCCCTCTTTGTCAATTTGAAATGTTGGGAGGTATGATACTGCATAGTTTATCCAACTGAGCAAAACAAAGTTACTCCCACTGCTGAGAGGTGTTTTCTTGAAAGGTTTTTGCCGCTCAAACTTGCATTTTTGGGGTGCAGTTCCTACATGGCCTAAACTTTTATGGTGGCACTGTTGCATACCTCCCAACATTTCAAATGGCTAAAGAGGGGCACATCTGATTTAGGTGGCATTTCTGGGGGTGTGGCTGGTAGGTGGGGCATTTCCAAAAATGTTTAGGTTAGTTCTTGACCTATCTGCACCTCTTTGTTTAACTGATTAATTAGAACAAGACTAAATTATTTTAAATACACATATTCATTTATAAACACATAAATCAAAGATTAACAATACATTTATGTGAGTTTTATTGCTGTGGAGCAGTATGATACACACTACTCATTCTGATGTCCTAAAAAGAGGGACAAAAGGGTAGAAAAGAGTGACAGAGGGATTTGGGTCTCAAAGAGGGAATGTCCCTCCTAAAGAGGGACACTTGGGATGTATGCTGTTGCTACACCAATCTATGGACAGGCTCTAGTCAGTTGATCATTAACCTAAATAGGACGCAACAGTGCCACTGTAAAATTTTAATCTTAGAGGTACTGTACCCCCCAAAAAATGTACATTTGAGTTATAATACATTTTCAATAAAACATCTTTCAGCAGTGGCAGTGCCCTTGTTCTGCACATCAGGAGAAGGCCTGCAGTAGATATATTTTCCAATAGTAAGCATTACTGTCCCTTTAAAATGAAAAATCTTACAGACTGCCCTAACAAGTATTTGCATGATGCAATATATATATATATTTTACACACACACACCAGGAATATTGCTTGTGTGGTTAATAGGACAGTGAGGGTTATTCACTAAGGTGTCATAAAGAGGTGATAAAGTGGAGATGACCTTTCCAGTGATATCACTTCTCCAGTTCCTATGTTATTATCTGGAGCCAATTCACGAACATTCCTTACATTCTGGAGATCTTAGTGCATATACGCCACAGAATAACATAGGAACTGTCATCACCACTTTATCACACCTTAGTGCAGCGGTTCTCAACCTCTCTAGTGTCGCGACCCTTCGATAAAATTTCCCAAGTTGTGGAGACCCCTAACAGTAAAATTATTTTTGTTGCGCCTTCATTGCTGCAATTTTGCTACTGTTATGAATCGAAATATAAATATCTGATGGTATTAGGCGACCCCTGGCAAATCGTCATTCGACCCCCAAAGGGGTCCCGACCCACAGGTTGAGAACCACTGCCTTAGTAAATAACCCCCAAAGACTGCTTTAATGACTGGTTTGTTGAATTGTCAGTGCAGCCTTTTAGCACCAAAAGGTGTGCAATGCATTACAAAGCACTGTGTTACAAAACTCTCTATCAGGGACTATGTGTATGTGTGTTCATGGGGGGTGTGAGAGCACGCATGTGTATTGTCTAGCATTGTTGTTACATTAGAGGTCTGGCACCAAAAACCATCCCTTACAATTGTGCGTAAATTGTTGTGTCTACTGCGGATAGCATTTTTCCTAATGCATACAACGTTTGGCATATAGCGTTTGCAGTTTTGCTTTTAGCATTTTACATATGGTATTTGGTGTATAGGGTTTGGAGTATAGCATATGAATCCTTCAAAACTACACCAGTCTGGTCAGTGTGCTAGAGTCCACAAGATTCTCTGTCACAGTGAAATTATGTACAATGTTACAGAAAGCAATGGAACAGAATGACTTTGAATGCAGTTGTGCAATAGACTGATGGACCTTTAATAAGTGGACAGTGTCAGCATTAGAAGATTTAGGGCGGATTTAATAAGTTGAAGAGGCGCAATTCTAGGGTCAACCAACTGCCTCATGAAAAGGGAGTAATGGAAATCACCGATTATTTTAGTTGGGATTTAACCATTTGTATGACTGAGAGGTCTCCATCCACGGGAGGGCTGGCAACTTGTAGCCTGGGGGGCAAATACAATCAAGTGGTCCATTTCTATTATCATTCCAGCCCACTGTCCCAGCCCACGCTGCGTATCTTACAACGGAAATGGGGCTACACTTCTGATACTACAGAACTTACAGTTGAAAGGGAGATACACTCAGTGGTGTAACAATAGGGGTCGCACCTGCGACTGGGCCCGTCACTCTCAGGGGTCCGGCCGCCCCCTGCGACCCCCTCGCCACCCGCCCGCAGCACAGCTGACTTCCCGGCGGCCAGTGCTCGAGTAATGCAGAGCGCTGGGAGATGACATAATCTCCCAGCGCTCTGCATTACTAAGGACCGCGCGGGAGCATGTCACACACAACGCTAGACCACCAGGAGATAGGAGGACGAGGGTCAGTAGGGGCAATGTGGCGATGGGGGCATTGTGGAGATTGGGGGGAATTGTGGAGATTGGGGGGAAATGTGGAGCATGAGGGGCATTGTGATGGGGGCATTGTGGAGATTGGGGGGAAATGTGGAGAATGAGGGGCATTGTGGAGATTGGGGGGAAATGTGGAGAATGAGGGGCATTCTGATGGGGGCATTGTGGAAGGGGCAATGTGGAGGTGGCCAATGTGGTTAAGGGGGGCCAATGTGGTCGGAGGGGGGCCCGTGGCAATTCTTGCACCAGGGCCCCGTGGCTTCTAGTTACGCCTCTGGATACACTAGTGATACCACAGAGCTTACAAGGGAAATGAGTTATGCTGCTATTGTACCCCCATTTGGATTGTAGTTCTGTGTATCACTTCTCTATCTCCATTTCAGTTGTAAGCTCTGTGGTATCACTAGTGTAGCTCTATTTACAGCAGCAAGTGGGAGACTGAGTGAGGCAGTGACCCACTGGTCCAGACATATGACCGGCCCAGGGGGCAATTGCCCCCCTGCCCCCCAGGCCAGCCCTCCCCTGTCTCCAACTCATAGCAAATCAATGTGCTGGAGACCTAACATTCAAGGTGTTAAAAGCCCCCATTAAAATGAATAGGGATTTGTATATGTCCCTGTCCCTTTATGCACAAAAAAATTCAAAGGTTTAAACTTTTGAGTTCCCGAGGGGTACACAACGCATTGCAAAGCAATTCGCTGCGTATCCCTCTGGCACTCAAAGGGTTAAGAACCCACATAAAATCAACAGCAACTGAGACACATTTTCTACGATTCAGCTGCTTTTCCCCAGAATTGTTCCCCATCATCTTCCTGAATATGGCCTTTAGTGATGTACAAAGGGATCTTGGATCATCTCGGCCCACAGATATTCAGGGTGCGATTAGGCAGTGAATCCCGTCCTCCTAATATTCATCACTGAATGGATATTTGGGGTGGTCCTTAAACCTAAGGAGAAAATGAAACCTGGCAGCATCACATGGAACAAATAATTCCCTCTTATTAAACGGGGTTTTAATCCCTTCAATGTTAAAAGGTCTCCAACACGCAAAGCAAAACATGTGAGACCTCTAGAATGCAAAGGGTTAAGAGCCCCGTTTAAAAAGGGACCCATCACCTAAAAACTAACGATGATGGGCTCAATACTAGTAGGGCCATTAAAACAATCATTCTAGCAGAAATACCACCCAGCAAAAACATTGGTGCCAACAATCAACTCATTGGTTAGATTGAGTGGTGACATTACACACATCTGGATGGTGATTGGCTGGAAATTGGGGTTCATCCAGGGCACATTCTGTATCCTGTGTAATCCCACCTATCAGCCAATAGGAGCTGATCTGAATGGGAAGTGGACATATTAAAGCCAATCCCTGTTAACTGTATCCCCCTCATATGGGCAACAGCCCAAGCAAGGCTAAAAGTTTTTTATTTTCGTTAGTTTGTTTTTTACTTTTTAGAAGAGGGAGCGGTTTAAGGTTTTTGTTGGTTTCCACTGTCGAGGAGACTACAGAGGAGGACCAGGATTTCAGACACTGCTGGACCTCCAACATCAAGGTTAGAACTTCACATGGGAAGCAAATGGGAGGTGAAACGGGAGCTCTAAAACTGAATATGTTGATTTCCCTTTTTGGAGGGTGAAGGTTCGATTATTTGAGTGTTGGCACTATTATGTTTGCCAGGCAGTACTTGTTTGTGCCAGAATATTTTTTTTCAATGGCCCTACTAATATCAAGCCCCCCAGTGTGTACGTGCCATGTTTTTTTTACATGCTTAAACACTTCTAGATGTAATTAATTAAAGTTCTGAAATGTACAGCAGAAAAACGTATCCATTTAGCGTGTGCTCAGTGAGTCGCTCACTGGGTATGGCTTTCAATTCATTTTTAGTGGCCATTGTCTAAAATAAACACCCTGTTATTTTTCTTGTAGACAGACCATTGAATATTTAAAAGAGCAGTTTAGACCTCCATTAACACCAATTTATTTTATTTTAGGTTGTGGAATCGAATCAAATCCCATGTCTTCAAAATTTCGCTGTTTGAGTACAAGTGAGTCAAATGATTAAGACTCAGATTAACTAATTTGTGCACAAGCAGGGAAATTTTAAAGACCTGGCCTGTTAGATGCCCCGAGGAGAGGGATGGAAGCCACTTATCCAGCCGTCAAGGTGTAAAAATAAGTTCTAAAGATACTGAGAATTTTGGGAAATCTTTCAGTCTAGATTGGCAAATAGTTGACTAAAGATCCATTTCCTATACAATTAATTTAATAGGTGCTTGTCATAAAAAAATTCAAAAAAATCTTTGAAATCAGAGTTTTTTTTAAAGATTACATTTTACATAAAGTCTTTGATACTTACATGCCCATATCTAAATAACGTGCATTTTTGTTAAGTCCATCAAGGGTTTTCATGTCTTCAGCGCTTAGCTCAAAGTCAAATATCTAAAACATAAACAAAGTCAGGGTTGAGGGGGGAGTTTGGATCTTCCCGGATATTACTTTTAAGTGGATGTGATTGTCGGTTCGAGACCTAAATCCCAGCACTGCAATATTCACAACACTAAATCCCAGTACTGCAATATTCACAACACTAAATCCCAGTACTGCAATATTCACAACACTAAATCCCAGCACTGCAATATTCACAACACTAAATCCCAGTGCTGCAATATTCACAACACTAAATGCCAGCACTGCAATATTCACAACACTAAATCCCAGCACTGCAATATTCACAACACTAAATCCCAGTACTGCAATATTCACAACACTAAATCCCGGCACTGCAATATTCACAACACTAAATCCCAGCACTGCAATATTCACAACACTAAATCCCAGCACTGCAATATTCACAACACTAAATCCCAGTGCTGCAATATTCACAACACTAAATCCCAGCACTGCAATATTCACAACACTAAATCCCAGCACTGCAATATTCACAACACTAAATCCTAGCACTGCAATATTCACAACACTAAATCCCGGCACTGCAATATTCACAACACTAAATCCCAGCACTGCAATATTCACAACACTAAATCCCAGCACTGCAATATTCACAACACTAAATCCCAGTACTGCAATATTCACAACACTAAATCCCGGCACTGCAATATTCACAACACTAAATCCCAGCACTGCAATATTCACAACACTAAATCCCAGCACTGCAATATTCACAACACTAAATCCCAGTGCTGCAATATTCACAACACTAAATCCCAGCACTGCAATATTCACAACACTAAATCCCAGCACTGCAATATTCACAACACTAAATCCTAGCACTGCAATATTCACAACACTAAATCCCAGTGCTGCAATATTCACAACACTAAATCCCAGCACTGCAATATTCACAACACTAAATCCCAGCACTGCGATATTCACAACACTTTACAGAATGTAACTGTGGAGATATTGGCACATTCAGGTTTATGGGGATAGAGAGGGTACTTTCTATCCATTAAAGAACTGAGGGGAAATAGATTTTTCTGTTACAAACCTCCAATACCTGATTGATTAAAGTTGGAATTTTGTCATTATGTATTGTATATTTATAGATGCATTAGATCCTATTTTATTTACATTCTTCAATATGTACTGTAGTGGTTATATGATGTATAGAGTCTTTAGATCTCACCACTGCCAGCCTATATTCTGTTCACACAGTCAGGGATTGGAGTTTACCATTGGAGGCAAGCCCTGGGGTGTGTGGCAGAACATGCCAATTGCAGAGGCATTTTAAAGCATGGGCATACCTGGAGTTTTCCCCAGGGGCCTCACCTTGGGGTCCCGACATTCCCAATTTTACAGAAAAAAAATAATAATAAATAATAACTCTTGTGGTGTGGAGAAAGTGAGGTTGCGGCTGCTTTTCCTATGAATATGAATGTAAGAAAATGGAAGACTAAAAGTTAAACTTAAAGGGATAGTAATACTTAAAATGTAAAAAAATATATGATGTAGGGTTTATCCCTCTGAGTAAAACAAGTACTCCCACTGCTGAGAGATATTTTATTAAAAAATTATAACGGCTCAAACTTGAATGTTTTAGGTGCAATAACACAGTGGCCTGAAAATGTACAGTGGCGCTGTTTCTACACCATCCTATGGACAGCTCTGGTCTGTAGACCATAAATCTCCATAGGATGGTGTAGCAACAGCACCACTGTAAATTTTCAGGCCACTGAGATATTGCACCTAAAAAATTCAAGTTTGAGCCGTTATAATTTTTAATAAAATCTCTCTCAGCAGTAGGAGTACCCTTGTTTTATTCGGGGACATAAACCCGACGACATATATTTTTTTACATCTTAAGTATTACTATCCCTTTAAGATGAACCTAAATATTAACCTCTAAAGGTGGGAGCCTCAATTCATAATTCCACTGGAGGCCTCCCACCCTGATGAACTGAACTGGACCGATCCAAAAGGAGTAGTTTAATAGTCTGTTTTCGATTGGTTGTAACAGGAAGGTGGAGTGTGTCTCTTAAACCGGGCCTTTTAAACTTCCTGTTGTGAAAAACAGAGCTGGCCTTTGAGTTAGTGCTCTATGGTGTATGAAAAAGCATATGTCAGCTGCTGATGTATATTGATTATAAATGCAAAAATAAGCGTAAATTCCAAATCTACACACACTGTTGGCCCAATATCCTTTGAAACTGCATGGAAAGACTGCTTTGGAATTTCTACTTATTTTTCAGCTCAGGCAATCTGAATGCTTGGTGATACAGCATTATCCAAGCTAGCAACATAGCCTGCAATTGCTCCTGGTGTGACAATGCCATCCATGGGAGCCATTATGGTGGTGAAGCGAATGGCTGGCTCATGGAGAGGTCAGCCAAATGTTATTGGCTGACACCCACTTGAACTGGCCATTGATTGGATGGATGCAGTGAGTTCAGCAATACTCTCCCAAAGGCCAAGCTGATGAGTGTTGAATGCAGGAACGTATAAGGAAGGTGAATGAGGGATGAGAGACATGTATCAAAACTTGCCCGTATGAACAGCAGGATCCACAGCAATTAGAATGATCTTTGTGCTTTCAATGCAGTATAGAAAAAGCCTATGTGAATTAGGCCTTAACGAGATGGTAAAGACTTGCGTAATGAGTTAGGCAACCTTTTCCACTCCAACTGTTATCTACTATTTCTGTTGTTTGGGGGCAGATGTTGCATAGGGTTGACATATGCCCAAATAGGTCCTTTTAAAAGTGTGCCCTCCTGGAATTTTAAAGTATTCTGTAAATTGTCCTGAATTTCCATGTAGGAGGGAGCACAGGAACTTTATTTCACCTCTCGCTCTATTACATGTAGTAAGTGCTGGAAGCTTCCCTATAACTTGCAACTGTGTTTCTGCTGCTGCAGGTGCAGGAAAGTCCTCTGAGGGTGACATGTCAGACACACAGCCATCACTTGAGGCCAAAGCTGTCTACCTGGGGTTAGTGCCAATGCAGTTTTCTGCCCTACTGTGTTGCTGTGCCCAGTGTCTCTATTGGACCAGTACTGGTAAGTGAGTCACTAATTATTAGCAACACCAAGTCTCTTGCGTCTGCTGCCCATACCTGGGAACTCTCCAAATCTGCCCTGGAGACTCTGGTTTTTAAGGGACAATAGTTAATTCTTCGGCTGTGGTAAGTTTCCTAAGAAACATTGCCCACATCTCCTCCTTCCCACCCTGTTCCGCTCACTTCCCAGCCCAATACAGGGTAAGCCCCACCCACTAATTAAGTTCCACCCGCTTTGTGGTGTGAATCGTGTCATTAACATAAGCCTTGTTACAGCACATGAGCTCTATCCAGGAGCTCCAGAGGAGGAAGTTCCCAGGTATGTGGCTGCCCACCCCCCAGTCCACGCTAAAATGGTCTTGTGAGGTTCGCGGAGAAACTTCAGGTATCTCTTCACCTAATTTATAGACCACTGATTTGTAGAGTGATGCTTTTTCCCCAGGGCCAGATTCCCATCCCAGGCTCCCCAAAGCAAGGCACTCCAGGCGCCCCTTAGCTCCACCGATGACCACATGACCCCACTCCCAATCTCTTATCCTATTGGTTTCTAGAGAGATCTCCAATGCATTGAAGATCTCTATAGCATCCAATTAGTTAAATAATAGCCTGTAAAGGAGTATTAAACGGGCACAAGGATATTGAAATTGAGCTGGCCAAACCTACAATTCAGAATGTGGGTGTGGCCAGTACAGCTGAGGAGCCTATCAAAATTAAGAGCTCAAGGCAGTTGCCTACTCTGCCTATTTGGAAATTCTGCCCTGCTACCCCCCACACATGTATCCAGTGGGATTATCTAGCTGATATAGAAGAGTGTCCCTTATTTTAAAAGATTAGACATGGGATCCTTAAAATTGTAATCCAACAGCTGGAGTGCCAATGGCTGCCTATCCCTGGCTCACATCATGGCTCCTTAATGATATTGCATGCTTATTACCAGGGTCAGATTAACCCTTTGAGTTCTAGAGGGTTATCCAATGCATTGGATACCCCTTTGGCACTGAAAGGGTTGAACATACCAGGCGCTGCTAGAATAGAAGGAGGAAAAGAATCCCTTCTTTCCTTGCCTCTTTTTATACTCCTTCACAAACTAATCACATTTCATGTATAACATATATGTATATCCATGGTCTCTTACTAAACAGATAGTAATACTTATAATGTCTATCCCCCTGAGTAAAACAAGTGTATTCCCACTGCTTAAACTTGAAGTTTTTAGGTGCAGTCCCACAGTGGTCTGAAATTGTACAGTGGCGCTGTTGCTACACCATCCTATGGAGATTTATGGTCAGCTGACTTGAGCGGTCAATAGAATGGTGTAACAACAGCACCGCTGTACAAATTCAGGCCACTCTGATAGTGAACTAAAAAAAAAATATATCAAGTTTGAGCTGAAATAATCTTTAAAGCGGAACTACCATGTCACAAAATGTTTAGCTTAACTAAGTCCCCTTCTGGCGACTAGCTGCTTAGTAGTGCCAGTTACCAGAACTATTACCTGATTTAATAGATATATGCTTTATTCCCCAGCTGTCAGTAGCACGGAGCGTGGACATCTTGCACGCCTGCGCACGCCTGCGCTGTCAGTCCCTTTTAGAACCGATCAGCTCGTAGCAACGCCTCTTAGATATGGCTGGGATTGACAGCGCAGGCGCGCGGACGTCATTCTGGCAAGATGTCTGTGCTCCGTGCTACTGACAGCTGGGGAATAAAGCATATATCTATTAATCGGGTAATAATTCTGGCGACTAGCGCTACTAAGCAGCTAGTCGCTAGAAGGGGACTTAGTTAAGCTAAACATTTTGTAACATGGTAATTCCGCTTTAAATAAAACAACTTTGTCTATATCAATGAAGACTGTGCGCCTGGCAAAGACACGCAGGGACGGTAGTAAGTAGGAGGAATTCTCTTATATACCGAGGCTCCATAGGTCCATTCTGTCAGAGATTCTGTCATGACTGGAAAGAAATGATAACATTTTTAGAAAACCAGTATGGTTTTTCTGAATTTCTTCTTAAATCCTTATGTGTAGAAACAATGGGTCTTGGCCTCAATGTAGGAGGTGGAAATATCTAAACGACATGTATGGGGATTTACAACAAAGTTGTAGACGAAATGTCTAGAAGAGGCTCACTATCAGTATGTGACAGGTATTATGTTGTATGGCCACCTCCCCAGATTCCTCAATGTTGACAATGTATATAGTCCAGCTATTAATATATTCAGTTTTTAATATGGTATTGGTGCACCATCTTCAGGAATAATAGTAAAATTGCTACCAGAATTCCAAAATCTCAAAAGAATGGAATTTAAAGGGATAGTAATACTTCATTTTAACTTTATTTTATTTTGTAGGCATTAAAAAAATATGAAGAACGATATAAGTCTTATCTCTCAAATCTTTATGGTTTGAGAGATATTCACAAGCAAAGTTTCCTCTAGCAAAGTTTCCTCTCCCGCCCCTTTTACATAGTGTAAGCCATCTCTTCTCAGATGTGGAATGCAGTCCATAGACCAGACAGATAACAGCAGGGGACAATCTTCTTCCTATGAGAACAATGAAAGCCCTGCCCCCCTTGACAAGCTTTTCAGGTTTTTCCCTTATCTTAATTGAAGATTGTCACTCTCTTCAATCTACCTGGGCACCTCCCTTCTGCTCTGGCTGAGCAGTGTTACATCAGTAAAAGGGGCAGGAGGGGGATACTTTATCATTGAATTACTCTTGAACTACAACTCTGACAGAACTGAAATAACACTCTCCAAAGTCCAAATGCTATGATGATTAATTAGAGCTACTTTTATTACGAAACATTACTATCCCTTTAGGTTTTAACCAATCAGAGAGCCCAGAAAATTTAGGCTGACATCATATTATAATGATATGGCTCCTTATCCTATCAGAAGAGGAGGGGATGGGACTTTCTGATAAGAGAATTTTTACTTTAAAAGCTATTGATTTTCTATAGAACGCTCGGTTTGCTGACTTCCATAGGACATAAACATCCGCAGAGCAATCCATAGAATTCTAAGAGAATCCACTCCTCCTTGATTGTCTGGTGATTATATCTTTCTTAATATTAATTATGTATAAGTCCTAACAGTTATTGATACTTACAGAATACTATATGTGTGTTTCTGTAAAGGTTATAGAGCTTATATTTGATCTGGTGAACTATTTAATTAACCATAATCTGCTATTTCTCTTGGAATGTATTTCAAAGACTTTCTTTGTTGCATATGTGTTTGGGCCTACCTTTTGTACAGTGTGAAGGTTCTTTTGACCTCCCACTATACAAAAGAACACGCCATCTTGTGTTGGGCAACCATATAACTTATAATCTGTGGATTAACCCTTGAAGTGCTGTGTAGGTGTTATAAATAGGATTGCTTTTATCATTTTACAATAGATATACAGTAACTCAAGCCACTGACTGATCAGTCTGCCCCTGGTAAAACCTATAGGGTACTCCAAGGGTTAATCCACTTAGGAATATAGGATGCCACACCCAAGATGGAGACTTCTTTTGTCTAGTGTAATGTTTAAATAAACTTCTCACTGTACAAAAGTTTAGACCAAAAACACACACAAAGGAATCCAATGAAACACCACAAATTAAATAGACAAATAGCAGTTGAAGGGTTAAAAACCGAATTCAAAGAATTCCCCCAGATCAAATATTAGCTATAATAACCTTTCTAGAAACACAATATATTCTACAAATATCAATGACTATATTCACTAATATATAAACAAGGATAAATAGATCTCACTGCTATCACTATTTTATTATCTATCTGGCAAAATATAACAATTTACCAATGAATTAACGAATTCTGCTCAATTCAGAATTAATAGAGCCAATATAGCTTATTATAATTGGTCACAATTGGGTGGCCAGTCCGATTAAGACAAATTATAAGAAAAATTATGTTTCTTTAAATATAGAAGCAATGTATATTTGATTCTGAATTTTGCAGAATTAAACTAAGGAAATATATAGTTACCAGGCCAATATGTTTTTCTTAATCTTTAACCCTTAGAGTGCCAGAGGGGTACGTAACACATTGCTTTGCAATGCGTTTCGTACCTCTCTGGCACTCAAAGGGTTAACAGCCAGCCAGGTACACTTCAGGAAAACAAAGCCAGGAAACCAAGAGGAAAAAGCCCCTTCTCTCTCAAAACTTACATATTTATAATGTAAAATTACCCTTATCAGAATCTTCTCTGACTGGATAGAGATCCATCTCATGCAGTGACATCATCAGCATTATCTGATTGGATACTCTTAATCACTAATTTCCTTATGACATCACGCATATTATTATGGAAAAATTCCAATGCACTAGTAATGTATGTATGCCACCCTACCAGACTTTACCATATGGGAGTATATCTTCCTTTAGACTTGGCGTCTAGCACATAATCGTATATCCCCATAAATGACACTCAGTTATTTTTACCCCCTACCTTGAAACAAAGGGCCATTGTTTTAACATGAGATCATTTATACACATCTTAAAAACAGACTTTCAGAGAATTTGGTTTAAAATAAAAATTAACCTTCTCGTCCCCGTCATGGCAATGTCTGACAACGTAATTGATTATTTCAACCAATTCTTTACTGTGAAGTAGCATGTCAACACCTTGTATTGTGCAAGGTTCTTAAATTAATTGAATATTATTATTTTATCTATTTATGTGACGATATACAACCTAATTGGGTCTCCTGTTTAACCCTTTCATGTATATCATCAATAATTCATGGGGGCATGATTTTCACAGGAGTAGCTGGGGGGGGTGAAAATCTCTCCAAGGAATTGCAGGGCCTTCTATATACATCCAACTATACAGTGTACAAATTACACACTAGGCGGCTCATATACCTCTCCAGAGCTGTCTCTATCCCCACTATGCTGCTGTTACCTGGAAATTTTGTTTGATCCGAGCTGGTGTGAAACTCTTTGCTAGAACAACAATGCCTTGCTGCAGTAGATAGCGCTGTGCCACCTGGGCAGGGCTACGGCTGTGTTTTTTAGCATTTGCGTTTAGCACAGGATCTTCAAGGAGGACTGGAGAATTTTGGTCCACCCTAGAAAAGAAGCAAAAATGCAGTTTAGCAAGACCTGTAGCCTCTCATTAATAGGAAACATACCCATGGAATGAATGGTTCTTAATTTAATTCAAACAGAATGGCAGGCTTAGGTGGGTTTACAACTATACAGCAGTCAGTTATATCCATTTACAGATATATATATATATATATATATATATATATATATATATATATATATATATATTGGCCATTTCAACACTGTTGCATTTATAACCAAACATGGACATTTTAACATTGTCGCAATGTTTATATTATTCTCTGGCTCTAGCAATCCTGGACCACAATACTAAATGGGCATGTAAACACCATCAGGATAGCAAAACAGACAATGTCAGACATACAGTCCGCAGGTCCCATGTGACTCCCATCTTTCCCACCCACTAAATTCCCACACAATGCTTTTGGACTTCAATTGGATGAGGCAAATAGTTAACCCTTTAAGTGCCACAAGGGTAACCAACACATTGCTCTGCAATGCCCTGCGTACCCCTCTGGCACTCAAAGGGTTAAAAAAAAAAGAGAGAGAAACAGATGTGTTTGCAAGACATTGAAAAGAAATGCATTGCACACACTGGTGTTTAAAGTTTTAATACTGTGACAGGAGGAGAGGGGTAGGTATTTTGGTTTCATCAATGGACGTCTTAGAGAATGCTGCACTTTGCTTTTATGCAGTGACCATCTGCTGGCACGTGAGGTTCTACAGAGAGATCATGTTTCTGAGCCTGCCTTTAGCAACTCTCATGTTCATAGAAGTCCACTGAATAAAATCACAGTGCAGCATTAACGGAAGGGTCCATCGATCAACCCAAAATACCTGCCACTCTGTTCCTGTCAGTTTTAACCCTTTGAATGCCAGAAAGGTTTGCAGAGTCATCTATTTCTCTCCCCGTACCCTGCCTCTCACCCTCATTTGTCTTCTCTCTCGTGTCCTCTGTCTCTCACCCCCATCCCCTCTTGAGGAAGGACAGGAAGCACAGAGTTAAAGTGGAACTAACACCCCTACAACATGTAGCCTCAATTAGAGGGCTACAATCCATGATAACTCACTGTGTAATGACAGCGTCTTCCCCCCGGAAAAACACATTGCGCATGTCAGCACGGAGCCGATCGGCTCTCTTGTAACTCCCCCCGGCTACACGAAAACACCTACGTCATCAGCTTTAGATTCTCGGACCAGCAGGATAATCTAAAGCTGATGATGTAGGTGTTTTCGTGTAGCCGGGGGGAGTTACAGGAGAGCCGATTGGCTCTGTGCTGACATGCGCAATGTGCTTTTCTGGGGGAAGATGTCACCAGGTACTTTTTGGAAATAACGGATTACTCTTTAATAACATGTTTTTAAAAAACAAATAATTACACAGCGAGTTATCACGGATTGTAGCCCTCTAATTGAGGCTACATCTTGAAGGGGTGTTAGTTCCGCTTTAACAGTTGTAAAGATCTAATAATTAGTCTTGTTCATTCTAATATCATTGATCATCAGTGCAAGGTTCAACCCTTTTGGAGTTTAAGATGTGTCCCAAGCATTGTGAACCAATGGGTTGAACACCCCCCCTAGAATCCAAAGGGTTAACAGGAAGAAAGGGGAAGGAATAGGAGACTGCTTAAATATGCCAAACCAGAGAAATTCAGAGAAGGGTGAAAACATCAGAAATAACTATTTTTCTTTTGCAGGGTCTTTTAGGAGTGCCAAAGTTAAAGGTCCAATTTTTTTTTTTTTTTTTTTTGGAATCAAAGATGTGCTGTCCATTAACTATCCTACAGAACAAGTATTTTCACAAAGTGTCCTGTAACCCCCCCCCCCCCCAAAAAAAAGGAAATAAATCACCCAATAATAATAATACACACCAACATGCATAAATATCAAATATCTTAATTTTTACTGAAATAAATACAAATCCCTAACATACTAAAATTACAATAAAGTGTCCTGTGGAGTCCGTATATAATAGGAACTCTAGCCAACAGTCATTCATCAGCTATTCTAACAATATGTGCATGGTGGCCTCCCGACCGAGTAATATGTCTTTATGGCAAATGTGTAAAACTGCAAACCTATCCCGTCCTCTTGTCCTCAGAGCACCTCTAGTGGTGACCTGTGGTATAATCACCAAAATCAGCAAATGTTCTGGTGACTGGGATTTCCGCCTGCAAGTGGTCTCCCAGCTTGATCAGGGCTGTTTTGTTATAACAGAGGTTGAATGACTGTTGGCTAGAGTTATGATTTTTGATTTATTTCAGTATATATTCTTGCATTTGATATTTATGAATGTCAGTGTTATTATTTGAGGGTGATTATTTTTTTGGGGAGGTATTCATCTAGTTTGATTATAAAATCTAGCGCTCTCCCAACGTATTGCTGTAAGGTTTAGGGGTGCACAGTCTGTTAGGTTATGGTGTAGGTAAGGTTTGGGCGGTGCATTAGGGTTAGGCATAGGGGATCACTATCCATTAGATACAGTAGTTGGTAGGAGATATTTTACAAAGTGACATTTTAGTGCATTATTGTGATGCCCTCGATATATTAAATGTGCGGATTTGACGTGTGCTCTTACACGGGTGACATTACCATAGTAACGCTAGTACAGTTACTAGTTGTTCCTTACCATTTCTCATCTCTGCCTGAGCCCAGTACAAAGTATGCCACCAGCAGGATGTCCTGGGATTTGCAGAAATTTAGCAACTTTCTCTGATTCAGATAGATGTGACATTCCACCTGTGTTAGGAGGAAAACAGAAGGTGTCAGGCGTGTAAGGTTCCAACAGCTCAAGAAGGGGGTCAAGTAAGATAAAGTGGGTCCTCTAAGATCTAGATAAGAATTATACACAAAACTATTAAAGGTCAGATACCACAGTATATAAGCCTTGGTATGCATATGCATACCTGGCCTTCCACTGTTCTATGGACTCCAGTATTCCATGGACATCAGGATGAGAACCACTGGTCTGACACAATAATTGTAAATAGTGTTCGCATCGTTATAATTTGTTACCTCAATGTACAACACTACAGGATATGCTGGAATCCCAGATAATATTAATATACAGCAAAATGATGGATCCAACAGGAACATCATGTAATAAGAGTTACCTGGTTGCAGACTGGTTTGTACTTCAGTCCAGGCATATTAAGAATCAGTTCCAGCTGCCGTCAGTTAAAATTGGAGACTCCGATGGATTTGGCCAGCCCAGCATCTTTACATTCTTCCATAGCCTAAATTCAAACATATATAATAATCCCTTTATTTACCATCCAGCTCCTCTATTCACTGATTTCTCATATCATGAAATCTGTCCCAGTTAGTCATTCTTGTCCATATTTATAAAGGCAAAGTGTGGTTAAAGCAACTTCACCTAGTGGAGATATAAAAATTCCCACATTCCCATGCATTTCAAGGGGTTTTTAAACCCTTGAAATGCAACAGATCTCCAATGCATTGGAGGTCTTTCTAGCATTTAATGGGTTAAAAGATCAATTAAGAGGAATTTTTATTTTTCCCTTATGGTGCAGTTGGTTTATTCCTGAATAACTCTACTTTGCTTTTATAAATATGGGCCATTCTAATCCCATACAAGACTACATTAACTCAGTGGCAGGTTTTCCAGTCCATAACAAGTATATGTTACAAAAACATCCCCAGTCCATAACTAGTACATGTTACAAGTATAACATTCTCTGTCAATAACAAGTATACATTACAAGTAGAACATTCCCAGTCCATAACAAGTACAGGTTACAAGTAGAACATTCCCAGTCCATAACAAGTACATGTTACAAGTAGAACATTCCCAGTCCATAACAAGTACATGTTACAAGTAGAACATTTCCAGTCCATAACAAGTACGTGTTACAAGTAGAACATTCCCAGTCCATAACAAGTATGCATAACAAGTACAATATCCCCAGTCCATAACAAGTATATGTTACAAAAACATCCCCAGTCCATAACTAGTACATGTTACAAATATAACATTCGCAGTCAATAACAAGTATACAAGTAGAACATTCCCAGTCCATAACAAGTGCACGTTACAAGTAGAACATTCCCAGTCCATAACAGGTACACGTTACAAGTAGAACATTCCCAGTCCATAACAAGTATACATTACAAGTACAATATCCCCAGTCCATAACAAGTACAAGTTACAAGTAGCATGTTATAAGTAGAACATTCCCAGGTCATAACAAGTACACGTTACAAGTAGAACATCCCCAGTCCATAACAAGTACATGTTACAAGTACAACATCCCCAGTCCATAACAAGTACAAGTTACAAGTAGCATGTTATAAGTAGAACATTCCCAGGTCATAACAAGTACACGTTACAAGTATAACATTCCCAGTCCATAACAAGTACACGTTACAAGCAGAACATTCCCAGTCCATAACAAGTACATGTTACAAGTAGAACATCCACAGTCCATAACAAGTACACGTTACAAGCAGAACATTCCCAGTCCATAACAAGTACATGTTACAAGTACAATATCCCCAGTCCATAACAAGTACAAGTTACAAGTAGCATGTTATAAGTAGAACATTCCCAGGTCATAACAAGTACACGTTACAAGTATAACATTCCCAGTCCATAACAAGTACACGTTACAAGTAGAACATTCCCAGTCCATAACAAGTACATGTTACAAGTACAACATCCCCAGTCCATAACAAGTATAAGTTACAAGTAGAACATCCCCAGTCCATAACAAGTACACGTTACAAGCAGAACATTCCCAGTCCATAACAAGTACATGTTACAAGTAGAACATCCATAGTCCATAACAAGTACACGTTACAAGCAGAACATTCCCAGTCCATAACAAGTACATGTTACAAGTAGAACATCCACAGTCCATAACAAGTACACGTTACAAGCAGAACATTCCCAGTCCATAACAAGTACATGTTACAAGTAGAACATTCCCAGTCCATAACAAGTACATGTTACAAGTAGAACATTTCCAGTCCATAACAAGTACGTGTTACAAGTAGAACATTCCCAGTCCATAACAAGTATACATAACAAGTACAATATCCCCAGTCCATAACAAGTATACATAACAAGTACAATATCCCCAGTCCATAACAAGTATACGTTACAAAAACATCCCCAGTCCATAACTAGTACATGTTACAAGTATAACATTCGCAGTCAATAACAAGTATACAAGTAGAACATTCCCAGTCCATAACAGGTACACGTTACAAGTAGAACATTCCCAGTCCATAACAAGTATACATTACAAGTACAATATCCCCAGTCCATAACAAGTATACGTTAAAAGTAGAACATCCCCAGTCCATAACAAGTACAAGTTACAAGTAGCATGTTATAAGTAGAACATTCCCAGGTCATAACAAGTACATGTTATAAGTAGAACATTCCCAGGTCATAACAAGTACACGTTACAAGTAGAACATTCCCAGTCCATAACAAGCATAAGTTTCAAGTAGAACATCCCCAGTCCATAACAAGTATACGTTACAAGTACAACATTCCCAGTCCATAACAAGTCTACATTACAAGCAGAACATTCCCAGTCCATAACAAGTATACGTTACAAGTATAACATCCCCAGTCCATAACAAGTATAAGTTACAAGTAGAACATCCCCAGTCCATAACAAGTATAAGTTACAAGTAGAACATCCCCAGTCCATAACAAGTACACGTTACAAGCAGAACATTACCAGTCCATAACAAGTACATGTTACAAGTAGAACATTCCCAGTCCATAACAAGTACATGTTACAAGTAGAACATCCCCAGTCCATAACAAGTACACGTTACAAGCAGAACATTCCCAGTCCATAACAAGTACACGTTACAAGCAGAACATTCCCAGTCCATAACAAGTACACATTACAAGCAGAACATTCCCAGTCCATAACAAGTACATGTTACAAGTAGAACATTCCCAGTCCATAACAAGTGCACGTTACAAGTAGAACATTCCCAGTCCATAACAAGTACACGTTACAAGTAGAACAGTAGAGAGATGCTGTAAGGAGTGATAAAGAGGTGATGACTTCTCCAGTGATATCACTTCTCCAGTTCCTATGTTATTCAGTAGAGACTATGAAATAAGATCTCCAAACTTAGAGAAATCTTGCATAGGCTTCATATAAGAACATAGGAATTGGAGAAGTGATATCACTGGAGAAGTTATCTCCACTTTATCACCTCTTTATCTTGCCCCCCCATCCTGTCATACATGTGTCTGTATGTTCAAAAGAAAAGTGGAAGGGATCTGGGGCAAACCATTTGCACTATACGGGAGAATTTAAAATTCCCTCTGATTCAAGCATTCAAGGACTTAAAATCGATGGGAATTTATTTTAGTGTTCAGTTCTCCCCTATAGTGCAAATGGTTTGTTCCAGATCTCCTCCTCTTTTCTTTTGAACATATGGCCCTTAGAACCCCATATCAAAAGAAAATGGTGTTAAAATATAATTTTTAATGTCAAAATATTTGATGATTTGATTTTTTGCAAATATATTTGCATCAGACGTTATGTTTTTTTTGGTAATCCACAGTCTGCAGGTAGGTGGCGCAAACATCATTGGAAGTGGAATGAAGAAAATAAGTGAATGGCCTATTTAAGCCAAGTACACAAGAGCGCATTATGCATTAAAGGGATAGTAATGTTTCACAAAAACAGCAGCTCCAATTATTCTTCACTAGTTGAAGAGCCTGTTACACGGGCCACAGTGCCACTGGCAGCTGGTCGCGGGGCAGTCATGCGCAGTAGAGACTGCCCACGCCGCAGCTGATACAGAGCTGGACACGCGGCGCGCGCAGTCTCTACTGCGCATGACTGCTGCGTGGGCAGTCTCTACTGCGCATGACTGCGGCGTTACACACGTTTTAGTGAATTATTATATAGGATAGTATTTGGGCCATGGAGAGTGTTATTTCAATACTGTCAGAGTTGTGGTTCAAGAGTAATTGAATGATAAAGTTTCCCCTCCCGCCCTTTTTACCTAGTGTAAGCCATCTCTTCTCAGATGTGGAATGCAGTCCATAGACCAGACAGATAACAGAAGGGGACAATCTTCTTCCTATGAGAACAATGAAAACCCTGCCCCCCTTGACAAGTTTTTCAGGTTTTTCCCTTATCTTAATTGAAGATTGTCCCTCTCTGCAGTCTACCTGGGCACCTCCCTTCTGATCTGACTGAGCAGTGTTACATCAGTAAAAGGGTTGGGAGGGGGATACTTTGTCATTGAATTACTCTTGAACTACAACTCTGACAGAACTGAAATAACACTCTCCAAAGTCCAAATACTATGATGATTAATTAGAGCTGCTTTTATTGTGAAACATTACTATCCCTTTAAAAAACAGATGAGTTATTCTGGAGCAAACCAACTGCACATTAGAGGATAAATGTATTAGCAGTGCTTTTAATCATTTGCGTGCCACAGAGATATCTAATGCATTGCAACGTAATACATTGGATACCATTCTGACACTGAAAAAGTTAAAACAGTGGCAGCCAAACCTGGTTCTCAAGAGTTACTAACAGAACATGTTTTCAGGAGATCCGGGAATGAGAACAGGTGGGTCAGTTAAAGTGACTGAGCCACTGATTAGTCCATGTGTGCTCCAGCTGGGATCTCTGAAAATCACGCACTGGTTGGCTACTCCTGGTTTAACCCCTGAAGGACCGGGGGTGAGCAATGCATTCTGGGATGGCAGAGCGGCATACAGAATTACATGAGAAGCCAGGACCGTCCTTAACAGACATCCACCGATGATGGTCCAGCAAGCAACGGAAATAGTCTGCACCACTTTTTCCTGCACCCAGAACAAGGGACCTACCTTCCATGTATCTCGAATATCCGAGTTGTGATAAATAACTTTTCCGTTTTCATCCTTCGGGAAGGGATCATCACCAGGCTTGTGTGTGAAAGGAAGAGAATAGGATTAAAATGTAGTTCCCATCACAGGCTACGTTTTAAATCCTTTGAGTGCCAGAGTGGTGTTCAACTCATTGTGAGACAATGCGTTGGATATCTCTCTGACACTCAAAGGGGTTAAATATGATTCAACCAGCAATCTCGCAACTGCTAGACTAGACATCCCAATATTTGCTGTTACATTTCCAGCCATTGAGATAATGCATCTAAAAAGGAGTTGTTTGAGCTGCAATAACTTTTAAATAAACACCTCTCGGCAGTGGGAGTACAATTTTTGTACTGAGGAGGGTACCCCCTACAATATAATTTTTTACTTTTAATTAAGTGCAACTATACCTTAAAGCTAGGGTTGCCACCTTTTTTAAAAAAACATACCGGCCATGGCATTCTCTCCATAGACTTAACATTGGACAGAAGCCAATTTTTTACCGGCCTGCCAGTAAAATACCGGCTGGGTAGCAACCCTACTTAAAGGGATAGTAATGTCAGAAAAAAAGTATTAACTATATGGTAGATACGAATAAGTAATCTCTCTTAATTGTATCTTTCAAACCATTCCATATAGGAAAATAAAGTTCTCTGGTCCCTCCCCGAGCTGTAAAGCTGTCAGAAGCAGATTCTGGTCGCTTGACCAGATGCAGCTCTTCAGCAGCACCGATATAACAATATATAAAGAGAAATACTTCATTTAGAACAGTGCCTGGTTTGCAAGCTCACTTTGTAGACTGTTACAAAGAAGTATTTATTTCTAAATAGCGTGATTTCAAGACATAGTAATACTTGAAAATAATTGTATTTTATATTGTAGCACTTAAAAAAACATGAAAAATGATATAAGTCTTTATGGTTTGGGAGATAAGACTTATATCATTTTTCATGTTTTTTTAAGTGCTACAATATAAAATAAACTTATTTTCAAGTATTACTAGCCCTTTCAGCTCTGCTGAAGAGCCTCTGTCTGGTCAAATGACTGGAATCTGCAGCTGTCAGCTAGATGGCAGACTTGAGTAAAACAGCCAGGAAAAGGTAACTTTAGCAACTTATATCTCTGAAACCATAAATGTTTGAGAGATAAGACTTACATTGATTTTAACCTTTTTTTAATGTCTACAATATTAAATCAACATAAAATTAACCATTACCTTCCCTTTAAATGGAGACATGTCTTTCAGCCTCAACAATCGTGTTGCTACGTAAACAATGCAATTATGGCCCTAGGTTCAAGAATAAAACTGTAGTAGTTCTGGCGCAAACCAGTGACATTGTAGGGGAAAAAAACAATGGCCTTGTAATCCCTTGAATGCCAGCATTCAATGCCTTAAACACCCTATTTAATAATCAGTGGGAGAGTTTATTTCTCACCTATGTTGCAATTGATTTGCTCCAGAATTACTCCACTTTTGAACAATGGGGCCCTTAGTCAACAAACATACCTTGAGCTCCAAGGGAGAATGGATGATGAACAGATCCATATAATCCAACTGAAGGTCCTTCAGGGATTTTTCCAGACATGTACGAACCAGGTTGGGCACATGAAATGTGTTAAAAAGCTGAAAAGCAGATTAAGACACCATAAGGAAATAGAGAGTTAGTGAGATGGACAGGATTTGTCCCTCAAATTTTGGACACATTACTTGCCAGCAAAAACAAATGTATTTTATAAAGAAGGTCCAAAGGATTCTTTTTGCTCACATTCTAGCGTTTGTCAACTATTTATCTACCCCAGCCCCCAAAATCTTTAACCAAGCATGGTTCATCCTTTGTATATCAATGTGTTGTAGACCTCTGAATCACATACCTCCCAAGTGTCCCTCTTTAAGAGCTATTAGGGGTCCATACCTCCCAAGTGTCCCTCTTTAGGAGATATTAGGGTGTCCATACCTCCAAAGTGTTCCTCTTTAGGAGATATTAGGGGTCTGTATCACCCAAGTGTCCATCTTTAGGAGATATTAGGGGTCTGTATCTCCCAAGTGTCCCTCTTTAGGAGATATTAGGGCTCTATACCTTCCTAGTGTCCCTCTTTAGGAGATATTAGGGGTCCATACCTCCCAAGTGTCACTCTTTAGGAGATATTAGGGGTCTG
The DNA here is from genome assembly GCA_037306005.1 of Rhinophrynus dorsalis. Classification (NCBI taxonomy): domain Eukaryota; kingdom Metazoa; phylum Chordata; class Amphibia; order Anura; family Rhinophrynidae; genus Rhinophrynus; species Rhinophrynus dorsalis. The sequence continues at coordinate 32,650,224 of CM074721.1, read as the reverse complement.
TATCTCCCAAGTGTCCATCTTTAGGAGATATTAGGGGTCTGTATCTCCCAAGTGTCCCTCTTTAGGAGATATTAGGGGTCCATACCTCCCAAGTGTCCCTCTTTAGGAGATATTAGGGGTCTGTATCTCCCAAGTGTCCCTCTTTAGGAGATATTAGGGCTCTATACCTTCCTAGTGTCCCTCTTTAGGGGATATTAGTGCTCCATACCTCTCAAGTGTCCCTCTTTGAGACCCAAATAGCTGAGTCCCCCTTTCCCATCCTGGTGTGCCTCTTTTTAGGAGATCAGACTGTGTGTTGTCTATATACAGAACCTGATTTACATTCCAGGCTCCCCTAGGGACCCTTAGCTCCACCCATGGCAACACCCACATTCCTTGCTTGCTAACACCCAAAGACCCACCTATGGTTTCCTGGCACGGAAACCACCCTTGGCCTATAACAAACAAAGCCAAAAAAATACTTTTATCCTATTTGTTGCTATAGAGACCACTAATGTATTGAGAACCAATGCATTTGAGATCTTTCTAGAATCCACAAGAAAAAGCTTGTTCATTATACATCCTCATGTGTATGTATTGGCTCGTCGCTCTGATCCCCACTGGCTGGATATCTGTGCGTCAAGATTAAACTGTCCTTTGTGTTCTCTCCAATCCTCCCTCTCCCTAGGTTCCAAATGTAGGAGGTCTTCTGACTGGCCTACACTTGTGCATCCTTTTTCACTCCGATCCCCATTGACGGGAGACAGTGGAGAAATTTCCTTGGTCGCAGGGGTCTCCACCGCGACTGGGCCTGTCACTCCAAGGGGCCCGGCCACTCAGTTGACCCCTGCTGAGACCACGGCACACACAATGCGCATTCTTCTGCCCTCTGGTCCGCACGCATTAGCAGCCAGGGAACTCAATGAAGCGAGTTCCTTGACTGCACTGCACAGGATAGGGGAAACAGAAGCAGAGCTCATGAGAAGTACAGAGCTGCTCTGTCCGGCCGTCGCCATTCAAGAGGAATCTATTTCTGGCTGGGGTGAACAGACTGCTCTGCTCAGCCTCAGAGTCACAGTCACTGCTGCTGAGGTGGGAATTGGGATGGGAAATGTGGAAGTAGACAATGGGGGCATTGTGGAGTTGGCTTAGGCTAATGTGGAGGTGGCTAATGTGGAGGTGCTGGACAATGGGGCATACAATGTGGAAGTGGACAGTGGGGCCAATGTGGACATGGCCAATGTGGATGTGGCCAATGGGAACCAATGTGGACATGGCCAATGTGGAGGTGGCCAATGGGGGCATTGTGGATGTGGCCTATGTGGAGGTGGCCAATGTAGAAGTAGACAATGGGGGCATTGTGGAGGGGGACAATGGTGGCAATGTGGAGGTGGACAATCTGGAAAGGTGGACAATGGGAGTGAATGGGGAGGTGGCCAGTGTGGAGGTGGACAATGGGAGCCAGTGTGGAGGTGGCCAATGTGGAGATGGACAATGGGGCCAATGTAGAGGTGGTCAGTGTGGCAATGTGGAAGTAGACAATGGGGGCATTGTGGAGGTGGTTAATGTGGAGGTGGGCAATGGTTTCTAGTTATGCCTCTGGCTGGAGTTTGGAGTGGCAAGATTAAAGTGTTATTTTGTTTTTGTTAGGAATTCCAGCCCTATATATGCTTCCTGTGTTCCCATATCCAGTTGTTGGAACCCTGTTCATCCCATCTGGTGTGTGTTATTGAAGGAATGGTCTAAAGAGTAGTCCCCTTTAACTCCCATTCACTGGATTCAGCAGCTGGACCAGCTACCCTCCTTGTAGCCGCATCACAGAGAGAAGCCAGGCAACAATGGCCAGGGATCAACTGCATTGCATGGGTCCCACTACAATCATAAAATAACAAATCATTAATGCCTCTCCCTGCAGCCCCACCCCAGCAACACCATAAATCGGGGCTGTCCAAGTTCAGTTCTCAATGGCCACCAACAGACCAGGATGTAAAGATTTCCCTGATTAAGCACAGGTGAGATAATCAGTGGATCATTCATTTTGACTAACTCACCTGTGCTTAATAGGATAGTAATACCTGAAAAAAAATACAGCTCTGACTGATATACAGAGGGTCACGTAACACTTTATTTCAATATTTTCCACATAGTTCAAAAGTAATTCAGTGCTAAAGGATCCACCTCCCTCCCCTTTCACTCACGTCATGCTGCCTCTTTCAGCTGGCCGGATGAAACATGAAACACGGCGAAGGACAATCTTCATGGAGCATAAGGAAAATCTTTTGTCAAGGGGGGCAGGGTTTTCCTTATACTCTATGCATGAAGATTGTCTCTCGTTGAGCTCTGTTCAGTCCCATGACCAGATTCCACATCTAAGTGGAGGAGGCTTACAGGATGTAAAAGGGGCAGGAGGGGGATCCTTTAGCATTGAATTACTTTTGAACGGCAACACAGAAAATATTGAAATAAAGGGTTACATGACCCTCTTTATTGGAGGATGAATCGGAGTTGCATTTTTTCCTTACATCCTGGCCTGTTGATGGCCCTTTAGGACTGAACGTGGACAGCCCTGCCATAAACAAAAAAAAGTGTCCCTCTTTGGCCATTTGAAATGTTGGGAGGTATGGAATCATCTAACAGGTTAACATGGACTTCTAACCCTAAAAAAGAATGAATATCTGCCTGTGTTGTAACTGGCCATTTCCAAGTGAAATAAATAATTTCAGACATGAACATTTAGGTCTTGGTGACACTATGACAGTTCCCTGCACTAAGCCAATAATACGCCAGTAAGAACTGCTTCCATTTGAGGCCAAAACACAATGGCCCATATGTATAAACTGGAGTTAGTCTGGAGTAAACCAAAATATCCTACATTTCCATGCACTTGAATAGAGCTGTTTAACCCCTTGAATGCCAAAGAGTTTTCCAGTGCATTGGAGACCTAACATTCAAGGGGTTAAGAGACAAATGTAATTTAAACAGGAATTTTTATTTGGTGCAGATGATTTACTCCAGAATAACTCCGGTTTGTCTTTATAAATATGTCCAGTGTTTGCTGTGCCATTACAGACACCCCAGTGTGTGGACTCTGTATAGATTCATACATAGCACAGAATGTGCAGCAGTACTGGCCCAGCACAAAAAAGCAATTGGCATAAAGTGATATGAGAGTACAAAATGGTGTGTTGATGGGAGCGTGGCATTCCCGAGAATTTTTAAAACAAGACTAGTGATGATCGAGCACCCCAATGCTCGGGTGTTCGGGTGCTCTGACAGAGCGCCCCCGGAGGCTCGAGTGCTCGGCCGAGCACCCGAGCCCCATTGAAGTCAATGGGAGGACTCGAGCATTACACCAGGCACCCCCTGCTCTGATGAGGGGGGGGTGCCTGGTCCATAGGAAAAGGGCAGAAAATGATGGAAACACCACAGAAATGGTTCAGGGACAGCATAGGGAGGATGTCTGGATGCATTTTGGACTCCAACGTCGCTGCTGGGAACGATGTTTCGCCCGTAGTACGCCATTTTTACAGACTGACCGTAAAACACACAAAAAGGAAGATAAAAACGACTTTAGGCGAAAAATTGTTACTAAACAGTATTTGCTGTATATTTACTTGTATATCATCTGCAAATTCTGCAAAAAATTTCATCGATTTTTCGGAACTGGGGCCATGATTAAGAGGGAAACGTGCGCAGCGTAAAGCAGGTGTTCAACGTGGTTATGGCCCGGGTAAGGTACAGCATTCAGGAACGGAGGCTGCAGCTACCACAGGTTTTACAACATGTCCGTTTGCCCTTGTTAACTCCAAAATTTATAGTCGGAACAGTGGGGTCTGATCCATTGAATAAAAGTGACGAAGTGACTTAGTGGATGAAGCCAAGAACTACCTTCTGCTCTGTCGAACACCCCAGCCCTATTTAATTCAATGGGAGGACCTAAGGCACTCCGATACAACCTGTATATCACAAAATGGAGGGCCTCATTCACATTGTGGTACAATAGTTCAAGTAGTGGTCCAACACTCATAAAGCCTATGCACTAAGTGAAAGGGCTGCCAAAAATTAGACTGAAATGTCACTCCAATACACCCTTTATTACACATAAAGGAGGGCATCATACACACCCTTGAAAAATTAGGATTAATAGCCTGCTGGTGACCCTCTAAAACATTAGGGGCGAGGGCATGCCGCTAAGCTGACCATCTAAAACATTAGGAATGAGGGTCTGCAGCTGAGCCGACCATCTAAAACATTATGGGTGAGGGTCTGCTGCGGAGCTGACCATCCTAAACATTATATGCGAAGGCCCGCTAGTGAGCTGACGCTATAAAACATTATATGAGAGGGCCCGCTGGTGAGCTGACCTATATAAAAATTATATCACAGGGCCCGCTGGTGAGCTGGCCCTATATAAAAATTATATCACAGGGCCCGCTGGTGAGCTGGCCCTATATAAAAATTATATCAACGGGTATATGGAAGAGAGTCAACCATATACCCGTTTTTTGGGTGGAAGGGGTGAATGGGAATACAGAGTATTCCCATCATTGTAAATAACATATCTAAAGTGACTTTATGTTCACCCGGGGCTTTCCTCCAGTGGAGTGGAGAAGTCAGGGGAAATCCAGGCCTTGTTCATTTTTATAAGTGTCAACCTATCAGCATTTTCGGTGGAAAGGCGGATACGCTTATCTGTTATGATGCCACCAGCAGCACTAAATACCCGCTCAGACAGAACGCTGGCGGCAGGGCAGGCCAGCACCTCCAAGGCGTAGAGTGCCAGTTCATACCACGTGTCCAGCTTGGACACCCAGTAGTTGTAAGGCACAGAGGGATCATTGAGGACGCTGACACGGTCTGCTACGTACTCCTTCACCATCTTCCAAAACTTTTCCCTCCTTGTGACACTAGGCTGCGCATCAGGGTGAGGGTGCTGGCGGGGTGTCATGAAGGTGGCCCACGCCTTGGAGAGTGTTGCCCTGCCTTTGTCGGAACTGCTGTGTGCTCCCCTTTTCTCCCCTTCTCGGTTGGCAAAGGTAGCACGTACTCTGCTGCCAGCGTTGTCAGATGGAAAATTTTGGAGCAATTTTTCGACAAGAACCTTCTGGTATTGCACCATTTTGCTTGTCCTCTCCACCGGAGGAATGAGAGATGAGAAATTCTCTTTGTAGCGGGGGTCCAGAAGGGTGAACACCCAGTAATCCGTGTTGTCTAAAATGCGTATAACGCGTGGGTCACGGGAAAGGCAGCCTAACATAAAGTCAGCCATGTGTGCCAGAGTACCAACAGGCAAGATTTCGCTGTCCTCACCAGGAGGATGACTCTCAATCTCCTCATCCTCTTCCTCCTCTTCTGCCCACCCACGCTGAAGAGATGGAACTAAAGTTCCATGGCTACCCTCTGTAGCGGAGGCAACCGTGTCTTCCTCCTCCTCCTCCTCCTCCTCCGCCTACTCCAATTGTCGCTGAGAAGACGAAGTGAGGGTGCTCTGGCTATCACCTTGTGTAAGCTCTTCCTCCCGCATTTCCACCTCTTCCACATGCAAAGCGTCGGTTTTAATTGTGAGCAGCGAGCGTTTCAGTAGACACAGAAGTGGGATGGTTACACTGATAATAGCGTTATCGCCGCTCACCATCTGTGTCGATTCCTCAAAATTGCGTAAAACCTCACAGAGGTCTGACATCCATTCCCACTCCTCACTTCTGATTAGAGGAAGTTGAACGGAGAGGCGACGACCGTGTAACAGCTGGTACTCCACTACTGCCCTCTGCTGCTCACAAAGCCAGGCCAACATGTGGAAGGTGGAGTTCCAGCGCGTGCTCACGTCACACAGCAGCCGGTGAGCTGGCAATTGTAAGCGCTGCTGCTGCAGCTTCAACAGGCCGGCTGAAGCTGTTGATGACTTACGGAAATGTGCACACACGCGGCGCACCTTGGTCAAGAGATCATGCAAATTGGGGTAGGTTTTTAGAAATCGCTGAACCACTAAATTAAATACATGCGCTAGGCATGGTACGTGTGTGAGCTTGCCGAGCTCCAAAGCCGCCACCAAGTTACGCCCATTATCACACACAACCATGCCTGGTTGCAGGTTGAGTGGCGAGAGCCACTGCTCGGTCTGGTGACTAATCCCCTGCAACAGCTCTGAGGCCGTGTGCTGTTTGTCCCCAAGGCAGATCAGCTTCAGCACGGCCTGTTGATGCTTCCCCACTGCAGTGCTACACTGCTTCCAGCTACCGGCTAATGGGTGAGTGGCGCTGCGCGCAGAGAATTCGGAGGTAGAAATGGAGGAGGAGGAGCCAATAACGTAGGTGCTGGCAGAAACCCTGATGGAGGTAGGGCCCGCAATCCTCGGCGTGGGTAGCACCTGTGCCATCCCAGGGTCCGAGTCGCTCCCAGCCTCCACGACATTCACCCAGTGTGCCGTCAGGGAAATGTAGCGTCCCTGGCCACAAGCACTTGTCCATGTGTCAGTCGTTAAGTGGACCTTCCCAGTAACTGCGTTGGTCAGGGCACGGGTGATGTTACGGGACACATGGTGGTGTAAGGCGGGGACGGCACACCGGGAAAAGTAGTGGCGGCTGGGGACTGCGTACCGAGGGACAGCTGCTGCCATCAGGCTGCGGAAGGACTCAGTCTCCACAAGCCTAAATGGCAGCATTTCGATGGCCAGTAATTTGGAAAGGTGTGAGGTTAGTGCTATGGCCTGTGGGTGGGTGGCTGGGTATTTTTGCTTGCGCTGAAATGCCTGGGGTAACGACATTTGGACGCTGCGCTGGGACAGGGAAGTGGATGTGGTCGCTGATGGTGCTTCAGATGGTACAGGTGCAGGGCGGGAGCTATGCGGGCCTGCGCCTTCGACAGGCGATTGGCCGGCACCGAAAACAGGGGAAGAGGAGGCAGTGGTGTGGCCTGCAGACACAGATTGGCGATCCGGGCGTTCCTCCCACTTATTACGGTGCTTGGATGCCATGTGTCGGATCATGATGGTGGTGGTGAGGTTTCTAGTGTTCATGCCTCGGCTCATTCTGGTGTGGCACAGGTTGCAAACTACAATTTTTTTGTCGTCCGCACTTTCCTTAAAAAAACGCCATACCGCGGAACACCTAGCCCTTGGCAAGGGAGATTTACGCAAGGGGGTGCTCCGTGGAACATTTGCGGGCCGGTTTGGTGCGGTCCGCCTTCTTTCTTTAGCCACACCACTGCCTCTTCCAGCCTGTTGCGGTGCTGCAGATGGCTCACCCTCAGGACTGCTGTCATCGCTCGGCTCTCCACCTTCCCAGGGGGGGTCAGTCACCTCATCGTCCACCAAGTCCTCCTCCACTTCCTCACTCTGATCATCCTCCTCATTTCTTGATCCCACCACATACTCAGTCATTGACAACTGTGTATCATCCTCCTCATCAAGGTCTTGAGACAGTAATAGTGGTTGATTTGATGGCAACTGTGTCTCATCATCATCATCCACTTCCTTTGAACTTAAATGCCGTTCCCCTCTGTCATCTTCTTGTGATTGGGTACCCTCTAGAGGTTGTGAATCAGGGCACAAGATGTCATGTTCCTCTGCAAGCGTGCTTGGAGAGAGGTTCAAATGAAGGATTGGTGATGAGACGAGCTCCTCACTATATCCCAGTGTGGGATCACTTCTTTGGCCAGACCCTCTATGGTGGGAGGAAGGATGATCAGGGTGAGGATTATGTTGACCAGACTCTTGGCTACTGAGAGTGGACTTGGTGGAAGACAGGGAGGTGCTTAACCGACTGGAAGCAGTATCAGCTGAAATCCAACCGACCACCTGTTCGCAGTGGTCTGACCTCGAGAGTGATGTCCTGCGACGCCCTGTAAACTGAGACATGAAGCTAGGTATGGTGGATGTCTTTCTTTCTTGTGCTCTGGCACCAGGCACAGTTTCTACGCGTCCTGACCCGCGCCCTGAACTATCAGGATCACGTCCACTTCCCCGTCCCTTTTTACCCGCCTTCTTCATATTACACGGAATATGTGCTGCTAATCTGCAACTTTGCACACTAAACAGAATGTGCTGCTAATCTGCAACTTTGCACACTAAACAGAATGTGCTGCTTATCTGCGGCTAGGCACAGTGAACGGAATAAGTGACTTTTATTTTTTACACTTTGCACACTAAACAGAATGTGCTGCTAATCTGCAACTTTGCACACTAAACAGAATGTGCTGCTTATCTGCGGCTAGGCACAGTGAACGGAATATGTGACTTTTATTTTTTACACTTTGCACACTAAACAGAATGTGCTGCTAATCTGCAACTTTGCACACTAAACAGAATGTGCTGCTTATCTGCGGCTAGGCACAGTGAACGGAATATGTGACTTTTATTTTTTACACTTTGCACACTAAACAGAATGTGCTGCTAATCTGCAACTTTGCACACTAAACAGAATGTGCTGCTAATCTGCAACTTTGCACACTAAAAAGAATGTGCTGCTAATCTGCAACTTTGCACACTAAACAGAATGTGCTGCTAATCTGCAACTTTGCACACTAAAAAGAATGTGCTGCTAATCTGCAACTTTGCACACTAAACAGAATGTGCTGCTAATCTGCAACTTTGCACACTAAACAGAATGTGCTGCTAATCTGCGGCTAGGCACAGTGAACGGAATATGTGACTTTTTTTTTTTAAATCTCTGCCCCCCAAAACAAAATATAACTGCTGCCCCCACACACAATAGTCCTAAAAAGGACTTTTGGGTCTTTATATGTTGTTCAAACACACTTTTCTTCTCCCTACACTGACTTTCCCTTCCTATCCTCATCTCTCCCTGGCTAAGACTGAGCCGAACTCGCTGGTCAGGTGCTATACAGCACCCGATCACGGGTTCTGGCCAGCCAATCAGTGTAATGCCAGCAGCCAACATGGCTGCTGGCATTACACTGATGTCAGAGCCTCCCCGCACGTTTATTGGCTGCGCAGCAGCCGCGAAACGTGCGGGGAGGAGACCCGAACATGGCGGGCGAGCACATGCGGTACTCGTACGAGTACCGCCATGTGCCGAGCAGAGCGATGCTCGAGCCGAACCGAGCTTCGGCCGAGCATGCTCGCTCATCACTAAACAAGACCAAAGTATTTTATTTATAAACACAAATATCAAAGTTTAACCCCTTAAGGACGGCCGATTGCGCATACGGCCGTCACTTAAGGACCACGGACCTTTTTTGTTTTGTTTTGTTTTTGTTTTGTTTTTTGTTTTTTTTGCGCCATCCACTTCTGGGCTCCCCGAATGGCATGCATTTGTTTGAATAGTTTTCAGAGTGACACATCAGCCAATCAGACAGTTGTAGAGGCAGGCAGGGTGCCTTTTTGTCACGCAAGGGAGAGTCACCTGTGTTCCTTTTAAAAAAAATATCAAAAAATATAAGGCATTTGTTTGAATAGTTTTCAGAGTGACACATCAGCCAATCAGACAGTTGTAGAGGCAGACAGGGTGCCTTTTGTCACCGCAAGGGAGAGTCACCTGTGTTCCTTTTAAAAAAAAATATAAAAAATCTAACAAATTTGTTTGAATAATTTTCAGAGTGACACAGACAGTGTCAGAGTTGTTTAGGCAGGCAGGGTGCCTTTTTGTCACCACAAGGGAGAGTTACCTGCATTCCTTGTCAAAAAAATATAAAAAAATATAAGGCATTTGTTTGAATAGTTTTCAGAGTGACACATCAGCCAGTCTGACAGTTGTATAGGCAGGCAGGGTGCCTTATTGCCACCGCAAGGGAGAGTCACCTTTGTTTCTGTGTTAAATATTAAAAATTAATATTAGGAATTTGTTGGAAAAATTTTCAGTGACACAGTCAATCTCACAGTTGTGTAGGCAGGCCATCACAAGGGAGAGTCACCTTTGTTTCTGTGTCAAATAATATTAAAAATAATATTAGGAATTCATTTAGACCCTGGAAAAATGGTTCCATTTATTTTTATTAATTTAATTTTCATTTTTTATTGTATTTTTTAAAGCATTTTAAATTCAGAGACTATTTCGGAATGTCGTTAACTTTCGTCCGAGTTGAACTGGTCTGATCCGAAATGCGGAGTCGACGAATGTAAAAAAAAAATTTGGCCGAATTCTAATTTTACCGAATTTTATTGTCGTGCACAAGTCTAGTTTTATCATAATTACTTTTTAAAGTGTCCCCTCTAACACCACTTTTCTCAGCGTGACTCTTCTTCCTTCAGATCTAAATGCTGGTCCGAACCGATCGCAACGAGGGACAATATTGTGTGAGCATAAGGAAAACCCTGTTCCCCTTCATCAAGGCAAGCAGGGTTTTCCTTATGCCGATAGTAAATTGCACCTGGTTGCGGTCTGTCCGGTCAAGTGACTGGATTTCAGATCTGAGGGAAGAAGAGGTACGTCGATAAAAGTGGGAGCGGGAGGTAGAAACTTTTAAATATAACTATGATAAAACTACACGGATGTGGCCAGATGGGGTGGTACGGAGCATCATTAACATGTATAATGAATAATTGAACATTAATTTATAATGTAATCATTAATGTGAGTTTATTGCTGTGGAGCAATGTGATACACTTATATACACACCACACAGTCTGATCTCCTAAACACAGGGACAAAAGGGTGATACACTTATACACACATCACACAGTCTGATCTCCTAAACACAGGGACAAAAGGGTGATACATTTATATACACACCACACAGTCTGATCTCCTAAACACAGGGACACCAGGATGATACACTTCTATACACACCATACAGTCTGATCTCCTAAACACAGGGACACCAGGGTGATACACTTATATACACACCACACAGTCTGATCTCCTAAAAACAGGGACACCAGAGTGATACACTTATACACACATCACACAGTCTGATCTCCTAAGGGACACCAGGGTGATACACTTCTATACACACCGCACAGTCTGATCTCCTAAACACAGGGACACAAGGGTGATACACTTCTATACACACCGCACAGTTTGATCTCCTACACACAGGGACACCAGGGTGATACACTTATATACAAACCACACAGTCTGATCTCCTAAACACAGGACACCAGGGTGATACACTTATATACACACCACACAGTCTGATCTCCTAAACACAGGGACACCAGGGTGATACACTTCTATACACATCACACAGTCTGATCTCCTAAACACATGGACACCAGGGTGATACACTTCTATACACACTGCACAGTCTGATCTCCTAAACACAGGGACACCAGGGTGATACACTTCTATACACACCGCACAGTTTGATCTCCTACACACAGGGACACCAGGGTGATACACTTATATACACACCACACAGTCTGATCTCCTAAACACAGGGACACCAGGGTGATACACTTATATACACACCACACAGTCTGATCTCCTACACACAGGGACACCAGGGTGATACACTTATATACACACCACACAGTCTGATCTCCTAAACACAAGGACACCAGGGTGATACACTTCTATACACACCGCACAGTTTGATCTCCTACACACAGGGACACCAAGGTGATACACTTCTATACACACCACACAGTCTGATCTCCTAAACACAGGGACACCAGGGTGATACACTTCTATACACACCACACAGTCTGATCTCCTAAACACAGGGACACCAGGGTGATACACTTCTATTCACACCATACAGTCTGATCTCCTAAACACAGGGACACCAGGATGATACACTTCTATACACACCACACAGTCTGATCTCCTAAACACAGGGACACCAGGGTGATACACTTCTATACACACCACACAGTCTGATCTCCTAAACACAGGGACACCAGGGTGATACACTTATATACACACCACACAGTCTGATCTCCTAAAAACAGGGACACCAGAGTGATACACTTATACACACATCACACAGTCTGATCTCCTAAACACAGGGACAAAAGGGTGATACATTTATATACACACCACACAGTCTGATCTCCTAAACACAGGGACACCAGGGTGATACACTTCTATACACACCACACAGTCTGATCTCCTAAACACAGGGACACCAGAGTGATACACTTCTATACACATCACACAGTCTGATCTCCTAAGGGACACCAGGGTGATACACTTCTATACACACCGCACAGTCTGATCTCCTAAACACAGGGACACCAGGGTGATACACTTCTATACACACCGCACAGTTTGATCTGCTACACACAGGGACACCAGGGTGATACACTTATATACAAACCACACAGTTTGATCTCCTAAACACAGGGACACCAGGGTGATACACTTCTATACACACCACACAGTCTGATCTCCTAAACACAGGGACACCAGGATGATACACTTCTATACACACCACACAGTCTGATCTCCTAAACACAGGGACACCAGGGTGATACACTTCTATACACACCACACAGTCTGATCTCCTAAACACAGGGACACCAGGGTGATACACTTATACACACATCACACAGTCTGATCTCCTAAACACAGGGACAAAAGGGTGATACATTTATATACACACCACACAGTCTGATCTCCTAAAAACAGGGACACCAGAGTGATACACTTATACACACATCACACAGTCTGATCTCCTAAACACAGGGACAAAAGGGTGATACACTTCTATACACACCACACAGTCTGATCTCCTAAACACAGGGACACCAGAGTGATACACTTCTATACACATCACACAGTCTGATCTCCTAAGGGACACCAGGGTGATACACTTCTATACACACCGTACAGTCTGATCTCCTAAACACAGGGACACCAGGGTGATACACTTCTATACACACCGCACAGTTTGATCTCCTACACACAGGGACACCAGGGTGATACACTTCTATACACACCGCACAGTTTGATCTCCTACACACAGGGACACCAGGGTGATACACTTATATACACACCACACAGTCTGATCTCCTAAACACATGGACACCAGGGTGATACACTTCTATACACACCACACAGTCTGATCTCCTAAACACAGGGACACCAGGGTGATACACTTCTATACACATCACACAGTCTGATCTCCTAAACACATGGACACCAGGGTGATACACTTCTATACACACTGCACAGTCTGATCTCCTAAACACAGGGACACCAGGGTGATACACTTCTATACACACCGCACAGTTTGATCTCCTACACACAGGGACACCAGGGTGATACACTTATATACACACCACACAGTCTGATCTCCTAAACACAGGGACACCAGGGTGATACACTTATATACACACCACACAGTCTGATCTCCTACACACAGGGACACCAGGGTGATACACTTATATACACACCACACAGTCTGATCTCCTAAACACAGGGACACCAGGGTGATACACTTCTATACACACCGCACAGTTTGATTTCCTACACACAGGGACACCAAGGTGATACACTTCTATACACACTACACAGTCTGATCTCCTAAACACAGGGACACCAGGGTGATACACTTCTATACACACCACACAGTCTGATCTCCTAAACACAGGGACACCAGGGTGATACACTTCTATACACACCACACAGTCTGATCTCCTAAACACAGGGATACCAGGGTGATACACTTCTATACACACCACACAGTCTGATCTCCTAAACACAGGGACACCAGGGTGATACCTTTATATACACCACACAGTCTGATCTCCTAAACACAGGGACACCAGGGTGATACCTTTATATACACCACACAGTCTGATCTCCTAAACACAGGGACACCAGGGTGATACCTTTATATACACCACACAGTCTGATCTCCTAAACACAGGGACACCAGGGTGATACCTTTATATACACACCGCACAGTCTCTCCTTAAAAAGACAAAAAAAAAGTCCTAAAGAGAGACACTCGGGAGGTATCCTATATAATAATTTGCTAAATGTATGTTTGTCAGAAGGTGTCATGCGCAGTACAGTCGGCTGCGCGTGCTGCAGTCATGCGCAGTTACAGACTGCCGCGCCGCGGCTGATAATGGAGCGGGGCAGTGCTCAGAGAGGACTACGGTCTGAGTTCGGAGCGCCCCCCTCTGTACCAGGCGAGGCGCGGGCAGTCTCTACTGTGCATGACTGCACTGAGGCCGTTGGTGGGTGGCACTGTGGCCTGTGTACACGGGCTCTTCATCTAGTAGCATATAAAGGCTTAATTCTAACAAAGTGGCTAGAACAACACATAGTCAGTTTTTAATTCTCTCTCATTATCCAAAAAAACAAAACAAAAAAAACCTGAAAAATGTATTATATAATTATTAAACCTTAGCTTACAGTGACAGATCCACTTTAATGTTGCTTCCCCATGTGTCCCCATGGAATTATCCAGTTACCTTTCCAGTGTAGAACACGTCCTCTCTCTTCACTGTCCCATCTGCAATCTTGTCCCGTATGGCTCGTCCAACCTCCACCTCATTGCCATACGCAAATGCACTATCAATGTGACGATATCCAACATCGATGGCAACCTTTGTACCCTCCTCGGCCAGGCTCTTGGGAACCTAAAAATTAGCATCATAAATGTATAATTCATAATTAAAGAGGACCATTGAGCCAAACACAAAGGAGCTTAAAATAAAGAGCTTAAAATTAAAATTATAGAATAAATATTAAATGAAATACATTTTTATATACTATAGATATTTGAGAGAAACTTGTGTTTTAGTTGGGGTTGCTGGCGGTGTGGCAGGTGGGCGGGGCATCACCGAGAATTTTTAGGTTATTTCATGACCACTTTGTATAAATGAATAAATTATTTTGAACAAGGCCAAATGATTTTATTTGTACAGACTAATTTATAAACACACATTAAAGGGATAGTATTGTTATGTTTTAAGAAACATTAATCGTGTAGCCATTAAAAAATAAAACTAAATGCGCCCAGTCCCATCTCTCAAACCTTTATGATTTGAGACATATTCGGGACCAAAGTTCCCCCCTCCCTCTCCTTTCCCTGACATCAGCGCTCAAGCTGACTGCAGGGGAATCCGGTCCCTGGACAAGTGGAGGCTCTTCAGCAGAGCCGAGATTGTGTTATTGAAACAGAACTCCTTCATAGGAACGGTCTACAAAGTGTGCTTGCAAACCATAGATAAACATAGCACAATTTTTTACATTTACTATAAAGAAGATCCAGCAAACTACCTTTAAAGGGATAGTAACACAAGTATCTATATAAGACTTCTGCATGTCTGGAAAAACACACCCAGGAGTGGCAATAATTATTCAAATCTCCTCTGTATTGCCTGTCCTATTGGTCCATCCATGGGGGTGTGATTTTGACAGGAGTAGCGACACATAGTATATCTATACACACAAACAATATATACACACATGACCTTTAGTGAATCTACCTCAATGACTGCTTTAAAGGGATAGTAATACTTCGTTTTATCTGTTATTTTGTAGGCATTAAATAAACTTGAAGAGCGATAGAAGTCTTATCTCTCAAACCTTTATGATATGAGAGATATTCACAAGCAAAAATTTCCCTCATTGACCAAAACGGTCAAGTCTGCCATCTAGCTGTCAGATTTGGAATCCGATCCGCAGATCAACCGGTGGCTCTTCAGCAGGGCTGAGATCGCAAGATATAAAAATAACTATATCATAGGAAGGGTCTAAAAAGTGTGCTTGCAAACCAGACGCATTTTGTAAACTATATGAATGAAGTAGTTCTTCTTACATCTTGCGATCTCTGCTCTGCTGCGGAGCCACGGCCGGTCCGCAGACCGGATTCCAAATCTGACAGCTAGATGGCAGACTTGACCGTTTTGGTCAGTGAGGGGAAACTTTGCTTGTGAATATCTCTCAAAACATAAAGGTTTGAGAGATAAGACTTATATCGTTCTTCATGTTTTTTTTAATGCCTACAAAATAAAATAAAGATAAAACAAAGTATTACTAACCCTTTAATGACTGACTTGTTGAATTGTCAGTGCATTGCCTTTGAGCTCCAAAAAGGTGTGCAACATATTGCAAAGTGCTGGGTTACATAACTCTCCATCAGTGAACATCTGTGTGAGCATGTGAGTGTGTGTGAGCAGGCGTATGTCATATATCATTTGGCTTATAATGTTTGGCATTTTGCATATAGAGTTTGGCTTACTGAGTATGGCATAGAGCACTTGGCATATTGTGTATAGCATTTGGCGTATAGCGAATATCGTTTTACATAAAACATTTTACATATAGCTTTTGGTGTTTTGCTCATGGCGTATAGCATTTGGTGTTTGTGAGGCAATGAGGTGAAGGAGAGTCTGAGGCAAAAGGAAGGGAGATGGACCCTAATATCTCCTACAGTGGGACACTTGGGAAGTATGGACCTCTAATATCTCATAAAGAAGGACACTTGGGAGGTAAATATCCCTAATATCTCCTAAAGATGGACACTTGTGATATATGGACCCTAATATCTCCTAAACAGGGACACTTAGGAGGTACAGAGCTGTAATATCTCCTAAAGAGGGACACTTGGGAGGTATGGACCCCTAATATCTCCTAAAGAGGGACACTTGGGAGGTATGGACCCCTAATATCTCCTAAAGAGGGACACTTGGGAGGTATGGACCCCTAATATCTCCTAAAGAGGGACACTTGGGAGGTATGTACCCCTAATATCTCCTAAAGAGGGACACTTGTGAGGTACAGTCCCCAAATTTCTCCTAAAGAGGGATACTTGGGAGGTATGGACCCCTAATATTTCCTAAAGAGGGACAATGGGAGGTGTGACAGAGGCGTAACTAAAACCTATTGGACCCTGGGGAAGTCGGGCCCCATTGGATACAGGGCCCCAGTGTAAATGCACCTCTTGCAGTTACGCCCCATCCCAGGGATTTTACAGTTTTCTGTCTTGTTAGATGCCCTGATCTGCTCTCCCGTTTCTGTCCTTCCAGCTCAGGGAAAGGTCAGATCACCAATACTGAAATATATTTGGTTTGTTCTGCAACAATTTATCTTTTGACACTTGGAGCCATGTTCAAGAACAATTCAGGAAAAATTAACTGCACCGTGTCATAAAACATTTCCCAGATATCCACTGATTTGGACTTTTAACCTCTTGAGTTCTACAGAGGACCCCAAAAATCCAAAAATCTGTTTTGCACGGGTTTTATGTGATTAATTCTACCCATATCCATGCCTGTTCCGTCTACTTCCTTGCCCATTTCAAGGCAAAAATAGGATTTTAGTCTTACCTGTTAAATCCTTTTCACTTAGTCCATACAGGTCACTGGTACCATGGGATGTGTAGTCCCCTTTAATAGGCAGGAACAATTATGCAAATAATTTGCAAGGGGCGGAGCCTCCCCTCTTACTTAAGCCACCTTCTGGCCAGAGCCACCCATATTGATTTGAGACCCTAAACTGACCCCAGGTAAGCAAAAAGAAAGACTCCTGTGAGCATGCCCGAACGGTCTCCCACTGAATGCCACAGGAGAGCCAAGACTGGTCCCTTGACAGGGTGGGAGACCAGTGACCTGTATGGACTAAGTGAAAAGGATTTAACAGGTAAGACTAAAATCCTATTTTCACTGTCGTCCAATACAGGTCACTGGTACCATGGGATGTACAAACATTGAGCTGATCCAGAGGCGGGAAGTAAGGCAAGGACCAGACGCAAGGCCCAAGTCACTAGAACTGTTAACCAGTTGATAACATAGCCCAAACTGTAAGTGTCAACGGACACCAATCAAGGGAACAATCCCTGAACTTAACACAGCACACGGAACACGAGCCAACCGGGCTCAACAGTAAGGAAGCACTAAGGATCACAGAGCGGAAGACCTACACAGGCAAGACTGCCTCCAGGACCTTCCTTCCAAAGCTGGCATCAGCCGATGCCAGTACATCAACTCGGTAGTGCTTAGAAAAAGTGTGCACAGAGGACCAAGTGGCCGCTCTGCACAGTTGATCAGCAGAAGCTTGATTCTTGTAGGCCCAGGAGGCCCCAATAGATCTGGTGGAATGGGCAGTCACCCTGAAGGGAACATGCTTATTCCTCAACTTATAGGCTTCACGGATGGTAGCCTTAATCCAAGAGGCAATGGTAACTTTGGAAGCCGGTCTTCCTGCCCTAGGCCCCTCAGGAATGACGAATAGAGCGTCAGACTTCCTGATAGATTCGGTGCGGTGAACATAAAACTTGAGGCAACGCACCACATCCAACAAATGGAGATCTCTTTCCTTGTCAGATGAAGGATTAGGGCAGAAAGAGGGAACCACAATCTCCTGATTGATGTGAAACTCAGACACAACCTTGGGTAAGAATTCCTTGGTAGTGCGAAGCACAGCCTTATCCTTGTGGAACACCAGGTAAGGAGGTTTACAAGACAATGCCTGTAACTCTGCCACCCGGCGAACTGACACAATAGCCAAAAGGAAGGCCATCTTCCAAGTCACAAGACGTAATGGAATGGAAGCCAAGGATTCAAACGGTGGTCGCTGAAGAACTCCCAGCACCAAATTAAGATCCCACTGGGGAGCAGGACTCTTGAAGGCAGGTCGAACATGAGTCACACCTTGGAAGAAGACTTTCACATCAGGAAGGATGGCAATCCGTTCCTGGAAAAACACAGACAAGGCAGAGGTCTGAACTTTGAGGGAACTCAGACTGAGCCCCTTGTCCACACCGTCCTGCAAGAAGGCCAGGACAGTGGGAAGATGGAAGTCGAGAGACAACTGCTTGACAGAGCACCATGTCACGAAAGTTGACCAAATGCGATGATAGATCTTGGAAGACACAGGCTTACGAGCACTGAGCATCGTCGACACCACAGAAGGAGAAAAGCCTTTCTTAGCTAGAATCGAGGATTCAACCGCCATGCCATCAAACGGAGAGAGTGAACATCCTCTTTCCACAGATACCCCTGAAGAAGCAGGTCCGGACGGGCTGGAAGTGGGATTGGATCCTTCACTGACATGGCCATCAATTCCGGAAACCAGGACTGGCGAGGCCAGTTTGGAGCAATCAGGATGACAGGACAACGTTCTCTCTTCAACTTCTGAATAACTCTGATCAATAGAGGAAGAGGGGGGAAGATGTAAGCCAGGGAGAAGTCCCAAGGGATCGACAAGGCATCCACCGCTAGAGCAAGGGAGTCCCTCAGACGGGAGCAAAACACCGGAACCTTCCTGTTGTGTCTGGTAGCCATCAGATCCACCACTGGCATCCCCCACCGTTGAGTGAGCATGTGAAACACCTCTGGGTGAAGAGCCCATTCTCCGCTGTCGACGGTGTGACGACTGAGGAAGTCTGCCATGACGTTGTCCACGCCTGGAATATGAACTGCAGAGATGACAGGCACGTGATCTTCTGCCCAAGACAAAATATCCTTGACTTCCCACCAGGCGGAACCGCTTCTTGTGCCGCCTTGTCTGTTGATGTAAGCCACCGCCGTGGCGTTGTCGGACTCTACTCTGACTGGAAGACCGGTCAATTGAGACTCCCAGTGCCTCAGGGCCAGCCGGACAGCTCGAAGTTCCAGAACATTGATGGAGAGCATGGATTCCTCCAGACCCCATTTCCCCTGAGCACTGAAGCGACCCCAGACTGCACCCCAGCCCCGAAGGCTGGCATCCGTTGTGACTGTGGTCCAATGAGGAACTAGAAAGGATTTCCCTTTCAAGAGATGAGAGAGATCTAACCACCAGTGCAGACTCGACTCTACATGAGGAGGAAGAGAAACAGACAGATGTTGATGATCTGGATGATTCCTGCACGTCTGGATCACAAACCTCTGAAGATCCCTGGAGTGGGCCATGGCAAATGGTACTGCTTCGATCGTGGAAATGAACTTCCCCACTAAGGACGACAACTTCGGAACTGGAATTTCGTCCATGTCCAGAATCCCCGCCACTCTGACGGCTATCTGGTGAGCCACGTCCTCTGGAAGAAACACCATGCATTGGCGAGTGTCGAACAGGAGACCCAGGAACAGAAGCCTCTGAGAAGGAATCAAGTCCGACTTGTCCAGATTCAGGATCCATCCGTGACGGTTCAGGGTGTGCATGCACCTCTGCAACTGCTGGTGGAGAAGCTCCGCTGAGGAGGCCTTCAGTAGGAGATCGTCCATGTAGGGTGTCACTCTGATCCCATCCTGATGGAGCACCGCTATCAAGGAGCCCAGCACCCGCTGGAAGACTTGAGGAGCTGTAGTCAGTCCAAAGGGGAGCGCTGTAAATTGAAAGTGTCCCCTGTGGCAGGCAATCCTGAGATACTTCCTGCTCTCTGGATGAATAGGGATGTGAAGATAAGCATCCTGAAGGTCCAGGGAGGCAAGAAACTCCCCTGGAGACATTGCTGCAATCACAGAGCGCAGGGACTCCTGGCGGAAGTGGGAAGTCACCACATAGGCATTGAGATCTTTGAGATCCAAGATGGGACGGGCTCCTCCGTCCTTTTTGGCTACCACAAACAGGTTGGAATAAAATCCTGAACCTGTGTCCCCCTGCGGAACCGCCTCCAGGACCTCTTTGTCCAAGAGATCCTGAATAGCGTCGTCGAACAGACGCCTTTTTGAGGGTTCCTGAGAAGGACGAGTAAAATGGAACCGAAAAGGAGGAAGGGAAGAGAAAGGGATCCTGTATCCCTCTGACACCACCTGAAGAACCCATGGGTCCGCCACTGACTCCTCCCAAGACCGGCGAAAGATGCGGAGACGACCGCCTACAGCCGGATGCGGACCCGGGTTCGGCGAGTCATGCCGAAGCAGTCTTGGAGGTCTTGGCCTTGGAGGCAACTTTGGGCCTCCAGGACTGTTTGGGCTTGGAGGAGGAGCGCGTAGTGGGAGGACCCGTTTGGGCCGAGGAGCGTGTCTCAGTCTGAAAGGAACGAAAGGACCGATTGCGTTTGGCTGGAAACTTTTTCTTAAAGACTGAGGGTAGAAGAGTACTTTTACCGCCAGTAGCCTCACTGATCATTTCTTTGAGCTCAGAGCCAAAGAGCAAATTCCCCTGAAAGGGCAAGGAAAGCAAGGCTTTCTTAGAGGCTGTATCAGCAGACCAAATTTTCAGCCAAAGAGCGCGTCTAGCCACCACAGAAGAAGTGGAGGCCCTCGCCATCATGCGCACAGCATCAAAAGCAGCATCAGCAACATAGTTCTGAGCTTCAGTGATATTAGCAAGAAGCTGCAACTGTTCAGATACAGGCGCATCCTGGCGAACCGCTTCAGTCAGTCGTTCAGTCCAGGCTGCAATAGCCCTATTAACCCATGCCACAGCAAAGGTGGGGCGCATGGCAGTGCCAATAGAGGCAAAAATAGATTTAAGAGAGAGCTCTAATTTCTTATCCGTCCAGTCCTGCAAGGCAGAGGCATCTGAGACAGCCAAAGCAGTAGATTTGGATAGTCTAGACACAGGAGCATCCACCTTGGGAGGATGAACCCATTTTGCCAGCTCCGCTTCGGGAAAAGGGTAAAGTTTGGCAAACTTTTTGGAGACAGAGGAAGATCTATCAGGATTCTTCCATGCCTCAGAAACCAGACGGGCAAGAGTAGGGTTAGTTGGAAAACAAACAACAGGTTTAGATGGCTTTTTCTGAAAAACATCAGTAGGATCATAAGTGGATTCCTGAGTCAGAGGAAGGTTGAGCGTATTCAGAACCGCTCTGATCAGACCCTCAGCCGAAACTTCAGGGTCACACTCATAGGGGTCCCCAATGGACCTGTTAGATTCAATAACAGTACGTTCCTCAGCATCAGAATCCTGTAAAAGTTCTTCTTCAGAAGAATCAGTGATATCAGGAGCTCCCTGTGGCTTAGGCAGGGAGGTCCTGATAGTAGAGGGGGTCTGCCAGACCTGGAGAGCCCCCTGTACCTGAGAGGGAAAGAGTTGAAGCGTGGATCTGAGATCCCTAGTGGCAGCTTTAAACTCCCTCACCCAAGATGGCTCAATAGCGTGGCTGGGAAGCCCAGGGTTGCTATCTTTATCAGTACAATTAGGGCATAGATCCCCCACATTATCGCAATCCAGCCCAATGTGGCAAGAGGAGCAAAACGCCATGGGGGTAGAAGACCCCCCAGCCTCCTTAGTCTTGGGTCTAGCCCCTAGCTCCAGTGAAGTAGACATGCTCACAGCGTCAATATACCCCACAAAAAACACTATCACCCAGAAAAGTGTTAAAGATTAAAGTTTCACCCCAGAAAAGGTCTAAAAACGGACTTATCTGGCCAGCGAAGGGTTAATCTGGTGAGGAGAGAGAAGGCTCGGTCCCTGCGTAGTGTACTCGCCTTGGAAAAGTACCACAAAATGGCGGCCGTCATGACAGCCAATCAGAAACGAGCGCGAGCTAAGCGCTCATGGGAAATGTAGTTTTCCCTATGCAAGTACCCCAAACAGTGCCCGAAGCCCCCCTGAACCCCCTACATTAATAAAACACCAACCGGATGATAGAGCAGGAGCCTAGCATTAAAATGAGCCCACTCTGAAGTTGCTGTGACAAGCGGTTTCAGAGATATGTCCCAAACTGTGAATTCCCATAGAGAGTAAAGGAGCTCTGCTGCTGAGCGGGAAAAAGCCGCGCTTAAAGGCGCGGAACACCATTTTTAATAAAGTTTAGTAAAACATTAAAAAGTGCCCAAACAAGCATGAAATACATGAGAAACATAAATAAATGAATACCCAATGCTCCAAAACTCAGAGAATAACACAGAAATTGCATAAATAGTGATAATGCAATAAAAACACCCTATGAGTGCTGGAGTGTATTAAAACTCCCAAATACAAGCCCATCAAAGGGACACTGTGGGGACAAGTGGACCTTCAGCACTCAATGGGTGACTCACCTTTCTCGCAGACTTCTGTCTTCAGGTGACCATGATAGGGAGGGAAAGAACCAGAGGTAATTTCCCCAACAGGGGAGCTGCTTAACACAAGCTGTCCCCTCTTCAGGTATAGGTCCACAGAAATCCCTGGAAGCTGCACCAGCCACTTTGAAGAGGGCAATTCACAGCCATGGTCACCCTCCTAATGGTGGTATTCCATATTTGAATAAAAAAATAATAAAACTCTAAGAAGCATAGCTGTTCTCTGCCTGGTGTGCAAGCACACCAGGAACAAATCAATATGGGTGGCTCTGGCCAGAAGGTGGCTTAAGTAAGAGGGGAGGCTCCGCCCCTTGCAAATTATTTGCATAATTGTTCCTGCCTATTAAAGGGGACTACACATCCCATGGTACCAGTGACCTGTATTGGACGACAGTGAAATATGCCTTTCCACCTCCTAATCCCACCCACCCTGATTAAGCCCCACCCACATTATGATGCAAATCGAGTCATCTGGACTCTTACATTTCCTTCTTGATACTCCAGGGAGGTTGGACTCAAAAGTTCTCAGTTATGACAGTAATGTCACATTTTGAGTTATAGCATCACAACAGTTTACTGCATAAATTAAAGGGTTAGTAATGTCCAAAAAAAGTTTTTTTTGCCTTTAGAAGAGCTTAAAAAGCTGAGCTAAATGCAAAAAAAAATGTATCTCTCAAATCGCTATGGTTTAAGAGATACAGGCATTTAAAGTTCGCTGTTTCCTACTGACAGCTGTAAAGCTGTCAGCAGGAGATTCGTGTCGGTCGACACGGTGGCGCTTGAGAAGTGCCGCGATCTCGTTACTTACAAGGAATCCCTTCATTGGAATGGTCTAAAACGTGTGTCTGAACACTAGGCACACATTTTAGACCATTCCAATGAAGGGATTCCATGTAAGTAACGAGATCTCGGCAGCACATTGATCACTTCTTTCAAAGAGCATAAAAACTTCTGTTTCCCTCCCCTGTCCCATAATGCACTGGGACATTCAGAGGCAGATTGGAATCAGGTGAGTGGAGTCAGCTGGGGAATAGGTTAGAACACACAGATCTTCAGTTTCCATGGTAAGAACTGGGGCTGATGGACTCACTATGTTTCAATTTAACCCTTTGAGTGCTGTTGCAATGCCTTGGATACCTCTCTGGCACGCAGAGGGTTAAGCCTATTAACCCTTGGAGTACCAGAGATGATAAGCAGCACATTGCTCTGCGTACCTCTGTCACTCAAAGGGTTAATATGTGTTTGGAAAGCTTCCACATTTGGGCATTGTGTAGCCCACTCCTTCCTCACAGGCTGCCCACAAGGTTACATTCATTTCAATGAGACTATTAATTCCATGAATGCTACAGACAGTGCAAACACATTGCCAAAGCAACACGTTGGGGACCATTGTAGCATTCAAGGGGTTAAAGCCCCATTTATGTCAACATGATTTTCCTGAATTTTCAATTCAACTCTGTGGTGTCAATTTTTCTTTGAGTTGCACCCTTTATTTTGATACATAAGGCCCATACAATTATACTCTTACCCCATTAATCTAAACCCATTTATACTTTTGGCTCTTGCAGCAGCTGACTGTGCACTGTGACCTGTGAGGCTGATGTACTAACACAAAGAGGAACAATTCATCTGTACCATACAGAACAAATACAATGCTTTGCTGACCTTTCTAACGTTCAAGACATTAAAACACCCATTTAAATGAATGGGTATTGTTCTGTGTGCTGCTGTTACTTTTCTACAAAATTCTACCACTTTACTTAGTATATGAGCCTTCCTGTTAAGGGTCCCTCTATTGATCCCTTGCCTACGGCCCATGGACATATAATCCGGTTCTGTCCCAGCCGACCACCACGGCCCACTAATGCAAGGAGCGCCCAACATGTGTCACTTAACCCTTTCACTGCCTGAGGACTATACAACTCATTACACAGCAATGTGTTGCGTCACTCCAACCAACTGCTACACTAGGTCTGTATAATGCAGTAACCCTACAGCCCTGTATTTCATGTCTACTTCACTGTCTATGTATAGTCATTTATCCCCCTCACCCATTACTTTAACACTTCACTGTCCCTCTTCTCATCAATTTCTCATCTCCTCCTCCCTTGTCACCCCCACTCACCTATCCCCTTGCCATTCATCCATAGTCCCAATTTCGCCATTTTACTCCCATATCACCATTACATTATCTATCACTGCATCTGCCACTTAACCCTCTGTCTGCCAAACTATTTCTTCAAATGTACTGCAGTATCCACTGCTGTAATCTAAATTATTCCTTTACTCACAAATATCTTCTCACTGTGACCGTCAACAAGTAACACAGCACACTCACTTCAACTGTAAGGATACAGGACCTTATTCATCAAGTAACAGAGCACACTCACTTCAGCTGTAAGGATACAGGGCCTTATTCACCAAGTAACACAGCACACTGACTTCAACTGTAAGGATACAGGGCCTTATTCACCAAGTAACACAGCACACTGACTTCAACTGTAAGGATACAGGGCCTTATTCATCAAGTAACACAGCACACACACTTCAACTGTAAGGATACAGGGCCTTATTCATTAAGCTGAAGAGCTGCAATTAAAACCTTTTTTACAACTCTTATCAGCATATCTACATACCCACTGCATCTGTCACACACTGACTACATATGTGACATATGTCCATGTACATTCCTCCCAACATTTCAAATGGCGAAAGAGGGACACTTCTGTTTTAAGTGGCGTTTCTGGGAGCGTGGCTGGTAGGCGGGACATTTCCAAGAATTTTTAGGTTATTCCTTGACCCATCTGCACCTCTTTATGTAACCGATAAATGATTTAGAGCAAGACCAAAGTATTTTAATTACCCATATTAATGTATAAACACATATACTGACAATTAACAACACATTTATGTATGTTTTATTGCTGTGGAGCAATGTAATACACACCACTCATTCTGATGTCCTAAAAAGAGGGGCAACAGGGTAGAAAAGAGGTACAGAGGGATTTGTGCCTCAAAGAGGGACTGTCCCTCCTAAAGAGGGACACTTGGGAGGTATGCATGTATGTGTGTGTCTCTCTGTATGTTTGTGTTTCACAGTGTGTGACAAGCTCTGTCTCTTTAAGTGCATGTCTGTAACACTGCATATTTCTGTTCAACACACTCTCTCTCTGTGTAATAATATGACAGGAAACGCAGTCCCACACTGCTAGTTAAATATATAGACATAACTGACTGTTGTACTATGGACTCCTACCAAGAGCCAGTGCCACTGCTCACCTAACAAGAATGTGTGCTTTTAACCTCTTAAACAGAGGACATGTCTCCAATGCACTGCAACAAATTCAAGGGGTTAACCCTTTTAAATGCCAGAAGGGACATCTAATGCATTGCCGACTGTCACTTCATGGGCTAAAAGACGCATTTAACTCATTGGATCCTAGAGAAGTCTCCAATACATAGCTCTACAATGCATTTAATGGGTTAAATCAATATCATTTATTTTTTCTTTGTTCCCTTTAATGTAGTTTGTTTGACCCAGAATTACACCACTTTTGATTGCACATGTCTGTATTCAGCTGTGTTCATATTTGTTCCCTATGGTGCATTTGGTTTGCCCCAGAAGTGTTGCACTTTTGTATTTGTATAAGTGGTCTACTGCGCAGTATAGAGTTTATAACAAGGTGCGTATACTGTCTGACCCTGTGTATAGTATACACCAGGGCTCAAAATTTCCACTCGCCACTAGCCAATGGTGAGTGAAAATTTAGCCCTGGAGAGTATACATTCAGCTCTGGTGGGTATGCTATGGCTTGCAGTGGTGAGTAACTTTTCAGGTCTGGCTAGTAGCAAAGGACTTCACATTTTAAGCCCAGGTATACACTATATCATACTGTTTGTATCCTTCTAATCATGACTTCTAAATGTCCTCCTGAGAAACCACAATTTGTGTGGGGACATCAGTGACGTCAAGGTGGGGTTATGTAGCCCCATTTCAATTGTAAGCTCTATGATATCACTAGTTTAGTGCCAGGTGAGGGCTGGCAACTTTTGGCCTGGGGGGCAAGTACAATTAAGTGGCCTATTTCTATTACCGCTCCAGCCCAATGTCCCAGCCCACCCCCTTTTGTTAATGTTATAGCTGGCATTAATGTTATGGATTAAGTCAAGTGATACCTCAGAGCTTATAACTGAAATGGTAGTACACACTTGATACCACAGAGCTTATAACTGAAATGGTAGTACACACTTGATACCACAGAGCTTATAATTGAAATGGAGCAACACTAATGATACCACAGAGCTTACAATTGAAATGGAGCTACACTAGTGATACCACAGAGCTTACAATTGAAATGGAGCTACAATACTCGTGTAGCTCCTTAAATTCTGTTTACTCTATTTACAGCAGCAAATGGTAAATTGAGTGAGGCAGTGGCCCACTGGCCCATATTCATGACCAGCCCGGGGGGCAATTGCCCCCTTGCCCCCCAGGCCAGCCCTCCCCTGTATAGTGCCATTTCAACTGTAAGATCTATGGTATCACTAGAATAGTGCTGTTTCAACTTTAAGGTCTATCATATCACTAGTTTACTGTCATTTCAATTGTAAGTTCTGTGGTATCACTGTTGTAGCTCAATTTCAGTTGAAAGCAGTATAGTATCACTACTGTAGCTTTATTTTAATTGTAAGCTGTATAGTATCACTAGTGTATGATGTGTGTACAGTGAATGGTTATGTATGAACTGTAAGTTATTCTCTTTGCATTCCATTATAATGAAATTAGCAAAATCAACAGTTACTTTGTGTGAGGATAACCCACTCCTCACTACAGCGTTATCATCACAACCATGGGCAGCGGGCTCCCTGTTGAATTTTGCCATGGGCTCTAGCCCCAGATCTTTATGGAACCTAGCAACGCCCCTGAATATGGATCTGATGGGGGGCAAGGTAGAGATGATGGCAATGTAGAGATGATGGGGCAATGTATGTGAGGGTAAGTTGAAGCTGATGGCAATATGGAGCTGATGGCAGGCAATATGGAGATGAAGGGGGCAATGTGAGGGTAAGTTGGAGCTGATGGGGCAATATGGAGCTGATGGGGGCAATATGGAGATGATGGGGAGCAATGTGAGGGTAAGTTAGAGCTGATGGGGGCAATATGGAGCTGATGGGGGCAATGTGAGGGTAAGTTGGAGCTGATGTGAGGGTAAGTTGGAGCTGATGGATGCAATATGGAGCTGACAGGGGACAATGTAAGGGCAATATGGGGATGATGGGGGGCAATGTGGAGATTAGGAGCATTGTGGAGGTGTCCAGTGGAGATGGCCAATGGGGGGGGGCGCGCTTCAGATTTCTGTGCCTACAGGCTCCTGAGATGTAAATTCTTTTCTTTTTTTTAAATATATATTTTGAATAAATAATTATGAGAAGTGCCCTTTTTTTTTTTCATTTGAGCCCCTGCCCCCTAAAATGTCTGTGCACGTCCCTGGTTTTACATCTTCCGTAGATCAGTAGGCATTCCATGTGGGGTGGCAGGATCCCCTTTCACTTTATTTTCGGGATACTAATTTATATTGGGGGAAATCCCAAATTTTACCATCTATTGAGGGGATTCCCCGTTTCCCCTTGGGTTTGCGTTTGGCGTGGGTCTGGCAGTGACCTTGCAGAATTATGATTCTGTGGAGGGGAAGACTACATTGATTTTTGGGCTAAATCAAGGGATTTTATATTTCGTTATTATTCAGCTAATTTGTGAATATTATTTATTATTTGATTCGTATAGAATATTGTTTTTTTCTAGTATTTCTTTAAATATATTTCCTTTTTCTTCTTTGTTTCCACATATGGTACAGTTAATATTATTTTAGGGTGCGGGAATATTTATTTTTGCATTGAACAAATTGTTAGTTTGCACAAGAAATCAGGTAAAATGTGCAAACACAGCTGCCTGCTTCTCCATAGGGAAAGCATGATTGTCACAGGATTATTGTGCATATGCACTTAAGAAATCATTTGTATACATGCTGAGTAGAAATACATGATATTTAAAAGGATATGATCCATTTGAATTTTTAGATAATCATGGGATAAGTTTACAAATCCACCAGAGCTTCTACGATGCCATTAGCCTTCAATGTCATTGGTTGCAATTCAGGCTTTGTTCTAGTGTATATCACCTGTGCACACTCCCCCATTGTTAAGACATTAATGCCAGCAAGCCTCATTACGTGCTCTGGAAAATGGTGTAAAGTTATGTAATTTTCTCAGGTCCTTGCTTAATACATACCTCCCAACACTTCAAATGACCAAAGAGAGTCACTTATCTTTTCTGTGTCATTGCTGGAAGAGTGGTTGGCGGTGGGGCATTACAGAGAATTTTGAGGTTATTTCATGACCTGTTGACACCTCTTTGTATAATTGGATAAGGGATTTAGAGTAAGACCAAATTATTTTTCTTATACAGACTAATTTATAAACATATATACTGACATTTATACAAACATGAATGCAAGTTTTATTGCTGTAGAGCAATGTGATACACTTATATACGCACCACACAGTCTGATCTCCTACATACAGGGACACCAGGGTGATACACCTATATACACACCACACAGTCTGATCTCCTAAACACAGGGACACAGGGTGATACACTTCTATACACACCACACAGTCTGATCTCCTAAACACAGGGACACCAGGGTGATACACTTCTATACACACCACACAGTCTGATCTCCTAAACACAGGGACACCAGGGTGATACACTTATATACGCACCCCGCAGTCTGATCTCCTACATACAGGGACACCAGGGTGATACACTTATATACGCACCACACAGTCTGATCTCCTAAACACAGGGACACCAGGGTGATACACTTATATATACACCACACAGTCTGATCTCCTACATACAGGGACACCAGGGTGAGACACTTCTATACACACCACACAGTGTGATCTTCTAAACACAGGGACACCAGGGTGATACACTTCTATACATACCGCACAGTCTGATCTCCTAAACACAGGGACACCAGGGTGATACACTTCTATACACATCACACAGTCTGATCTCCTAAACACAGGGGCACCAGGGTGATACACTTATATACACACCACACAGTCTGATCTCCTAAACACAGGGACACCAGTGTAATACACTTCTATACACACCACACAGTCTGATCTCCTAAACACAGGGACATCAGGGTGATACACTTATATACACACCACACAGTCTGATCTCCTAAATCAAAGGGACAACAGGGTGGGAAAGAGGGACAGAGGGATTTAGGTCTCAAACAGGATCTGTACCTCCTAAAGCAGAACAGATGGGAGGAATGTTAATATATGGAATTAAAAGAGGCAAAGAGCAAAGGAATGTCCCCAAAAGACCACAGAGGACTGCTAGTGCAAAATTAGTAAATTAGTGTTAAGCAGGCGTAGAGCTAGAAAATCGATTCCGGAGCCTGTTTTTCATCTTCATCACATTAGTATATTCTCCCCAATGTCCCTTAAACCCTTTGTGGCCAGTGGGGTGTCTAAGGCATTGCAAAGCAACACTTTGGACTCCTCACTGGCACATAGATGGTTAACTCATTATGCCACAGCTGTGTGGTCTGCAATGTGTTTCACACATCTGTCATTATTGGGTTAACCCTCTGGATGCCAGAGATGTGTTGCACACATCTCTGGCATCCAGAGGGTTAACCCACTAAATGACACACATTGCAATTCATTGTGCACCCCTCTGAGGGTTAACATGCCTTGTTTACATTTCTTCCAGTCTTTCGGTTTATTTTTAAGCTCTTAACCCTTTGAGTGACAGAGGGGTAAGCAATGCATTGCTTTGCAATGCATTGCATACCCCTCTGGCACTCAAAAGGTTAAAGCGGAACATTCAGCTATTACTAATTCGCCATGCATTCATTAAGCGCATGGCGACTAGCTTGGAAATCCATCTCTTACCTTTAAAAAAATCGCAGATTCTAAAGAAATCTTTGCTGCTTGAAGACTGACGGGCAGGTTAGTGCGGTCTGCGCGCCTGCGCCGTCAGTCCCTTCCGGTTACCTTGCGGCACACTGCTGTGCTACTCAGTGGAGACCGGGACTGACAGCTCAGCCGAGCAGACAAGATGTCCGCACTGCAGCGTGGGTTCCGGTCTCCAAACAGCAAAGATTTCTTTAGAATCTGTGATTTCTTTAAAGGTAAGACATGGATTTCCAAGCTAGTCGCCATGCGCTTAATGAATGCATAGCGACTTAGTAATAGCTGAAAGTTCCGCTTTAACTCCATCTCCATTGCATGGCAGATTTGCAGTTTATTTACTGGTCTGTCTTCTATTATTTTGCAACCCCAATACTTACATTTTCAGGAGCGTAAGTTCCAAATCCTATAATAGGGATCTTGTTCCCATCATTCATAAGGACACGGACATGTGACCTGCTAGCCATGTGTGCTTCTGAGCTCTGCTACTGAATGGAATGTAGAGGTGTGTGCCTCTCAGACATTTAACTCTCCAGTTGTTGGGGAGTATAACACCTGTCATCCCCAACCAGCTATTGGCTAGATCAGTGAATAATGGGAGTTATAGTGTCCGATGACTAGGGGTGAAATATTGCCTACTCATGCTCTGAAGCTTGCAAGCCAAGTATGTAGTGAGGAACATGAGAGAATTTAAACTGGACAAAGTAGAGTTAGCATACAAAAAAATAAAATATTCAGGTTCCTGGTGTGCTCAAAATAGCATTTATTATTAGTATTCAAATAGTTAAATATCTGTGTAGTCATCTGGGCAGTCATAATGATGAGAGTCACTACTGGTCCATAGTACCCTGTAGTGTGATACTACACAAAATCTCATACTCTAGAACTAGCGCTGCACGTCTACAGCAGAACAGATATCACACACAACAAAATACCTCATTATTACTATCATCCATGGGCATCCATGGGTGGGGGTCAAGAGGGGGCACTTGACCCATCCCCTACACTTGCTTCCCTCTGGATGAACTTTGACACCCATGGTATTGTACTTCCCAAGTGTCCCTCTTTAGAAGACATTAGGGGTCCATACCGCCCAAGTGTACCTCTTTAGGAGGGACAGTCCCTCTTTGAGACCCAAAAACATCTGTCCCTCTCTCCTACCCTGGTGCCCCTCTTTTTAGGAGATGTGTTGTGTATATAAGTGTATCATATTGCTCCACAGCAATAACACTCACATTAGTGTTTGTTTAGACTTTATATATGTGTATACATTTGTATGTGTTTATAAATGTATCTGTGTTCTTGCTCTAAATCATATTTTCAGTTGCACAAAGTTATGCAATTCTTTGCCTCGGGTTGCTGTACTGTAAATGCTTTCATAAACGTAATGGATACCTATCTAGCACAGAACAATACTGAGAATTATGACAGTTGGTTTCTAAGCAGATAGGATGCTGATCCAGGGAAATATCTGACTGCCATTTGACACTTGACCGACTGAATGCTTGAGAGGCTTCACAATGCGTTGGGGATTTCCATAACATTCCATAGGTAAAATGCTCTAGAATTCAAGGGCTTTAAAGCCCCATTTAAATCACTGAGGTTTTTAGTTTGTTTGACCCAGAATTGTTCCAGTTTTGTTTATATACGTATGGCCTTCTGAGTTAGTACGTTGTAATCTCCCTGCCTTATCCTACGCTCCCACTGATCTGTCTCTTCTCCTATTTAGCTTGCTTTCTACCCCTCTTTTCCTTTTTGCTAAATGGGTTAGATCTAGTGATGAGCGAGCATGCTCGGCCGAAGCTCGGTTCGGCTCGAGCATCGCTCTGCTCGGCACATGGCGGTACTCGTACGAGTACCGCATGTGCTCGCCCGCCATGTTCGGGTCTCCTCCCCGCACGTTTCGCGGCTGCTGCACAGCCAATAAACGTGCGGGGAGGCTCTGACATCAGTGTAATGCCAGCAGCCATGTTGGCTGCTGGCATTACACTGATTGGCTGGCCAGAACTCGTGATCGGGTGCTGTATAGCACCCGACTCGCAAGTTCTGCTCATTCTCAGCCAGGGAGAGATGCGATCAGGCAGGGAAAGTCAGTGTAGGGAGAATAAAAGTGTTGGTAGTAGTTCAAGACCCAAAAGTCCTTTTTAGGACTGTTGTGTGTGGGGGCAGCATTTATATTTTGTTTGGGGGGGCACAATTTCATTTTTTTTTTTAAGGTGGGATATTAGTAAGGTGACATTGTACTAGGTGCACAGGGACAAATATTGTACAACGCAGTGACAAAAAGGGCCATTTTAAACGTGTGCCTAGCCATAGATTATTGTCACATTCTGTTTAGTGTGCAAATTCACAAATTAGCGTCACATTCTGTTCACTGTGCCTAGCCGCAGATTAGCGTCACATATTGTTTAGTGTGCCTAGCCGCAGATTAACGTCACATATTGTTTAGTGTGCCTAGCCGCAGATTAGCGTCACATATTGTTTAGTGTGCCTAGCCGCAGATTAGTTTTTATCTTCCTTTTTGTGTGTTTTACGGTCAGTCTGTAAAAATGGCGTACTACGGGCGAAACATCGTTCCCAGCAGCGACGTTGGAGTCCAAGATGCATCCAGACATCCTCCCTATGCTGTCCCTGAACCATTTCTGTGGTGTTTCCATCATTTTCTGACCTTTTCCTATGAACCAGGCACCCTCCCCTCATCAGAGCAGGGGGTGCCTGGTGTAATGCTCGAGTCCTCCCATTGACTTCAATGGGGCTCGGGTGCTCGGCCGAGCACTCGAGCCTCCGGGGGCGCTCGGCCAGAGCACCCGAACACCCGAGCATTGGGGTGCTCGATCATCACTAGTTAGATCGTGTGTTGGGGGGCACTGGCATGAACTTTGCCCAGGGCCACCCATGTCTTAACCCCTTAAGGACCGGCTGCGCATGCACGGTGAGATCACTTAAGGACCAGGGACCATTTTTTTTCAGAATCTGATTCCAGACTACAGGACTGTCATGGGTCCTTAAGGGTATAACAACCCATGACAGTCCAGGACCCTCACGGGTCCTTAAGGGGTTAAAGCAGCCCTGCCTTGTGTGATAAGGTTTTACAAGCACAAAGGAAAACCTTTTACTGATAATTCCACTTTAATTCCTTGGGTATCAGAGATTTCCACAAAATTCAGACTAGTGGGGTTCTCTTCTAGCCAGACCATCGCAGTGATATTCACATGTTCAGGCGCCAAGGTCCCAAATTCAGTTAATGGGATTTAATGGGATTTTATCGCAGATTCCCCTGCAGTCAGCTAGAGCGCTGACATCAGGGAGGGGGGAACTTTGAAAGCGGATATCTCTCAAACCATAAAGGTTTGAGAGATTGCACTGGGGGCATTTAATTTGTTTTTTAAAGGGCTACAAGATACAGGATAGTAAAAATTAAGTATTACTATCCCTTTTAGTGCTTGTAATTATAATTCACTTTCAGGTGTTGGTGTGCTTTTAAAGGGGAGGTCTGATCACATTACCTTATACTACATAACGTTTACAGGCATCATTTAAAACTTGAATCTGCCTGTATGTTCTACAAGCCAAATGAAGGCATATCTCTGCAAAACAGGTTTTACAAAATTAACCTTTCTTTATTGGTGGCACAACCTATTACTTTAAGCTAATCAGTTTCTGCACTGGACCAATAATAGCGCACACACTGTTGTATGAATGAATCTGGACTCTACCCATCGGGGGGGGGTTCTAATAGCACAATGAGAGAAGTTCCTGGAACAAAACTAATTAGCATACATTACAGGAAATTAGCATAAAGTACCACATTGTGTCATGAAAACATAAATGTTAATTTCTCAAAATGACCAGTGCAACATTTAGGGCAGGCAGAATTTAATTATCTTTTAATTAACTTATCTTAGGCTATTTTCATTGGGTGACTTAGTACATGGTTATGAATGCGGTGTTAAATGCACCCTGATTAAACAGCTTGCCCCCCCCCAATAGTGCTGTCACATGGGGGATTTCCTGCTTGTAAAAGTCAGCCTAACACTGAGCACCTCCAGGTTCTAGCATTCTGATATGCACTGCAGTTTATAGACAGATTGTTCACATGGGTGATTATGGAGGATGTCATGCCGTTGCTATCCTAACATTAAACCTACAAAGCAGTCTTCATATCAGCTCCCCATATATTTCCTCAATTATTTACAAATATTCCCCTAGCCCAGGGATTGACAAATTTGGCTTGAGCCAGACTCTGCATCACAGAGGAGAACTTTCCCTTGGAGCCTATTGGAACAAGGTGTACAGGTGTGTGTGTGGACTGGGCCGGTCAAACAGTGTATATGGGGAATCTGTGGCTACTGGGGCAGTGGAGCCAGGCTAAGGGTCAGACAGAGTAGGTGGGGCTCTGTGACTAACAGTGGAACCAGGCTGGAGGGGAGTCAGAGTGTATGTGTGGTTCTGTGACTACCAGAGGAACCAGGCTGGGGGGTCAGACAGTGTATATGAAGGATCTATGGCTACCAGGGCAGTGGTGTCAAGCCGCATATGTGGGGATCTGTGGCTACCAGTGGACAGTGAACATGGCAGATAGGGTCACTCAGTGTATGTAGGGATCTGTGGCTATCAGTAGACGGGAACAAGGCTGGGGGTGTCAGACATTGTATGTGGGGCTCTTTGGCTACCAGTGGACAGGGGAACAAGGCTGGGTGGGGTCACACAGTGTATGTGGGTATCTGTGGCTACCAGTGGACAGGTGAATAAGACTGGTGGGTGTGCTCAGTATATATAGTGATCTGTGGCTATCAGTGGGCAGGGGAACAAGTGTGGGGGTGATTGACGTGTATGTGGGTGATCTGTGGCTACCAGTGGACAAGGGAACAAGGTTGGTTGGGGGCCAGACAGTGTACGTGGGGATCTGTGGCTACCAGTGGAAAGGGGAACAAGGCTGGCGAGTTCACTCAGTGTATATGGGTGATCTGTGGCTATCTATGGGCAAGTGTCACAGCTTTCCTTGGTTCCAGCGCCGCCGCTTCAGCAACACTCGGCGTCATTCCACACGTCATCTGCAGGCACAAGGCTTCAGAGTGAAGCAGGCCTCGGTTTTATGCCATGCTTCCTGTAGTCTCCTCCTACCTACTTCCTTCCTCTAAGCCTGCTCCTCCTATCGACTTCCTGAGGAGGGGATTAAAGGGCAGTCTGAGTCCTGACTCAGTTGCCCTTGCGTTGTTGTACAAACGGTTCTGTTTAGTTTGGGCTCTGTGTATGACCTGGCTTGTCTGACCATCCAGTCTGGTGCTGACCTGTGGCTCTGCCTGACTACCTGAACTGTGTGTGTCCTGGCTTGTCTGACTATCCAATCTGGTGCTGACCTGTGGCTCTGTCTGAGTATTCTCCTGCCTGCTCCTTGTGTATAGTAGACACCCAATCTGGTGCAGACCTGTGGCTCTGGTTGACTACCCAATTTGTGTATTACCTGGCTTGTCTGACTATCCGATCTGGTTCTGACCTGTGGCTCTTTCTGACTATTCTCCTTCTTGCTTCCATTGTGTAGTAGACACCCAATCTGGTGCAGACTTGCAGCTCTGGTTAAGACCTTACTCCCTGACTGCAGGCGTGAGTCAGGAGCGCTCTGGTGCCTCTGAGAAAGGAGGTGGCCATCTCCTTACTGACGGCAGGCTTGAGTCAGTACTTCTCTCTTACCATATCATCTTTAGGTAGCTCCCTGGATCTACCTGCTGACTACAGGCGTGAGTCATGTATCTTTCCTGTGGTTCTGAACCAAGACTTTGTGTTCCTGCTCCTGTTCCATTCCTGCTCCTGTTCCTGGTTCCTGAGGGGACTACCAGAGGCTTCGGCCTAGTCTCTAGCAGAGTGGTCTTTCTTGACAACTTACTATTTCTGATAGTAGCGTTGCGGGTTGATTACCCTCTGCTTTTCCTGCTTCCTTTCTTCTGTGTGCTACCTTATTGTTTATCAATAAAGATTGTTTTACTATACCGTACTGACTCCTGGTTTGTTCCTGGGAAACTATGACAGCAACGGAACAAGACTGGGTAGTGGTGTCAAAAAATGTTTGGCTGCCATGGGCCACGTTGGGTGGTGGTGGTGGGGATTTTATTGTTTGATATTCTTATTTTTAAGGGGGGTTTTTTTATTCTATTTTTTCCAGACCTCGTGTGTGTGTGTGCTAATACTTCCTTCCCTATAAACAACCATGTTGAGTAGGAGGAATTTCAAGGCCCATTCACATGATATGCGTCTTGAAGGTCCACCAACAACCTGTGCATCCATAGAACTCTGGGTTGAGGGGGAGGACGATATGGGGGGGGGGGGTAATCTCCAATCCTTCCACATTGGTGATCACTGATGGGGGAGTGAATGAGGAGGGGTGCAGATGCCCCCTAGGGGGGCTGATTTTTACTTATTTAATATTTATTTTAACTGCATTTAGGGTGGGGTCAAGAGACCCCACACTATGTGCATTTTTTTTTATACAGGATCACTCCTGAGCTCATGGGTATATTTTAAGTGTTAAAACTGTAGTGTAGAGAAACTCCTTCCCTACCTTCATTGCAAGTTTGCTGGGCATCAGGTCCCAATTTCCAGTCACCATGGCGACCATGTGCCTATAGGGTGGCCACATATTTAATCTGCCATTCAGGGACACTGCAGAGACGAGAGCAGCAGAGTATTTGTCCTCGGCTTTAGCGCAGTCATGCGGAAGAGGTCATTGTACATCACTTGACATAAGTACACTGTCTGCTCTTTATCTGGCGCACCACAGCATTCTAAACACTAGAGGGGGAACTGCCCTTTGACTGCTGTGACAGAAAGTGATGACTGTGGTGGACTACAAGAACAGGAACTTCATGCCCTTAGACTAGCCTTATACTGCTACAAAACTGTACTGCAGCTCCTGTTGGATATCAGGATGAAGGCTCCATTCTCTCTAGTGTTTAGCGATTTGTCTGGAGGCCATTTTCTTGTAGTCCAGTAGAGGCGTCACAGGAGGCAATGGGATGTTCTCCTTATAGTGTTTAGACCTCTTTGCTCTGGAGTCTTTTTTCCAGGACTTTTTATTGTCCCAGGAAGTTGTCATCAGGGACAAGGGACACACATTCAAAATCAGGGACTGTCCTGGGTAATCAGGGACAGGTGGTCACCCTATGTGCCTAGAATTTGTTGAGCCCTGTCCTAGCCACTCCTTTCTCTCTTCACGTGATCTATGGCTCTTATCCACCCTCATTATCTCCTTTACAGATCTCTAGTTAGACCTCACATAGAGTATTGTGTATAGTACTGGAGATCCCATCACCAGAAGGATATAGATATTCTAGAGAGAATTCAGAGAAGGGCTACTAAAATGGTGACTGGTTTACAGGAAAAGACATATCAGGATAGACTAAAAGATCTGAACATGTATAGCTCGGAGGAGAGAAGAGAGAGGGGATATGATAGACACATTCAAATACATGAAGGGATTCAACAAAGTGCAGGTGGGAAGTATTTTTCAAAGGAGTAAAAATGTTAGAACAAGAGGCCATAGTCTAAAAATAGAGGAACACAGGTTTAGATGTAATGTAAGAAAGTTTTACTTCATTGAGAGGGTAGTAGATAAGTGGGATAGCCTACCAGCAGAAGTGGTAGAGGTTAATACAGTGACAGAATTAAAGCATGCATGGGATAGGCATAAGGCTGTCCTTAACTTAAGAAAAGACCAAGGACCAAATAAGGTTTGAGGTTTTTACTGTAGGAATATGGGCAGACTAGACGGGCCGAATGGTTCTTATCTGCCGTCAAATTCTATGTTTCTATGTTTCTTTAACTCGTGTCTGCAAGACTATTTCTGGGCTTCACCCGAGCTACGGAACTTCACTGCCTTGTTATTTTCAGGCCCACTCCGTATCAGAGATTCAACCTACCTTGTTATTTTCAGGCCCACTCCGTATCAGAGATTCAAACTACCTTGTTATTTTCAGGCCCACTCCGTATCAGAGATTCAACCTACCTTGTTATTTTCAGGCCCACTCCGTATCAGAGATTCAACCTACCTTGTTATTTTCAGGCCCACTCCGTATCAGAGATTCAACCTACCTTGTTATTTTCAGGCCCTTTTTTGAAATCGCATCTCTTCACACAAACCTTTTCCCAAACTCCTTAGTTTGTTCACTCCCTTCTGGGTCCAACTGTATAGCTGGATTAACTTAACGCTGCTTTCCCCGTGTATTTGTTTTCTCACCCTATAGATTGTAAGCTCTCGTGTGCAGGACCCTCGCTACCTTTATTTAGATCAGGTTCTGTATGTTCACACTCAATAAATAAATTTAAAAAAATTATAAGAATAATTATACTTCTTTAGAAGGCAGAAATACACATTATATTGATACTTTGGAAAAATGATATACATGCCTGACAGCATTTATAATGAGACAAAAGGACATAATGAATATGGTTTTATTTAAAGTATTATTTTTGTTTGTTTAATATTCATCATGGTATAGGTAATTAATATTCATCATGGGATGGGTAATTAATATTCATCATGGTATAGGTAATTAATATTCATCATGGGATGGGTAATTAATATTCATCATGGTATGGGTAATTGGGGTGATCCTCCCATCTGTGGGGACAAGACATTCAGGTCAGTATTCATTATTTCAATCATTTCTACATTTTATATTGCATATTACCAAATTTGCATCGATTCTTAAAGGGATAGTAATACTTAATATGTAAAAAAATATATATAGTAGTGTTTATCCTCCTGAGTAAAACAAAGGAACTACCACTGCTGATAGGTGTTTTATTCAAAAGTTATTACAGCTCAAACTTGAAATTTTTAGGTGCAGTATCACAATAGCCTGAAACTGTACAATGGCGCTGTTGCTACACCATCCTATGGACAGCTCTTGTCAGTTGACCATAAATCTCCATAGGATGGTGGAGCAACAGTGCCACTGTACAATTTCAGGCCACTGTGACACTGCACCTAACAAATCAAGTTTGAGCTGCAATAACTTTTGAATAAAACACCTTTCAGCAGTTGGAGTTCCTTTGTTTTACTCATGGAGATAAACTATACAATATATATATTTTTTTTTTTACAATTTAATTATTACTATCCCTTTTAAAGTAAAAGTATCAAATCTTAATAATTACCTCTGACTTATTTTTCTATGACCAGGAAATCCTAATGACCCTTATGAATTTTGCCTTTGTCCAAGAGATAACATCTTCAACCAGTCCTTCATGTCATACCCATGGAGGCCGACATGACAGTTGCTGACAGTTTTTCAACTTCAGCAGGCAGAGTGCATCAGCCTTCTTAACTCTTGTAGGAGCAGAGGGGCGTGCAGATCATTCCGAAGCAATGCGTTGCACATTTCATTGGTCCTTAACCCCTTAAGGACCTTTAACGTGCCAGGACTGTCACTGGATGGGTCCTGGCACATCATGGGTTAAATGATCACAGCGCTCCTGAGGTTGCACCGTGATCATGCTGGGAGGCTGAAACTGACTGCACCAAGACCAAAGCAGTCAGTTTCAGCCCCTCTCTCGACAAGCTGGTACATGTGATCGCTCATGTGCCAGTTCTGCAAATGAAATGGCCCTGGTACTCTGGTGCACAAAATCCCTGGTCTTTAACAGGCTAAAGAGTTGAGATTGCCATATGCAGTGGGCAGAGTTTATGTCCTGTGGTCCTGCTGGCAACTGTCATGTCCTTTTCCACAGACCATGACATCCAGGATTGACTGAAGATATTCTCTTTTGAAACATGGCACAAGGGCAAAATTCACAGGGGTCGTTAGGAAATTTGTTTGGCCATATTAAGTTATTAGGTTGTCTTAATTCTCAATTAAGTGTCAGAGGCTAGGGACATTTTTTTGTACCCTGGAGGCCAGACACATTTTCATCTGTTTAGGAAACTTAAAGGGATAGTAATACTTCCAAATGACTAATCCCCATATTGTAGCTATGCTAAAAAGAAATGTATTGCACCCAGTGTCATCTCTCAAACCCTTATGGTTTGAGAGATAATAATGCACAAAGTTCCCCCCTCCTTCCCCTGAAGTCAGTGTTCTAGCTGACTGCAGGGGAAGCTGTCGTATGACAGTCTTATGTGCATCAGGCGGCTCTGCAGCAGAGCCGAGATTGCATTTATAAAAAATAATTCTTTCACTGAAACGTTTTTCTGTGTGTGCTTGGTTTGTAAGCGTACATAGAAGACCATGTCAGTGAAAGAATTCTTTTTATAAATGCAATCTCGGCTCTGCTGCAGAGCCGCCTGATGCAAATAAGACCAGATATCCCTGCAGTCAGTACAACACTGACTTTAAGGAAGGGGGAGGGAGGGGGGAACGTTGCGCACTATTATCTCTCAAACCGTAAGGGTTTGAGAGATGACACTGGGGGCAATACATTACTTTTTTTAGCATAGCTACAATATGGGGATTAGTAATTTGGAAGTATTACTATCCCTTTAAGTAAACTTCTAGTTAAAGGGGAAGTATCACCCCTATACAAGCTTATCTTATTGTAATCCTTATCTAGTGATAAGATTAAATCATTGTTACTTTTGTTTTAAAAAAAAAGCACGCTGTGGTGAAATATACATTATTAAAAACGAGCCTGTGCCTTACTTCCGGATAGACTGCGAGTACGGCTCTGCACCGCAGCCTATCAATCTTCTTCTGTTCCTCTCCAAGTATTGTGATGTTCCAGCCAACTTACAAGGAGAAATCCTCCATCATTGGAGGAGGTTGGAACGAGACAATACTTGGAGAGGAACAGAAGAAGATAGACAGACTGTGGTGCTTTTTGATTTTTTTCAGAACAAATTCATCTTTTTTTTTCAGCTTCATATGAAGTCAATTTTGCACTGCGCCACAAGCTATGATGTTGAAGAAAAAAAACGTAAAAAAAATATATTTAGCTAATATTGTATTGTTTTATGTTGGTTGTGAAAATGATTTTTAAACCTTTGAGTGCCAGAGGGGCATGAAATGTATTGCATACCCCTTAGGCATTCAAAGGATTAAAGGCCAGATTCCCCGCAGTACAAAAATACCAAATATGCATAGTTTTACCTGCAGGCATGGCCTGCATAGACCTCTTCTTAACCTTATGAGTGCCAGAGGGGTACGGAATGCATTGTACAGCAATGCGTTCTGTACCTTTGCAATGCCTTCTGTACCACTCTAGAACTCAAAGGGTTAACATGCGCGCACAAAGGAGTGTTTTCAGCTTTATGAATTAAAATTCGTATTCCATTGGTTACAATGTGAAAACATATCCTAAAGCAGCGCAATGACTATATAAAAAAGCCTATATTCCCTGAAAGTAGAATAACTCATGAATCAGTAAATGGCTGACGTTTCTTCCTAAACAAATTTATAAAGTAACAACAATTTGTTCAGAAAGTTTTCAGAAATTTACACTAAAGTCACAATTTCCTGTACATCTCTAGCAAATGTAATGTAAAAAAGTATGAGAATACTAAATATGTACAGGTGCATAGGTGCATATATCCTCCCCTGGGGCCACAATTGTTAGCAGCACATAACAGAATTTTGATTGATATTTTCATGGAAATCAAAATATACTAAAATAACATTTGAGGGCATAATTACCCCATAACAATAAAATAACCCTCCAAAAACACTAATTTCCTAAAAGCTGATATCCCTCTGCATCAGAAAGAGGGGTCGCTTGCCTTTCTATCCCTAGCCAAGAATGAAAAAATATGATTTTTCTTACATTTCACTCCTTGAAACATACTGAAATCTCTGAAAACTATAAAATGTTCCTACTGTATTCATTAGCTACTATGCTTCTGTGGAAAATGGTGTCACATTGATGGTATGTATCTACCAGTGAGACAGCTGAAAAAAGGCTGGTGAAGCAGACTGGGTGTGTGTATGTGTAGTTTTATGGTTACAAGGGGGCAGTGGAACAGGGTTAGCATATCACCCACTGTGTGTGTGCTTTTGTCACTACCAGTGAAACACGGCTGGGGAAGCAGACGTGTGAGTCCCAAAGGAGCATTGCAATCTATTTTACACCCTTCTGAATTTTATTAAGTTGGCACCAAAGTTGGCACCCAAAGGATTAAAGGGCAATTATAATTTTATACAACGTAATCTCCTATTTGAGAAGACTTAACAAAAAGCCTGTGAGACCCCAAAGTGGCCCCTGTCTGCCATTTGTGGAGTCAGAAAATTGAACTTCTTGCCTGGCAGCAGGCTGGAATTCAATTAAAAGGTTAGTAATGTAAAAAAAAAAAAGCTTTTTGCATTTAGAGC
Organism: Rhinophrynus dorsalis; assembly: GCA_037306005.1. NCBI lineage: Eukaryota > Metazoa > Chordata > Amphibia > Anura > Rhinophrynidae > Rhinophrynus > Rhinophrynus dorsalis. Next base: position 32,607,162 of record CM074721.1, on the reverse strand, counting down.
TTAAAAAGTTGAGCTACATGCAAAAAAACATCTCTCAAACCGCTATGGTTTGAGAGATACCGGCATTTAAAGTTCGATGTCTCCTGCTGACAGCTGTAAAGTGATAGTAATTTTTCACAAAAACAGCAGCTCCGATTAATCTTCATAATGTCTGGGCCATGGAGAGTGTTATTTCAATACTATCAGAGTTGTAGTTCAAGAGTAATTGAATGATCCCTGTGGAATCTGGTTTCTTGACTGGACAGCTCACAGCAAGGGACAATCTTCTTACTGGAGCATAAGGAAAACCCTGCCCCCTTGACAGGTTATTCAGGTTTTTCCTTATGTTCACTGAAGATTGTCCCTCTCTGCAATCCATCTGGACAGTCTTGCTGCTCTGAGGTGAGCAGTGTTACATCAGTAAAAGGGGCGGGAGGGGGGATACTTTATCATTCAATTACTCATGTACTACAACTCTGACAGTATTGAAATAACGCTTTTCACAGCCCAAATACTATGAAGAATAATCGGAGCTGCTTGTTTTGTGAAACAATACTATCCATTTAAAGAGAGATGTTTTGGGCCATGTAGCACTGCATTTCAGTATTATCTTAGGTGTCGTTCAACAGTAATTCATTTATAGAGCCCCCCCCCGTGCCCCTTTTACCTCTTGTATGCCACCTCCCCTCAGACATGGAATCTGGTTGCTTGACCGGACAGCTTGCAGAAAGGGACAATTTTCTAGCTGTCAGATAAGGATTTTCCTTTTGCTCATTGAATATTTCCCTCGCTGCGCTCCATCCAGACCAGCTTGGAGCGCATTACGTAGGTGAAAGGGGCGAGAGGGGGATACTTTATAATTCAATTACTGTTGAACTACACCTCGGCAATATTGAAATACAGCATTACATGGCTCAAATCCTATGAGGGTTAATCGGAGCTGCATTTATTTTCAACCATTACTAACCCAATAAGTTTATCATGTTTTCCATAAAGTAGTGCAACTATGCAGAGTTCAATGTGAAGAACACAAATCCTGTCTCTAGAAATCTATGGGATTTCCTGGATTCCTCCCTGGATTATAATGCAATCCTGACATTATAGTTGCATACCTGGGAACTTTGCTTTGTAGACTCCCCAGAGGGGACTCCACTGGTGCCACTGAGTGAGATCAATTACGTGATTTGAGTCAGAAAAGGGGCAGAGCTTCAGAAATGTAGGAGGAGCAATAGGCTGGGGAAGGAGGAGAAGTGGGCGGGGTGTGGGAGGAACACAGGCACAGAATTAGGCCGAGTTTTATTAAGATCCCATGGTGTGCCGGGACCGTCGCAACTGTCCGGCACTTAAAGGGATAGTAATACTTCGTTTTATCTTTATTTTATTTTGTATGCATTAAAAAACATGAAGAATGATGCAAGTCTTATCTCTCAAACCTTTATGGTTTGAGAGATATTCACAAGCAAAGTTTCCCCTCCCGCCCCTTTTACCTAGTGTAAGCCATCTCTTCTCAGATGTGGAATGCAGTCCATAGACCAGACAGATAACAGAAGGGGACAATCTTCTTCCTATGAGAACAATGAAAGCCCTGCCCCCTTGACAAGTTTTTCAGGTTTTTCCCTTATCTTAATTGAAGATTGTCCCGCTCTGCAGTCTACCTGGGCACCTCCCTTCTGATCTGGCTGAGCAGTGTTACATCAGTAAAAGGGGCAGGAGGGGGATACTTTGTCATTGAATTACTCTTGAACTACAACTCTGACAGAATTGAAATAACACTCTCCGTGATCCTTAAGTGCCAGCCTCAGACGGGGTAATTAGAAGCCAAAACTGGAGTCTTCGGGGAAAATCCAGAGGGTTCCCAACTATGGGTAGTTGCCATTTGTCCATAAAAAATTTTGTCATAGGTCTTTTCCTTTTGAGTTAAATGACTGTGCTGCATTCAAAATGACTCTGAATGTTCACATTAAGCTGCAATTTTCTATTTGGATCTGCAGGAGGCACTGTTCTTATCTTATGTATGTTGGAAGAATGTTTGTATGCATCTTTATTTATATAGTGCCGTAAATGTTCACAAAGCTTTGAAGCAACAGTAATATTGGAACAGCTCACATTAAAGAGCAGCAGGACAAAGTGTGACCATTGCATTGTTAGTGGGGGATAAGTTGAAAGCAAGTAAATCATACTCTGGAAAAGATACTCCGTCCTGAAGAGCTTGCAATCTGATTAATTTACTATGAAAATCTGAGTCTATGACTCAGACATATTTATAAACTTGATATACTTGTCCATAAAAAATGACCTATCGTGAATTTTAGCAACAATTCTTAACCCTTTGAGTTCCAGAGGGGTATCTAATGAATTGCTTTGTAATGCTTTAGATAACCCTGCTCTGGCACTTAAAGGGTTAAACATAGACTAAGAAGGGTTTTTTTTATACATCTCTCCCAATATGTTCAAAATACAAGAGGAGTAACTCTTGAGCAACCCAAATTAGCACGTGGGGGCGCACTGGTCTGTATCGGGATATTATAGTTTCAAATCAACCAAATAAGTTGCGATGGACTTCTGGCCTTAAAGTTGTCGGGATATAGTGAATGGTTCTGCAGCCACAAGCCACGCGGGTCCAACCAGTCCCACTTTTCCTCCTTCTCCACACCGCTACAAAGTATAACCAAATGCTTTGGCGCTGACCTTTCTCTGAAGAAACCCAACCTCAGCAGCCTCTCCCGGGACTGGATTCCAGATCTGAGAGGATGTTGCTGAGGTCAGGTTTCTTCAGAGAAAGGTCAGCGCCAAAGCATTTGGTTATATCTTCAGCAACCCAACTGCACGTAAGAGACAAATTAAAACTCCAAAAATTCTTATTGATTTAAATAGGGCTTTCAACCCACACAGAATACTATAGAGGCTTCCAAAGCACAGTTTGAGTTGCAATAACTCTTAAATGAAAAATCTCCTAAGAGCGGGAGTGCTCAAGTTTTACTCTGAAGGGCAGGTTTTATAACAGGACGAGGCCCAGGAAGGCCGAAACGTACATCTGTGGTTGGACATTTCCTTCCAGTTCAGAGAGGAATTGTCTGGGATTTCGTGGCTGGGCTATTATCTGGGTAGGACCGGTACGATGTACTTCAGGAGGTTTCTTCTCTGTGTCTGGCACTTGTGAGTTAAAGGGTTAGTAATGTCATATATAAATAAAAAAATATTATTATAGATATTCAAAAAATAAATCCATCGATGCCAGTCCGATCTCTCAGGCCATTATGGTTTGAGAGATGTACAGTGATAAAGTTCCCCCTCCCTTCCCTTTCATTGACATCAGCCTCTAGCTGACAAAAGAAGATTCTGGACCCGGGAAACCAGTCACACTTTGTAGACCATTCCAGTGAAGTATTTCTTTGTAGATCAGTGTTTCGGCTCTGCTGAAGAGCCGACTTGAGTCGGCCGACATAAATCTCCTTCTGTCAGCTTTACAGCTGACATCAGTAAAGGAGAGGGAAGGGGGAAGTTTATCACCTTATATCTCTCAAACCATAAAGGTTTGAGAGATCGGACTGGCATCGATGGATTTATTTTTTGAATATCTACAATAATACTTTTTATTTATATGTAGAATGAAAGGACAGAGATGCTCAGCTAGGCTCATGAGCTAGCAATTACATGCAAGAAGCTCACTGGGACTGTGTCCTCGCGCCCAGGGATCAGCTGCACCTCACCGATGAGGCCCAAGAAGGCCGAAACGTACATCTGGGGTTAGCTGTTTCCCTTGTTCAGAGAGGAATTGTCTGGCATTTTGTGGCTGGACTGTCATTTTGGCAGGACCAGTATGATATGCTTCAGAAGATTTCCTCTCTGTGTATGGCATTGGTGAGCTAAAAGAGATTGCACCCTGGGCGCGAGGACACAGTCCCAGTGAGCTTCTTGCATGTATTTGCTAGCTCATGAGCCTAGTTGAGCATCTCTGACTTTTCTATCTACTTTTTATTTATATATTACATTACTAAACCTTTAAAAGAGATGGCACCCAGGGTAGGATATCAGTCTAATCTGGTTGAGCATCTCTGACCCCCACTTTTGAATATGATAATTGCTTTTGGGCTTGGTCACCCTAAGGGTAATAGGGGAATTCAGACATGGACCCTTTGTGCATTTAGATTACACTAGTGAATGGTGCACAGAGTACACATCTGGGACCCAATGAACCGCTGTAGCGGAGGGTCTGAGGGACTCCAGCCCCCTGCCCACCCCCGAGAAAATTGCTTCCCCTGATTCACTACCTGCTGCCAATTTCCAACCACTTTCTGCCCTAGGGTGAGGAGGGCAATGAACCAGAAACAGAATTGTTATATATATATATATATATATATATATATATATAATATACTGTATATATATATATACTGTATATATAATTTTTTATTATTTTTCCATTACAATTGCACTGCTCCTTTAAACCTTTTGAAATCCAAAAAAATCAGAATGACACTGCAAATGAGCTCAGAAATCATTACTCACATGAACATTTTATCATTACGCATATCGCATTTCAGTTCACCTAAGGTTTTCTATCATCCACAGGTAGTTTTTTTTCCATTACAATTGCACTGCTCCTTTAAACCTTTTCAAATCCCATAAAAATCAGAATGACACTGCAAATGAGCTTAGAAATCATTACTTACATTAACATTTTATCATAACGCATATCGCAGTTCAGTTCATCTAAGGTTTTCATATCCTCTGCGGGCAGTTCAAAGTCCATTACCTAAAAACACAGGTATTAAACGATTTTAAAAAATGCCTTTATTTTTCAAGTATACAGAATCTCATCAAAAACTGAAAGGATACATTACAGACCATTAACCCTTTAAGAACCAATTGAGTGGGCAACACACTGAGAAGCAACTTAATACGTAGGTTAAATAACTTTTATCAGAGACACTAGAGGACATATGTTTAAAAGGCAAACCTGTATAGACAGACAGGACAGACACTGCAGACTCTCTAAGCGTAGAAATCAGAGGCGTAGCGGAGGCATCCGCAGCCTCCACGGTGCGGGGGGGCTCGGCCAGCCTGTAGGGGCCCCCATAAAGTTTACATAGCTATATTTACAAAGCCCTGCCAGTCATGGGCCCCCAACAGAACATTAACCCTTTGAGTGGCCGAGGGGTACGCCATGCATTGCAGAGCATGCGTTGCGTACCCCTCGGGCACTCAAAGGGTTAAAAAGACCCCCAAAAGTGAGTAGCGCTGGTCGGTGCACATGGCAGCTTCGCTTCTCACTTCAGTACAATTTAAAGGGATAGTAATGTTTCAATATAAAAACAGCTCCAATTAATCTTCATAGTATTTGGGCCATGGAGAGTATTATATCAATACTGTCAGAGATGTAGTACAAGAGTAATTGAATGATAAAGTGTCCCCCTCCTGCCCCTTTTACCTAGTGTAAGACACCTCCCCTCAGATGTGGAATCTGGTCTTGAGACCACACATCTCACAGCAAGGGACAATCTTCTTACTGTAAGAACAATGAAAGCCCTGCCCCACTTGACAGGTTTTTCAGGTTTTTCCCTTATGCTAATTGAAGATTGTCCCTCTGTGCACGCCATCTAGACTCCACCTTTCTGTTCTGAGGTGAGCAGTGTTACACTAGGTAAAAGAGACGGGAGGGGGAAACTTTATCATTCAATTACTCTTGAACTACAACTCTAACAGTAATGAAATAACACTTTCCATGGCCCAAATACTATGAAAATTACTTGGAGCTGCTTTTATTTTGAAACATTACTATCCCTTTAAACAACTGAATCCGCTTCAAAACTGGCTCAAAGTCAGAATTAGGGTTTAATTATATGACATTGCATATTTTAAGACCCAACCTGGCGTTGAACCAGTTTTGATTAAAACTATAATGTTAATTTTTTGTTACCTGATCCCGACTGGTTTGATTAATCTTATCAAAACTGGTTCCATGCTGGAACTGCACTAAAATATACGCCTATATCCTGGACTAGGTATACATGTTAACCCTTTGAGTTGCGTTACGTACCCCTCTGGCATTCAAAGAGTTAATACTGAAATTTATGGCCATGCAATAATACTCTTTTTGTTTTAAACATACAGTATCTATCTACTACTAAGACATATAAATGAATGCAGCGAGTGAATTTTTCTTATCTGGTGGTGTATCTTAGTTAGTAGATATGTACTTTGCCAGTGGTGGGGAATTTTAACCCTTTGAGTGCCAGGGAGTAAAAAAAAAAAACACACACATTTCTGTACCGTATTAACATATGCCCATCTATATTGGTGTATTATAAGTCAGTATGGACATGGGATACTTATGGCTGCTCAGAATTTTGCTTTTAATGATTACTCTACCCTGTTGGCCAATACTGTATAACAAAAAAAAAAAAAAAAGACAACAACATCAACCCCACCCCAACACCCAACACACACACACACCTTCTTATCTTCTATATATAAAAGTGAAAGCCTCATTATATTATTTATGTCTCTTGAGGAGACACACACATAGAAGAAAATTCCTCATTACATAATTTATGTCTCCTCAGGAGACACACACACACACACACATATATATATATACACACACACACACATATACACATACGCACACACACAGGGGTGGCAGTAAGGAGGGGCTACAGCCAATGCTGGAGATACAGGGGTGGGAGTGATTTAGACAGGAGTGGGCAGGGTTTGCCCAACTTCAACTTCCTGCTCAACAAGAAAAGAAATATGGCCAACACACCACACACACACACACACACTGACATACACACACACACACACACACACACTGACATACACACACACACACACGCTGTCACTAACTCTGACTCCCAGTGGCCTCAGCTGGACCTGCAGGACAGCCACGAAAAGGAAGCTGTAGCACCAGGGGAACATAATGGCACTCAAAGGGTTAAGGTAGGCCCTCATTGCTCAATTTCATGGGATTCAACATTTGCCATGCAACACAGTAGACAGGCAGCCATCAGGTACATACTTAACCCACTGACTGCCACAGGATTGTGTATCAACGTTTATCTCTCAGGACACACCAGCAGCATAGGGGGAAGTGTCCTCAAAATGCTCACACTGTAAACTTCCATTTCCCTCCCACTTCTCATCCTTCCCCAGCCTATTCCTAACACTTTTTCACTTTTCTACTAAGCCCCGCCACCTCTCGAGTAAGCCCCACCCCTTTTAACCCAAATTGCCTCATTGATCTCTTCTCACCAGCACCACATGAGTCCCCTCCAGGGACTCCAGAAGACAAGATTCCCAGGTATGAATATGCTTCCCACTGCTATGTAACTGTATAGTGAATACTGCATGCCAATCTATATCTTAACCCTTTGAGTGCCAGAGCGTTGCACAACACATTGCAAACAAATGCCTTCCAAACCCCTCTGGCACTCAAAAAGTTGGCATGCTGGTATAACTGTCGCAGAGTGACTAGGAAATAAACACACTGACAAGTACAGATGAACTAAATATAAAACTTTATTAAATAATGAATGACAGGAGATAAGGCAACAGGCTGATGGCACCAAATGACACAACAGTAGTATGGTAATGACACAGTGGCAGTAGATAGTGGCACACCTTCACAAGACCAGGAAGGAACAGTGGAGTCACTTTCCTTACCCTGCACAGGACAGATGGTCAGCAAAGGAACGGCCCTGGGACTACACGGTAGATGTGAAGGCAGTGCAGAGCACTCCCATACACGGATGAAATGGCACACCTTCACGAGACCAGAGAGGAACAGTGTAGGCACTTTCCTCACCCTTCACTAGACAGGTGGTCAGAAACGGAATGGCCCTGGGACTACACGGTAGATGTGAGGACAGTGCAGAGCACTCCCATACACACAGTCGGCAAAGATAAGGAGCAGACCAATACTCTGACGGGATACACTAGGCGGGTAGCCAGATGGAGGATAGGTTAGGCAGCACAAACCGGTACGGCCACGGGAAGTCAGACACACGGAGTGACTGACAAGCGCTGCTAACATAAGCGAGCGCAAAGCGGAAGGCACAGACAGCGCGGGAAACAAACCGAGGCACGGAATGGTCATGGAGCTCAACACGGAGAGTAAACCAGGAGGCAGCCAATGGTCAAAACCAGATCGGGTAGTCAGACGTCACCAGTGGTCGTAGCCGGAACGGGTAGTCAGTCGTAGCCAGAAGTCAGAACCGGAACGGGTGGTCAGACGTAGCCAGGAGTCCAGACCAGAACGGGTGGTCAGACGTAGCCAGGAGTCCAGACCAGAACGGGTGGTCAGACGTAGCCAGGAGTCCAGACCAGAACGGGTAGTCAGACATAGCCAGGAGTCAGAACCAGAACGGGTAGTCATACTAGCCAGGAGTCGGAAACGGAACGGGTAGTCAGACGTAGCCAGGAGTCAGAACCAGAACGGGTAGTCAGACGTAGCCAGGTAATACACAGGAACGGTAATGGACCAACACAGCAATAAGCTCAGGTACACCACGGAAGGGCACTGGAAATGACACAGGCTGAGGTTTAAAAACCCTGACAGGTAGGTGGAGCAATGACCTCATCAGCGTGGTGCCCTATAAGAATAGCGACTCAGCGAGAGCGACAGCTAGGAAGTAAACAATGTCGCTTCACGGCAACATTTTCTGTTTTCCATTTGTACAACCCAAACACAGACACAGACATAATACTGCAATTATGGCCCCAAGTAAAGGAGAAATAAAATGTAACATTGATGTAATGCCATACCTCCCAAGTGTCCCTCTTTAGGATATATTAGTGCTTCATATCTCCCAAGTGTCCCTCTTTAGGAGGGACGGGCCCTTTTTGACATCGAAATCCTCCCTATTCCTCTTTTTTACCCTTTTGTCCCTCTTTTCTGGAGATCAGAATGAATAAGTAGTGTGTATCACATGGTAAACATGGTAACATGACGGGCTACACCATCTGACATTGCTAGTATCTACTAAAACTGTTAAGAAGCCTTGTTGGCTTTTTGGGAGATCACAGAATTTCTTTGCAACTTCAAGGATGGGCTGTCGGTATAAAAGACTGGCAAGGTATTTACCGAAAAATTAAAGAACATGAAATTACATTCTCATATAGCGGCATGTGTTGTGTATGATGCCTAGAGAAATTATGACATTGTTACTATAAAACTGCATGCCAATTACAGACAATAAGTTGGCTTTTGAACAGAATTTTCTGAGAATTATTGACATTACACTCACCTTGGCTATGTGCAATCTAGCTCTCAGAGGGCACAAGGAAAAACTAGCAGGAAAAGAATGTGGAAATTATTTGGCAATTATAGAGTTATTAAGCAAATATTACTCGGTTCCGAAACAATTAATAGAGAAAGACAAACATAAAATATCTAAGCCCACAAATACAGAATGAGTTAATTCAATTGCTTCCAAATAAAGTGTAAAATGAAATAATAAGGTAAATAAAAGAGGTCCAGTTTTACTCCATAATCATGGATACAACACAAGACATTAATAACGAAGAACAACTTGGTCAGGTATTCAGATATGTAACCATTATCCATGATGATAATGAGATACCCATTGAAGTCAGAATTAATGAATGCTTTTTGGGTTTCCATAAGATTACGTACCAAAGTGCAGGAGGATGACAACAGAAATACTTAGAGTCATAGAAAACAAAGGCTTATCAATTAAAACATGTAGAGGCCAAAGATATGATGGGGCTAGCACAATAAATGGAATATACTATGGCGTTCAAACTCACATACGCTCAATAGAATCAAATGCTGTCTATATACATTGTGTTGCTCATAAATTTGGTCTTGACTGATTCTTGTAAACACATCTCAGAATGATGCTGTCCATGCTCTACGGTTTAGATTTGTTGATGTCATGAAAGCACTGTGTATGATCATGCTAAAATCTAAAAGCTTAGAGAAACGCAAAGCAGTCCAGACTTAAAAAATCCATGGAAATCTTTTAATTTGTCCTCATGGTTGTTCTAGAGCAAAGTTCTAAAAACAGTAGACCTAGTTTCTCAGCTGCTTCAGTCAAAAGATGTAAAACTTTTTGTGCTGCAAATCTGCTGAAGAATGTAGCAGATACCTTAACCCCTTAAGGTGCAGCGATCCCGGGGTGTCTGGTCCTTTAAGGACCAGATAGACGAGTTCTACGTGCCGTCCCACATGACTGATCACGTGGGACGGCACGTCGAAAGAAGGACTGAAAGAGATCGCTCTGGTCTTGGAGCGATCAACTTCAGTCCACAGTATTACTCACCGCGCTCCTGCAGGAGCGCGGTGAGTAATAGTACGTGACGTACCAGGACCGTCACTGGTCCTTAAGTGCCTGACCAGCGTGACTGTCCGTGTACGTCACAGGACGCGAAGGGGTTAATCAACTTTCTGGAACAGTTTGAGGAATCTAGAAGTACAGCATCCTCTCTTGCAACTGCTTGGGGAATGCAACCAGAGTTTGCTGAAAAATGTTTATGGCTTACCAAAAAGCCTTTCAATGAACTCCGTGAAGACTAAAGGTTACCAAATCCTGAGGAATATTTTAAAGTGGCTGTGTTCTACGCCAACATAGATATTACTGTTGCACAATTGGAAAGGTAACTTTCAGCTATACATACTATTGTGGAACGGTTTTATTTTATGATGCCAACAAAATTTCTCAGTGTTAGTGACGATTCATTGGTTAAATCTGTTGAGTTTCTGGCAGTTCAGTACAAAGATGACTTGACTGCAGACTTCCCTTCACAACGGATGTCCGTTCAAACTGCATTAAATGACCAAATAAAAAAATTCAAGGAGGCACAATGAAGGATTTAGCAGAACTTTTTTTTAAAAAAAAAATAATATTATATTCTGCCTAGAGTTTTGGAAGTTGGAACAGCAATAAAGCTTATCCTAACTATTCCAGTTACTGTCGCCAGAGCAGAAAGATCTTATTCCAACCTGCAATCAAAAATTACCTTAGAAGTTCAATGACTAAAGAGAGACCTACAGGACTATAATATGGTTTTGCTGAGCAGCTCACTCTGTCTATTGATTCTGATGTCTGAGCTAATCTAGTGTGCTCTGCTATTCACTGCTGCTGTCTTCTGAGTTTATGTCTCAGGCTGATCAGCTGACCTCTCTGATTGCTCACCTGACTTATCAGCCAACCCTCCCAGGGTATTTAAAGCAGCTTGGCTCATTTCCCCATTGTCTTTGTTTGCTGACCTGTTGCTGCTGGCTACTGTGGATTTTCCTATACTCCTATTTGCTGTGTTCCAGACCCTTAGCTTGTTCCAGACTTCGCTGACTTCTGTGCTTCTGACCTCTGGCTTGTTCCTGACATAGCGGACTTCTGTGCTCCTGACTCCGGCTTGGCTGATTACCTGTCCTGGTTCCTGACCCTGGCTTGTCATTTGGTTTATGCTCCTGATCATGATTCTGTTTGTTTATTTTTTGTTCCTTTAATAAAAGTGTTTTCCATTTTTGTGTCCTGTCTGGTTCCTGGTCCATAAGACTATCCATTTTAAGCATAGAGAATGAAAGAGCCAGAAAATTAGATGTTAAAGAGTTCACTGCAGTATTGGCTCAAAGAAAGGCAATGCGACAAGCATTTTTCAAATCTAGTACCACAGTTTTAAAGACATGAGAAAGTGTTTGTGTTTTTCTTCATTGGTTCAGAAAATCAGTGGCCTTCTTTGCAGGCAAGGGTTTCAGCCAGGCAGAGTTTATGACTCCAGTCCAGGCCCACAGCCAAGCTGAGTTCATGACTCCAGTCCAGGCCCACAGCCAAGCTGAGTTCATGACTCCAGTCCAGGCCCACAGCCAAGCTGAGTTCATGACTCCAGTCCAGGCCCACATCCAAGTTGAGTTCATGAGAAGAAAACACCAAACAGAAGGAGAGCTATCACAGTGCCTGTGATTCCTGTCAGTCTCATCCGTGGCAGACACTGATTTGCTGTGTTGGTTTGGCCCGCCCCCTGGTGACCTTTTTATACCTGGCTAGCACATCTGTCAGCGGCCCTTTCGTGGTGTTTCTGAGCCAGTTATATTGTTGCTGTGTTCCTGTGTTCCGGATTCCTGTGTACCGACTCGGCTTGTCCTGACTATTCTCCTGTGTTCCTGCTTGTGTATGATCCGGCCCGTCTGACTACCACCCTTGGATCCTGACCCGGTTTGGCTGACGTTCCTGCTTGTGTATGACCCGGCTTGTATGACTACCTCCTGCGTGCTCCGACCCGGCCTGGTTGACTTCCCGCTCCGAAGACCGACTCCTGCTTTCTACAGTGACCTATGTTCCAGTTGTCGCCGCCGCAACATTTCTATCTGCTGTTCCAGCTTTTGGTGTGACTGCCTTTCCTGGTGTACTCCGATCAGTGCAGTGTATTTACCTATGCAGAGTTGTGCGTATGTGCGCCTCCCTCACACTGCAGAGCCTTGCTATACCGCTGAATAGCCTCGAGTAAAAGTGCTATTTAACCCTAGCAGTGCCGCATGGGTTCCACTCTCTCGCTACTCCCGTAAGAGTCTCGTTCTCGGTGATACTACTGCTGAGTTGGCCGCTCTCCGTCGGCAGCTCCATACATCCTTGCAGAGTATTCACATCCGCTAGGCCGGTTGGGCGCCTAAGACTCTCTCTTGTTTACTGGGCGATTCCGCTATACCGAGTGGTGGCAGGCACAGGCATCAGCATTTGCAATTCCGGTAATTACGCCCGTGGGGCTGTTGGCTCTAGCGTGTTTTATCCCAGTGTCCGGTTAAGTCTGAGGAGGCTTGGCAGCTCTCGCATTGCAGGCCGGTTCCAATCACGCCCGTGGGGGCTATTTGCACTTGCACTAGTTGAAGCAGTTCCAGTAGGTACGCCCGAGGGGGCTACGTGGACTCCTGTGCTTCTTCTTACTGAACACCGTGGCGAGGCAGTCCTGTATCCAGCCTGTGTTGACCTTGGTCTCCAGCACAGCCTAATAACACCCTGGGCGTTCCAAACATCCACATCTGAGACTGACTGTTATCAAGGACTTAACCCTCTGTGGGTATATGCAATTCTACTGCTGTGTAATTGTACTTATAATTCATTTGTGCATTTACAATTGTATCTACTAGTCCTTACTACTGGTGTATATCTACCGCCACTAGAGGGCGTACTTCTGCCTTTACTTATTTTAATAAAATTGTGTTTTATTTCACACACTGGTCTGAGAGTCTTAAAAACCGTTACAAAAGCACACCAATGGGCATAATAGATGAAATTCAAACGTTACAAGTGTCAAGTAATGTAAAAAAAAAACATTTAATTACATTCTTAAAATGGACCGGCTATAGATGTTCGTATGCCGGTCATAAAGCACACAGAGAATTATTGGTGTAAGTCCTCCCCGTAACAGACTGTTGAGTAAAACCCCAGACTCCGTTTCATAAATCAGATCCGATGTGAAATTAAAAATCAAACTTGAGTAGGTCGATAAAAAAAGTAACATGTTTATTAAAAACCGATCACATAGAAATTAAAATAAAACTCCATATCCCAACATGTTTCATGATCCTAAGACTATTTCTTCAGGGTAGATAATAATGATCTACTTGATACAATGGATCCCTAAATAGACCAAACAATTACCTGGTTAATTCAGTTGGACCAATCGCATCCCTGTGCATGTCCTGGTGAGGCAGTATGGAGGAGACATGAATAACTCCTCCATACTGACTCCCCGGGTGTGTTTGTCTGCCCAGGGTTGTGTGTGGAGGAGACGGAGAATGTGGCACACTGCCAGCCTTCTCCTTTTATTAATACAGACTGTTATAAGAAAAAATCTAGATAGGCCGACAAAATTAGATGACATACAATTTATCCTTGATATAATGGGCCTACCAGGGGGTCAATTATCCTTTTATGGGTTTTCGGTTAAGTGGTAGAAAAATGTCACAAATATTTTGATTCTTGTTTCAAAATAATACTTGTATACCTATTCTTATGGCTCCTACTAACATATCTTTCAACTCTTGATGCTAAGCAACACTTTGGTTTTGTTTTAGCAATTGGTAGGATTGGTTATCCTCTAGGAGTCTAGAACCTTCTCTGATGTAACGAGAGAAAGGTCTTAATGCTGAAACTGACATAGCCCATGTTTTTAATTGATCTGTTTGTTTAGAATTTTTTTTTAAAATATTTTTATGTTTTTAACCATTGTTCCTACCTTTGTTCCTTGTGCCTGGCACTGATTCCTGTGGCTCTTTAGGGAGGAGGACAATGAGTGTTTTAGGTCTTCTTCCATGTCTATGTCTCATCCTTACACTTTGGGGACTATGGGAATAATTCTAGAGAAGCTATTATTTTTAGTGGGTTTGGGTTTTCCTTATATGGGATGGGTGTACATATATTTATATACACTGGATACACACTTTGGTGATTTTTTTTATTGAAGTGCTTTTTCAGCATCCATGATCCAGCTCCTTGGATCCTCTCCCATTAGGCAAGAAATAAGGCACATTCATGAAGCCATCCTGTTAACGTCACACTTATTGCCTTGCTTGCCATTTGGAGGAAATCTGTGTAGCCGGCAATGGATATTGCCTTCACGACTTATTTGTGTTCCATTGTTGGAATGCAAGTGAAGGTGATAGTATACACTTCCAATTTTTTCTCCCTTATGCTTCTGTTTCAGACTGCCGATTTGGAGACTGAGCTAGGTACATGAAATAAAAGGTTGGCTTTAGGATTACTCATATATTTTGCTCTTGATAAAATTAAATATAACCTGTATTAGTCATGAAAAGCGTTGAGCTATTGAATTTTTTTTTATATGTGATGTATTTTGGCTTTCAGTATTAACCTTTTTTATCTGTTGTAAGGTGCTTTTTATTGCGTGCAGAACCCTGTGATTAAAAGAAGCGTGCCCTGCTTCTTAAACTTTTTTGGATTAAAATACATATTTTTTAATCTAGTTTATTCTCTTTATCAGGTTTTTTTAGCACCAGTTTTAAGTTGGAGGACATTTAACATATTGGCCTTTGGGCTTTATCCTGTTCCACAGTATTTTTAATCTATAAGTTGATGTACATGGAGGGAACTACATTTTATATCAATAAGTGGACATTGGGAGTCGATTTGTCTGAAGCCCTAGGGTGATTACAAACCCAGACAGGTGTAGGTGAGATCTATTGAGAGGCAATCTTAACGTCTATAAGAAGTGAGTGCATTTACAGGGACAGCAGATAAGGGGCCACTCCACATAGTAACATAGTAAATTAGGTTGAATAAAGACCATCAAGTTCAACCTTCTACTCATACCCCAGTAACTGAGAATTTTATAGCTTTCCTGCTATCAATTAAATTAGTCTTTATCAGACCTTCCTGATCAGCCTACTGATAAACAGTATAACTCTGTATGTTCCCTTTTGAAAGAAATGTATCTAATCTTCTCTTAAATGTATCCATTGTATCTGCCATAACCACCTCCTTGGGCGACGAATTCCACAATTTAACAGACCTTACCGTAAAAAACCCTTCCTCTGCTGAAGTTTAAACCTCCTTTCCTCTAATCTCAAGGGGTGTCCCCTGGTCATCTGATCAGGCCTTGGAATAAATAGCTCACCGCAGAGATCCTTGTATTGACCTCTCATATACTTGTACAATGTGATAAGGTCTCCTCTTAGACGTCTTTTCTCTAGAGTAAATAAACCAAGTTTGTCTAGTCGTTCCTCATATGTCAAGTCCTCCATTCCCTTAATTAATTTTGAATGATTTGCTACACATAAAGAGTTTGTGCTGTCTCTGTATTTTCTATCTATACAGAATTCGGTGACCTGGATTCCGTCTGGTGATGTCCTTTTGAGAACTGCAGTGACTCAAACAAAAAGCCTTTTTTAGGCGAAGATACTCTTTTTATTGTTTACTTCTATTTTTTGGTATCTTTAGCAAACAGAGTGCTATTTTCATAAATATTTAAAATATATGTTAAAAGGCAAACCAACTGCATCATAAAGAGCAAATACAAAATTTTTAAAGACTAAATGGGGTGTTACCCACTTGTATCCTATGGGGTGCCATTTGTAAACCTTATATTTTGTCCACAAAATTTCAGCAGTTGTGTTACAAAAGTAATGTTGCCCACTGAACGTTATTATAGATCACAGAATAAATTATTTCTTACAAAATGGTTTGGATATTCCACAAATGCCTGTCTTGGTTCCTGCCACTTCCCACCCACTTCTCCTCTTTCCCACCCAGTTCCACCCACTTCTCCTTCCCTTCCTATTGTGCCCACTTCCTGTCCACTTCTCCTCTTTCCTACCCTGTTCCTTTCACTTTCCTCCCACTTCTCCTCCTCCTCCTTCCCAACCCTTTCTGCCCACTGGTCGGCAGCCCATGAGCCCTTTCCGGGGGCTCAAGATGAGCAAGTCACGTGGTATATTGATGTTATGTCCATGGAGGCGGACATGACAGAAACTAGCAGGGCCACAATATATGACGCCCAAACTGAAACAGGCAGAGTACTTTAGCCTGCCTAACCATTTAAAGGGATAGTAATGTTTCACAAAAACACCAGCTCAAATTAATCTTCATAGAATTTGGGCCACTGAGATTTATATCAATACTGTCAGAGTTGTAGTTCATGAGTAATTGAATGATAAAGTATCCCCCTCCTGTCCCTTTTACCTAGTGTAAGCCATCTCCCCTCAGATGTGGAATCTTGACCATCACAGCAAGGGACAATCTTCTTACTGTGATCATAAGGAAAACCCTGCCCCCCTTGACAGGTTATTCAGGTTTATCCTTATGCTCACTGAAGATTGTCCCTCTCTGCGATCCATCCGGACAGTCTTGCTGCTCTGAGGTGAGCAGTATTACATCAGTAAATGGGGCAGGAGGGGGATACTTTATCATTCAATTACTCTTGAACTACAACTCTGACGGTATTGAAATAACACTCTCCATGGCCCAAATACTATGAAGATTAATTGGAGCTGCTTTTATTGTGAAACATTACTATCCCTTTAAGAACCAGAGGGGTGTGTAGTGCATTGCAGTCCTTAATCCTGGCAGTTAAAGGTCAAAGGAGCATTTTTTAATGCTCCAATAGATCCCAGGGTGAACAGAGTGCAGCTGTGCAGGGACCCTGAATTCCATAAGATACAGAAGTTTTTCCATGACGATTCTGCCACGTCATGGGTCCTTAGGGTGTTAAAAGGTTAAGACTACAATGTGAAGTGAATAGAGTCTGAAGTCCTGGCAGAAACTGTCATGTCCGCCTCCATGGACATGACTTGAAGAACTTATTAAATGTGTTACCTCTTGAACACAAGGGCAAAATTAATATGGGCCATTAGGATTTTTTGGGCACAGAAAGGTAAAAGGGGTTAATAATTAGGAGGTTCTCCTTTAACCAGGTCCATCATACAACTTCATCCCAATTCCTTTTCATAATTCTTAAACATAATTTAATTCATTTATACCTGGAAGTTCTGTTTGATCCTGGCTGGGGTAAAGCTCTTGGCAAGGACGACTATTCCTCTCTGTAGCAGATACCGTATTGCCACCTGGGCTATGGTCCGCCTGTGCTTCTCAGCAACAGATTTCAATATGGGATCCTCAAGGAGGACCGGAGACTTTGGGTCAATCCTAGAAAAGACACATTAACAACATAAGGACCGTGAAAATCTGGGGTGGATTGCACTTAAAGGGATAGAAATACTTCGATTTATCTTTATTTTATTTTGTAGGCATTAAAAAAACATGAAGAACAATATAAGTCTTTTCTCTCAAACCTTTATGGTTTAAGAGATATTCACAAGCAAAGTATCCCCCCCTGTTCAGCCAGATCAGAAGGGAGGTGCCCAGGTAGACTGCAGAGAGGGACAGAGAGGGACAATCTTCAATTAAGATAAGGGAAAAACCTGAAAAACAGGGCTTTCATTGTTCTCATAGGAAGAAGATTGTCCCCTGCTGTTATCTGTCTGGTCTTACAACCAGATTCACATCTGAGAAGAGATGGCTTACACTAGGAAAAAGGGGCGGGAGGGGTCACTTTGCTTGTGAATATCTCTTAAACCATAAAGGTTTGAGAGATAAGACTTATATCGTTCTTCATGGTTTTTTAATGCCTACAAAATAAAATAAAGGTAAAACGAAGTATTACTATCCCTTTAAGGACCGGAGCAATCCTGACCTTTTTGACTATGTCTTTGTTCAACAGTGTTTTCCCTCTAGGTATTTTATTTCAACCACGCAATTTATATACCATTTTTTTACATGCAATGGATAACCCACTATTTATTTTATTAAAATTACAGAAAAACTGTAAAAAAAATTTTTTAAAAAACACCATTTTTATTTTTTCTCTAGGGATCATTTGGGCGCAATGGGTTACATATTTATGGAGACTGCATGAAAGGTATGACCGGTTGTTCATACCTACAAAATGGGCAGTATTAAGTGGGCACTGTCCCCACAGGGTGAAAATCCCAATGTCCCTCTTTCCCACCCTATTATTTTCCACTTTTTTATGGGTTAGACTTGGTGGTGTGTGTAAGTGTATTGAATTGCTCCACAACAATCACACTCCCATTATTTTTTATTTACACTTACAGTATTTATAAAACAAATCTGCTGTTATAATAAAATATTTGCTCTGTTTGAAATTTATCCCAAAAAATAAATAAATAAAAGTTTCTCTAAGCAGGTCACAAATGTATCTGCATCCAGACTGGCCCCAGCACTGAAGGGGCTTGCCCCTGAGGAAGTACTCTCTGTACGAAACGCGTTGGGCCATTAGCTTATGTTGGTGAGTGCCTGTCCCGATAGCAATCACATACGTGGGTATTAGATTTTGATCATATCGGACTTAACGTTCGGTGGTAGATTTACACAGTGTGGTGCGGGTCACTGCAGGTGTGTTTAAGTATCGGTGTGTTTGCTGTTGGGCCGGTACAGTACCGATGTGTTGTTCAATTTATTTTATTGTTTGTTTTATATACTGATGTGTAGCCTCTGATTAAAAATAAAAGGATTTGAAATCACTAAATATATAGTGATATATTATATATTCTACATACATCCTTTGGATACAAGCCATAAGTGGGATTATCTGATGATTCGGTGACGGACTACGTTGGATGGAGAAAATTTATAAAGTGAGTGGATCTTAATTGTTTATGTCCGTGTATGAGAATATTATACTCATTATCATATTTCTACTTATCACACTAATACCGGAGAGGAAAGAAGTGGAACGTGGGAGATTTGGAGACTTCCCTTTGAGATACGCGAGGCATATATTTTGTCAGTTATATGGGAAGAAAGGATCTCTAGAATATAACGGCATTTATATGCAAACATATGAGGATTATGTGGAAGTGATCTGGGAGTTTATACTGATTTGGAGGAGTCTTGAAACGTATCAAAGAGAACGGGGAGTGGAGATCGAGTGACATACGTTCTTTGGAGCTGGATGAGAGCAGTATGATTGTAAGTGGATGCTACTTTGTTACATATATTATATAGTATCAATATTTGATTGGATTCTTTATATCCCTTATATATATTGTGGAGTGACACGTATTCCCCTGGGACTTGTATTGAAAATTGGAGAAGATTTATTATTGTGGACGTTACATATTGTGTACAAATATAAGTTAAGAGAGATCATAACGGAATCGCCCGATTATATACATATGTATATGTGTGTGTTTTTTGTTTCTATTTGAGTATAATAGTTTATTTGGGCTGATCTAGTGTGTTCTCTTATTAACAGTATCACTTGTCTTGGGATACATAGCGCCAATTTCTCTGTTTTTTTTTTACTGAAGGGGTTAATACCCCCAACTATTGTATGATTTAATTTTTATGTGTCCGCTCTCTGCTTCTCTCTTTCTTACTTTAATAGTAAGGAAGAAAGAGGCACAGAGCAGACACAAAGGCAATATGTGACACATATTGCCTTTTTGAATGAAAATGCCGGTACATGTGATCACTCTTGGAGTGGTCACGTTTACCAGCAGAAGAGACAAAGACTAAAGCAGAGTGCTCCAGTCTCAGAATGTTCAGTTTCAGCTTCAGCAGAATGATAGCAGTGTGCACTGAGGAGCGCTGCTATCATTTAACCCATGACGGTCCTGGCACGTCATTGGGTTAAATGATAGCAGCGCTCCTCAGTGCACACTGCTATCATTCTGCTGAAGCTGACACTGAACTTTAGGGGAAGTTTACCCATGACGGTCCTGGCACATCATGGGTCGCTAACGGGTTAACCAACTGCGCAGTACTTATTACCTGGTTTTACATAATACCAGCCGGTTAATACACCATTACATTAAGGCCGAGTGCCAGGAAGTGCACAACACAATGCATTGCATATTCCTCTGGCATTCAAATTGTTATTACTGGAATCATATAATGGTGTTTTACTAAAGGTCTCATGCAATACTCTGCTGACCTCCTCTGAAGTAATGGGGGTAAATTCACTAAGCAGTGATAAAGAGGTGATAACTTCTCCAGTTCATATGTTGTTCTATGGAACCAATTCACTAAGATCTCCAAAGTTGAAGAAATCTTAGTGCATACACTCCATAGAATAACATAGGAATTGGAGAAGTGATAAACTGGAAAAGGCTTCTCCACTTTATCACCTTTTTATCGCCTCTTAGTGAATCTCCCCCATGGTGTTTTTCCTTACTGGCCTTCTGTAACAGTGTATTGCATTACTGATCCCATGTGATGTTTTGCTGTTCTCACGGAACGGCATGGAGTGGGATCAAAGATCCATACGTTTATTTTTCTCCACCCAGTTTTTTTTGTTTCTTTGTTTTTTTAACCCTTTGAGTGCCGAGGTGGTATCCAACACATTGCAACGTGTTGGGTACTCAAAGGGTTAATGAATTACAATACCTTCATTTTATAGCAAATATAAAGAGAACAGTGTTTGTTTATATCTGGGAATTATTGCTTTTATTAAGTGATTGTTGACATTCTGCATGAAAAATGTTAACTCAGGATCAGCTGCTTTTCAGTTCGATCAAACAGGGCTCCATCTACATGAAATAATACGTTTTTGCAAATGTATACAGTCACTTTTGGCTCTCCCAGTGTTATACAACCCAAACACAAGTTTCAGTTTTAACACAGCTGTTTGGCAGAAGATAAACTTGGGTTATGGTGAGCAAAAGAGATCCGCTGTAAAGTCCAGTTGATATCTAAAGTCTACACCACCCAGGGCTGGATTTTTCATAAGGCAGAGTAGGCATCTGCCTACAGGCGCACCCCACAGAGGGGTGCCTGTCATTGGGACCCATTTTTTTTTTTTTTTTTTTAATTATCCTTGCTGCAGTCACTAACCCCCCACCCAGTCAGGTCTGCGCCTCCTTAGGCACAGACCTGTAGCTGCTGAGCTCCCTTATGAGCTCTTTAGTAATGCAGAGCGCTAGGAGATGACATCATCTCCCAGCGCTGTACATTACTGAAGAGAAGACCGCGGGGGAGCTTCAGCAGCTACAGGTATGTACAGAAGGAGGCGCAGACCTGTCCTGCATCTGGACCACCAGGTAGGAGGTAGGAAAAGGGAGTGGACGCAATGTGAGGGTAATATGGAGCTGATAGGAGGCAAGTTGGAGCTAATGGGGGGCAGTATAAGTGCAAAGTGGAGAGGGTGGGGGCAATGTGAGGGCAATATGGAGCTGATGAGGGCAATATGGAGCTAATGGAGGCAATATGGAGATGATGGGGGCAATGTGAGGGCAATATGGAGATGACAGGGACAATGTGGAGATAATGGAGGCAATGTGAGGGCAATATGGAGCTGACAGGGGGCAGTGTGGAGATTAGGAGCATTGTGGAGATGGCCAATGCAGGGGATTGCGCTTCAGATTTCTGTGCCTACAGGCTCCTGAGATATAAGTCCGGCCCTGAATACACCCCTATTGAAATTGCAGCTTTTGTTGTAGTAAGGGCTGAAATCAACAAAAATCATATCTGACCCTTTTTCACCATTGAAAAGATCTTGTAACAAGAATATGTAAGTGAAAAACAAATTAATTGTTTCTTGGAAAAATAGTTAAAAATAAAAGAACGTGTCAATAACTTTTGCCTTCACCTGAAGGGATTCTGATTAGCCTAAATAAAATCAGCTGTTCCTGTAGGATTTCCTTGTAGGTTACTTGGTTGCATACTTCAGAGACAGACATAGTGCATAAGGATAACATATGATCTATGGCAGGAGTGTCCAAAGTTCTTCAATTGTGGGCTATATGATCAGAAAGCCATAAGTGAGAGGGAACCATTTTTTTTTTTTTTTTTTTTTTTTAATTCATAACGATGGTGAATTATAGCCTGTCAGCTAAAAAAACTATGGCTTTATTAATTGATCAAATCATTGACAATATTCTTGAATTGTAAGGTATTGGCAAGTACTGGATTATGTCTTCATGGCCTACTAGTTCATGTAGGATATGTAATTTGGTATAAAAATATATGTTTTTTAAGTCTCAGATGGGCCGCATCCTGGAGTTTGGCGGGCTGCATCTGGCCCAGGGGCCGCACGTTGGATGACTCTGATCTATGAGATCTCATTGTTGAAAGGTATAGATCAGGAGAAGGATATAAGAATATCAAAGGCATTACTGTACCTATATTATGGAAAACTTACTTTCAGTATTAAAGGGATAGTAATACTTAAAATGTAAAAAAAAAAATATGTTGTAGGGTCTATCCCCCTGAGTAAAACAAGAGTACTCCCACTGCTGAAAGGTGTTTCATTCAAAAGTTATTAATTTTCAAAGTTGAATTTTTTAGATGCAATATCACAGTGGCCTGAAATTGTACAGTGGTGCTGTTGCTACACCATCCTATGGAGATTTATGGTCCCAGGACCAGAGCTGTCCATAGGATCGTGTAGCAACAGCGCCACTGTACAATTTCAGGCCACTGTGATATTGCATCTAAAAAATTCAACTTTGAAAATTAATAACTTTTGAATGAAACACCTTTCAGCAGTGGGAGTACTCTTGTTTTACTCAGGGGGATAAACCCTACAACATATGTTTTTTTACATTTTAAGTATTACTATCCCTTTAAGAAGTGGAGGAAACATAGCACTATCAAGACACTGAAAAGATCAGGACTTTCCTCAAAAATTGATGACTTGGCAAGAAGAAAGCTTATTAGAAAAGCTACCAAGAGGCCAATGGTAACCTTGAAAGAACTGCAGGAGATTATGGCAGTAAATGGCCACTCCCTGCGTATTGCATCCATTTCCATTATTCTCCACAGGTCTGAGCTGGGGGGAGGGTGGCAAGATGGGAGACTTCTTTTTTGTAAAAAAAAAAAAAAAAAAAAAATCCAAGCCCATATTCATTTGCAAGAAGACATTTTCAGTCTCCCAAAATCCATGTGGGAAAATGGCTTATGGTCTGATGAGACCAAGGTGGAACTCATTGACCTTAATTCCAAAATATATATATATATTTGGTACACAGCTAATACAGCTCATCACACAAAGCACACAATACCCACTGTCAAGCATGTGGCGGCAGCATCATGCTATGGGGTTGTAGTTCTTCAGTGGAGACAGGGGCTCTGGTCAGGATAGATGGGAAAATGAATAGCTCCAAATAGCAAGTTATTTTGATACAAAACCTGATGCCCTCCAGAAATATGAAGTTAAATTAGAATTTCACCTTTCCACACGACAATAATCAGAAACACACTGCCAAATCAACCAAGAAATGTGTCAAAATTACAAAAAAAGGAAAAAAGTGTGTATCCCCAACAATGATATGTCTTATCTCCCAAATCTTTATGGTTTGGGAGATATTAGCAAGTAAAGTTTCCCCTGGAGTGACGTCACTGCTCAAGCATTCAGATTTGAAATTCGGTCAGCGAACCAGCCCCGGCTCTTCAGCAGTGCCGAGATCACGATCATTAAAAAGAATTTCTTCATTGGAATGGTCTACAAAGTGACTTACTGCTGTAATCACAACAAACTGTGCTTCCACAAAGTGCTAGTTAAAGGATGTGCATACCTATGTAACCAAGGCATTGACAGTTTTTTGTTTTTTAATTATTTGTCCAAGAAAGGATCAATTTGTTTTTCCCTTAAACATTGTTGGCTACAAGAACTTATTAACGTTGAAAAAAAGATCTGATATGATTTGTCCTGATTTTAGCATTTACAGTAATAAAAGTTGCAATTTTAATAAGGAGGAAGAGTGGCTCAGAGCACCCTTTCAGGGCTGGACCGGTGATACAGCTGCAGAAAAGACTGTGGTACACACTACTCATGGCTACAAGGACCAGGGGGGCAATAGGTGTATATTCACTAGAAGTGCAAATTTGTATTTCTATGTGAGATGATTGATATACTCAGCTCTGCTTTTAGATTTTACATTTTCTCCTTCAGTATAGGTTTGAGTTGGTACAGCATGATAACAGATGTAATCCTTAACTGCCGGTGAGCCAAAGGTTGCCTATTCGTGATCATAAAGATAAAACCTGCTGCAAATTGGATGCGATCAGAACAGACAATTAACGTGGTATTAAAAGAATTGCATTAAAGTCACCTGTGTGAAGACAGTTTACAGACCATTCAGGGCCTTTGGAAACCTATTGTACTCTCAGGAGGCTTGCATTCTTCCATAGAAATCATTATATACAGGTACAATGCAATTATTATATAAAAAATATATATACACATACAATTACATATGCTGGACTGCTATATGAAGGACAACAACCTAGGTAAATTAACCCATTAAGCACCAGAGAGGTATGCAAGGCATGGCTCTGGTCCTTAAAGAGTTAACCAGTTATACAGATTAAAATGATAGAGATGTTTCGCAAAAACAGCAGCTCCAATTAATCTTCATAGTATTTGGGCCATGGAGAGTGTTATTTCATTACTGTCAGAGTTGTAGTACAAGAGTAATTGAATGATAAAGTATCCCCCTCCCCTCCCTTTTACCTAGTGTAAGCACCTCCCCTCAGATGTGGAATCTGGTCATTTGACCGGGCAGATCGGTGCAAGGGACAATCTTCTTACTGTGATCGTAAGGAAATCCCTGTCCCCCTTGACAGGTTTTTCAGGTTTTTCCTTATGCTCACTGAAGATTGTCCCTCTCTGCATCCATCCGGACAGTCTTGCTGCTCTGAGGTGAGCAGTGTTACATCAGTAAAAGGGACGGGAGAGGGATACTTTATCATTCAACTACTCTTGAACTACAACTCTGACAGTATTGATATAACACTCTCCATGGCCCAAATACTATGAAAATTAAAGGGACAGTAATGTCCCATATAAAATCCTTCTGCTTTTGTAGATGTTAAAACAAAAAACTATGTGCCACAAATCATATCTCTTAAACCTCTATGGTTTGAGAGATATTCTCACTGATAGTTCTCCCTCACTTCCCTTTGTAGACTTTTCCAATTAAGTAATTCTTTTTAAATAATGTGATTTCGGCTCTGCTGAAGAGTCTCCCCGAGTCGCACGACTCGAATCTCCTGTTGTCAACTTTACAGCTGCCATCAGGAGAGGGGGAGGGAGGGGGAACTTTCAGTGAGAATATCTCTCAAACCATAACAGTTTGAGAGGTATGATTTGTGTCATGTAGTTTATTATTTTAACATCTACAAAAGTAGATTTGTTTATTTATGGGACATTAGCGTCCCTTTAATTGGAGCTGTTTTATTGTGAAACATTACTATTCCTTTATGTGTGGCCGATTCCCCTTTCCAACAACTCTACAGCAATTATCTCCACATTACACAGGCACAATGAACCTTATATTGATCAGTAGGGTATGCAACATATTTCTTCCCAATGAGTTACACACCCCTTTGGTCCTTAATGGGTTAACATTCCCTAGAATAACCTTTTTTACTTTACATACTACATAAGTGCATTATATGTCAATTCAGATTGCCACCTCTACAGCATACACAGCATTCAGGGTGGCAGGGATAGTGTTCCATTGTTGCACTATAACGGCTTTCACAGTCCCCGACAGAAATCTTTCTGTAAACACAGGCTCAAAAATCCCAATGTCACAGACATTAAAAATGTATATATAAAAAAAAAAACAGGTGAAGAAAAAATAATTAAAAAGTATTGGTGATTTAATGTTACATTTTATGTTCTTCCAGAATATTTAAATTCAAAAAAGGGGGTTGACTGTCACTTTAAAGGCTTATATCTAAGTTGGCTTTAACCCTTTGAGTGCCAGAGGGATGTCCAATGACAATTTGGCACTTAAAGGGTTAACTTTTCATCTTCTTTGAAAATAAGGCAGCTGTTGGTTAGTCAGTGGGCAAAACTACATAAAAGAAATAGCAATAACTTTGTATTAAAAAAAAATATATTTTATATATAAGAGCCTCATTACATAATTTATGTCTCCTCAGGAGACACACACACCCAGGGGTGGCAGTAAGGAGGAGTTACTGCTCCCATTGGGTGATTCAATGGGAGCATGATTTTCACAGGACTATCCAGCCTGCCCACCACTATCCAACCGAGGAAAAAAACAAAGTGGTTGCCACTTGATCCTACACCACAAGCACACACACTTACCCCACTCACAGAGCACCAAACACACACACAAAACCAGAAAGAAATATGGCTGACACACATACCACACACACACGCCACACAGTCACTCACTCAGATTCCCAATGGTCTCAGAAGGACCTGTAGTACAGCCACTGAAGGGAAGCTGCAGCACCAGGGGAACAAAATGGCACTCAAAGGGTTAAGGTAGGCCCTCATTGCTAAATTTTTTTCTTGACTGTCATCATTTGCCATGCAAGACACAGGACATACAGCCATCAGGTACACACTTAACCCACTGACTGCCACAGGGTTGTGTATCAAGTTGTACCCCTCAGGGAGTGTGTTCAAACCCATCATACTGTAAACTTGCATTTCCCTCCTGTGACCAGATGGAATAATTTAGAACTATAACATTTGAAATACTGATCACTGTTTTGTACATTGTGTGACATTTGGTAAATCTGGGGAATCAGATTGCAGAGTGGGCTTTAAACAAGCCAGAGTGCTGGACTTAACAGAACACTCCATGTGCTAAGGAATGTGAATTGACTCCTGCTGTGCTTCATTGACCAGTCAGGGGAGGTTATTATGGACCAGTTAAAATGTCCCTTTTTCAAGCACTAATTTGTATTCTGATCTTGATAAGAGTGCCTGGAAGTGTATATAAGCAGTGTGTTTTATCAATAAAGGCTGTTGTGTTCTACCCTACTTAATACAAGTCTTGGCTGTATTTCTGGAGGGGGTTGGGCTGGGGATTCTCACCTTAGCCACTGCAGGAGCGAATTCACTTGCCTCGCCGGTCTACTGGCATAGGGCCTCTGGGAACCCCACCTAGGATTCTGCAGCTAAATTCACTAGCTCTGCCAGTCTGCAAGGGGGCAGCATCCAGTTGTTCCTGCCTGAGTATCCAGGACCTCCAGGAAGCAGCAGGGCTCCAGCCAGCTGGGGAAGAGGGGCAGCGGCGGTTCAGGAACCGACGACCCCAAAAGGGTCCGGTAAATCCTGGTACCGTCACATTTGGTGGCAGTGAGGTAGGATGCCCTCTTCCTAAAGGCATCCAAACCACCAACGGGACAATCTCCATCGGGAGATTTGGCTGGAGCCAATGGCAAGCATATGGAGGGGTTCTACAGGCAGCTGAAGCGATCCACGTTAAAAGAGATCCTAACTGCCAGAGGTGTAGATGCAAGTGGACCCAGAAAGACTGATTTGATTGAGGCTTTGATGCAGATGGACCGCCTATCAGTTGGAACCGCTATCCCTGCAAGCCTGCAGACCAGCATGAGATCCAGGGAGAGCTCTACAGAGCATGAGGATGCCTTCACCAGAGATGTCAAGATCCGGCTTGCTTTTTATGGGCCCAATCCATCTGCTGAGGTGGTGGATAGAGTCATGGCCATGGTGACAGCAGAAAGAGAGGAACGTCTGAGGATGGCAGAACTGGAGAGAGGCCCAAGAGACTCTGGATTTCCATGGAGCTGTGGATCCCGAAAGGGAAAACTGCCTCATCAAGCCTTCAGGGTGTTTGAGGAGAGCACAGGAGACATACACGGGTACCTGCAAGATTTTGAGAGGCAATGTGCCATTTATGAGATTGATCAGAGAGACTGGGTAAAAATTCTGGTGGGCAAGCTGACTGGACGTGCAGCCGAGGCATATCGAGCCCTAACTGATGAAGTCAGCCGCGATTGTGCTGAGATGAAAAGGTGCCTGCTTGCCCGGTATGCAGTTACCCCGGAAGCCTACAGGCGGAAGTTCCAGGATACCCGACGGCGGCAACAGGACTCTTATGCGGAATGGGTGTACCGCATGGACCGGGCTTGTGCCAACTGGCTACTGGGCTGCAATGCAAAGACTATGGAGGATTGTCGGCAGCTTTTACTCCTGGAGCAATTCTTTCAACATACGCCTCCTGAAGTTCGGGATTGGGTAAGGGACCGTGATCCAGCTACAGTAGGGGAAGCGGCCAAGTTAGCCGACAAATATGTGGAAACCTGATGGAGTGTGCCCTGGCCCTCTCCGGTCTCCCTCACAGGATCTAATGCCACCCCTCGAGGGATCCAGGTACCAGGGCCCTGCCCCATTCCCATCACTAGCCGCCAGCCCAGTAGAAGGCGCAGTTCTGGCCTGTGGTGCTATAATTGTTTGCAGCTGGGACATGTTCGGAGCAGTTGCCCGCAGAGACGGTCCAGACCTAGACCCCTGCCCCAGAGGCTGGTATCTCCACTGGTCCCACCCCAAAATGCTCCAAGACAAGCCTACTGTATGGAAAGATATGTGACGGCTCAAGAGAATGGGCCCTGTCTCTCTCCTGTGCAATCCAAAGGAATTACTACGGACACTCGAATGGGCCAGATACCACATCTCAGCCCCATTCCCATCAGTCACAACCAGCCCAGTAGAGGGCACCGCTATGGACTGCAGTGTGATGATTGTTTGCAGTCTGGGCTCGTTCGGAGCAATTACCCTCAGAGACAGTCACAGCCTGGGCTCTTGCCCCAGCAGCCGGTATCTCTACCGGTCCCACCCCGGAATGCACCAAGACAAGCCTACTGTGGAGAGGACCCTGGCACTGAACCTAGGGAGTATAATTTATCCATGCCCATGGGAGTGGATTACAATAGTCCCCCTTTTGGCAGGGACGAAGTGTGGGGACCGATCCAAGAGGTGAGCCTGGTCCAAACCGCCAGCACAGATAACCGAGGACACCATGGTCAGACAGTGCTGGTGAACTGGCAGCCAGCCAAGGGGTTGAGAGACACTGGGGCCACAATTACTATGGTACAACCCCACCGGGTCCCCCACAGGCAGAGAACTGGCCGGACAGTGGCAGTACAAGTTGCTGGAGTAGCCATACACCAGATTCCCTTGGCCCAGATCACACTGGATTGGGGTGCTGGTGAAAGAGACTGTGAGGTGGGAGTGATGTCTGGCATCCCAGCTGAGGTACTGTTAGCAAATGATTTGGGGTATCTTACCAGTGCCTTCACAAGTTCCATGTCTGTTCAACCCCAAAGGTGACTGCATTTCTGAATATGGTTGTAGGAAAAATGGACAGTTGTTACACAGCTGGAGCTTCTCCCTCCACCTGTATTATTCAGTGCGGACCTAGCAGGTCCGACAAAAAGGCTGATAGACTATCCTGGCAAGAAGATACCTGAAAGATTTTGTGGACAGTGCAGAGGTGGATCCGTTGGGATCACAACTGGTCTGTCCAAGACTTGGGGCGGGGGGAGTAGTGTGACCAGATGGAATAATTTAGAACTATAACATTTGAAATATTGATCACTGTTTTGTACATTGCGTGACATTTGGTAAATCTGGGGAATCAGATTGCAGAGTGGGCTTTAAACAAGCCAGAGTGCTGGACTTAACAGAACACTCCATGTGCTAAGGAATGTGAATTGACTCCTGCTGTGCTTCATTGACCAGTCAGGGGAGGTTATTATGGACCAGTTAAAATGTCCCTTTTTCAAGCACTAATTTGTATTCTGATCTTGATAAGAGTGTCTGGAAGTGTATATAAGCAGTGTGTTTTATCAATAAAGGCTGTTGTGTTCTAGCCTCCGTAATACAAGTCTTGGCTGTATTTCTGGAGGGGGTTGGGCTGGGGATTCTCACCTTAGCCACTGCAGGAGCGAATTCACTTGCCTCGCCGGTCTACTGGCATAGGGCCTCTGGGAACCCCACCTAGGATTCTGCAGCTAAATTCACTAGCTCTGCCAGTCTGCAAGGGGGCAGCATCCAGTTGTTCCTGCATGAGTATCCAGGACCTCCAGGAAGCAGCAGGGCTCCAGCCAGCCGGGGAAGAGGGGCAGCAGCAGCGGCGGTTCAGGAACCGACGACCCCAAAATGGTCCGGTAAATCCTGGTACCGTCACATTTGGTGGCAGTGAGGTAGGATGCCCTCTTCCTAAAGGCATCCAAACCACCAACGGGACAATCTCCATCGGGAGATTTGGCTGGAGCCAATGGCAAGCATATGGAGGGGTTCTACAAGCAGCTGAAGCGATCCACGTTAAAAGAGATCCTAACTGCCAGAGGTGGAGATGCAAGTGGACCCAGAAAGACTGATTTGATTGAGGCTTTGATGCAGATGGACCGCCTATCAGTTGGAACCGCTATCCCTGCAAGCCTGCAGACCAGCATGAGATCCAGGGAGAGCTCTACAGAGCATGAGGATGCCTTCACCAGAGATATCAAGATCCGGCTTGCTTTTTATGGGCCCAATCCATCTGCTGAGGTGGTGGATAGAGTCATGGCCATGGTGACTCAGGAGAGGACAGCAGAAAGGGAGGAACGTCTGAGGATGGCAGAACTGGAGAGAGGCCCAAGAGACTCTGGATTTCCATGGAGCTGTGGATCCCGAAAGGAAAAACTGCCTCATCAAGCCTTCAGGGTGTTTGAGGAGAGCACAGGAGACATAGACGGGTACCTGCAAGATTTTGAGAGGCAATGTGCCCTTTATGAGATTGATCAGAGAGACTGGGTAAAAATTCTGGTGGGCAAGCTGACTGGACATGCAGCCGAGGCATATCGAGCCCTATCTGATGAAGTCAGCCGCGATTGTGCTGAGATGAAAAGGTGCCTGCTTGCCCGGTATGCAGTTACCCCGGAAGCCTACAGGCGGAAGTTCCGGGATACCCGACGGCGGCAACAGGACTCTTATGCGGAATGGGTGTACCGCATGGACCGGGCTTGTGCCAACTGGCTACTGGGCTGCAATGCAAAGACTATGGAGGATTGTCGGCAGCTTTTACTCTTGGAGCAATTCTTTCAACATACGCCTCCTGAAGTTCGGGATTAGGTAAGGGACCGTGATCCAGCTACAGTAGGGGAAGCGGCCAAGTTAGCCGACAAATATGTGGAAACCTGATGGAGTGTGCCCTGGCCCTCTCCGGTCTCCCTCACAGGATCTAATGCCACCCCTCGAGGGATCCAGGTACCAGGGCCCTGCCCCATTCCCATCACTAGCCGCCAGCCCAGTAGAAGGTGCAGTTCTGGCCTGTGGTGCTATAATTGTTTGCAGCTGGGACATGTTCGGAGCAGTTGCCCGCAGAGACGGTCCAGACCTAGACCCCTGCCCCAGAGGCTGGTATCTCCACTGGTCCCACCCCAGAATGCTCCAAGACAAGTCTACTGTATGGAAAGATATGTGACGGCTCAAGAGAATGGGCCCTGTCTCTCTCCTGTGCAATCCAAAGGAATTACTACGGACACTCGAATGGGCCAGATACCACATCTCAGCCCCATTCCCATCAGTCACAACCAGCCCAGTAGAGGGCACCGCTATGGACTGCAGTGTGATGATTGTTTGCAGTCTGGGCTCGTTCGGAGCAATTACCCTCAGAGACAGTCACAGCCTGGGCTCTTGCCCCAGCAGCCGGCATCTCTACCGGTCCACCCCGGAGTGCACCAAGACAAGCCTACTGTGGAGAGGACCCTGGCACTGAACCTAGGGAGTATAATTTATCCATGCCCATGGGAGTGGATTACAATAGTGCCCCTTTTGGCAGGGACGAAGTGTGGGGACCGATCCACGAGGTGAGCCTGGTCCAAACCGCCAGCACAGATAACCGAGGACACCATGGTCAGACAGTGCTGGTGAACTGGCAGCCAGCCAAGGGGTTGAGAGACACTGGGGCCACAATCACTATGGTACAACCCCACCGGGTCCCCCACAGGCAGAGAACTGGCCAGACAGTGGCAGTACAAGTTGCTGGAGGAGCCATACACCAGATTTCCTTGGCCCAGATCACACTGGATTGGGGTGCTGGTGAAAGAGACTGTGAGGTGGGAGTGGTGTCTGGCATCCCCGCTGAGGTACTGTTAGCAAATGATTTGGGGTATCTTACTAGTGCCTTCGCAAGCTCCATGTCTGTACAACCCCAAAGGTGACTGCATTTCTGAATATGCTTATAGGAAAAATGGACAGTTGTTACACAGCTGGAGCTTCTCCCTCCACCTTCACCATTCAGTGCGGACATAGCAGGTCCGACAAAAAGGCTGATAGCCTATCCTGGCAAGAAGATACCTGAAAGACTTTGTGGACAGTGCAGAGGTGGATCCGTTGGGATCACACCTGGTCTGTCCAAGACTTGGGGCGGGGGGAGTAGTGTGACCAGATGGAATAATTTAGAACTATAACATTTGAAATATTGATCACTGTTTTGTACTTTGTGTGACATTTGGTAAATCTGGGGAATCAGATTGCAGAGTGGACTTTAAACAAGCCAGAGTGCTGGACTTAACAGAACACTCCATGTGCTAAGGAATGTGAATTGACTCCTGCTGTGCTTCATTGACCAGTCAGGGGAGGTTATTATGGACCAGTTAAAATGTCCCTTTTTCAAGCACTAATTTGTATTCTGATCTTGATAAGAGTGTCTGGAAGTGTATATAAGCAGTGTGTTTTATCAATAAAGGCTGTTGTGTTCTAGCCTCCGTAATACAAGTCTTGGCTGTATTTCTGGAGGGGGTTGGGCTGGGGATTCTCACCTTAGCCACTGCAGGAGCGAATTCACTTGCCTCGCCGGTCTACTGGCATAGGGCCTCTGGGAACCCCACCTAGGGTTCTGCAGCTAAATTCACTAGCTCTGCCAGTCTGCAAGGGGGCAGCATCCAGTTGTTCCTGCATGAGTATCCAGGACCTCCAGGAAGCAGCAGGGCTCCAGCCAGCCGGGGAAGAGGGGCAGCAGCAGCGGAGGTTCAGGAACCGACGACCCCAAATGGTCTGGTAAATCCTGGTACCGTCACACCTCCCACTTCTCCTCCTTCCCCAGCCTATTACTAACACTTTTTCACATGTTAAGCCCCACCTACTCACAATTAAGCCCTGCCCACTTTTAACTCAGATTGCCCCATTGCTCTCTCCACATCCGCACCACTTGAGGGACTCCACAAGTAAAAGTTCCCAGGTATGAATACACTGCTCACCCTGTCCACCACTATCCAGCTGAGAAAAATAAAATGGCTACCACTTGCTCCTATACCACAGACACACACATATGCCCCACTCACACAGTACCAAACACACACACAAAACCAGAAAGAAATATGGCTGACACACACACACACACACACAATCACTATGACTCCCAGTGGCCTCAGCAGGACCTGTAGTACAGCCACTGAAGGGAAGCTGCAGCACTAGGAGAACAAAATGGCACTCAAAGGGTTAAGGTAGGCCCTCATTGCTCAATTATTTCTTGACTGCCATCATTTGCCATGCAAGACGCAGGGCAGGCAGCCATCAGGTACACACTTAACCCAATGACTGCCACAGGGTTTTATATCAAGCTTTACCACTCACACTGTAAACTTGCATTTCCCTCCCACTTCTCCTTCTTCCCCAGCCTATTACTAACACTTCCACATTTATGTTAAGCCCCGCCCACTTTTAACCCAAATTTCCCCATTTGCCTCTCCACATCAGCACCACATGAGTCCTCCCTTCAGGGACTCCACAAGTCAAAGTTCCAGGTATGAATACATTTCCCACTGCTATTTAATGCCACTCTATACCTTAACCCTCTGAGTGCCAGAGGGGTGCACAACGCATTGCAATGCCAACCAGCAAGAGCTGGAACCTCCACACACGGAGGGCACCTATCACTGTGTCAGTGTCCCCTCTGTGTGTGTCTGTTGCGTATCTGTGTATCTGTTGAGTGTTCATATCTCCCAAGTGTCCCTGTTTAGGAAGGACAGTCCCTCTTTTACACCTTAATCCCTCTGTCCCTCTTTCCCACCTTGATGTCCCTCTTTTTTTAGGAGTTCAGACTGTGTGGTGTATAAATAAGTGTATAATATTGCTCTACAGCAATAAAACTAACATTTTTGTTTGTTTAAACATCAGTACATGTGCTTATAAATTAGTCTGTGTAAATAAAATACTTTGGTCTTGTTATAAGTCATTTATTAGGTTACACAAGGAGATGTCAGTAGGTCATGAAATAGCCTAAAACGTCTCAGTAATGCCCCGCCCACCAGCCATGCCCCCAGCAACACTACCTAAAACATAAGTGTCCCTTATTGGCAGTTTGAAATGTTGGGAAGTATGCATATCTGTTCCATGTCGGTTCCGTGTGTATGTCTGCTGCGTGTCTGAGTGTGTGTGTGTGTGTGTGCGTGCGTATGTCGGTTGCGTGCATGTGTCTGTAGCATGTGTGTGGCTGTAGCGTGTATGCGTATGTTTGTTGCATGTGCGTGTGCTCGTGTAT
Organism: Rhinophrynus dorsalis; assembly: GCA_037306005.1. Taxonomy (NCBI): domain Eukaryota; kingdom Metazoa; phylum Chordata; class Amphibia; order Anura; family Rhinophrynidae; genus Rhinophrynus; species Rhinophrynus dorsalis. Next base: position 32,572,424 of record CM074721.1, on the reverse strand, counting down.
GTCTGCTGCATGTGTGTGTGCATATCTGTTACCTGTGTGTGAGCATGTCTGTTGCATGCATGTGTGTCTGCGCATGTATGTTGCGTGTATGTGTGTGTACATCTCTGTTACATATGTGTGTCCATGTGTGCATCTCCGATGTGTATGTGTGTGTGCATGTCTTTTGCATGTTTCTGCTGCTCACTGTGTGTATGTGTCTGTCTGTGTTTAGCATTTCACACACGTGCACCCAACGGTCACAACATGACGGGCAATGCCGTCCCACATTGCTAGTGTGTGTGTGTATGTGTGTGTGTGTGTGTATATATATATATATATATATATATATATAACACAAGGAGCAGGCAGTGGCACTCAAATTAAAGAACAGCAAAAGCCTGGTGCACGTCCCATATAAATTTACAAATACAATCAGCCTGGACTCACCAAGGGGAGACAGCACACTCACCAATGTCTCCCCTTGGTGAGTCCAGGCTGATTGTATGTATGTATGTATACATACACACACACATCAGGATTTTCCTGCTGAGAAAATAAAAAAGTAGTCACAATACTGAGAGATTCCTTATTCAAATAAATAATAAAACAGCACCATCTAGTGGTCACTTCTATAGGATTTCTTTTAATTAAAAGGGGCATTATCACCTGTATTAAAATTGCCTTGCTACGAATGCTCCTTTTGCACTGGATCTGTAATCCTTTTATTAGGTCACGGCCTTAACTTTAAAAGGCAATATCTCGAAGAATATCTCACTATATTTAAAAGAAATAAAAGGCTTACAGATCCAGTGCAAAGGAGCATGCATTTCAAGGCAACTTTAATAAAGGTGATAGGTCCCCTTTAAAGAAAAAAAAATAAATAAGAAAAGCAATACGTTGCGTACCCCTCTGGCACTCAAAGGGTTAAATATAAAATATTCAAGCCATGAGAGTATCCTTGTTTTAAATTATATATTTTCCATAATAAAATATTAGTATACGTTTAATAAAACATTTCTATAAAATAACACAAACTCGTGAATTCCTTCCTACCATCCTTCTGCCCGGCTGGATCCTAGCGAACTGTACCCTACTAGTACAATATTGTGGGACTTGCAGAAGTCCAGTAGTTTGCTCTGATTCAGGTACACGTGGCATTCTACCTGCAGAGACAAGAGAAGCAGTTTTTTACCATTACACAGATACAAGGGGGACGTTCTAGTGTAATTCCACTCTAAAATACATGCTGGAATGGATAATTGTGAGCTGCGCCTACCAATCGTCTGTCAGTGGTTGGCAAGCTTTTTTTCACTGGAGGCAACCCTTAGCACACAGCCTGGAATTATTTGGGCGCCTTTAACCCTTTGAGTGCCAGAGGAGTACAGAATGCATTGCAAAGCATTGCATTCCATACCCCTCTGGCACTCAAATGGTTAACTTTTTTTTTTTTTTTTTTTTTAAATCAAGGGCATAATTAAGGGATAAGTATAAAGTTATTGTTAGGTCTTGCAAACAGAAGGATAGATAAAAGCATATTTTGCACATCATTTCCTTAAACATACATTTACAACTTCATTTTCATGCTTTTTTTAAATTCTTCATAGAAAAAAAGTGGTACCCTAAACTGGGGTTCATAGCACATTGAAGTGCCACTGCACCCTGGGTGAAAACCACTGGTCAGAATGAATGAGTTACTGATTAACTCACATGTGCTTAATCAGGAAATCCTTAAAAGGATAGTAATACTTCGTTTTATCTTTATTTTATTTTGTAGGCATTAAAAAAACATGAAGAACGATATAAGTCTTATCTCTCAAACCTTTATGGTTTGAGTGATATTCACAAGCAAAGTTTTCCCTCCCGCCCCTTTTACCTAGTGTAAGCCATCTCTTCTCAGATGTGGAATCCAGTCCATAGACCAGACAGATAACAGAAGGGGTCAATCTTCTTTCTATGAGAACAATGAAAGCCCTGCCCCCCTTGACAAGTTTTTCAGGTTTTTTCCTTATCTTAATTGAAGATTGTCCCTCTCTGCAATCTACCTGGGCACCTCCCTTCTGATCTGGCTGAGCAGTGTTACATCAGTAAAAGGGGAGGGAGGGGGATACTTTGTCATTGAATTACTCTTGTACTACAACTCTGACAGAATTGAAATAACTGTCATGCCTCACAGGGCATTACTATTGGCTGGAGGCAGAAAGTCCTGACAGCCCATTGCAGGAAGCGGGCAGTAGATGCAAGCGTGCTGCCCGCAGAGATCATGGGGACTTCTGATGGATAATAGGAAGGCATATTTTCAGATCGATTGAGCTGGAGAGCGGGAGGGAAGACGGGGGACTTATGTGGGATGAAATTAAGCTTTTTGGAGAGCGGATTGTGCTGGGGGAGGCAATTTGCCGGCAATATACTTTTTTATTAAAAAAAAAACTCTTGGGTATAATACACACCCCCCACTTCACATAAGGTGAAGAGGGGAAATATTGTGCGTATTATACTCGAAATTTTACGGTATACAGCCGTACAGTCACCTTCCATTTCAGCTTCATAAGGCACTGAAAACATTTCAAGCATTCAAGGGGTTACCATAATGTGCAATACCGGTGGCAGCACCACGTGCAGAATGAAAGGGAGAAGCGGAGCACACAGACATTATGCACGTAGAGAAGGGGAGGGGCAGGATTGCAGGCCCGGACTGGCCATCGGGCACACCGGGCATTTGCCTGGTGGGCCGGTCCGGCGACCCAGGCTCTGTAGTAATACAGAGCGCTTGGAGATGACGTACTACTGAGAACCGCGCGCGGGAGTTTCAGCTCTGTGCCGAAGGAGGCACATATCTCTTCTGTGTCATGCCGCTAGACTAACAGGGACTCAAGGTAGGGAATCAGGGGGCAATGTGGAGACGAAGGGGCTTTATGGGGCATTGATGAAGGGGCAATGTGGAGATGAAGGGGAATTGTGGAAGGGGCAATGTGGAGATGAAGGGGCATTGTGGAGATGAAGAGGCATTGTGGAAGAGGCATTGTGGAGATGAAGGGGACATTGCAGAAGAGGCATTGTGGAGATGAAGGGAGCATTGTGGAAGGGGCAATGTGGAGGTGGACAGTGTGGGCAATGTGGAGGTGGGGAGGAGGATGGGGTGGACAGTGTGGAGGTGGGCAGAGTGTGAAGGTGATTATGTGGGCAGGGGCAGGGGATTGTGGCAAGGTCAGGGGGGGCAGGGGATTGTGTCCGAGTCAGAGGGGAGTGGGGGCATCAAAATGCACCTTAGCCTGTATATTCAAAAATCCATGCACCGGCCCTGGGTCCGGAGCCAGTCCGGGCATTTAAAAAAAAATAACGAATGCCTGCCGTCACCACCCCCTTCCCCCCATGGGCTGCTCAAATTTAAATGCCCGGGCCTATTTTTTGTCCCAGTCCGGGCCTGCAGGATTGGCTCACATTCTGATTGGGTAATGCAGAATTACAGAGATCATACAATGCACCGTACATCCACTTGTGCTGCCACCGGTGTTGCACATTATGGTAACCCCTTGAATGCTGGAAATGTTTTCAGTGCCTTATGAAGCTGAAATGGAAGGTGACTGAACGGCTGTATAAGTATTAAAAGCACCCATTCACTGCAAGATTGTCATGTCGCTATTTTTAACCCTTTGAGTGCCAGAGTGGTACGCAACGCATTGCTTTGCAATGCGTTGCGTACCACTCTGACACTCAAAGGGTTAACCAGGCGACATGGTGAAAGAGTTAAATGGTCGCACGCTCTTATACATTCGACCATTCAAAAGTGAACCATACCAGAATGGGGCTGCCAGGGACATGGGGCACACATTTAAAATCCAGGACTGTACCGGGCAATGAGGGACATGTGGTCACTCTAGGAGGGGGCTGGGAACCACGGCTCTAATGCATGCCCAGAAGCGCAGCCATTTAGTTTATATGCCTACCTCCAAGAGCAGAAAATGATCTGGACTGGGGAATTTGTACATTTCCCTCTATATAAATGGATTTTTATAACAGACAGGCAACCTTTGACTCTCAAGCTGTTGAGAACTACAACTCCTATTCTCCCAAACAAATGGTTGGGGATGATGTAGACTGACCAGACCTCACCTTTAACCGGGGACACATAGGAAATAGGCATGTTTCAGGACTGCACTGAAATCAAGCAGCCCTGCATTATGCATTTTTCATATGTGTCCCCAGTTAAAGGTGAGGTCTGGTCACCCTAGGATGATGGGAACTGTAGTCTTCAACCCCTATTGGAATGACACATAGGCAATGTTGACTGAAATTTTTCAGATATGCAGACTTAAGGTGACATGCCCACTTTAAACCCTGTCCTTTTAGTAGTCCTTGAGGAACAGTTTGTAAACTACTATATTATATTGTTACCTGATTGCAGACCGGCTTGTACTTCAGTCCTGGTTTGTTAAGGATCATCTCCAGCTGCCGGCGGTTAAAGTTGGAGACTCCAATTGACTTCACCAGCCCTGCATCTTTACACTTCTCCATGGCCTGAAAGAGCAACAATATTCGTAATTATGGAACTAAACCACAAATTGCAAAAAATAAAAGTTATTCTGTCAATAAACCACTGTGAAATGTTTGGGACTCAGGGGCTTTGTAGAGCTTGTTGATTGGATCTATGGCAGATTTATGAGGTAAAGCTGAAGTAGCCTTGTTTTCAGGGCAGTTTGTAATTGGTGATTCATGTAAAAAGAAGACTCACGAGGCACTCTGTTTGCCTTACGGAGTGCCTTGTGAGTCCTCAGTTTACAGTAAAACAGGTGATTGATGGATAGTCCCTTGGAAACTAGAAACAGCTGATCAAATGTTTCATGTAAAGACAGAACTTGCAGTGAAGCTATTATATGTAACAGCTGATTGATGGTTCAGTCAGTTTCTGAATGAACAGTGAAGTTGATCAATGGATTGTTAATGTTATAACCCTTTCAGTGCCACAGGAGTGTTCGGTGCACATCCCTATGGCACTTAAAGGGTTAAGAGAGGGCAAATGTTGTACCTACTCTCCAACAGAGACAGAAAACTCTGAGAAGATCCCAACATTAAGACTAGATGAAAGGTGCTTTCAGCTAAAACAAAGGCAGGGATTTTTTTACAGTAAGGGCAGTAAAGCTATATTATACTTTGCCTCACGATGCTGTGATTATATATACTGTAATTGCTTTAAAAACAGTAATTCATATCTCTGTTGCTCAGAACAATATTGAGAATTATGACAGTTAGTATCAATGCAGATAGGATGTTCATGCAGGGAACTATCTGACTGACACTTCAAGCCCAGAAGGAAATTATATACCCACTTGGGGCTTAATTAGAAATGGTGTCAATTTTTTTGTTTGTTTGTTTGTTGTTTTGTTCTGTGGTACTATGTTACTGTGTTACTATGTTACTATATTACTGTTATTTTGGCACTATGTTACTATGGTACTATGTTACTGTGTTACTATGTTATTGTTACTATATTACTGTTAATCTGTTACTATGTTTCTGTTACTGTGATACTATGGTACTATGTTACTATATTACTGTGGTACTATGTTACTATATTACTGTTATTTTTGTACTATGGTACTATGTTACTGTGTTACTATGTTACTGTTACTATACTACTGTTACTCTGTCACTATGTTTCTGTTACTGTGGTACTATGGTACTATGTTACTGTTACTTTGTTACTATATTACTATATTACTGTTACTGTGGTACTATGTTACTATATTACTTTTAATCTGTTACTGTGGTACTATGTTACTATATTATTTTTAATCTGTTACTGTGGTACTATGGTACTATATTACTGTTACTTTGTTACTATGTTACTATATTACTGTTACTCTGTTACTATGTTTCTGTTACTGTGGTACTTTGTTACTGTGGTACTATGTTACTATATTACTGTGGTACTATGTTACTATATTACTGTGGTACTATATTACTGTGGTACTATGGTACTATGTTTCTGTGGTACCATGTTACTATATTACTGTGGTACTATGTTACTATATTACCATGTTACTATATTACTGTGGTACTATGTTACTATATTATTATGTTACTATATTACTGTGGTACTATGTTACTATATTACTAATTATGTTACTATATTACTGTGATACTATGTTACTATATTACTGTTATTTTGGTACTACGTTACTATATTACTATGTTACTAGATTACTATGTTACTCTATTAACCTCAGGTTGGTGAAGTTGTGACAGTGAACCCCTGACAGCAGAGGCAGCTATCAGGGATTTATACATGTGGCAAAGTGCCACATTAACATATTTACACATCCACTGGAACACGACATGGCTCGTTTAAACTGCATTTTAACCCTTTGAGTGCCAGAGTGGTATGCAACGCATTGCAAAAATGCGTTGTGCATCCATCTGGCACTCAAAGGGTTAAAAGTTAAATGACCCATTGTCAGGGTAGATACTGCAAAATTGTAAACCTGGTGAAGCCATGGCAAAAGCATAACAAGAGATTTGAACACAAAAGATACCTTAGTGCATATGTTGAGATGCAATTGAAGCAAATATGCCACAATATTGCCAACCTGGCCCCTTATTGAACTCTAAAGCATATCCCTCCAGCTGTTATAATGCACACAGAATAAAACAAGGACGGGAACCTGTGGCTCTCCAGTTATGGTTAGATGTCAATCCCCATCCTTCTCAGAACGAGAAAGAGATGGAAATAGAAAGAGATGGAGAGAGACAATCATACAGACAGACAAACAGAGACGAGAGTGGAAAAAGAGAGAAAGATATTCTGACTGAAAGAGACAGAGAGGTGTCGACTGAAGGAGACAGACACAAACTGAAAGAGAGACTAAAAATAGAGTCTGGCTGAAACAGAGAGAGACATACACAGAGACAGAGGCAGATTGGGAGACAGACTGAAGATAAAATAAATAATTAATTTATGTTTGTCTGAGACCAAACATGCCCAGGGGCAGCAGTAAGGAGGAGTCATGCAAATCTCCTCTATACTGCCTGTCCCTTTGGTCCAAACAGGTGGCATGATTTTGCCAGGACTGGCCAGGGGGGGCCACTCTTCTCAAAGTTTCTGCAAGGAGATGAACAATTAACACACACAATAGCAGGGCCGGATTTACATCTCAGGAGCCTGTAGGCACAAAACTGTGAAGCGCCCCCCCCCCCCCCGATTTGCCAACTCCACTGGACACCTCCACAATGCTCATCAGCTCCATATTGCCCCCCATCAGCTCCATAATGCCCCTCACCTTGCCCCCCGTCAGCTCCAACTTGCCCCCCATCATCTCCATATTGCCCCTCACATTGCCCCCATCATCTCCATATTGCCTCATCAGCTCCAACTTGCCCCCCCCATCAGTTCCATATTGCCCCTCACTTTGCCCCCATCATCTCAAAATTGCCGCATCATCTCCATATCCCCTCACATTGCCCCCAACCCCATCAGCTCCAACTTGCCCTCCATTAGCTCCACATTGCCCCAACCATCTCCATGTTGCCCTGACATTGTCCGTTTCCTACCTACCTGGTAGGAGATCTCTCATCTGCGCCTCCTTTGGCACAGTCTTGTAGCTGATGGAGCTCCCGCGCGGTCTCCTATTCAGGAATGCAGAGCGCTGGGAGATGATGTCATCTCCCTGCGCTCTGCATTCCTAAAGATGCAACAAGGGAGCTTACCACCTACAGGACTGTGCCAAAGGAGGCACAGACCTGTCCTGTCGGGGAAGTAGGAAATAGTGAACGGGGGCGCCAGTGAGGTGGCTACTTTTTTTTTTTTTTTTTTTTTTCATTTAAAAAAAAAAAAGAAATCGCAATGACAGGCGCCCCTCTGTGGCATGCGCCTGTAGGCAGGTGCCTACTTTGCCTAATGGCAAATCCGGCCCTGCACAATAGACACACACACATACACTCAATGCTATATGTCAAACCCTATATGCAAAAAACTATACACTGTATGCAAAATGCTATGTATGCAATACACAAAATGCAGGAAATGGGTTGGAGACATTTCTGCGACCCACATAATAATGACACTCACCTCCCAAGTGTCTCGAAGATCTGTGTTGTGATAGAGGAATTTCCCATTTTTATCCATGGGCATCAGATCATCTCCAGGCTTAAAAATAATAAACATTTATTTAGAATAGCTTTTGATTTAAAAGGGATAGTAATGTTTCAAAATAAAATCAGCTCCAATTAATCTTCATAGTACTTGGGCCATGGAGAGTGTTATGTCAATCCTGTCAGAGTTGTAGTTCAAGAGTAATTGAATGATAAAGTATTCCCCTCCCGCCCCTTTTACCTAGTGTAAGCCATCTGGTCTCTTGACCGGACATCTCTCAGCAAGGGACAATCTTTCTACTGTGATCATAAGGAAAACCCTGCTCCTTGACAGGTTTTTCAGGTTTTTCCCTTATGCTCACTGAAGATTGTCCCTCTCTGCGATCCATCCAGACAGTCTTGCTGCTCTGAGGTGAGCAGTGTTACATCAGTAAAAGGGGCGGTAGGTGGATACTTTACCATTCAATTACTCTTGAACTACCACTCTGACTACTGAAATAACACTCTCCATGGCCCAGATACTATGAAGATTAATTGGAGTTGCTTTTATTGAGAAACATTACTATCCCGTTAAATAACTATGAGACATTTTATTCAAAGTGCTAACCTCTCATTAAGTCTAAGCATTTTTTAACCCTTTGTGTGCCAGAGGGATGCACAACGCATTGATTTGCAATTGTGTACCCCCTCTGGAATCCACACACACAAACGAAGAGCTAAAGGCTTCCTACCCCTGAGTTAGATGAAGAAAGCAAGAACCTACCCTGAAATCTATGGGAATGTGAATAAGGTACAGGTCCAAATAATCCACCTGAAGGTTCTTCATAGATCTCTCCAGAGCTGGTCGCACCAATTCAGGGACATGGAAAGTGCTCCAAAGCTATACATGTAGAAAAAGATTAAGTAAAAAAAACTGCAAATAAGTCCATCAATGTAATTTTCTTTTACATTTTCTCTCTCCTTTATTATACTACTATCTCATTGGTTTGCTTGAATCTTTCAGCCAAAGTGGTAAACTTATGATATGTCGCCCACTATTGGGAAACCAACCAGACAACACATTGAACATGTCGCTAGCATGAAAAGAGCGACATCAGAATCTTGCCTGCATCAAAACGGTGAGATTCCGATGTAACGTGATTAAAGGGATAGTAATACTTAAAATTTAAAAAAATATATGATGTAGGGTTTATCCCTCTGAGTAAAACAAGGGTACCCCCACTGCTAAGAGATATTTTATTAAAAAAATTATAATGGCTCAAACTTGAATTTTTTAGGTACAAAATCACAGTGGCCTGAAAATTTACAGTGGTGCTGTTGCTACACCATCCTATGGACTGCTCTGGTCTGTAGACCATAAATCTCCATAGGATGGTGTGGCAACAGTGCCACTGTAAATTTTCAGGCCACTGTGATATTGCACCTAAAAAATTCAAATTTGAGCTGTTATAATTTTTTAATAAAATATCTCTCAGCAATGGGAGTACCCTTGTTTTATTCGGGGACATAAACCCTATAACATATATATTTTTTTTTTTACATCTTAAGTATTACTATCCCTTTAAACGTTGCATGTCCTATGGCTGACATCCCTGCTCCAACATATTCTCCAAAGCATGTAACCCACCGAGTGCCAGAATGGTATTCAATGCAATGCGTTGGATACCTCTCTGGCACTCAAAGGGTTAAGAAAGCAGCATGTAATCGAAGTTTGAAAGTGAACCATTTCTTAGTGCACATTGCAGATTGCTGCATGATAAATGGAGTGTGCCGAGCGCTTATTGATGAGAATCTAGTAAATGCTATGTATTTTTGCGTTATACGAGATAAATATTGATTTTAGATGCCACTTCCTTCATTTAAATATTTTCAGATTATAGTTACCATCTCAATACTGTCAAGAGATTATTTTCATTCCAGAGAATTAACCTCCTACAGCATACTCTTTTTATCTCACCCATATCCGCGCGAACACCAAGACTATAGAGCAGGCATGTCGCCCATAGCAATACTATTGAAATGTGCAGCATTTAAGCACGCAACATCAGAATCTCGACCTTTTGATGAAGACGAGAACCTTATGTCACTCTTTTCATGCTGACGACAGGTTTAATGTCCCATTTTTGGTCATCCAATAGTGGGAGACAGTTTGAAAGTGAACCCTTCTAAGTCAGTGGTTAAACAAAGTAATAGCATTAAAGGGATAGTAATGGTTCACCATAAAAGCAGTTCCAGTTAATCTTCATAGTATTTGGGCCATGGAGAGTGTTATTTCAGTACTGTCAGAGTTGTAGTTCAAGAGTAATTGAATGATAAAGTATTCTCCTCCCACCCCTTTTACTGATGTAACACTGCTTACCTCAGAGCAGCAAGATTGTACGGGTGGATCTCAGAGAGGGACAATCTTCAATTGGCATAAGGGAAAAACCTGTCAAGGGGAGCAGGGTTTTCCTTATATTCACAATAAGAAGATTGTCCCTTGCTGTGACCTGTCTGGTCAAGAGACCAGATTCCTCATCTGAGGGGAGGCAGCTTACACTGGAAACAAGGGGAGGGGGATACTTTATCATTCAATTACTCGTGAACTACAACTCTGACAGTATTGAAATAACACTCTCCATGGCCCAAATAATATGAAGATTAATTGAAGCTGCTTTTATTGTGAAACATTACTATCCCTTTAAAGCCAATCATGTGCAATATGGGACTTTATACTGGCTATTGTAAGCAAACCATAGATGGGTGAATAACCTACATTACTCTTGCAACATAAATTGACATACTCAGCATTAAATGTCTGCCTGATTGCAAAAGATCAGGTAAGGGTTATTATGTTTTGCAACAGACCAGTTTTATTTTACAAAAAAATAGATTGACCTTGCCCTCAGGCTATTGTGTGGACGTTCCTGTTGCATGATCCTAAAGAAACACTAACATCTAAAGATGAAACTGGTTTATATGCCTTTAACCCTTTGAGTGCCAGAGGGGTACTCTGTACCCCTCTGGCACTCAAACGGTTAAAGAGTGTGTTCTTATTTTATGTTAAGTCTATAAAATATAACCTGAAACTTGTTTTTTATGCATGTATATACTAACACCATTTTGTTAATTTATTTGTGCTGTTTGTAATGAGAAATGAACGTTAACCATTTGAGTGCCAGAGGGGCAAGAAATGCATTGCAAAGCAATGCATTCCGTACCCCTCTGGCACTCAAAGGGTTAAAATGATAGCAGTACACTGATTTCTCTAGTGAAAATGTTAGACAAATTGTCAAAATTTTAAGTTGGGAAAGCTGTAATACCCATAGCAGCCACTTGCTGGAGCTCCTAGTCTTTCCCCTCCTTCCCCCCACTACCTGCATCCTCCTTGCCTGAGTTATCTAGGCTGTTTATGGGAAACATGTGACCCTGCAGCTGTTGCCAGACTACAGCTTCAGTCATTCCCCACCAGCATTTGGTTGCCAGGGAATGATGGGAGTTATAGTGTGGCCAGTACCATGCCAATGTACACTGTACCCTCTCCCCTTGTGTTTAGTATGGGTGTGTGCCTTCTCTTAAAAGGCAGTGTAACATATAGACACTGTTTAGCTTATTTTGGCCTCAGTCCAGAGTTTATTGTCTCTTTCCTACTTAACACTTTGAGGACAAGAGGAGGTGAACAAAGCAATTGCAAAAAAATGCGTTGTGCACTTCTCTTCAAGGGGGTTAACCCTTTGTGTGCCAGAGGTATCCAAAGAATGAGCTGGCTACGTCTCTGGCACTCAAAGAGGGTTCATATAGTTTCACCCATTGTTATGGAGAATTAAATGTTAACTTTGTCAATATTTTGTTTATTAACCCCTTTCCTACCCTTGACAGTCATGCCATGTCATGGGTTGTTTTGCGTTAGGACCGTCATGGAATTCCGGGTTCCCTGCGCCGCTGTACGATGTTCGGGAAGCCCGGAACCATAAACAAAAAAAAAGGTCCGTGGTCCTTAAGTACTGGCCGTGTGTGTGCGCGCCCGGACGATCCTTAAGGGGTTAATATTATAATATTTGGTTGTTAATAAACATTCTTTTTTATTATCTACTAGTTTTAAAGCCCGTGTACATGGGCCAACACTGGCGGCGCTGCAGTCATGCGTAGTACTGACTGCCCGAATGCGCCGCGGCTGATACAGAGCGGGGCGTTCCGAATTCAGACCATGGTCCCAGGAAGGTGCGCAGAGAGGACTCCAGTCTGAATTCAGAAGTGCCCCGCTCCGTATCAGCTGTGGTGCGGACAGTCTCTACTGCACATGACTGCAGCGCGTGCAGCAGTCTCTACTGAGCATGACGGCTTCTGACAAACATCCTTAGCGAATTATAACATAGGATGGTATAGCCGTACCCTGCTCCTTTTATCCTGTGTATTATTTAAACATATACATATGTATTTAATGTATATATTAAATATAATACATACAAACACTAAATTATCCCCTAAAAGACTGTTGTCTTATGCCAGGCTGTTTACAGACAATAAAGTACAATCAATTCTCAAATACCTATCAAGACTGTTATGCTAAGGCAGCCAGGGACCGCTGCAAAAGACAACAGTGAATACTCCCATGTGGAATATATACAGATATCAACAACACATTGAAAATTAAAGCACTGAAAAAGTCTTTAGCATCTAATGCTTTATACGCACCACTGGTCTTCAAGGTGTTAAAAATATATCCATGTTGTATTATGAAAATATATACTTTTTTTCCTGCTGAATAAACAAGGGTATAGCCATTGCAGAGAGATAATTAACTGAAAAGTTATTACAGCTCAAACTATGTCTGTTTTTCCGTACAATTTTTTTATGAAATTGACCACTAGATGTTGCTGTTTCATGAGTCTGTACAGAGGATTTCTGTTGATTGACTGTAAAGCTCTCCAAGCACTAAAAGTGAGTTATTATCTGAGCTATAATGCAATATGAATAAACAATCTCCCAGCAGTGAGTGCCCATGCTTTTGTCAGCAAGAAAAGTTCTATAATGTATATATTTTACTGTATAACAAAAAAATACTATTCTTACAAGGACAAATGTTGAGTATCCTATAGACATTTTGTGTCAGTATAAGGCTGGATTTCTGAACAGGCAGAGTAGGCAACTGCCTAGCAGTTGAGAGGTTACTCAACTGTGCTGGCTACACCCACGTTCTGAATTGTGGGCGTGGTAACATTTTGAGGGGCTACTCAACTGTGCCGGCCACACCCACATTTTGAATTGTGGGTGTGGCCAGGTGAATCTCAATGTCCCTGCACCAGTTATATAGCCTTTTACAAGATATTATTTAACTCCTTGTATGCTAGAAAGAAGTCCAACACATTGTGAAGCCATGCGTTGGAGATCTTTAGCAACCAAGTGGTTAAAGCCCTTTTTTGGGGGGCTTTCCTCGTTATAGGTCAAGGGCATTTTCTTTGCTAGGAAATAGTGGATGGGAATGGGGGTGGGGCCATGTGAGGAGTGGGGGTGGGGCCTTGGGTGGACCTAAGTGCACCTAGAGTGTTCTGGCTAGGGGAGCCTGGGATGTAAATCCAGCTGTGTGTGTGTGTCAGTACAGGAAACAGACAATATAAAGAATCAGTGTTACCTTCCCGGTGCAGAACAGGTCCTCCCTCCTCACTGTCCCATCGGCGATCTTTGCTTTTATGGCCCGGCCAATCTCTGGCTCATTCTCGTACATAAAGGCCGTATCAATATGGCGATAACCAACTTCAATGGCCACTTTTGTTGCCTCCTCTCCCATACTCTTGGGATACTAAGAATAATGAAACATTACGCAATGTCATATTATTCAGAACCCACAGTGTTAGTCTTGCATTTAATTATAGAAGCCTAAAAGAGTGACTATCATGAAATTAAGAATATAGCAACCAGGGCCGGATTTCCTAATAGGCAGAGTAGGTAATTGCTTAGAGCACCATATATTCTGAGGGGTGGTGTCTCAGCTGTGCTGACCACACCCACATTCTGCATTGTGGGTGTGACCAGAGAAACCAGGGTGATACACTTATATACATACCACACAGTCTGATCTCTTAAACACAGGGACACCAGGGTGATACACTTCTATACACACCACACAGTCTGATCTCCTAAACACAGGGACACCAGGGTGATACACTTATATACACACCACACAGTCTGATCTCCTAAACACAGGGACACCAGGGTGATACACTTCTATACACACCACACAGTCTGATCTCCTAAACACAGGGACACCAGGGTGATACACTTCTATACACACCACACAGTCTGATCTCCTAAACACAGGGACACCAGGGTGATACACTTCTATACACACCACAAAGTCTGATCTCCTAAACACAGGGACACCAGGGTGATACACTTCTATACACACCACACAGTCTGATCTCCTAAACACAGGGACACCAGGGTGATACACTTATATACACACCACACAGTCTGATCTCCTAAACACAGGGACACCTGATACACTTCTATACACACCGCACAGTCTGATCTCCTAAACACAAGGACACCAGGGTGATACACTTCTATACACACCACACAGTCTGATCTCCTAAACACAGGGACACCAGGGTGATACACTTCTATACACACCACACAGTCTGATCTCCTAAACACAAGGACACCAGGGTGATACACTTCTATACACACCACACAGTCTGATCTCCTAAACACAAGGACACCAGGGTGATACACTTCTATACACACCACACCGGGACACCAGGTTTGGTTCAAAAAAGAGGGACACTTGGGATGTATGAAATGTCCTTGTTTAAAGCCCCAGTTTTATTGCCTGCTTGGGGCATGTAACAGTAATCCCTTAAAATAATGGTGCAATTGGACTGCATAGTGCGCTAAAGCATACCTCCCAAGTGTCCCTATTTAGGACAGACAGTCCCTCTTTGAGGCCCAAATCCCTCTGTCCCTCTTTTCTACCCTTTTGTCCCTCTTTTTAGGACAGCAGAATGTGTGGTGTGTATCACATTGCTCCACAGCAATAAAACTCACATAAATGTGTTGTTAATCTTCAATATATGTGTTTATAAATGAATCTGTGTAATAAAAATTCTTTGGTCTTGTTCTAAATCATTAATCAGTTACACAAAGAGGTGCAGGTAGGTCACGAAGTAACCTAAATATTATTAGAAATGCCCCACCTACTGGCCACTCCCCCAGAAACTCCACCTAAATCAGAAGTGTCCCTCTTTGGCGGTTTGAATTGTTGGGAGGTATGCTAAAGTCAAAGCCTTGATCTCCAAAAGGTTAAATACAGACTAAAAAGTGAACTATTGCTCCCTGTGTCATAACTGTTTGAGAGTGCCATCTTTCCTGCTGAACTGTTTGTATCTATTACTTTTTTGATATGCACCCAGGTCACGTCAACACAAATAATAGTGAGAAAGTTGTTCTTAGGGCTCACAATCAGAATGACAAAACTAACATATTGTGCACCATTTCTATAAATATATCTTGAAACTCAAGATACGCAGTTCTATTAAAGTCTTCATAAGAAAACTGTGGAGCTGTAAGCTGGTGGCACGGTTTACCAGAGTTTCACAGCACCCTGGTTTAAGAATTAGCTGTTCTAGGCTTGTGACTGTTCTATTCCTGCTGGATTTTGCTTTTGTTACTCAGAAAAACACATCTCTAAGTGTTAAATCAAAAATGCTAATCTGTCTCTTTAAGTTATTAACAGATAATTTGTGGTATATGGTCAAACAGTCACCTTGCTCACAAAGTTAGGTTAATTATAGATGTCCCTCCTCAGCAGTAGCCTATCCTAGCATTACCTAGTGACTTCATAGCTAGCATCTGTTCTAATCAATCAAATGTATATATATGCATAGCAAGTGGATAATTACATATTCATTAGAGGCTTCACAGTACATCCATGTTTGAACATATGTAACTAGTTTTAAAGCCAGTGTACACTGGCCTTAACACTGATGGTGCTGCAGTCATGCGCAGTACTGACTGCCAGAACGCGCCGCGGACCAATACGGACCAATCGGTCCCAGGAAGGTGCACAGAGAGGAGTCCGGTGTGAATTCGGAGCGCTCCGCTCCGTATCAGCCATGGCATGGACAGTCTCTACTGCGCATGACTGCAGAGTGCTCAGCCGTCTCTACTGCACATGATGGCTTCTGACAAACATCCTTAGCGAATTTTAATATAGGATGGGTCCTATTCATATGAATTGATGACAATGTGCTTTTTACACTATAAAACTTTAGTCTTTAAAGGGATTGTAATGTCCCAAAAAAAGCATCTTCTACATGGTAGCTGCAATAAAAAAAAAATTTATGTGCTTAATCCTTTCTCTCAAACCGTTATGGTTTGAGAGATGTAAGAAAATAAAGACCTCCGCTCCCTCCCCCTTCTCGTACAGCGGACGTCTTGAGATCCTGCTTCCAGGACCAGACGGCGGCTCTTCAGGAGTGCTGACATCGACATATCTAAGTATAATTACTTCATCAGAATGGTCTACAACGTGAGCTTGCAAGCCAGGCACACTTTGTAGACCATTCTGATGAAGTAATTATAGTTAGATATCCCGATGACAGCGCTCCTGAAGAGCCGTCTACAGTCGGGCGACCGGATTCTGCCTCTGACAGCTTTACACCTCGTCAGGCAGAAAGGGGAGGGAACGGAGGACTTTATTTTCTTATATCTCTCAAACCAAGTGTTTTTTTAATGCAGCTACCATTTACAGGATACTTTTTTTGGGACTTTACTATCCCTTTATTCCTAAGAGTAGAAAAGGGGCAGATACAGCTATAACATCATGCTTCCTGTCATATTAAGAAAAGACCTTGACAGCTGATGCCATCAAATGCTGTCTGCCATGCCAACAGAACATAATTAACCTCTGAAATGCTGAAACACCTTGTAACATCATGTGAGAGTGTATCATCTGTTCCTGTTTACTGAATAAAAGAAATCTATTCAACTTCTCTGGCTCTCTCCAGTTCTGGTCTTTTAAGAGTTAATGACAGAATTTAACCCTTCAAAAACACAGTCTAACACTAAGGATCATATGCAGAGAAAAACTGGATACATTCTGGGACAAACCCATTGCACCATAGGTAACACATACAATTCCCCAAGGTTCTGTACATTTAAAATATGGCTTTTAGCCACTCGAAGGTACTGGAGACCTGTCTAGCATTCAAAAGGTTAAAAGTCCCATTAGACAATGGAAAATGTATACGTTTGAGTGCCAGAGAGGTAATCAATACATTGCAACACAATGGTTGGATACCTCTCTGGCAATCAAAGTGATAAATTCTCCCCTGTGGTACAGATTTTTTTTCCCCCAGAATCGCTACTCTTTTATCTTATGTATACGACTCCAAGAACACCGTGCACAAAGGACAACAGGTACAATTCTGGTGCAAACAGAGTGCACAGAAGGTGGCAGATCAAAACTCTCCATTGATTTAATGGGGTGTTTAACCCACTGAATGATAGAGAGGTCTCCAAAGCATTGATAAGTAATGAGTTGGAGACCTGTCTATCCTTAACGGGGTTAAAAACAATCAATTTAAAGAGACAGTAATGTATGTTATAAAGTAGTTCGCTGAGTCTTCTTTATATTAAAAGTAACACATTGTGTACTTGTATGTAGTTCAAAAGTTATTAAGTGGAGAAAGATCCCCTCTCCTCCCCTTATGGCCGTCTCCCATTGAATGTGAAATCTGTTCGAGGGACCGCACGGATGCAGCGAGGGACAATCTTTACACAGTAAGAGTAAGGAAAACCCTGCCCCCTTGATGAAGGAGGGCTGGATTTTCCTTTGCTTACTCAAGATTATCCCTCGCTGAATCCGTCCGGACCCACGACCGGATTCCACATTCAATGGGAGGCGGCCATAAGGGGAGGGCGGGGGATCTTTTTTCCACTTAATAACTTTTGAACTACATACAATTAAGCTTCTACACATAGTGCAATCTAATACTTTTAATATAAAGAAGATTCAGCAAACTACTTTTATAGCAAACATTACTATCCCTTTAAATCAACGGGCATTTGGGGAATTTTATTTCTCCCCTATAGTACGGTTAATTTGTTCCAGAACTGTACCACTTTTCGTTTGTACATAAAGCCCTAAAGACGTAATTGTCCTGCAATAAATCGTACACACATTAAAATCCTTCTGTGCAAATGATTCTCAAACTGTGTTCCGTGAAACCCCAGGATTCCTGAAGAAGTAAAAGTGGTTCCACTGGACATGTTTAAAGGGATAGTAATACTTCGTTTTATCTTTATTTTATTTTGTAGGCATAAAAAAAAACATTAAGAACGATATAAGTCTTATCTCTCAAGCCTTTATGGTTTGAGAGATATTCACAAGCAAAGTCCCCCCCTCCCACCCCTTTTACCTAGTGTAAGCCATCTCTTCTCAGATGTGGAATGCAGTCCATAGACCAGACAGATAACAGAAGGGGACAATCTTCTTCCTATGAGAACAATGAAAGCCCTTCACCCCTTGACAAGCTTTTCAGGTTTTTCCCTTATCTTAATTGAAGATTGTCCCTCTCTGCAATCTACCTGGGCACCTCCCTTCTGATCTGGCTGAGCAGTGTTACATCAGTAAAAGGGGAGGGAGAGGGATACTTTGTCATTGAATTACTCTTGAACTACAACTCTGACAGAATTGAAATAACACTCTCCAAAGTCCAAATACTATGATGATTAATTAGAGCTGCTTTTATTATGAAACATTACTATCCCTTTAAGTAATGGTGGACTGAGGGACAAGGCTAAGCTGACCAATAGTGTATATTTATCAATGACACTTTTCCCCTGGGCAGTTATAAATCAGAGAAATCCATAGTACCGTGTAGTGCAACACTAGCAGAAACAACTTACAACTGACTTATAGCTGCTATTGTACAGCAGAACAGACGTTTCCTACACTATGTACTACATTAATTAAATCATATAAATAGGCAATGTCAGCAAGCTCATTGTCTGTTAAAGATGTAACATCTAATAATACCCCCTTCCAGACAGACACACGCACACTTACCTTGCAATGACTATAAAGCAAACAGTCGTGGATTTAAACCGAAGCAGGCAGAATGCTTACATCTACTTAGAACCAGAGGGATGTGCAACACATTGCAAATAAATGTATTGTACATCACTCTGATTACCATGTACAGTTAATTTGTCCTGTTTGCCTTATAGTCCTGATAGCAACTGTCATGTCCGCCTACATGGAGATGACATCTCGGACTGATTGAATCTGTCAAATCTCAAACAAAAGCACGGGGGGGAAATTCACAGGGGCCCAAAGGATTTTATGGCCACAGTAAAGTGAGTGATAAATATTAAGGAATGTTAATTCTTGTTTAATTTGTTATTACATCTCACGTTGTGACTTGCTGTTTTAAACCTTGCATTTGTCACAAAATATCAGTACCGATTTACAAGAAAAAGTGGTTTTCCCCTTCTGCTCAGCCTGTGGCAGCCGCACTTACATTGTCATTGGCCATGGTCCCAAATCCAATCACTGGGATTTTATTCCCATCGTTCAGAGCAATGTAGGAATCCACAGACATGATAGAACTTGTGAAGCTGCAGCCACACAGACAGGTCCCTTTATGGTATGAGCTAGCAGAGCTGGCTTCAGGTGCCTATATTACTGATTAAAGAAAATGCCTGGAAGCCTGATCATGGCAGCTCCACCCCTTACACAGTGCAAAACACAGTTATTGGGCAATCGTCCTATTGATAGGTCTTCCCCATAAATATCTATTGGCACAAAGGGATCAGGGGGATTTAAAGGAGCAGTAAACTTTTTTTTATGAAGACACATATTTTATAGAGCTTTTCCTGCTGAATAAAACAAGGTCATTCCCATCGCTGTCAGACGTTTTATTAAAAAATTATAGCAGTTTAAATAATCAGGAAGTGAATTTACTGTGTTTACTTCCTGATAGTTCTAACTGACAGGAAGTGAATTTACTGTGTTTACTTCCTGATAGGTCTAACTGACAGGAAGTGACAGGCAGTTTCTATCACATTCTATAGAGAACTGTATGTCTCTGACTTTTCTCTCCATTAGAATCTAACAGGAAATCTACTTAGAATTTGACCACTAGAGGGCAATGCTAATGTAACCCTGGTATCCAGATACCTCCAGTTACCACAGAGCTACACTGTAGACCATAGAGTTCTCTGTGGATGACTCATTGCCCCAGCATTCCCCTCAGCCAATGAGAATCCTGCTGAGTATCCAGGAAGGGGAAAGATGATCTAGGGGAGCTGGAGGAGTTTCAGTTTTGGTTTGAGCAGGGGAAGTGAGCAGAACTCCCTGCTGCTCAGCATAAGAGACATTTTAAACCACATGTCTGCTAGGAGTTGTATATTAAAGTGAGAGATCCCAGAAGTCTCCTAGTGTGGAAGCTTGTGAATGTCTAGCAGTATATCTTGTTTGGTGCACTACTCCACCTGTTACTTATGAAGAAGGAACTGACACTCCAGTAACCATCCAGACGCCTGTCAGAGGAACTCCTGTAGATGACCTGCCTGCCAATCAAGGTGTTGCTGCTCAGAGGGTTCAAGTGCAAAGCTGTCCAAAGGTGCAAGGCCTGCAATCAGCATACAAGCTGCAAAAAGGTACTCTGTGTTTCACACCTCACACTACAGGGGTAGCGCTACCTCCAACAAGGGCCCCACCATGTGCACCACCGTTTCCCCAGGGGACTGAGTCTGTATCAGCTGAGGGGAGGAAATAATAGGGACTCTACTGTTGGGAGGGTGTCACTGATGGGTGCTGAACTTTCACACTGTGCAGTATAGGATTATGTTATAAATATCTGTGTTATTCTGTTGCACTGTTTTTATTCTTTGCATTTTACAATATATATTGTGGGTACCATTCCCCTTTAAAATACATACTGTGTGCAGTTATTATTAGAATTGCTTTGTTGTTTTCTTAGCAGGGATAAACATCTATCATTAGATACCTAGCTAAGTGGAGGCACTGCCAAAAGCTCATTATTCCCCAAACTCCCAAATTCTGCGGAGACTCAGCATCATCCTGTTAGCGCCAAAGTCAGAGGTAATCATGGATAAGGTTGGAAGTTGGTCACCGGCCAATCCGGAAGGGGTTACAGATGGAGGCACTGCTGAGATGAATTGGGGAGCAAGTAAAGTCTTCAGTACAGTATCCTACCCTACATCTCAAGAAGTGAGAGTTTGGGCCTTAAAGAGGAAGGTTCCACCCAAGCAAGTTGTGGCTGTATGTAATTTGCCTGAAAGGGCTAGTAAGAAGGAAATGAAAGCTACTTTGAGGCAAATATCTGGCTTAGAGCAAGTCTGCATTGTAGACACTAGGGCTGACCCTATTACCAAACAGGGAGTGGCCTTGATCAAAGGCAGGAAAGACCTGGACAAGGAAGATGGCCCCCTCTGTATACATTTGACAAAAGCCTCTCCAGCAGGGTGCCCGCTAGTATATGCCCACGAAGAGGATGAAGATAGCACAGACAGAGATCCTCACAATGTTTTTAGTTCATCTTCTGATGAAAGTGATGATGTGGAAGATGATCTGTCTCTAAAGAGTCCGTACATTGGGTCCCAGAAACCCCCTCGCAGATCATCATCATCTTCCAAATCTCCTCATTCTTCTAATAAATCAGTAGAATCTGTGGAGCTATCTACAGTGCTGCTACAGTTATCTGATACTATAGTTCAGGCCACACACACTCACAGCTACAGGAAGTTAAAAGTTTTCTCTGGTACTGTACCTGTTCCTACAGGGGAGGAGGATTTTGAGACATGGAGGAGTAACGCTCTTCAGGTCCTAGAGGAATGGACTTGTACAGATAATGCCAAACGGCAGAGGCTAATGGAGAGTCTGAGACCTCCAGCAGTGAACTTAGTGAGACTCCATAAGAAGAGACATACTGATGCAACAGTGAATGATTTCATGAAAGTGTTACAAGACACCTATGGGGAAGTAGAGGACCCTGAAGAGCTAAATGCACAACTCTCTGCCACCAAACAGAAGGTGAATGAAAAGGCTTCTGATTTCATTATCCGATTGGAGCTCATGTTATGGAAGTTGGTTGACAAAGGAGTAATTTCCATCTCTGACATAGACCGGCGGAGAACCAGACAAGTTCTCAGAGGAGCCCTATCTCATGACCCAGTGATGCTCACATTAAGAGCCAGTCTGCCACAAGAGCCTGTTACTTATTCTGAAATGGTACAAAGGGTGAAAGAGTTGGAAAGTCAGATGTCTCCTCACCCTGTCAGGAAGCCTGATGAGAAGAAAACATCCTCTCAAGAACCCCATATGACGGAAGAGTTGTTGACAGTGAAGAAGAAACTGGCTGAGCTGGAATCAAAATTCAGCACTCCCCAGAAAAGTGCTGGGGCAACATTACCCAGAGATAGGAGAATGTCAGCCCATTCCCCTACCATGAGTAGGTCAAGGGAGTTTAGATGTTTCTCATGTGGACAACTTGGTCACCTTGCAAGGGAATGCACTAACACCAAAGAAGTTCATTATGTGGAAACTCTAACTATAGAACAGTCGACCCCCTCCCACACTCCTAGGCAGAAGAGGAAATGGAAAAAAAGGAGACGCATGAGGGGGATTAACAGTTTAGCCATAAATCCCAGAGTGGGACCTAAATCTATAATATCTATTATAGTGGAGGGAATCCATGCATCTGCGTTACTTGATACAGGATCACAAGTAACCATCATATATAGATCATTCTATGATAATCATCTGAAGCACATTCCTATTCAGCCTGCTGATGACATTAAGCTCTGGGGATTAAGTTCTCAGGCCTACCCTGTAGAAGGGTTTATCCAAGTAAAGTTAACCATACCCCAAATCAACACAGGGATGGTTTGCCCCATGGACATTGAGGCACTAATCTGTCCAGCGCCTAGAGATCACTGTGCCCCAGTAATTCTGGGCACGAATGCACAGGTGGTGCAGGATGTGTTTCGGGCTTACCTGAAAGAAGTGGGAGATGTATCTCTGGCTCGACTGATGGAAATTCATCCTGGTCTAGGAAAAGAGTGTCACAAGTTGGCCCTTCAAACACAATCTGGGAAATTCCACCATGTGGGTGGACGTTCTGTGTGTCTTCAGCCAGGAGAAGTAAGGATCCTACAAGCTGTAGCCACTTTACCTGAAGGAATAGTTGGTGGAGGTCAACAATACTCTGTTGAGTCCCTTCCCGAGGAAGATGCCAAGAAAGGTTGGACAGTAATGCCCGAAGTTAAAGACTGGAGGAACAGGAAGACAAGTGTATTCTCAGTGACTGTTCGGAATATATCTCATACAAGCGTAGAGATCGCTCATCAACAGGAATTAGGAGTGGTTTATCTTTTGGAAGACATAACTCCATTAACTGCTATGAAGGTTGGATCAGAAGAGAACTCCCACAGACCCTTAGAGTTCAACTTCAGAGATTCCAGCTTACCTCAAGGATGCAAGGACAAGCTCTGTGCTGAGCTTTTATCAAGAGAGAAAGTATTCTCTAGAGAGGAGATGGATGTTGGATGTGCCAGGAGTGCTCGTCATAGCATCAGGTTAGACAACCCTACTCCATTCAGGGAGCGGTCCAGAAGAATAGCTCCACGAGACATTGACGATGTAAGGGACATTCTTCAACAGATGGAAGGGGCAGGAATTATTACTGAATCCCGGAGCCCCTATGCCTCTCCTATTGTGGTAGTAAGGAAAAAGAATGGATCAGTTAGATTATGTGTTGACTACCGTACTCTGAATAGGAGAACCATTCCAGATCAATACACCCTACCACGAATTGAGGATCTTCTGAATGCCTTATGTGGGAGTCGGTGGTTCAGTGTCCTGGACTTGAGATCTGGATACTACCAGGTACCCATGAAGGTGGAAGATCAAGAGAAGACAGCCTTTATCTGCCCACTGGGGTTTTATCAGTTCACCAGGATGCCTCAAGGTGTCACGGGAGCCCCTGCAACCTTCCAGCGTCTCATGGAAAAGACAATAGGGGATATGAACCCTAAAGAATGTCTGGTCTACCTAGACGATATTATAGTCTTCGGGAAAACCCCTGAAGAGCATGAGGCTAGATTGCTCAAGGTATTAGATCGACTACAGGAGGAAGGCTTGAAACTCTCACTGGATAAGTGTAAGTTCGCCCAGAGCTCCGTCACCTATGTGGGCCATGTGGTGTCAGCAGATGGCGTGACCACAGATCCTGCAAAGATCGAAGCAGTAGTAAACTGGCCAAGACCTAACAATGTTGAAGAACTACGGTCATTTCTGGGGTTTTGTGGTTACTACCGAAGATTTGTAGAAGGCTACTCGAAAATAGCCAGAGAGCTCCATGATCTCCTGAAGACAACCCCAGGGGAAGGGGGACAGAAGGCACCGCGCCCCAAAGAGCCCTTTGGAGAACGATGGACATCAAGATGTGAAGAGGCATTTCATATGCTTAAGAAGAAGCTCACTGAGGCTCCAGTACTGGCATATGCAGATCCTGATAAACCCTATGTCTTGCATGTGGATGCTAGTTTTGAGGGGTTGGGAGCTGTTCTACATCAGATCTACCCTGAAGGATTGAGGCCCATAGCATATTCTAGTAGAAGTTTGAATGGAAGTGAGAAGAACTACTCTGTGCATAAGTTGGAGTTCTTAGCACTCAAGTGGGCTATTGTAGATAAGCTCCATGACTACCTATATGGAGTTCAATTTGAAGTAAGAACAGACAATAACCCTCTCACTTATATATTGACCACGGCTAAGTTAGATGCAACTGGACATCGATGGTTGGCAGCACTTTCCAATTATCATTTCACCCTGAAGTACAAGCCTGGACCCAAGAATGTGAGTGCTGATGCTCTATCCAGAAGACCAGGACTACCCCCAACACAAGAAGATGAGGAATGGGAAGAAATCCCTGGTCCAGGGGTGAGAGCCTTGTGTAAAACTGCCACGGTTGTTGGGGATTGTGTAGACTTCTCTGAGCTGAGATGCATTGATTCAGTTAGCTGGACTCCTGGAGTAGTTCCCGATACCTTGTGTCTACCAGTGATCCTGAAGCAGTGGTCCGCAATTGGGCTGGAAGACAAAAGGAGAGCTCAGTATCAAGATCCTGTAGTAGGCCCAGTGCTACAAGCGGTGAAGTCAAAAAACCCTGCCTTGTTGAGGAGTCTTTGCAATGAGGATCGTGATATCTTCAGAAGAGAGTGGAGTAAGCTTCAGGTAGAAAGAGGACTACTGTACAGGATTGCCCAATATCATGACCACCCAGGTAGAAAACAATTAGTGTTGCCACAGAAGTTTAAAGGAATGGTCCTGAGAGCTCTTCATGATCAGCATGGACATTTAGGTGTGGACAAAACGTATGGTCTAGTCCAAGACCGATTCTATTGGCCGAAGATGCGAGAAATGGTGGAGCAGTACTGCAGGACTTGCAGAAGATGCATACAGC
Source organism: Rhinophrynus dorsalis (assembly GCA_037306005.1). NCBI lineage: Eukaryota > Metazoa > Chordata > Amphibia > Anura > Rhinophrynidae > Rhinophrynus > Rhinophrynus dorsalis. Next base: position 32,546,889 of record CM074721.1, on the reverse strand, counting down.
GTAAGACCTTACCCACCAAAGCTGCACCAATGGGCCACCTCAAGAGTTCAGGCCCCATGGACTTGGTATGCATGGACTTCCTCTGCATAGAGTCAGACTCGACCGGAAGTGGGAATGTCCTAGTTATAACCGATCACTTCACAAGATATGCCCAAGCATTTCCAACCAAGGATCAGAAAGCAGCCACCGTGGCCAAAGTGTTATGGCAGAAGTATTTCATGCACTATGGACTTCCTAATAGACTTCATTCTGACCAGGGGCGAGATTTTGAGAGCAGGTTAATCAAAGAACTCCTAAAGTTGCTTCAGATAGAAAAATCAAGAACAACCCCATACCACCCGGAGGGAGATGCTCTGCCTGAGAGATTCAATCGAACTCTCCTGGATATGCTAGGAACCCTCAAGGATTCAGAGAAAAGATCTTGGAGTCGGTATGTAGAAGCAATGGTCCATGCCTACAATTGCACTAGACACGAGTCGACAGGTTACTCCCCATATTTTCTGATGTTCGGGAGAGAAGCTAGATTGCCTATAGACATTCGACTGGGAGTCTCCCCTGATGGTATGAGTCAAGCTTCTCACTACCAATATGTGAAGAAACTGAAAGACAGTCTTCAGAGAGCCTATGAGCTGGCTGAACAAGCCACAGCCAGACTCAATGAAAATAACAAGAGAAGATATGACCGCAAAGTGAGATTTAAGGAGATCAAGCCTGGAGATAGGGTACTCCTTCGCAATTTGGGAGTGCCTGGAAAGCATAAACTAGCAGACCGCTGGAAAGATACTCTATTTGAAGTGGTGTCCAAAATTCCGGGGATACCGGTATACAGGATAAGAGGACCCAATGGCCAGATTAAAGCTTGGCATCGCAATCACCTACTGCCAGTCATATACAGTGAAGAAGAGGATTCGCAAGATTCCAATGTGGAAGATAGGGATGAAGGCCCTAGTCAAATACCTGGGCAAGTGGATACCCCCAATATTCATTCAGGGGAAGGGGATGATGGAGTGCCACTTGGCTCTGATGAAGATAGAGGAGAGGTTACAACTGATCAGGACTGGTGGACATTACCAGATGACATGTCTCAGCAGATGCCTCTTTTAAATCCTCCCGCCCAGACAAATCTAAACCCTGAAAGTCCCAGCTTTGTTCCAGCTTCTGAGAGAAGGAACTTGAGTCCTATGAGGGAGTTGGGGCCTCAAGCCACTGGAGATCTCCCCAACACTGAAGACAGACGAAATACTGAAGAAGTGCACAGACTTCCTCCACGGGAGTTGAGAAGGGGACAACGAGTGAGGCGTCCTCCTAGGACACTAACTTATGATTCCATAGGGGAACCCAGCTATGAATATCCTACTAATGTACAGTCTAAAGTAGTTGTACTTTTACATGCTCTTGCTGATGTGTTTTGTGTAGAAGATACTCTGTATTAGTTTGTTCTCATATCTAGTGTAATATGACTTTTGTAAATGTTATGTTGTGTATGACTTTTCACATGGACTACCTCATCTTGCCAGTGGAAGGCAAGAATTTAACAGAGAGGAGAATGTAACCCTGGTATCCAGATACCTCCAGTTACCACAGAGCTACACTGTAGACCATAGAGTTCTCTGTGGATGACTCATTGCCCCAGCATTCCCCTCAGCCAATGAGAATCCTGCTGAGTATCCAGGAAGGGGAAAGATGATCTAGGGGAGCTGGAGGAGTTTCAGTTTTGGTTTGAGCAGGGGAAGTGAGCAGAACTCCCTGCTGCTCAGCATAAGAGACATTTTAAACCACATGTCTGCTAGGAGTTGTATATTAAAGTGAGAGATCCCAGAAGTCTCCTAGTGTGGAAGCTTGTGAATGTCTAGCAGTATATCTTGTTTGGTGCACTACTCCACATGTTACTTATGAAGAAGGAACTGACACTCCAGTAACCATCCAGACGCCTGTCAGAGGAACTCCTGTAGATGACCTGCCTGCCAATCAAGGTGTTGCTGCTCAGAGGGTTCAAGTGCAAAGCTGTCCAAAGGTGCAAGGCCTGCAATCAGCATACAAGCTGCAAAAAGGTACTCTGTGTTTCACACCTCACACTACAGGGGTAGCGCTACCTCCAACAAGGGCCCCACCATGTGCACCACCGTTTCCCCAGGGGACTGAGTCTGTATCAGCTGAGGGGAGGAAATAATAGGGACTCTACTGTTGGGAGGGTGTCACTGATGGGTGCTGAACTTTCACACTGTGCAGTATAGGATTATGTTATAAATATCTGTGTTATTCTGTTGCACTGTTTTTATTCTTTGCATTTTACAATATATATTGTGGGTACCATTCCCCTTTAAAATACATACTGTGTGCAGTTATTATTAGAATTGCTTTGTTGTTTTCTTAGCAGGGATAAACATCTATCATTAGATACCTAGCTAAGTGGAGGCACTGCCAAAAGCTCATTATTCCCCAAACTCCCAAATTCTGCGGAGACTCAGCATCATCCTGTTAGCGCCAAAGTCAGAGGTAATCATGGATAAGGTTGGAAGTTGGTCACCGGCCAATCCGGAAGGGGTTACACTAATGTAAAAAAAAAAACATGGGTTTAAACTGTAATAACTCTGGAAATATATATCTCTCGGCAGTGGGAGTACCCTTATTTTACTTAGTAGGAAAATCCCTACAATATATATTTTTTCTTAAAAACAATGTACTGCTCCTTTAAGGCGAAAGTTCAACCATAAACAGAGCAGACAGCTGTTTGTTTTTTACTAGGACTGGGACACATCACTTTGTTGCCTTTGAGCTGCAAAAAAAGTTAACAATTTTGGGTAAAACACAGTTATTCATCTCACATTGCATTCTTCCCACTACAGCAAATTTATCTCTCTCTCCCCTACTGACAGTAACACCTCTTCCAGCATCTCTGCCTCTCCCCAGCATCTACCTCCCCTTTCCAACATGTATCCCTCCGTCTACACCATGTATCTTCTATTCCAATATCTCCCCCCTCCCAAGAACCTGACTGCAGTAGCTTCATACAGGAAGTTGTAGCTCCACAGCACTTAGCTCCCCTCTCAGCAATTCTCTCTCTTTTTGCAGTATCCAACTCCCTAGAAGCTAGCTAGCTCTCTACATTACTTAAATTGCATCAGCTAACTCTCCATCTCTCTCTCTCTCTCTATTTACAGCACCCAAACCCCCTTCTGGCAGTTAGCTCTCCATCCACAGCAGATGTCTGGAATGTACCCAACTCCTCTTCCAGCTGTTAGCTCTCCATAGCTCCATTCCATAGCACCTCTGTCTCCACCCCACCACCAGCACCACCACACATACACTCATTCCCCCACTCTTTGTCCCTTTCAGCACGTTAAAAAGAGAGGGGTTATGCCAAAATGCTTCTTCTCCAATCCGCACATGAAATACAGGGGCAAATAAATGTAGATTACTCATGTATATAGCTCGAAATTTCCACTAGTCTGTGATGCCTTGAGAAATCCAGAGAATGAATAATAAGATACGATCTACTCTATGTTTACCTTGTTTTCTCTGACTGGCGAACAGGGCTGGATTTACATTCCAGGTTCCCCTAGGCAAGGAACTATAGGTGTCCTTAGTTCCTCCCATGACCCCACCCCCAGTTCCATCCGCTGTTTCCTGGCACAGAAAATACCCTTGGCCTATAACAAGCAAGGCCAAAAAAGTGAGGATTTGTTAGAGATCTCCCTACCATCCAAGGGGTCAAATAATAACTTGTAAAAGTGGTATAAAACTGGAAAGGGACATTGAAATTGCTCTGGTCGCACCCACAATTCATAATATGAGTGTGCCCAGAACAGATGAGCTCCAGACAGTTGCCTACTGTGCCTGCTGGTGAAAATCACTGATATTTTTCCAGACACTAAAACTGTATCACCACCAAACACCATTGTGTCAGTAGTGGTTGTGGATACCATCCGCACCATTTCTTGCCCACTCCTGTACCTCCATCCTCATAAGCAGCACAACCACCACATTCTTTCTGCTCTGTTAGTGGTGGTGACTATGTGACATAGGTGTAGGCTGTGCTCCTGGGGTCCCACTCTCACACACACAGCAGGTTCAGAGACAGGTGTCAACTCTGAGCTGCTGCACATAGCCACATGGGGGAAAAACATATCTTCCCCTTTCAGAACTTGACCTCAGAGCTATGGGGATGTTGTGGCAACACTGTCAGTGTTGTTGTTGCTGATGGATTCTTATGTCACAGTGAAGGAGGTGGTTCTGCTAGTGGGAGTAGCATTATCTGTTTGTGAACTCTGATGTCCCTGAGCCAAAGCAAGAGATGTTGTGGTAGTGGTGGCACCAGTATCTGCTGCTAGTGGGCTCTGGAGCCTCTCGGTCACAGGGGATGGGGTGGCAGCACTATCTGGTTGACACTGTTCAGGCACGTGCACACATAGACACCAAGGGGGGCTTGAGCACCTGCCCTTTTTGTCCAAAGTGCCCTTGTGCCCTTTTAACAATAACAAAAAGTTGCCTCGCCGCCGTACTAACCCCCCCACCGGCCAGTCAGGTCTGTGCCTCCTTCAGGACAGACCTGTAGATGCTGTGCTCCCTCGTCGGGCTCTTTAGTATTACAGAGCTCTAGGAGATGACATCATCTCCCAGCGCTCTGCATGAAGAGAAGACTGCTTGGGAGCTCCAGCAGCTACAGGTCTGTGCCAGAGGCACATACAGACCTCTCCTGCTGCTGGACCACCAGGGAAGAGGTAGGAAACGGACACTGGGGGGCAATGTGGAAATGATGGGGTAATATGGATCTGATGGTGGGCAAGATGGAGATGATGGCAATATAGAGATGATGGGGCAATGTATGTGAGGGTAAGTTGGAGCTGATGGCAATATGGAGCTGATGGGGGGGCAATATGGAGATGAAAGGGGCAATGTGAGGGTAAGTTGGAACTGATGGGGCAATATGGAGCTGATTGGGCAATATGGAGCTGATGGGGGCAATATGGAGATGATGGGGCAATGTGAGGGTAAGTTGGAGCTGATGGTCAATATGGAGCTGATGGGGGCAATGTGAGGGTAAGTTGGAGCTGATGGGGGCAATGTGGAGCTGATGGGGGCAATATGGAGCTGACAGGGGACAATATAAGGGCAATATGGAGATGATGGGGGCAATGTGGAGATTAGGAGCATTGTTGAGGTGTCCAGTGGAGATGGCCAATGGGGGGGGGTGCTTCAGATTTCTGTGCCTACAGGCTACTGAGATGTAAATTCTTTTCTTTTTTTAAAATATATATTTTGAATAAATAATTATGAAAAGTGCCCTTTTTTTCATTTGAGCCCCTGCCCCCCAAAATGTCTGTGCACGTTCCTGCCACTGTTGCTGACCACTGCTAAGACTGGTGCTACTGGATTCATTAATATCACCTGCAGAATTCTTCCAACTCCTCTTATTCATGCCTGAGACCGTGTTTCCAGGGATAGAGGCTGATTCTCCAGTGGTTGTGCCCACTTCCCAGCCATCTCCTTTCACATTTATGACACAAAGTGGGATAAGTCCCACCCCTTTTGCATCATTGATGTCCCCTGGTCGGTTGCACATGAACCCTCTCTGGGGGATCAAAGGGAAAAAGTTGCCAGGTATGGGGAAGTCTTAATCAGGGTGGGCAGGATTGGGAGAATGAAGGGCACAGTTTGCCTTAAAATGGGCAGGGTCGTAGGCGAAACAGAGCATAAGTGGGCAGGGTTACCAGGGAACTCCCGAAGTTGGGCATGAACAGGTGGGGAGTGGGTGGAGTTACCAGGGAACTCCACTAGTTTGGCAGAATCAAGCAGGGAGTGAGGTTACCAAGGAACTCTGGAAGCTGGAGTATTTGCCTCTGTCCCTGAAGACCCAGTAATTAAAGGAGCAGTAAACTTTTGTTTATGAAAACACATTTTATAGAGCTTTTCCTGCTGAATAAAACAAGGTCACTCGCATCGCTGTCAGATGTTTTATTCAAAAATTATAGCAGTTTAAATAATCAGGAAGTGAATTTACTGTGTTTACTTCCTGATTGTTCTAACTGACAGGAAGTGACAGGCAGTTTCTATCACAGTCTATGGAGAACTGTATGTCTCTGACTTTTCTGACTTTCCTCTCCATTAGAATCTAACAGGAAATCTAATTAGAATTTGACCACTAGAGGGCACTGCTAATGTAAAAAAACATGGGTTTAAACTGTATTAACTCTGGAAATATAAATCTCTCTGCAGTGGGAGTACCCTTATTTTACTCAATAGGAAAATCCCTACAATATATATTTTCTCATAAAGTTTACTGCTCCTTTAAGTCTGAAAACAGGAATCTCAAAGGGGTAGATCCAGAGAGTTCCCAGGTATGTTCACATGTTGTTCACCCCTCCCACACTCAAAGGGTTCTTTCACTTAATGCTACATGGCATTTACAGCCACAAATAAAACAATAACAAAACATATTTTTATCATATATGTCTTTTTAATTTGAGTGTCAGAGAGGAACCCATGAACTGCAACTGGCATTCAAAAGGTTAAGAACACCATGTTTTTCAATGCCAGTAAATCTGTGGACAATATGAAGACGACTTTACTGGGAATCTGAAGAATATTAGTCCCCTTGATGGTTCAGATATCTCCAAATTGGATACATTTAAATGAAATGAAAAGCCATTAAAATATTTTGGGGGGGGTTTATTCTTTCTTTATTTTTTTATTTACCCCTAGGGGTTATTTTCAACATTTTAAGGATCAGCAGGGCCGCAATTGCCAAAAGGCATATTAGGCAGCTGCTTAGAGCGCCCAATTTTCAGGGGCGCCTCAGCTTTGCTGGCCACACCTACATTCTGCATTGTGGGTGTGGCCAGATAAATCTCAATCTCTCTGCACCAGTTTAATACCCCTTCACAAGCTGTTATTTAAACCCTTGGTTGCTAGCGAGCTCTCCAGCACTCTCTAGCAGCCAAAGGGTTAAAGATTTTTTGTTCAAGCTTTGCCATAGGCCAAACTTATTTTCTGTTCCTGGAAACAGTGGATGGGACTGGGGGTGGGGTCATATGAGGATTGGGGGTGTGGCCATGGGTGGCCTAGAGTGCCGTTCCCAGGGCAATTGGGATGTAAATCCATCTTTGAGTATCAGAAACGCATGCCAAGTATTACAAAATAATACACTGCGCTCCATCCTGTTGTTTAAAGGGTTAATAATCCACTAGATTACAGTGTATAATATAATGTTTTGCAGACATAAGTGATTTTTTTTTCCTTTTTTTACTATCTCCCCCTTAACTCCTTGCATGCTAGAGACGCCTCCAAAGCATTGCAATGCCTGAAAGCTATCGTTAGCATTCAAAGGGTTACAAAGAAGTATTGGAGCAAATCTGGGGTAAACCAACCGCATCCTATTAGTGGATAGATAAAATTCCCACAGATTTAACACCGTAAATGTTAGAGAGGCCTCCAGTGCATTGTTATCCCCTGTAGCATTCAAGGGGTTAACAGTGCTTTGCTATTCATTGTAGACCTTTAGCATATACAGATTTAAACGCCCCGCTTAATTAAAGGGGAATATTTGTCTCATATCATAGGCTGGCCGGATCTTACCTTTAGAAATGTTAGGATAAGGGGCCATAGAGTAAAACTAGTAGGACAGAGGATTAGATGTAATGTAAGAAAGTTTTACTTCACTGAGAGGGTAATAGATAAGTGGAATGGCCTCCCAGCAGAAGTGGTAGGAGTTAATTCAGTGAGGGGATGAAAGCATGCATGGGATAGGCATAAAACTGTCCTGAACATAAGAGAAGACCAACGACCAAATAAGGTTTCTACAGTAGGAGAAATGGGTAGATTAGATGGGACGAATGGTTCTTATCTGTCGTCAAATTCTATGTAAAAGTAAATGTGGACTTTTAAACCCTTAACTGGCAGAGAGCTTTCCAATGCATTACCTCTCTAGCATTCAAGGGGTTAAAAAGCTCTATTCAAGTGCATGGAAATTTAGGAATTTTTATTAATCTGGGCCTGTTTCCTTCTGGCCTGGCCTGTCACAGACATACTCACACTTTCAGGGGCATAGGTCCCAAATCCGATCACTGGGATTGTATTCCTGTCATTCATTACAATGTAGGAATCCACATACATGATGGTTTTGCCGCTGAAAACACACAGGCGACTGTATTATACACAATGAGTACACAATGTTGGCTCCGGCTGCCAGTGTCTGCGAGTTCAGGGTTATGGGGAATGTCTGGTAGACAGAACTCAGTGTCAGCCCCTCTCCTATAACAGTGTCTCCCCTCCCACTTCCTTTCACTACTGCTGGAGTATGGAGCTCTGACTCTCCACGTCAGCTGTGGGAGACTACAACTTCCATCTCCCCGACCAGCCACTGGGTGTCAGTTGTAGTCCCAGCCACAGCTGGAGAGCTAAAGGTGGCCTCCTCCTGGCTTATTCCAACCACTGTAGAATTTTTACTTGTTTAACCCTTTGGATGCTAGTGACGTTCTCTCTAGAATACAGGGGTTGAGCCCTTAACCCTTTGAGTGCCAGAAGGGTGCACAATACATAGCTTTGCAATGTATTCATACCTCCCAAGTCTCCCTCTTTAGGAGGGACAATCCCTCTTTGAGACCCAAATCCCTCTGTCCCTCTTTCCCACCCTCTTTTTACGAGATCAGACTATGTGGTGTGTGTGTGTATAGAAGTGTATCACCCTGGTGTCCCTGTGTTTAGGAGATCCGACTGTGCGGTGTGTATAGAAGTGTATCACCCTGGTGTCCCTGTGTTTAGGAGATCAGACTGTGTGGTGTGTATATAAGTGTATCACCCTGGTGTCCCTGTGTTTAGGAGATCAGACTGTGTGGTGTGTATATAAGTGTATCACCCTGGTGTCCCTGTGTTTAGGAGATCAGACTGTGTGGTGTGTATTGAAGTGTATCACCCTGGTGTCCCTGTGTTTAGGAGATCAGACTGTGTGGTGTGTATATCAGTGTATCACCCTGGTGTCCCTGTGTTTAGGAGATTAGACTGTGTGATTTGTGTGTATATAAGTGTATCACCCTGGTGTCCCTGTGTTTAGGAGATCAGACTGTATGGTGTGTATATAAGTGTAAAAAAAGAAAAGAGAACAGCGCACAAATATTCTCTAAGTGTAGTATATAAAAATACTGTTGATGATATCCCAATAAAATAAAAAAGAACCCCTATATGGTTCTACTCACATTTACTAGAGGCTTCTCCTGCCTCTCAGTATTACAGCCTCCTTTGAGTGCAATATCCCCTCCAAGCTGGTACACAATAATAGGAATCTTCACTCTCAAAAGAGTTGATTTGTTGTTCCTATAGTGCCTGTCCACACCTGCACATAATAGATGTAGGCATACACTACCACTAGAAGTGTTGGGAACTTTTAATTGCACAAAAATATTTAGAAAACAAACAGGGGTACTAGACCCCAACACCTTATTGAGGTGTATAGGGTCCTAAAAAATATATATATATTTATTGGGAACAAAACTGGTTAAAGAGTGAATAAAAATAAACAGTATTAATATAGGATAGCAAAAAAATATTATTCTACATATATTAATTGGACGCCCAAATACATGAAACAAAATTCAATAAATAATGAATGGACAAAATAAAAAGATAAAAAACCTGATAATCCTGTATAAAGAGCTCAACGCGTTTCGTGACTGAATAATTCTATGTCACTTCGTCAGGGTGTATATAAGTGTATCACCCTGGTGTCCCTGTGTTTAGGAGATCTGACTGTGTGGTGTGTATAGAAGTGTATCACCCTGGTGTCCCTCTCTTTACGAGATCAGACTGTGTGGTGTGTATATAAGTGTATCACCCTGGTGTCCCTGTGTTTAGGAGATCACACTGTGTGGTGTGTATATAAGTGTATCACCCTGGTGTCCCTGTGTTTAGGAGATCAGACTGTGTGATGTGTATATAAGTGTATCACCCCGGTGTCCCTGTGTTTAGGAGATCAGACTGTGTGGTATGTATAGAAGTGTATCACCCTTGTGTCCCTGTGTTTAGGAGATCAGACTGTGTGGTGTGTATAGAAGTGTATCACCCTGGTGTCCCTGTGTTTAGGAGATCAGACTGTATGGTGTGTATATAAGTGTTTCACCCTGGTGTCTCTGTGTTTAGGAGATCAGACTGTGTGGTGGGTATAGAAGTGTATCACCCTGATGTCCCTGTGTTTAGGAGATCAGACTGTATGGTGTATATATAAGTGTATCACCCTGGTGTCCCTGTGTTCAGGAGATCAGACTGTGTGGTGTGTATATAAGTGTATCACCCTGGTGTCCCTGTGTTTAGGAGATCAGACTGTGTGGTGTGTATATAAGTGTATCACCCTGGTGTCCCTGTGTTTAGGAGATCAGACTGTGTGGTGTGTATATAAATGTATCACCCTGGTGTCCCTGTGTTTAGGAGATCAGACTGTGTGGTGTGTATATAAGTGTATCTCCCTGGTGTCCCTCTTTTTACGAGATCAGACTGTGTGGTGTGTATATCTAAGTGTATCACCCTGGTGTCCCTGTGTTTAGGAGATCAGACTGTGTGCTGTGTATATAAGTGCATCACCCTGGTGTCCCTGTGTTTAGGAGATCAGACTGTATGGTGTGTATATAAGTGTATCACCCTGGTGTCCCTGTGTTTAGGAGATCAGACTGTGTGGTGTGTATAGAAGTGTATCACCCTGGTGTCCCTCTTTTTACGAGATCAGACTGTGTGGTGTGTATATAAGTGTATCACCCTGGTGTCCCTGTGTTTAGGAGATCACACTGTGTGGTGTGTATATAAGTGTATCACCCTGGTGTCCCTGTGTTTAGGAGATCAGACAGTGTGCTGTGTATAGAAGTGTATTACCCTGGTGTCCCTGTGTTTAGGAGATCAGACTGTGTGGTGTGTATAGAAGTGTATCACCCTGGTGTCCCTGTGTTTAGGAGATCAGACTGTGCAGTGTGTACATAAGTGTATCACCCTGGTGTCCCTGTGTTTAGGAGATCAGATTGTGTGGTGTGTATATAAGTGTATCACATTGCTCTACAGCAGTAAAACTCACATTAATGTTTGTTAAAACGTCATTATATGTGTTTATACATTAGTCTGTATAAATAAAATACTTTGTTGTTGTTCTAGAATCTAGATCATTTATTAAGTTACAAACAGAGGTGTCAGTAGGTCATGAAATCACCTATAAATTCTTGGTAATGCCCCTGCCCATCAGCCACACCCCCAGTAACACCTCTAAAACAAAAGTGTCCCTCTTTGGTCATTTGAAATGTTGGGAGGTATGTGTATTGCATACCCCTCTGACCCTCAAACAGTTACAGACCAGAAAAGTGTAATCTTAAAGGGATAGTAATGTTTCATAATAAAAGCAGCTCTAATTAATCATCATAGTATTTGGACCTTGGAGAGTGTTATTTCAATACTGTCAGAGTTGTAGTTCAAGAGTAATTCAATGACAAAGTATCCCCCTCCTGCCCCTTTTACTGATGTAACACTGCTCAGCCAGAGCAGAAGGGAGTTGTCCAGGTAGACTGCAGAGAGGGACAATCTTCAATTAAGATACGGGAAAAACCTGAAAAATTGTCAAGGGGGGCAGGGCTTTCATTGTTCTCACAGGAAGAAGATTGTCCCCTGCTGTTATCTGTCTGGTCTATGGACTGCATTCCACATCTGAGAAGAGATGGCTTACACTAGGTAAAATGGGGTGGGAGGGGGAAACTTTGCTTGTGAATATTTCTCAAACCATAAAGGTTTGAGAGGTAAGACATATCTTCTTCATGTTTTTTTAATGCCTACAAAATAAAATAAAGATAAAACAAAGTATTACTATCCCTTTAAGGGGTTAATTTAAAGAGAACTTTTATCTGTGCCTGTAAACCTTATGCAAAAATCACACACTTCCCAAGTGTCAAGGGACATTTCCTATATGAGATCCAAATCCCTGTTTCCTACCCTGATGTCCCCCTTTTTAGTAGCCCAGAATGTACAATGTGTATATAACTGTATAGCGTTGCTCCACAGCAATAAAGTTCACATTAGTATCTGTTTGCACTTCAGAATTTTTGTTTATATATTAGGTATGCAAATAAAGCACTTTGGTTTTGTTCCAAATCATTTATTCAATTAAATAAAGAGATTTAAATAAGTAACAAAGTAACCTAAAAAGTATTCATAATACCGCCACCCACTAGCTGCACCTCCCAGCACCTGAAACAAAAGCGTCCCTCTACGACCATTGGAAATTTTGGGAGGCATGTTATACATAATTGAACCAGACCTTCTTTTTAACCCCTTAACGATGGGGCGATCCGGGAGTAGGCATTTTACAGCAATGAATTCTGGAATCGAAGATCGGCATGTAACTGAGCGGTAATGTCCAGACCAGCGAGACAATCCTGTAAAGTATACGTCGTTAAGGTGTTAAAGGAACACTAACATATAAAGAAGAACTGAGGTTATATACAATTAAAGGGATACTAACAATTAATATATAGTAAAATATATATATATTGTAGGGTGTTTCCTCTTGATTTAAACAAGGTTACTCCCACTGCTGAGAGATGTTTTATTCAAAAGTTATTGCAGCTCAAACTTATATTTTTTAGGTGCAGTATCACAGTGGTCTTAAATTATACAGTGGCGCTGTTGCTACACCTTCCTATGGAGGTTTATGGTCAATTGCCCAGAACTTTCCATAGGATGGTGTAGCAACAGCACCACTGTAACATTTAAAGGGATAGTAATACTTCAAAATTACTATCCCTTATATTGAAACCCTTGTAAAACAGAATAAAATGCCACCAGCGGCATCTCTCAAACCTTTATGATTTGGGAGATAGCCGCTTTTAAACTTTGCTCCCCCCTGCCTTTCCGCTGACGTCAGCGTTTTGCAGCAGAAGGGAAATCCCTTCTTTGAATCAAGCGGTGGCTCTTCAGCACAGCCAGATCTCGTTATAGAAGAAAAGATCCTTCACTAAAACGGTCTTCTACATGTGCTTAGTAACCAAGCACATGTAGAAGACCGTTTTAGTGAAGGATCTTGTCTTCCATAACGAGATATCGGCTGTGTTAAAGAGCCTCCGCCGGTCCTGGGACCGGATTTCCCTGTTGAAGCAAAAATGCTGATGTCATTAGTTACATTAGCGATATAGACGGATTTATGGTTGAAAATAAAATGAATTGCTTCATTAATGAAAAAAATCACCTTTTAACCAGGCAGGCACATACCTCCCAACATTTCAAATGGCCAAAGAGGGACACTTGTGTTTTAGGTGGTGTTTCTGGGGGTGTGGCTTGTGCACGGGGCATTACTGAGAATTTTTAGGTTATTGTGTGACCTATTGACACCTCTTTTTGTAACTGAATAAAGGATTTAGAGCAAGACCAAAGTATTTTATTTACACAGATTCACATACCTCCCAACATTTGAAATTGCCAAAGAGGGACACTTGTGTTTTAGGGGGTGTTGCTGGGAGCGTGACTGGTGGGCGGGGCATTACCAAGAATTTTTAGGGTATTTCACGGCCTATTGACACCTCTTTGTGTAACTTAATAAATGGTTTATAACAAGACCAAAGTATTTTATTTACACAGGCTAATTTATAAACACGTATACTGACATTTAAACAAACAATAATTTGAGTTTTATTGCGGTAGAGTAATGTGATACATTTATATACACACTACCCAATCTGGTCTCCTAAAAAGAGGGACATGAGGGTGGGAAAGAGGGACAGAGGGATTTCAGTCTAAAAGAGGGACACTTGGGAGGTATGGATTCATTTTCATACACATATACTGAAGATTAACTAAACATTTATGTGAGTTTCATTGCTGTGGAGCAATGTGATAGGTTAATATACACAACACTCACTCCGATGTCCTAAAAACAGGGACACCAGGGTAGAAAAGAGGGACAGGGGGATTTGGGTCTCAAAGAGGGACTGTCCCTCCTAAAGAGGGACACTTGGGAGGTATGCAGGCACCAGCAGGGATCTTACAGGAAGCGATCTCTGCTCAAGCGCTGTCAAACGGCTCTGCAAGACGTCTGCGCTGTTCCCCGGTGCCTGCCTAGTTAAAAGGTGATTTTTTTTGTTAATGAAGCAATTTGTTTTCTTTTCAATCATAAATCTGTCTATATCTCTAATGTAACTATCTGGAAGTTTTTTTAATCATGTGAAAGTTCCATTTTAAAGGGATATGTGCTCAACTAACTAGGGCTGCACTGTGAACCGCAAACGTCTGGTTTGCATAGAATGTCCATTCTCTGCCCAGCCCCTGAACGGCTGATAGGACCCATGTAAGTTAAACATGATAATTGCACTTTAAAGTGATATTAATACATTGTTAAAATTAACTTTAATTCTGTAGATATTAAAAAAAAAAAAATTAATGAATTGCACCCAGTCCTATCTCTCAAACCTCTATGGTTTGAGAGATATAAGCTTACAAAGTTCCCCCTTCCCTCCCCTTGTACTGATGTCAGCTTTGTGTCTTAGAAAAGGCGATCCCGGTCTGCAGACCTTCCTGTGGCTCTTCAGCAGAGCCATAATCACGCTAGTTATAAAGAAATACTTCATTTGAACTGTCTACAACCAAGGTTCTCAACCCATGCCCTCAGTGGCCACTAACAGGCCAGGGCTTAGGAATTTCCCTGCTAGAACACAAGTGTGTTGATCAGAGGCTCAGTTGTATTGACTAACTCACCTGTGTTATTAAAGGGATAGTAATACTTTGTTTTAACTTTATTTTATTTTGTAGGCATTAAAAAAACATGAAGAACGATATAAGTCTCATCTCTCAAACCTTAATGGTTTATGAGTTATTCACAAGCAAAGTTTCCCCCTCCCGCCCCTTTTACCTAGTGCAGGGGAGGGCTGGCCTGGGGGGAAAGGGGGCAATTGCCCCCTGGGCTGGTCATATGTCTGGGCCAGTGGGCCACTGCCTCACTCAATCTCCCACTTGCTGCGGTAATGGATATATATTAGTAATACCACAGAGCTTACAATTGAAATGAAGCTACACAAATGATACCATAAAGCCATAATCCAAATGAGCCACACCAGGAGTATAATCCATTTCCCTTGTAAGCTCTTTAGTATCATTAGTTAGCTATACTTACATTGTAAGTTTTGTAGTAGCACTAGTGTAGTTCCACTTCAATTGTAAGCTAAGTGGTATCACTTGCCTTACTTCACAACATTAATGACAATTTAAAAATTAATGAAAGGGGAATGGGCTGGGACAGTGGGCTCAGATTATAGTAGAAACAGGCCACTTGATTTTATTTGCCCCCTGGGCTCTATGTTGCCAGCCCTCCCCTGACCTAGTGTAAGCCATCTCTTCTCAGATGTGGAATGCAGTCCACAGACCAGACAGATATCAGCAGGGGACAATCTTCTTCTTATGAGAACAATGAAAGCCCTGACCCCCTTGACAAGTTTTTCAGGTTTTTCCCTTATCTTAATTGAAGATTGTCCCTCTCTGCAGTCTACCTGGGTACCTCCCTTCTGATCTGGCTGAGCAGTGTTACATCAGTAAAAGGGGCGGGAGGGGGATACTTTGTCATTGAATTACTCTTGAACTACAACTCTGACAGAATTGAAATAACACTCTCCAAAGTCCAAATGCTATGATGATTAATTAGAGCTGATTTTATTATGAAACATTACTATCCCTTTAAAAGGAAATTCTAAAATCCTGGCCTGTTAGTAGCCACGGAGAGCACAGGTTGAGAACCACTGGTCTGCAACGTGTTCCTGGTTTGCAAGCACACATTGAGAGGTATCCAAAGCATTGCAAATGCTATGTGTTGGATACCTCATTGGCATTCAAAGGGTTAAAGTAGACCGGTCACCCAATTATACCATTAGATAATTTTAAAGAGGATTAAATACTGCCCATGTGTTGTGATAGCCATTTTTCTATATGCTAAATCAGGGCTCTCCAAGTTCAGTCCTCAATGGCCACTAACAGGCCAGGATGTAAGGATTTCCCTGATTAAGCACAGGTGAGATAATCAGTGGATCATTCATTATGACTAACTCACCTGTGTTTAATCAGGGAAATCCTTACATCCTGGCCTGTTAGTGGCCATTGAGGACTGAACTTGGACAGCCTTGCGCTATATAGTTTTGCAAAATGAACCTATAATTGTTTATGGCACTGTGTGGAAATTTAGGATAATTAGTTTATGTACTGGACCAACATTACCACACACTGTGCTATGAATGAATCAATATTACAGCTGTTTTCCTTTGACAACTTTTCAGGCTTGCTCTATAGCTTTATCAGAAAATGCTTATTTGGTTATTAAATTGCTTTATTTATCATAGACAATTGAAACTGATATTGTGAAGACCACGGGAGGTGAGCTCTTTCCATTACAGCATTTTTATCATTTATATTTAGAGAGTTTTCTTGCCGTGCTGTAATAGATCACCAGACAGATATACTTTCCCAACATTCAGAGGAAGGCAAGCCCACATAAATTATTAGCTCAGTGGCCCGACACAGAGAGAAAGAAGAAGGCTAGGCTTGGCCATTTTTTATGCACTTCGGCCCATCGTGGAGCCTTCAGCCAACTTTTTTTTTTTAACTGAAACAGTTATTCATTTTGAATTTATTTATTTTATTTAATCTCCAAAGAAACAAATCCCAATTCTGAGAAATGTGAAAGTAAACACCTATGACGGTGTTGCCTAGACCACAGTTTTTTGACGTTGGCCATTGGGATACAGTGACAGGTCATGTATTCACATTATCCCTGCTTCATCAAAGGTGAGGATCAGTCTTTTCGATTGGTTGACGTGATTAATGAGGGGTGGTATTAAAACCTGAGCTATTTGTATATTCCGAGGATGGAGCTGAGAATCACTGGTCTAGATGTCCCATTGGATACATCAAAAGACTAACCTATAGAACAGAGGTTCTCAACCCGTGCCCTCAGTGGCCACTAACAGGCCAGGACATAGGAATTTCCCTGCTAGAACACAAGAGTGTTGATCAGAGGCTCATTCATATTGATTAACTCACCTGTGTTCTTACAAGGAAATTCTCAAATCCTGGCCTGTTAGTAGCCACTGAGGGCACGTGCTGAGAACCACTGCTATAGAATATGAAACCCTGAAGGTCTGGGGCCCTAATCCAAAAAATAATGGAACTCCGTTACTATGTGAATGTAGTATGGTGAAAGCACAATGACGATCCCATGATAAATCAAAAGTTAGAATAGATTGTGGGTTTTTTACGCTACTCTTTCCTAACATCAATTTACTAAGCTGCATACTCCAAAATTCCTCCCCTTAAAGGGACAGTAATGTCCCAAAAAATGTTTTTCCATTCATGTAGAGTTTAAAATATTAATCAACACACTCCAAACCCTATCTCTCAAACAGCTATGGTTTGAGAGATATAGGAATTCAAAGTTCCCCCCTCCCTCCCTCTCCTTCTCCTGATGTCAGCGTTTAGCTGCCAGCAGGAGATGCCACAAGCTGACATCAGGAGAAGGGGAGGGAGGGCGGAACTTTGAATCCCTGTATCTCTCAAACCATTGCAGTTTGAGAGATAGGGTTTGGAGCGTATTGATTAATATTTTAAACTCTACAAAACTGGAAAACATTTTTTGGCAGATATTGACAAATGGGCACAGGGGAAGGCAGAGAAGTAGCCCACGGGTGTTTCGGTACATTCCTTTCCTCTCTACCTTTTTTACTATCCCTTTAATTAATTGTTCCCCAAAAAAAGTAATTTAAAAAATAAAATTGAAATGAAAATAATTAGATTTTTGTTGAAAAATCTGATTTTTTTTTCAAACAAATCATATTTTGCCCTACAATTTCTCCATCTCTCCTTAGTATGTAAACCTCAGTGTGTATCTTATTGGTTTTCTTTTCAGGTCAACAATCGGTATTTCTAGTTTCTTAATCGGATTCTCACCCAATCCTTCCACACCCAGAATGCAGTATGAAGCGGCTCAGTGAAGGTGGCAGTGAACGTATGTAAGTGTCTAATTGGATCACTCAGCTCATAAAATGACAGACGTCCAGCCTCATAGTCCAGGTATATCCCTAACCTCTTACAGGAAAGCTCTGGAGTTAACAGGCTTTCTTTTGAGTCATGTACAACGGAATAGGTGTGATGACTCCTCATGTGTAAGCACCAGGACTTCTTATTAAATCCTACGAGGGACAGATGTCCTTTCCTATCTATACTGGGATAAGCCACCCCTATTCTCATCACCCCAGATTCACTGGTCTCTATTTCCCAATAATGCCGCCCGGAAGATAAACTCTTGAGGCTTAAAACTTGAGGGTAATTCATAAATCTACCTGGTGTTTTGGGGTAACTTTGGTTGGTTTCAGTCCATGACGCTGTTTTTAGGTCTCCTGATAAAGTCAAACAATTACCAGCAGTATTTACATCTAGTAACATGTCTGTAGTTTCCTTCATACAGAAACCCTTCTCTGATTTTACAGTAGTAACAATATCAGCTAATCCTGTGTGTAAGGTCAATGAGATCAGAACTTCATCCAGATCACCTACAGGGGGAACATTGGTATAATCTCTCTCTGTGTCCTTATCATCTCCTTCCTCAGTATCACTATCCTCAGCTCTGTCTGACTCCTGTTCCTGTAAGACAGTAAATGGATCAGTCACTTTGCAGAGCTTCTCAATGAGACGTATCTTCCCGGACAGCTCGTCCTTCTTTATTTCCAACTGCTGGATCAGATCAGAGACTTGGAGTGAAACCTGCTCTACCTGCCTAGAGATCTCACTCAGGACTCGTTTCTCTAGAGCTTCCAGCTGCTCCCTAATCAGGTCAGTGACTCGCTCTGCTAGAGCAGCTGATTTTCCTTGTACATGTTTCCTGTGCTCCTGCAGACTCTGGACTCTTTTCTTAGCCTCTTCTCTTTTTGAGATCAGGTTCTCTAGAACATTTCTCAGTTTCTCCTTCTTCCTCTCAGCAGATTCATTCAGGGACCCCACCTTGTGTCCCTTGTGCTCTCCAATCAGGCAGCAGGACACACAGATACAGATGGCATCCTCAGTGCAGTAATACTTCAGGATCTCACTGTGTAAGGAGCATTTTCTGGTCCCCAGAGAAGCCGTGGGTTCAGTTATGACGTGTTCCACTGACTTGTTGTGCACTCTCAGGTGTTTATCACAGAGAGAAGCCTCACAGTGCAGACAGGATTTCACAGCAGGTACAGGAGAGTGAATGCAGTAAGTACAGAAGATTGTGGTCTCCTCCTGCTCTGGGTGAGTAGAAAGGAATCGCTCCACTATGTTACACAGCTTCCTGTTCCTCTGCAGTGCAGGACGCTCCTGATACTCAGCTCTACATTCAGGACAGGAATAAACTCCACATCTCTCCTGTGTATCCAGCACATCCCCAATACAGACCTGGCAGAAGTTGTGGCCACATCCCAGTGTTACAGGATCTGTATAGAGATTCAGGCAAATGGAACAGTTTAACTCAGCTCTCAGATCAGAAGACGCCATCCTTGAAAGCCTCAGCAAGGAGTGAAAGTGAAAGTCACTTATTTTTCTGAATACAGGGAGTGAAGACCTTTGACACTGAACTATTTTCTCTGTGCTTGAGATCCTGTTAGTTCCGGAATCCAGTTTACGAGGAGTGTGTTGTGAAATTAGGAATAACAACTTCTAAAAATAATTACACACACACACACACTTATCTTACTATGGAGAGAAAATCCTATTGACCTAATGGCCCCCTATTGGTTCAAGTGATAATATCTTCAATCTCCATGGAGGCGGACATGACAGTGGCTAGCAGTACCACAGGATCTCAAAGACTGCTCACTGCACTTGACAATCTTAAAGGAACAGTAATACTTAATATGTAAAAAAATATATATATTGTAGTGTTTATCTCCCTGAGTAAAACAAATGTACTCCCTCTGATGAAAGGTGTTTTATTCAAAAGTTATTACAGGCCACCTACAAAATTCAAGTTTGAGCTGTACTAACTTTTGAATAAAACACCTTTCAGCAATGGGAGTACACTTGTTTTACTCAGAGAGGTAACCCCTATAACATGTTTCTTTTATATTTTAAGTATTACTGTCCCTTTAATCCTTTTGAGACCAGAGGTATGTGCAATGCATTGCATACAACACTAGTCCTTAACCCTCTGAGTGCATTGCGTACCCCTCTGGCACTCAAAGGGTTGAGTAGGCTCACGCAATCTGCCTGGCTCAGTTTGAAAAAAACGCCAGCTACTGTCAAACATTTTTAATAAATGTATTTTTTGCTCCCCAACAGCTGGAAAAACAACCACTCAGAACTGCTGTCAGTGAATCACCTTGCCCATAGAATGCAACAGAAAAAAAATATCTGGACACCAGATGGAACTGTTGATAACAGTGTGAAAGATTAGCAATAATGGAAAAATGCATTGTAGGGCTTTTTGTGCCAAGTAAATCAAAGTCTTTCACTCTGTTGGCAGTGCCTTTTTTTTAAATAAAAAAGGGAAAATGGCAGCGCACACACAGTCTCTAAGAGCCTTATGTTCTAAAGAGAGGTGGAGAATTCTGGGATAAACCATTTGCACTACAGGGGAGAAATAAAAATTAAAAAAAAATGCCTTTGATTTAAATGACAAT
Organism: Rhinophrynus dorsalis; assembly: GCA_037306005.1. NCBI lineage: Eukaryota > Metazoa > Chordata > Amphibia > Anura > Rhinophrynidae > Rhinophrynus > Rhinophrynus dorsalis. Next base: position 32,526,262 of record CM074721.1, on the reverse strand, counting down.
TTTAACTTTTTGAATGCTAGAGATGTCTCCAATGCATTGCACTGGCAACCTCTCTGGTATTCAAGTAGTTACAATCCCTATTTAATTCAATTGGGATTTTTATTTCTTCCCTATAGTGAAAATGGTTTGCCCCAGAACTCCTCCAATTTTCTTTTGAACATATGACCCATAAGTGTAGTATTTGGCTTGTTTGACTGTGCTTTCACCAAACTCCCAGATGACTTTGGACTGTCATGGCATCTGATTGGAGGGGTGCCTATGGTTGCTGCATATGATTGGTGGTTGCCAAACAGTTACATTACAGGAAGCATCAGCCAGCAAATCACAGGACAAGAAGAATCAGGCAGCCTATCAGAAGGTGCATTGGCCATTTAATGCATTTATAGGGCAGGAGCAAACTGGGAGACTTAGCAAAGAAAGTAATACAGCAATAATAAAGTAAAATTGGAGATTATGCCATTCTCTGTACATTACAAGTTCTCACATGTTCCTGTACTCCCAGTAGATTGTGATACTATAGATCTTACAAGGGAAATGGGTTATTGTACCTGTGTACCCCCATTTGGATTGTAGCTCTGTGTTATCATTTGTGTAGATCCATTTCAGTTGTAAGCTCTGAGGTATCACTAGTGTAGCTCCATTTCAGTTGTAAACTGTGGTATCAGCAGTAAGAGGGAGATTGAGTGAGGCAGTGGTCCACTGGCCCAGACCTATGACTGGCAATTCCCCCCCTCCCCCATCCCCAGATGAGTCCTCCCTTTCTAGGGGGTGCAGATAATTCCAGATTGCATGTTAGGGGTGCATTGAGCAAAAAATAAATAAATAAATAAATAAAAAGACTGAGAACCTCTGATACAGATTCTGACCTCTCACATGTATCTCTGCCTCCTGTAGATCAGGGGTAGTCAGTTGTTGGACTTTGGGGATGAGGGGAAATCTAGTCCCCAAAACAGCCAAGTGCTGGAGTTCCAATAAATGTCTGCCCCTGCTGTAGATTATAAACTCTCACAACCAGTGAGATTAACTCCCTTTGCTTCTGTAGGTAACTGTAGTGTAGCACGCTGGCATTTTCATACCTCCCAACACTTCAAATGGTCAAAGAAGGAGACTGGTTTTAGGTGGTGTTGTTGGGGCGTGGCTGAGGGGTGGGGCATTACCGATCATTTTTAGGTCATTTCATGACCTTCTGATACCTCTTTGTGTAACTGAATAAATGATTCAGAACAAGAACAAAGTATTTTATTAATACAGACTACTTTATACACACACATACTGAAGTTTACACAAACATTAATGTGAGTTTTGTTGCTGTGGAGCAATGTGATACACTTATACATATCACACAGTCTGACCTCCTGGAAAAGACGGTAAAGAGGTACAAAGGGATTTTGGTCTCAAAGAGGGACTGTCCCTCCTAAAGAGGGAAACTTGGGAGGTATGCATTTTATTTGAACCCTTTGAGTGCCAGAGGGGTATGCAATGCATTGCATACCCCTCTGGCATTCAAAGGTTTAATATCCTATGTAATCATTTTTTAGGATGTTTGTCACGATGCAATCATGGCAGTAGAGACTGTGCGCGTTCGGGCAGTCTCTGCTGAGCATGATTGCATCGCGTGAGAGAGGCAGCGCAAGACTGCATCGCATGGAGCAGTGAGGCAGCGGCTTCTTAACCCTTTGAGTGCCAGAGGGGTATGCAACGCATTGCAAAGCAATGCATTGCGTACCCCTCTGGCACTCAAAGGGTTAACATTACTCGGTCCTTGGCCTGTGTACACTGGCTTTTACACAGGCTTTTTATTATAACAATGTTACATATATATATAATAAGCAGGTGCACAAACACAATAAACTGTTTTTATTAGGATAATGTTTATTAAAACATTTATTATTTGTTGTTTTTTACATTTCCTTTTTTAATACATTTTTCTATGCCCCTCTGGCACTCAATGGGTTAAGCAAACTGCTAGAATAAGTACAGTTTTGCAGTCTGGTCACCAGGTGATGTGTCAGTAATGTTTATTTAGTCATTTGGTCTATGACCCGCAGTGTCTACAAATCTGGTGGGAAGAACCCCATTTAACTGAGCACAGCAATGTTGACAATATCATGGATCTCTTCATAAAACCTTGATATTCCTTTTAGAAAATACAGGTCTGGATTCTATTACAGGTGATAAATGTTAAAGGGATAGTAGTGTCACAAAAAAGTATAAATGGTAGATGCAATAAAAATATTTAATACCCTTATTCCTATCTCTCAAACCTTTATGGTTTGAGAGAGATATAGGAAAATAAAGTTCTCCGCTCCCTCCCCTTTCTGCCTGACGAGCTGTAAAGCTGTCAGAAGCAGAATCTGGTTGCGCATCCAGACGTGGCTCTTCAGGAGCGCTGACATCGAGATATCTAAAAATAAATACTTCATTGGAATGGTCTACAACGTGTGCTTGCATACCAGGCACACTTTGTAGACCATTCCGATGAAGTATTTATTTTTAGATATCTCGATGTCAGCGCTCCTGAAGAGCCGCCGTCTGATCCTAGAAACAGAATCTCATGCCATCAGCTATACAGCTGACGTATGAGAAGGCAGATATCGGAGCGGACATTTCAATCCCTTTAAAGTGGAACTTAATAAGTTGCCATGCATTCATTAAGCATATGGCGACTAGCTTGAAAATACATGTCTTACCTATAAAAAGTGGCAGATTCTAAATAAATCTTCACTCCTTGGAGACGGACAGGCAGGTTAGTGCAGTCGGCGCTCCTCCGCCGTCAGTCCCTTCCGGTTACCATGTGGCACGCTGCAATGCTTTACAGGAGACCGGGACTGAAGGCGCAAGCATGCAGACAAGATGTCTGCGCTGTTACCTGGCTTCCAGTCTCCAAAGGGTAAAGATTTCTTTAGAATCTGCCGCTTTTTATAGGTAAGATTTGTATTTTCAAGCTAGTCGCCATATGCTTAAAGGGATAGTAATACTTAGGTATTACTAATCCCTATAGTAAAGTCCTATTAAAAATAAATGTATTGCCCCCAGTGTCATTTCTCAAACCTTTATGGTTTGAGAGATAATCGCTCCTAAAGTTGTCCCCTCCCTCCCCCTTCCCCGAAGTCAGCGTTGTAGCTGACTGATGGGAAATCTGGTCTTACGATCATCAGGCAGCTCTGCAGCAGAGCCGCGATCTCGTTAATAAAAAAAATATATTTCACTAAAACGGTCTTCTACGTGTGCTTGCAAACCAAGCACAAACCAAGCACACGTAGAAGACCATTTCAGTGAAAGTTTTCTTTTTTATTAATGCGATCTCGGCTCTACTGCAGAGTCACCTGAAAGTCGTACAACTGCCTTCCCTGCAGTCAGCTAGAATGGTGACTACGGGGAAGGGGGAGGGAGGGGGCAACTTTAGGAGCGATTATCTCTCAAACCATAAAGGTTTGAGAGATGACACTGGGGGCAATACATTTATTTTTAATAGGACTTTAATATAGGGATTAGTAATACTTAAGTATAACTATTACTTTAATGAATGCATGTCGAATTATTAATAGGTGAAAGTTCCGCTTTAGCCACCCGTTTTATCAAACATTTTCCTATTGAAGTCTATGGGGAAACGTGGAGATAAAGGCAGTGATAAAATTAGCACCTACAATAGAATCCAGGCCACAGACTTTAAATATAACATTGTATCCAAGTGGCATGTTTATAAAATGTTGTTACAATTTATATAATATACATATAGTTATTTAACCTTTTCAGTGCCAGAGGAGTGTTCAACGCATTGCAAATGCGCTGGGCACCCCTCTGGCATTCAAAGAGTTAACTGCAGTTGTGCAATAGACCTGTAATGAGACATATGACTTTTTTAATATTCATCATTGAAGGGGTAATTTGGGTGATCTTTCCATCTGTGAAAACAAGACATTCTGATTAATATTCATTATAAGATCATGTGCAGGATATTGTCAAAGCAAACATAACATTAGCTAAAAAGGATTTACATTTCTTCATCATTAATTCATTCACACTGACAAGTAAGAATTGTGAAACTAACACTTTATAATGAGCGATTTTGAAATTGTTTTCAAAATCAGCTATATTAATGTGACTTGTTCTTTATTTTAAACTGTAGTTTATAAAATATTAGCTTTATTTATTTGTCAGTTTATACAAATTAGGCAGTACTGTGTGGCACAGCTAGTGTGTAAGATACTAACATTCCACTCTCCGTCCCACCTGCCACTTCCTACCAGGTAGCACTGGCTAGATTGCATAAACTAACAAATAGATAAAAAAAAAAAAGTAAATACATAATATCCATAAAGTTCAGTAGAAGAAGGCACTCACAGGATCTTTTGTTCAGACAAAATGAAGAATGCTTTATTTAAAGGGATAGTAATACTTCAGTATTACAAATCCCTATATTAAAGCCCTAGTAAAAAAAAAAAAAGTATTGCCCCCAGTGTCATCTCTCAAACCTTTATGGTTTGAGAGATGAACGCTTCTAAGGTTGCCCTCTCCCTCCCCCTTCCCCGTAGTCAGCATTTTAGCTGACTGCAGGGAACAGAGTCGTACGACTTTCAGACGGCTCTCCAGCACAGCCTGATCGCGTTAACTAAAAAAAAAAAACTTTCAGTGAAATGGTCTTCTACGTGTGCTTGGCTTGCAAGCACACGTAGAAGACCGTTTTAGTGAAAGTTTTTTTTTTTTAGTTAACGCGATCGCGGCTCTGCTGCAGAGCCGCCTGATGATCTCTGAGCGGATTTCCCTGAGTCAGCTAAAAGGCTGACTACGGGGAAGGGGGAGGGAGAGGGCAACTTTAGAAGCGTTCATCTCTCAAACCATAAAGGTTTGAGAGATGACACTGGGGGCAATACGTTTTTTTTTACTAGAGCTTTGATATAGGGATTTGTAATACTGAAGTATTACTATCCCTTTAACCAGTGTTTCGGCCAGAGCTGTGGCCTTTATCAGCTCTGGCCAAAATATTGGTTAAATAAAGCATTCTTCATTTCAACTGAACAATGGATCCTGTGAGTTCCTTCTTCAGTTGAACTGTATATATACATCATTTTGTTTGAACGTGCACCCAGGTAATTTACCTATATGAATCAGAGAGTGCATTCCACCCCCAATTAACTGTTTATATATCTACTAGTGTAAAAGCCTTTGTACACAGGCCAAGGTCCGGGTAATGTTAATTGGCCACTACCTCACTGCTTCATGCAATGCAGTCTTGCGTCGCCTCACTCACGCGATGCAATCATGCACAGTAGAGACTGCCCGAAAGCGCGCAGTCTCTACTGCGCATGACAGCTTCTGACAAACATCCTAGTGGATTATTATATAGGAGGATAGTTTTACATAAAGAATGGCTTCTGTAAATACACATGCTTTTTAAAGTCTTTTCAAAATTATCCATTTCATTAAAAAAAGTGTTAATCCCACTTTAAGGAGGAGAGGCACATGCAACACATTGCTTTGCAATGCATTGCAGTCCGCCCACCTTGTCTTAGGAGGTTAAAATGTGAGTACTGCAGATATATAAGAGCACTAGCAATGTGGGACGGCGTTGCCCGTCATGTTATGCAGGGAATTATTTTTTTTTTTAATAAATGTTATGATAGTGAAATATGGCGTAAGGTGTACGTGTCAAAACGGTACACACAGTGATGCACAGACACATTTGCAAACACACGTATACACAGGGGGACACACGGTGATAGACAGAGACGCATGCAACACACATACATACACACACATGCACTGACATACACAAACAGTGACACACAGATGCAAAGCAGAATATACATACATACAGTGTGAGCAGTGTAAGTAACATACCTCCCAACATTTCAAATGGCCAAAGAGGGACACTTGTGTTTTAGGTGGTGTTACTGGGGGTGTGGCTGGTGGTGTATTTTAGAGAATTTTTAACCCTTTGAGTGCCAGGGAGTAAGCAATGCATTGCATACCCCTCTGGCATTGAAATGGTTAAGTTACTCTTTGAGTAAGTGAATGATTTAGAAGAAGATGAAAGTATTTTTTAAACAGACTAATTTATAAGATATATATACAGAACTTTATACCCACATTACTGTGGGTTTTATTGATGTGGAGCAATCTGATACACTTGTATATACACCACACAGTGTGATCTCCTAAATAGAGGAGCAGAGGGATTTGGGTGTCAAACAGGGACTGTCCCTCCTATACTGTATAGTGCCAGTCCTTATACACAGACACATGCAGACTGTATACTATACAGCAGAGGTTCTCAGCCCATGCCCTCAGTGGCCACTAACAGGCCAGGACTTAGGAATTTCCCTGCTAGAACACAAGTGTGTTGTTCAGAGGCTCAGTCGTATTGATTAACTCACCTGTGCTCTTAAAAGGAAATTCTGAAATCCTGGCCTGTTAATAGCCACTGAGAGCACAGGCTGAGAACCACTGCTACACAGTGCCAGACCATTGTAGAGAATTTTAACCTTCTGAGTGCCAGGGGGTAAGCAATGCATTGCATCCCCTCTGGCATTGAAATGGTTAAGTTACTCTTTCTGTAAGGGAATGATTTAGAAGAAGATGAATAGTTTTTTTTACACAGACTAATTTATAAGATATATACAGAAGTTTATACCCACATTACTGTGGGTTTTATTGATGTGGAGCAATCTGATACACTGGTATATACACCACACAGTGTGATCTCCTAAATAGAGGAGCAGAGGGATTTGGATCTCAAACAGGGACTGTCCCTCTTTCACTGTATAGTGCCAGTCCTTATACACAGACACATGCAGACAGTATACTATACAATGCCAGACCATATATAAATAGTTTGTCATACATGCTATACAGTGAGCTATGTACAGCATGGAGATGATTGCAGGAACTGGCACCTCTACTTACAAACAGACTAACAAACAATCTGCTCTCTTTCTCTTTGTGCAATATACAAATACAGTCACAACCATGTCTCTGCCATTTACCAGCTCAGCTGAAGCCCTGCTCTACACTGCCTGATCATGTCTCTGCCGTTGTTCCAGTTTCCCAGGTTCTCTGTGCTAGCAAGTCAGCTCCCCAGCATCCTGCCTGCTGATTGGTTAGAAATCGGCTCACTTGTAGTAATTGGCTGGGCTGTGCAGGGTCACAGACAGGGAATGAAGAAGCTGCAAATGAGTGGTTTATTGTAGCGAGCCCATAACCTTGTGTTTATGTGCTGGGAACCCTGATGCATAATACAGATTTGGACTATGGCCTTCCAGCTGTAGCTTGAACATAGTTACCATCATCCTCAGCTGCTCGGCGTGCATGTGTGTGTGTCTCTGTATGAGTGTGTGTATATGTGTGTATGTCTGTGGTGTGTGAGTGACAGCCATTTTTTTTCAGCCTTAGATAGTGGTGGGCAGGCTGGATAGTGGGGACGGGCCAAAATTCACACCCCCATTGAATCACCCAATGGGAGCAGTAACTCCTCCTTATTGCCTCCCCTGGGTGTGTTTTGCCAGGCACAAAGTCTTCATTTATATATAGATTAGTGGTACATACCTCCCAAATGTCTCTTTTTAGGAGATATTAGGGTCCATAACTACCAAGTGTCCCTCTTTAGGATATATTAGGGTCCATATCTTCCAAGTGTCCCTCTTTTGGAGCTATTAGGGGCCCATAACTTCCAAGTGTTCCTCTTTAGGATATATTAGGAATCCATAACTATCAAGTTTCCCTCTTTAGGATATATTAGCAGTCCACAGCATCCAAGTGTCCCTCTTTAAGTGATATTAGGAGTTCATATCTACCAAATGTCCCTCTTTAGGAAATATAAGGAGTCCATAACTACCAAGTGTCCCTGTTTAGGAGGGACAGTCACTCTTTGAGACCGATATCCCTATGTCCCTCTTTGCCACCCTGCTGTCCCGCTTTTTAGGAGTTTGTGCTTTGTATATAAGTTTATCACATTGCTACAAAGCAATAAAACTCACATTAATGTTTATATAAACATCAATATAGGTGATTATAAATTAGTCTGTGTAAATAAAATACTTAGGTCTTGTTCTAAATCAGTTATTCGGTTACACAAAAAGGTGTAAATAGGTCATAAAATAGTCTAAATATTCTTGGTATTGCCCCACCCAGTAGCCACGCTCCCAGCAACACCACCTCAAACACAAGTGTCCCTCTCTGGCCATTTGAAATGTTGAGAGGTATGAACATAACCAAATGTCACATAGACTGTCATTGTAAATCATTTTTTGACAATTAAATTGTGGCAGATGGTGACTTTGCAGCCATTTTTTCCTCCAGATCAGGCAATTTCTACTCCAGCAGAGAGATGCTGGTTTAGCAGCTAAGATTCATCACCCAAGAGAAGTATTAAAGCCTTTGCACATGCATAAAAAAATGTAAATAAAAAAAGTAAAAAGAGTGTCCATGGAATAATTAGGCTTTTAAAATAAAATTAAACCCTTCAGCCTAATATATAAATGATACAGTACTGTGGCAATGTCATTTCTACAGTACTGTACCATTTAAAATCTTGATTAAGATTATATTTTTCGATTTCAAATATATATATATATATGTGTTTAATGTGGAGTTCTGTAATAATTATTTTATATTTAACTTTATTGTATGTTGGTTTAAATTCTACTTCTTTAGCTATTTTACACATGCTGGCAAAAACAGATAAAACACACAACATATTAAGACACTTCAGAAATGTTCATCTTAAAGGGATAGTAATACTTTGTTTTATCTTTATTTTATTTTGTAGGCATTCAAAAAACATGAAGAATGATATAAATCTTATCTCTCAAACCTTTATGGTTTGAGAGATATTCACAAGCAAAGTTTCCCCTCCCACCCCTTTTACCTAGTGTAAGCAATCTCTTCTCAGATGCGGAATGCAGTCCATAGACCAGACAGATAACAGAAGGAGACAACCTTCTTACTATGAGAACAATGAAAACCCTGCCCCCCTTGACAAGTTTTTCAGGTTTTTCCCTTATCTTAATTGAAGATTGTCCCTCTCTGCAATCTACCTGGGCACCTCCCTTCTGCTCTGGCTGAGCAGTGTTACATCAGTAAAAGGGGCGGGAGGGGGATACTTTGTCATTGAATTACTCTTGAACTACAACTCTGACAGAATTGAAATAAAACTCTCCAAAGTCCAAATACTATGATGATTAATTAGAGCTGCTTTTATTATGAAACATTACTATCCCTTTAAATGCTGATCTTCTCTGTTCCGAACATTCAGTGCCTATTTCTGGGGGCTATTAGAGAGATATTTTCAGCTGTCCTGAATGGCCTCCAATACTCTAAATGCCAGCATTTCTGTGGACCACTTTTGGGAGACAAGGGGGGATTATTCACTAAGGCGTGGTAAAGAGGTAATAAAATGGAGATAACTTCTCCAGTGATATCACTTCTTCTATCCCTATGTTATTCTATGGAGCCAATGCACTAAGATTTCTCAAACTGTAGAGAACTTAGTGCATAGGCTTCACAGAATAACATCGGAAATGGAGAAGTAATATCACTGGAGAAGTCATCTCCACTTTATCAGCTATTTATCACCCCTTAGTGCATAACCCCCAAACTCCTTAAAGGTATAGTAATGTTTCACGAAAACAGCAGCTCCAATTAATCTTCGTAGTATTTGGGCCATGGGGAGTGTTATGTCAATACTGACAGAGGTTGTAGTTCAAGAGTAATTGAATGATAAAGTATCCCCCTCCGCCTCCCCTCAGATGTGGAATCTGGTCCTGGGACCAGATAGGTCGCAGCAAGGGACAATCGTCTTGCTATGAACATAAGGAAAACCCTGCCCCCCTTGACTGTTTTTTCCTTAAGCTCCTTGAAGATTGTCCCTCTCTGCGATCCACCAGTCAGTCTTGAGAGGCGGGAGGGGGATACTTTATCATTCAATTACTCTTGAACTACAACTCTGACAGTATTGAAATAACACTCTGAACGGCCCAAATACTATGAAGATTAATTGCAGCTGCTTTTATTGTGAAACATTACTGTCCCTTTAAGTGAGCAGTAAGGTAATTTCTTGAATGAGAAATCTCCCAAATTTCACATTTCACAAAGAGTTTTAAAGGGATGGTAATGTCCCAGAATTTTTTTTAGCATATTGTAGGTATTAAAAAGTTGACTTGAATGCATAAAAAGGTATCTCTCAAACCGCTATGGTTTGAGAGATATCTGCGTTCAAAGTTTGACATTTCCTGCTGTCAGCTGTAAAGCTATCAGCAGGAGATCCATGTTGGCCAACACGGAGGCTTTTCAGCAGAAGCGCAATCACATTTTTTAAAAAGAATGACTGCATTGGAATGGTCTACAAAGTGTGTGTGCAAACTAGTCATTCTTTTTATCCCCATCCCAACAATGGAGACTCCCCACAGAATCTGTCACTTTAGTGACAGAGGACGTACGTGTACATCCAGGAAGTCATTCAAAACAATGAGTAAAAAAAAGTTCGGTGGATGTTAAGTGCTGGCCGCGTGCGTGTGCGGCGGTCACTAAGGTGTTAAAAAAATACGATTGCAGCTCTGCTAAAGAGCCTCCATGTCGGCCGACAAGGATCTCCTACTGACAGCTTTACGACAGCAGGAAACGTCAAACTTTGAATGCAGATGTCTCTCAAACCACAGCGGTTTAAGAGATAGGGGTTTTTTTGCATTCAAGTCAACTTTTTAATCCCTACAAAATGCTAAAAAAGTTTCTGGGACATTACTATCCCTTTAATAGCACAGCTATGCAATACAAAGTAATGATTTACTCTAACCAAACAGAAACAGAAAATAAAGGGGGGGGGTGCAGGGGAAAGGTTACCAAATCCAGTACTTACTCTATAATGGTCTCATAACGAATATTGCAGTTCAGTCCATGTAGCGTTTTCATATCTTCTGTGGGCAGCTGGAAGTTCATTGCCTAAAAAATGTACAGATATCACAATTTAAATGAAGGACTTTATTTCACGTAACAGGGAATATCACAGAAATATAAAATAGATGTCAGTGAAAATTATCACAGTGAAATAAACTGTTTTATTAAATACAAAATAGTGTGCAACATTTTTTTTACTATGTTACTAGTTGAAGAGTCCGTTACACGGGCCACAGTGCCACTTCCAGCCGGTCGCGGGGCTGCATGCGCAGAAGAGACTGCCCGCGCCGCGGCTGATACAGAGCTGGAGTCTGTATCAGCCGCGGTGCGGGCAGTCTCTACTGCGCATGACTACGTCGTTACACATGTTTCAGCGAATTATTATATAGGATTTGGCTTGTTGGGAATTATGGGAGCTGTAGTCCCCAAAAGCTTGAGATCCAATAATTCACTACCCCTGCCATAGAAACAAGCCACAGTCATTGCCCTGAAGATCTCTTGCCTTTATTGGATTGTGAACTGAAAGCGACCAGCTATAGAGTACAACAGAGTTACAATGAAAAATAAAAGTATATAGATATACCTGATTGCTATTTGATGGACACTTACCTACATATGCCCTTTTGTTAAACCCGCTAAGGAACAAATAACCTTCCCAAAAATCTAGCCATCTAAAAGGTTATGCTGACCTGTACCAAGCAACACTAAAATAACTTGTCAGGGGATAAATAGTTACCCCCAGCCATTCACCCAATCCCACAGTAAATGTCTATAGGGGACTGGTGATCATGTCTTTGTCTTTCATTCTGATCACTAACCAATGATACAGGATCAGTGTAAGAACAAACTTCCTCCTTGCTCAAACTTTGCATCTCTTCTGAGCACATGCAAACTATACTTTAACTTTTGCACCTTCCCAGTAGTAATACAGTATTTCAGTAGGGAGGAAGTTTGTTTCTGGTCAGACCTCATATTCACTAGTCATAAGTTAGAGCCGAAGAAGAAGCCAATATCAGCTGAATCTTCCACCAGAAATCTCAGAGATTTTGTGCGTGGCTGGGTAAGTATTTAGGGGTCTTTCACATGGGTGGCAGGACTGTAGCAGCCTCCTGAACTCAATCATTTTGTGAACTCTCCTTTACCCTGTGTTCCATTGCCAATTCCAACACGCGTGATTGGCTGATGTAGAGCATCTATGAACTCCTGCTGAATATTATTGGCTGAAGACCACATGGATCAGCCACATATTGGAGGTTGTGATGAGCACTGCATGCTCCAACATCGCTCATGAGAATGGTCTGCCAGCAGCACAGACCACCATGTAGACCTGTCTGGCTCCATCTTTACTACATTCCTGCTTGAGTACAGTAAATATGAACCATGCTGGACTTTGGTATTTTCACATGAGGAGATAATTGCCCATGTGAAAGGCACCATATTCCAGCATATGGGCCACATCACCATTTCCCAATCAGTGCAATGGGACTGCTTGTATGACAGGGGGAATAGTCCTGGCAAAATAATTTAGCATCAGACAGCAGGCTCTTTTCAATAGCTAATTTTTTTGTTTTGTTTTTGATGGGGGGTGTGGAATTAACTGTTCCTTTAAGCACCAAATATTATACTATCCGCTGAATATGTATGTGTGGTACTCCAACGGGTCTGGGAATGTGCACTGCGAGAAACCTAACTCGGAACAGATCAGGACTGATCAGAGTAACAGCAAGCAGCTCAATTTAGTCTATAAGAAGAAATACCCCCAGAAGGAGAATGGGTGAAGCAGGACACAGTGGCAGGACAAGTGAGGCCCAAAGAACATATATACACATATGGACAATATATATACAGATATAATGGGTACCTGATGCCCCTGAACCACTGGGCAAGGATGAGAAGCTGATGTCCAACAAGGAGGATCCAGATGTCAGGCACCAGGGGACAGCAAGGAGAGGAGCAGAGACTGGACTGCTACTGGAAGAGAAGACCCAGGAGCTGGACAGAGGAGAAGACTGGCAGGGAGGCAGAATTCCAAGGGACGCTAGAAAAGGACCAGGGATGTGGCACACAAGAAAGGTAAGAGGAAGGCAGTGCACGCAACGGAGCTCATTCAACAACTGAGCACCCACTAATGTGACCACTTCCTACTTACCCACAACTCCCGTGACGTCACGTCGCCACGACGCGGTTGCCTGGCGACGTGAACCCAACACCCGCCTCTGTACAAGCCGCGCAGAAGAGGAAGCAAGGCGCGGGAAGAAACCCCCGACGGACACCAAAAGTATGTATGTATATCTTTATGGCACCACACAGTGTACGTGGCACCTTACAACAGAAGTAAGTTACATTAAATAAGAGGGGATAAAATGTGTGTCTCATTCATAGAAACATTAGGAGAGAGGTCCCTGCCCCAAGGAACTTACAGTCTAAATGGGTAATAGGAGACAGACAACAGGGTAAGAGGGCGTCAAGTGCTGAGGTTACAAGTGCTGGCTTTGGCGGAAGGTAGTGCATGGTCCTAGTGCTCCAGAAGATAAGATTTCAGGGTAGACTTAAAGACAGAGGGGGATTGTTCTAGACGTAGGGATACGGGTATGGGGTTCCAGTGGTAGGGAGCAGAAAGCGATAAAGGTTTGAGACGGGAGAGGGCACTGGGTGTGGATGGTGCAACAAGAAGGGCGTTGTGTGCTGAGTGAAGAAGGTGGCCAGGAACATAAGAGAAGATTAGTTTCTTTTGAAGCTCGCGTGTGTCTTTGCATGTGAGAGAGTTTTTTTTGTGTGTGTCTGTGTGTGTTAGCATGTGTTTTTGTGTGTGTTTGTGTCTTATGTGTGCTTCTCCTGAGTAAATCAAGGGTACTCTTACTACTGGGAGATGCTTCATTTAAAATGTATTACAGCTCAACCTTGCACTTTTGTGAAATAACCAGTGCAGTGTATTTGATGGCAGTTGCAGTTTGTGCTGTGGTCATAATGAACAGACTGTTTGGCATTCTGGAGATGATGGGAATTGTAGTCCCAAACCACTGAGGAGAAGAAGGTTGCCGACCTCCAGTCTATACCGAGCATTTCTCGCTTATTTTGACATCTCTGCCTACAGCTCATTCGACATCCTCAAGTCCTAATTCCACCCATTTTTACCTGTAGGTTTTCTTTCATCCTGTGAGGGGTGAAGCTCTTTACAATGGGGACTACGCCTATCTGTTGTAGGTACCGTATTGCCACCTGGGCTGGGGTCCGCTTGTGTTTCTCAGCAATCGATTTCAGTACAGGATCCTCAAGGAGAACCGGAGACTTTGGGTTGATCCTGGAACAGAAGACATCCCAGGATAAACCTGTTTTAGTTTATATAGTTGGAGATAATTGTAGAATATCACCTAAAAACCAAAAAGGTCATCATATCCATTAAAATAGCAGGTGCATCCTACCACCTAAAGGGGAAGGTAAGGCCTCTTAGTAATAACCCCCACTCACCTTTCTGTGGCCTGAAAATCCTAACGGGCCCTCAGAATTTTTACTTGCTTCTTCATTCCAGAGATAATTTCTTCAGTCAGTCGTAGAAGTTATATGAGGGGGGCGGACATGGTCGTTTCAAGCAGGATCACTAGACTCAAACTCTGCCCAAAGTAAATGGTAATCTTAGCACCCCCTTCTGGTCCTTAAAGGGTTAACTCTGTCTGCTTCAGTCTGAAAAAAAACAAACAAAACTCTCTGGATCTGTCCCGCAGACTCTGGTTTTACAGTAAATTACAGGGTCTCCTGGGACAGAAGCTGATTCACTGGTGGTGGTGAGTTTCCTGTGAAACTCTGAACACTTGTCCTCCTTCCCACCCTGTTCCTCCCACTTCACACCCTCTTCTCCTACTTCTCACCCTGTTCCTCCCACTTCACACACACTTCTCCTACTTCTCACCCTGTTCCTCCCACTTCCCATCCACTTCTCCTACTTCTCACCCTGTCCCTCCCACTTCACACCCACTTATCCTACTTCCCACCCTGTTCCTCCCACTTCACACCCACTTCTCCTACTTCTCACCCTGTTCCTCCCACTTCCCATCCACTTCTCCTACTTCTCACCCTGTCCCTCCCACTTCTCCTTCCCACTCTGTTCCTCCCACTTCCAGCCCACTTCTCCTTCCCACTCTGTTCCTCCCTCTTCCTGCCCACTTCTCCTCCTTCCACTCTGTTCCTCCCAATTCCTACCTCCTTCCCCCCTGTTCCTCCCATTTCCCACCCAATACATTTCTTTTTACTCTGCCTGCTTCACTCTGAAGAAACTGCTATCAACTGTCATGTCCGCCTACATGCACATGACATCCAAGACTGACTGAAGATGTTATGTCTAGAACAAAGCCATATGGCACAACAGGATTTTCTGGCCATAATAAAAGTAAGAAGACGGGGTTTTATTTACCGAACCTGGGAACTTCCTCTTCTTGAGCCCTCAGAGAGGGCTCATGTGTTGCCGATGAGGGGGATGTAAATGACACGATTTCAGTCATAAAGTTGATGTAGCTTAACCAGGGAGCAGATCTTATCACCCTGGTGCAGGGGCGGACTGACAGGACCCAGGGCCCCTCGTCCAAAAAGAGGTCTGGGCCCCCTTCAGAAATCTCCACATTGCCCCTTCATCTCCACAATGCCCCTTCCACAATGTCCCCTTCATCTCCACAATGCCCCTTCCACAATGTACCCTTCATCTCCACAATGCCCCCTTCATCTCCACAATGTCCCTTCCACAATGCCCCCTTCATCTCCACAATGCCCCCTTCATCTCCACAATGCCCCTTCCACAATGCCCCTTTCATCTCCACATTGCCCCCTTCCTCTCCACAATGACCCCTTCATCTCCACAATGCCCCTTCCACAATGCCCCCTTCATATCCACAATGCCCCTTCCACAATGCCCCCTTCATCTCCACATTGCCCCTTCCACAATGCCCCCTTCATCTCCACTTTGCCCCTATCTCCACATTGCCCCTTCATCTCCACAATGCCCCTTCCACATTGCCCCCTTCATCTCCACAATGCCCCTTCCACAATGCCCCCTTCATCTACAGAATGCCCCTTCCACAATGCCCACTTCATCTCCACATTGCCCCTTCCACCATGCCCCTTCATCTCCACACTGCCCCTACCCCCAGTCCTTGGTGGTTTAGCGGCGTGGCTTAATACTGTGCGAAGTCCCGCACGCCTCTAGTAATGCAGAGGATGGGAGATGATGTCATCTCCCAGCGCTCTGTATTACTAGAACCGCGCGCCGGCGGCCATTGTTGGAGAGCTGCTGAGCAGTGCTGGAAGCAGAGGCGGGCCCCCTTCGGTCACGGGCCCTCGGTCCGTGACCAAATACCCGTATGGTCAGTCTGCCCCTGCCCTGGTGTCATAAAGTAGGTGGGAAATAGATGGGAACTGAGAGGAACAGGGTGGGAAGGAAGAGAAGTGGACAGGAAGCGAGCAGGACAGGGCGGGAAGGCAGAGAAGTGGGTGAGAAGTGTGTGGAACTGGGTGGGAAGGGGGAGAAGTGGGCAGGAAGTGAGCAGAAAAGGGTGTGAAGGCAGATAAGTGAGTGGGAAGTGAAAGAAACAAGGGAAGAGGCATAGAAGTGGGTGGGAAGAGGGAGGAACAAGACGGGAAGGAGGGGAAGTAGGTGAGAAGTGGGGGGAGAAGTAGAAGGAACAGAGTGGTAGGAGAAGTGGAAGGAACAAGGTGGGAAAGAGGAGAAGTGGGCCAAACAGGGTGGGAAGAAGATGTAGATAGGCAGTGGGTGGAGCAGGGTGGGAAAGAGGAGGAGAAGTGGGTGGGAAGTGGGAGGAACAAGGTGAGAAAGAAGTGGGCGGGAACTGGGAGGAACACTGTGGAAAGAAGAAGTGGGCAGAGAGTGAGTGGAACAGGGTGGGAAGGAGAAGAAGTGGGCGGGAAATGGGAAGAACAGGGTGAGAAGGAGGAGAAGTGGGTGAGAAGTAGGGGAACAGGAAGAGAAGTAGAAGAAGTGGACAGAGTTTCACAGGAAACTCACCACAACCGGAGAATCAGCTTCTGTCCCAGGAGACCCGGTAATTAACTATAAAAACTGGAGTCTCCGGGGCAGATGCAGAGAGTTCCCAGGTATGATGATTAGGAGGTGTTAGTTCTCCTCTGATATAAAAAACAGAGATGGCGAAGTGAATCAACAAGTGTACGCCCCCTAGTGCTGTGTCCTGGAGTAAGGTCGGGGGCAAAACATTATCCTTTTTTTTTCTGAGGCAGGGAAGAGGGGAAGGGGAGGGTGTTGAACTCTCTCTGATCTTCATACCCACTCAATATATCTTACAAAATGCTCTGCAATAGATCGGCCACAGATTTGTGCCGTGAAGTGTATCACAAATGAAAGGGATTGTAATAATTCGTTTTAACTTTATTTTATTTTGTAGGCATTAAAAAACATGAAGAACAATATAAGTCTTATCTCTCAAATCTTTATGGTTTGAGAGATATTCGCAAGCAAAGTTTCCCCTCCCGCCCCTTTTACCTAGTGTAAGCCATCTCTTCTCAGATGTGGAATCCAGTCCATAGACCAGACAGATAACAGAAGGGGACAATCTTCTTCCTATGAGAACAATGAAAGCCCTGCCCCCTTGACAAGTTTTTCAGGTTTTTCCTTTATCTTAATTGAAGATTGTCCCTCTCTGCAGTCTACCTGGGCACCTCCCTTCTGATCTGGCTGAACAGTGTTACATCAGTAAAAGGGGCGGGAGGGGGATACTTTATCATTGAATTACTCTTGAACTACAACTCTGACAGAATTGAAATAACACGCTCCAAAGTCCAAATACTATGATGATTAATTAGAGCTGTTTTATTATGCAATATTACTATCCCTTGAATTCAGCCTGGATGAGTTGAACAGTGAGTGAAAAAAATGCCTGCTTCAGACTGAAAAAACTGCCAGCAGCTGTCATGTCCGCCTCCAATGGACCTGACATCCAGGACTGATTGAAGCTGTGATGTCTTACACAAAGGCAGAATGTAAAAATTCAGAGGGGCCATGAGGATCTTCTGGCCAAAGTAAGGTAAATGGTGGGTTATTATATAAAAGGTGTTAGTTGTCATTTAACCCTTTGAGTTCAAGAGGGGTATCTAATGCATAGCTGCCAACTTTCCCTATTTACATGGACAGTCCAGATTTTGGGGCTCAATCCCGCTGTCCCACTTCTCATACTGATTGTCCCGCATCCGGTCTCCCACCCCTACTTGTTTAGAGCCGTGTCATCTTATCTCGAGCTCCATTCACAAAATTAAGTTTACAGAGGCATATCTCCCACAACGTGTGGAATAAAACAAGCGCCCCATGTCAGGAGGAGGGAGGCTGGCTGCCCCTAATGTGATTCTGACCCATTGGCATGCTTGTAAGCATGCAAGACGGAGACTAATATCCAGCTAGGATTGGCTGTATGTGCAGCGGCAGTCAATGGGCACATACGCACTGCACGTTGTCAATCTAGTCAGATGCCCTCGCAAAGTCGCGTCCTCGGCAGTAGGAGCATGTTCATTGTTACAGAACTTATGGATCCGCGGGAACACAACACACTACACCATAGTGAAGGGCATACTGATCCATCCAGATCGCTAAGGTATTGTGATTTTGTGTAATCTATTAACCCTCTGAGGGCCGGAGGGGTATGCAGTAATGCATTGTGTACCCCACCGGAACTAAAAGTGTTAAAGTGTTAGTAATGTCCAGGCGTTTAAAGTTTGCTGTTTCCTACTGACAGCTGTAAAGCTGTCAGCAGGAGATTCGTGTCGGTCGACACGGTGGCGCTTGAGAAGTGCCGGGATCTCGTTACTTACACGGAATCCCTTCATTGGAATGGTCTAAAACGAGAGCTTGAACACCAGGCACACGTTTTAGACCATTCCAATGAAGGGATTCCTTGTAAGTAACGAGATTGCGGCACTTCTCAAGCGCCACCGTGTCGGCCAACACGAATCTCCTGCTGACAGCTTTACAGCTGTCAGTAGGAAACAGCGAACTTTAAATGCCTGTATCTCTTAAACCATAGCGGTTTGAGAGATACAGTTTTTTGCATTTAGCTCAGCTTTTTAAGCTTTTCTAAATGCAAAAAACTTTTTTTGGACATTACTAACACTTTAATATTGTCTTGGGCAAGTCAGAGAAAGCAGGGTTAGAGAGAGCGCTGGGGGATATCACCCATGGCAGGTATGCTTTTGGTCAGCGATATGATCCTTCTTTCTGCCGCTCCTAAAAATGTACAGGTTAAGTATTAACAACCGTCTGGCAATCAGAATGGTGTGTATATAAGTGTCACATTGCTCCAGTGTGCATGAATTAGTACTTTGCTCCTGCACAAAATTATTTATTCAGTTAAACAAATAGGTATCAACAGATTATACCTTCCTCTAGACTGTAAGCTCTCAAGAGCAGGGCCCTCTGATCTTCCTGTTCTCCACATCTGATTGTACTATTTAATACCTCTGTATGTCTATTCCCAATTGTACAGCGCTGCGGAATTAGTTGGCGCTATATAAATAAAGAATAATAATAATAATAATTATGAAATAACCAAAACTATTAATTGGCAATTCCACGCCCACCAGCCATGCCCCCAGCACCACCCCCTAAAATACAAGTGTCCATCTTTGGCCATTTGAAATGTTGGGAGGTATGCCAGCGCATTGCAAAAGCAATGTGTTGCATACCTCTCTGGCACTCAAAGGGTTCAACGTTCTTGTAATGCAAAGAGTCCTGGGGTAAACTGCCTCTTACCATTTCTCATCGCGGCTGGATCCCACTGCGCAGTACCCCGCTAGTAGAATGTCATGTGACGTGCAGAACTCCAGCAGCTTGCTCTGGTTCAGATACACGTGGCATTCTACCTGCACAGACAAGACACACACACACACACTGAGGCTCATGTATCAAGAGGAACTGGAGCAATTCTGGGGCAAACCAAATGCACCATAGGGAACAAATACAAATTTCTCAAATTCACGTTGAGATAAATGCACCTTTTAACCCGTGGAATGCTAGAGAGGTGGTTGAAGATCTCTCTAGCATTCCAATGGTTAAAAGCCCCATTTAAATCAGTGGACATTTTTACTTGTTCTCTGCGCTGCAGGTAGATTGCCCCATAGTACCATAGTAATTGATGAGGCTGAACAAAGACATGCGTCCATCAAGTCCAGCCCATATCATATCACCCCTGTTAATCTAGAGGAAGGCAACCTCCCCCAAGAAACCTATTGAAGCCATTTCCAGTTAAGCCCCAAGTGGTTAAAACAAGATTCTTCTTGACTCAAAATGGCAGCATACCTCCCAAGTGTCCCTCTTTAGGAGATGTTAGGGGTCCATAACTCCCAAGTTTCCCTCTTTAGGAGATATTAGGGTATATACCTCCCAAGTGTCCCTCTTTAGGAAATATTAGGGGTCCATGCCTCCCAAGTGTCCCTCTTTAGGAGATATTAGGGGTCCATACCTCCCAAGTATCCCTCTTTAGGCGATATTAGGGGTCCTTACCTCCCAAATTTCCCTCCTTAGGAGATATTAGGGGTCAGTACATCCCAAGTGTCCCTCTTTAGGAGATATTAGGGGCTTGTACTTCCCAAGTGCCCCTCTTTAGGAGATATTAGAGGTCTGAACCTCCTAAGTGTCCCTCTTTAGGAGATATTAGGGGTCCATACCTCCCAAGTGTCCCTCTTTAGAAGATATTAGGGGTCCATACCTCCCAAGTATTCCTCTTTAGGAGATATTAGTCTGATCTCCTAAACACAGGGACACCACGGTGATACACTTCTATACACACCACAGAGTCTGATCTCCTAAACACAGGGACACCAGGGTGATACACTTCTATACACACCACACAGTCTGATCTCCTAAACACAGGGACACCAGGGTAATTTACTTCTATACACACCACACAGTCTGATCTCCTAAACACAGGGACACCAGGGTGATACACTTCTGTACACGCCCCACAGTCTGATCTCCTAAACACAGGGACACCAGGGTGATACACTTCTATACACACCACACAGTCTGATCTCCTAAACACAGGGACCCCAGGGTGATACACTTCTATATACATCATACAGTCTGATATCCTAAACACAGGGACACCAGGGTGATACACTTCTGTACACGCTACACAGTCTGATCTCCTAAACACAGGGACACCAGGGTGATACACTTCTATACACACCACACAGTCTGATCTCCTAAACACAGGGACACCAGGGTGATACACTTCTGTACACGCTACACAGTCTGATCTCCTAAACACAGGGACACCAGGGTGATACACTTCTATACACACCACACAGTCTGATCTCCTAAACACAGGGACACCAGGGTGATACACTTCTATAAACATCACAAAGTCTGATCTCCTAAACACAGGGACACCAGGGTGATACACTTACGTGTGCTTAGTTTGTGCTTGGTTTGCAAGCACACGTAGAAGACCGTTTTAGTGAAAGATTTTTTTTATTAACGCGATCTTGGCTCTGCTGCAGAGCCACCTGACGGTCATACGACAGGCTTCCCTGCAGTCAGCTAGAACGCTGACTTCGGGGAAGGGGGAGGGAGAGGGCAACTTTAGGAGCGATTATCTCTCAAACCATAAAAGTTTGAGAGATGACACTGGGGGAAATACATTTCTTTTTAATATGACTTTAATATAGGCGTTAGTAATTATTAAGTATTACTATCCCTTTAAGTCCGTTGTACCAGGTTTTCTATGGCTTTGCACTATATGGTATTATGAACCACTAGCGATTGTACATGGAAATGTTTTTGGAAATGTTAGCAAGAATAGTTTGTATTGTGTTTGATCTCTGTTACCTGGTTACAGACCGGCTTGTACTTCAGTCCTGGTTTGTTCAGGATCATCTCTAGTTGCCGGCGGTTAAAGTTGGAGACCCCAATAGACTTCACCAGCCCTGCGTCTTTACACTTCTCCATGGCCTGAAACAGTAAAAACATGACTAACTGTAGCAAGGACAAGCTAAGCAGCCCAGAATCTCTACCCTTGTGTGTTGTGTTTTACCCTTTTCAGCCACATAATACTAGGTCAGTGACCCTGTACCGCTTGTTGGTGGAAAGTGACCGGGACTGGCAATGAAGTGAGAGGAGTTACAATGGACCTCACTTAGCCCTGAGAATCAGCCCAATGTCTTGATAATTAAAGGGATAGTAATGTTTCACAAAAACAGCAGCTCCAATTAATCTTCATAGTATTTGGGCCATGCAGAGTGTTATTTCAATTCTGTCAGAGTTGTAGTTCAAGAGTAACTGAATGATAAAGTATCCCCCTCCTGCTCCTTTTACCTAGTGTAACACTGCTCACCTCAGATGCGGAATCTGGTTGCTTGACCAGACAGATAACAGCAGGGGACAATCTTCTTCCTATGAGAACAATGAAAGTCCTGCCCCCCTTGACAAGTTTTTCAGGTTTTTCCCTTATTTTAACTGAAGATTGTCCCTCTCTGCAGTCTACCTGGGCACCTCCCTTCTGTTCTGGCTGACCAGTGTTACATCAGTAAAAGGGGCGGGAGGGGGATACTTTGTCATTGAATTACTCTTGTACTACAACTCTGACAGAATTGAAATAACACTCTCCAAAGTCCAAATACTATGATGATTAATTAGAGCTGCTTTTATTATGAAACATTACTATCCCTTTAAAACCCTTTGAGTGCCAGATGGGTACTGAATTAATTGCTTTGCTCTGGCACTCAAAGGGTTAAGTATAAAATAACAGACTCTGGTTCAGATCTGGAGAGTTCCCAGATAAGCCAAAATCGCTGCGCAGTTTATTCACAGGATTTTTATTAAATAAATCGCCCCCACTGAGCAGACTTAGTAAAATGTGTTAATTGTCCTTTAAATAAGTGTGCAGCACTGTTTAACCCCTTCCAGACAAATGACTTACCAGGTACGTCCCGCAAAAACTGTCACTTAGTGACAGAGGACGTACTTGGTAAGTCCCAGAAGTCCAGGTCTCCGTGTGGCTGCACGCCGTTCGGGGACTCCGGGATCATTTAAAAAAAAAATGTTAGCCGGGAGTTGAAGGGATAGTAATACTTCAAAATGACTATCCCTCATATTGTAGCCCTTAATAAACTGAGTTAAATGACACCAGAGGCATCTCTCAGACCTTTATGGTTTAAGAGATAGCCGCTTTCAAAGTTTCCTCTCCCCTGCTGTCAGCGTTCTGCTGCCAGCAGGAGAATCCGGTCACTGAATCAAGAGGAGGCTCTTTAGCAGAGTCGATACCTTGTTATGGAAGGAAAAATGATTAACTGAAACAGTCTTCTATGTGTGCTTGGTAACTAAGCACACATAGAAGACTGTTTCAATTAATAATTTTTCCTTCCATAACGAGATATCGGCTGTTTAAGAGCCTCCCCTTGTCCCGGGACTGGATTCTCCTGCTGGCAGCAGGGGAGAGGAAACTTTGAAAGCGGCTATCTCTTACACCATAAAGGTTTGGGAGATGCCACTGGTGTCATTTAACTCAGTTTTTTAAGGACTACAATATGAGAGATAGTAATTTTGAAGTAATACTATCCCTTTAAAGGGAAAGTAATACTTAAGTATTACTAATCCCTATAGAAAAGTACTACTAAAAAAAAAAGTATTGCCCCCAGTGTCATCTCTCAAACCTTTATGGTTTGAGAGATAATCGCTCCTAAAGTTGCCCTCTCCCTCCCCCTTCCCCAAAGTCAGCGTTGTAGCTGACTGAAGGGAAATCTGGTCATAGATCATCAGGCGGCTCTGCAGCAGAGCCGAGATCGCGTTAATTTAAAAAAAAAAAAACTTTCACTAAAACGGCCTTCTACGTGTATTTGCAAACCAAGCACATGTAGAAGACCATTTCAGTGAAAGTATTCTTTTTAGTAACACGATCCGGCTGTGCTGGAGAGCCGCCTGAAAGTCGTATGACTTTCTTCCCTGCAGTCAGCTAGAACACTGACTACAGGGAAGGGGGAGGGAGAGGGCAACTTTAGGAGCGATTATCTCTCAAACCATAAAGGTCTGAGAGATGACACTGGGGGCAATACATTTTTTTAAGTAGTACTTTGATATAGGGATTAGTAATATTTAAGTATTACTATTCCTTTAAGGTGACAGCCATGTATGCACACGGCTGTCACTAAAGGGTTAAAAAAGGTTGGCAACTGTTGTATTAGCCTACGGGCCTTTTGGTCAAAAGAAAACAAATTCTCTCTTATGGTACAGCTGGTGTGTCCCTAAGTTACTCTAGTTTTTGATTTGTCTAACCCTTTGAGTGCCAGATGGGTATCAACTGCATTGCTTTGCAATGCATTGGTTACTCCTCAGGCACTCAAAGGGTTAAAGCAAATCCCCCAGACTGGATATTACCACTTGTAATTAGCTCCTTGGATACCAGATTCCTTTGAATGTGTTGGAAACATCTCTAGCATTCAAGCAACTAAATTAATTAAGGACTATCACATGTAGACCGTAGCATCCACTACATTTCCATAGTAAATACAACTTTTACAAGTGATTATCATTTCATCAGCAACGGTTTACCCTTAGGCAGGGAACAGCCATTAATTAATTCCCAGTGGCTTTACCCTGAGGACTAATGATGATTAATACTGTAATGAGGTGGTAGAAGTCCCTCTGGTGAGATTCTCGAGGAGATGTACGAATATGATTTTGCACAAAATAGGCACTGGAACCAGTGTCCATACCTGGGACCTATCAAGGCCTAATCATGAGACGCAACGGTTTAAAACCTAATGTCAGGGACTCAGGGTGTAAGAGTTCAGTGCACCAGTTACCTGCTTCTATAGGGTAGGACGCAAGAAACAGGTTCAGTCGCTATTTACAATTTACTTTTGATGGAAAAAAATGATTAGCACCAAAATGTACTGAACTCAATGTGTTTCTTGTGACTTAAAGGGATAGTAATACTTCAGTATTACAAATCCCTATATTAAAGCCCTTCTAAAAAGACATGTTTTGCCCCCAGTGTCATCTCTCAAACCTTTATGGTTTGAAAGATAATCGCTTCTAAAGTTGCCCTCTCTCTCCCCCCTTCCCCGTAGTCAGCATTCTAGCTGACTGCAGGGAAGAGAGTCGTACGACTTTCAGGCGGCTCTCCAGCACAGCCTGATCTCGTTAACTAAAAAAAAAAACTTTCACTGAAATGGTCTTCTACGTGTACTTGGCTTGCAAGCACACGTAGAAGACTGTTTTAGTGAAAGGTTTTTTTTTAGTTAACGAGATCGTGGCTCTGCTGCAGAGCCGCCTGATGATCTCTGACCGGATTTCCCTGAGTCAGCTAAAATGCTGACTACGGGGAAGGGGGAGGGAGAGGGCAACTTTAGAAGCGATCATCTCTCAAACCATAAAGGTCTGAGAGATGACACTGGGGGCAAAACGCTTCTTTTTACAAGGGCTTTAATATAGGGATTTGTAATACTGAAGTATTACTATCCCTTTAACAAATTTTTGCATTTTCTTTAGCGAATGCGTTTCAAAAAAAGTGAACGTGGCTAAAATTTCCGCCATTTTGTGAGAGAATTAGAGATCGCACCTAATTTGGCAAAGCAGATAGCCCAACTTTTCAAAGATTTGGTTAACTTTGCTGTTAGTTTAGGAGAATGTGTTAACTCTGCCGTTAATTTACGAACATGTGCTGACGCCTTTAATTTAGGGGAATGTACTATTCAGCGTCAAAGTGTTAGTAAGTTTCCTGCATCACAACTTGCTCAGTCACAAATAAAGCATACATTTATGTCTTTCAAAAAATAGTTAATATTCCACTTTATAGTATTCCACCCATAGTCTTTTGTTTGTTTTTAGAGAGAGAGTTTGAGTTCAAGATTTCCTGCTTTCTTGAAGCCACCTATAGTCGATACCTTTACTGGCTAACTAAGCAGATTTAAGATGCAAGCTTTCAAGCATTCTTAGGTCTTTTCCTCAGGCATGTTAAGTAGTGATGAGCGAGCGTGCTCGGCCGATGCTCGGATCGGCTCGAGCATCGCTCTGCTCGGCACATGGCGGTACTCGTCGAGTACCGCCATGTGCTCTCCCCCCATGTTCGGGTGGCGGGGATCTGTGCCGGAAGAGGCACAGATCCGAAGAAGCTCCGCTGGACCACCAGGGACTGGAGGTACGGGGGCATTGCGGATATGAAGGGGGCATTGCGGAGATGAAGGGGGACATTGTGGAAGAGGGGCATAGACTCTATGCCCCTCTTCCACAATGTCCCCCTTCATCTCCGCTATGCCCGTCTTCCACAATGTGCCCCTTCATCTCCGCTATGCCCCTCTTCCACAATGTGCCCCTTCATCTCCGCTATGCCCCTCTTCCACAATGTCCCCCTTCATCTCCTCTATGGCATAGAGGAGATGAAGGGGGACATTGTGGAAGAGGGGCATAGCGGAGATGAAGGGGCACATTGTGGAAGAGGGGCATAGCGGAGATGAAGGGGCACATTGTGGAAGACGGGCAATTCGGAGATGAAGGGGGACATTGCGGAGATGAAGGGGGCATTCGGAGATGAAGGGGGCATAGCGGAGATGAAGGGGGCATTGACCAGGCACCCTCCCCTCATCAGAGCAGGGGGTGCCTGGTGTCGCCCCATTCATTTCAATGGGGCTCGGGTGCTCGGCCGAGCACTCGAGCCTCAGGGGGTGCTCGGTCAGAGCACCCGAGCATCGGGGTGCTCGCTCAACACTAATGTTAAGGAAGAGACCTAAAAGGTCTTGAAAGCTTGCATCCTACATCTGCTTAGTTAGCCACTAAAGGTATCATTAACTATACTTGCCTCCTGTATTTCTACAGCTAACAGGGTACCATCTGTTATCATGGAGCCACCAAGCAGCGAAATATTATGAACTCAGACTATCAAAAAAATAGCAATATGTTCGTGATATCTCTAATATCCAAGGTGTTAAACAGAGCACTCACCTCCCAAGTACCTTGAATGTCGGTGTTGTGATAAATATATTTTCCATTTTCATCCACAGGCATCAGATCATCTCCAGGCTTAAAAAAGACAAATCCTGCACTGAGAATAACGTTCTGATGCAGTCTTGCGTCGCCTCACTCCCGCAATGCAATCATGCACAGTAGAGACTGCCCGAACACGCACAGTCTCTACTGCACATGACGGCTTCTGACAAACATCCTAGCGAATTATTATATAGGATAAAATGAAATCTTTATGTAATAAGAAGGGAGAATTGAAAATAGCAAGGATTACAGGAGTAAGGCAAATGTTTATGTATAAAGGCAAAATGAAGTAATTCTAGAGCAAACCCACTGCCCCATAAGGAAGAGTAAAAATGCACAAAATTCCACTTCATTTAAATAGTGATTTTAACCCTCTTATTCCTAGCGAGGGCTCCAATGCGTTGCTTTGTTACAATACACTGAGCTACAATCTGGCAAAAAATATTAAGGAGACTAGAAGATATAAGCTACCTCCCCCTTGATTTAGGTGAAATAGTTACCTTAAGCGGTATAGGATAATGAATTAAGTACAAATCCACATAGTCTATTTGAAGGTCCCTCAGAGATTTCTCCAAAGCTGGTTGCACCCGTTCTGGGTCATGGTAAGTGCTCCAAAGCTGAAACAGTAGAAAGGGTTCCATGAAATCATCTGTGGATTTATCGCCTCCTAATAATAATAACATCCTCCATTTACTGTTCTACGGCCAGAAGATCCTAATGGCCACTAAGAAGTTAGACCTTGTACATTTGTTCGAGTTAAAGGGATAGTAATACTTCGTTTTATCTTTATTTTATTTTGTAGGCATTAAAAAAACATGAAGAACGATATAAGTCTTATCTCTCAAACCTTTATGGTTTAAGAGGTATTCACAAGCAAAGTTTCCCCTCCCGCCCCTTTTACCTAGTGTAAGCCATCTCTTCTCAGATGTGGAATCCAGTCCATAGACCAGACAGGTAACAGCAGGGGACAATCTTCTTCCTATGAGAACAATGAAAGCCCTGCCCCCCTTGACAAGCTTTCAGGTTTTTCCCTTATCTTAATTGAAGATTGTCCCTCTCTGCAGTCTACCTGGCACCTCCCTTCTGCTCTGGCTGAGCAGTGTTACATCAGTAAAAGGGACGGGAGGGGGATACTTTGGCATTTAATTACTCTTGAACTACAACTATGACAGAATTTAAATAACACTCTCCACAATCCAAATACTATGATGATTAATTAGAGCTGCTTTTATTATGAAACATTACTATCCCTTTAACATCTTTGAACAGTCATAGGTGTCGTGTCCAGTGGATACGGACATAACAGCTACTGACAAATTTTTCAGCCTGAAGCAGGCCACGTGCAGGAGGATCATTAAAATTGCCATGTGCAGTGGGCAGAGTTTGAGGTCTGGACGACATCCAGAATTAATAGAAAAAAAAAATTATATATATATATATATATATATATATATATATATATATATATATATATATATAAAAGAAGACTTTGTGCCTGCCAAAACACACCCAGGGGAGGCAGAAAGGAGGAGTTACTGCTCCCATTGGGTTATTTAATGGGGGTGTGATTTTCACACCAGTTGCAGTGGCCTTCCCACCACTATCAAAGTCAGAAAAAAACAAAATGGATGCCACTTGCTCCTACACCACAGACAAACACACATGCCCCACTCACACAACACCAAACACACACACATGCCCCACTCACACACACAGCACCAAACACACATGCCCCACTCACGCACACAGCACCAAACACACACAGACAAAGCCAGAAAGAAATATGGCTGACACACACACAGTCACTCACCCTGACTCCCAGTGGCCTCAGCAGGACCTGTAGTACAGCCACTGAAGGGTGCTGCAGCACCAGGGGAACAAAATGGCACTCAAAGGGTTAAGGTAGGCCCTCATTGCTGAATTATTTCTTCACTGTCATCATTTGCCATGCAAGACACAGGACAGACAGCCATCAGGTACACAACCCACTGACTGCCACAGGGTTGTATATCAAGTTGTACCCCTCAGGGAGTGTGTTCAAACCCCTCACACTGTAAACTTGTATTTCCCTCACACTTCTCCTCCTTCCCCAGCCTATTACTAACACTTTTTCCACGTGTATGTTAAGCCCTGCCCCCTACTCACGATTAAGCCCCGCCCATTTTTAACCTAGATTGCCCCATTTGTCTCTCCACATCAGCACCACAGAAGTCGCCTCCAGGGACTCCACAAGTCAAAGTTCCCAGGTATGAATACACTTCCCACTGCTATTTAACTCTGACATGCCTCTCTATACCTTAACCCTTTGAGTGCCAGAGGGGTGCACATCTCATGCACGCATGTGTTTCTGCGCATATATGTTGCGCGTGTGTGCGTACATCTATTACATATGTGTGTCCATGTGTGCATCTCCGGTGTGTGTGTGTGTGTGTGTGTGTGCGTGTCTTTTGCATGTCTCTGCCGCTCACTGTGTGTATGTGTCTGCCTGTGTGTTGCATATGTTTGTGTTCATCAGTGTGTCTACATTTCACACACATGCGCCCAACGGTCATAACATGACGTGCAACTCCATCCCACATTGCTAGTATATATATATATATATATATATATATATCCTATATAATAATTCGCCAAGTTGTGTGTAACGCCGGACATGCGCAGTAGACACTGCTGCGCGTGCGGCTGATACAGAGCTGGGCGCTCCGAAGGAGCGTCCAGCTCTGTATCAGCAGTGGCGCGGGCATTCTCTGCTGTGCGTGACTGCCCCGCGACCGGCTGCCAGAGGCACTGTGGCCCGTGTAACGGGCTGTTCAACTAGTATATATATATAAAGACAAAAAGAAAGAGAGAGGGCGGCCATACAGTGTAATTCATTAACATAAACAAATTCTCATTAAGAACTAATATTGCTACTCACAAAGGTGGTGGTGGTCAGGTAACGATACGCCTGATAATAGCACAAGCAGGGAATACAAACCCTCTCTACTCGGGGTGCCTTAAAGTCTTCTATCCAGATGATGATAATGATGGATAAAGGCTCAGGATGTATTCAAAAATGAATTTAATGCTAAGAAATGAATTAAAAGGGATCAATCTCTGATGTCTGAGGTCCTGTGATCCTGCTAGTAACTGTCAAGGTCCTCCTCCATGGAGACAACTTCCATAACTAACAGAACTTCTTATCTCCTGAACAAAGACATACATCAATCATAGCTCAGACTAAGTTCACATAGTAGTGTCTCTAACAAACTGTTAAATGCCCATATTACATCAGCTTGCTGTATATGGGTCTGTTAACATGGGTGACTATCACTTACCGTGACTGAGCCCCAATGCAACATGCTGCAGCTTTTCTGCATTCAGTTTGCAACACAGGTTAGATTAGGAGAACTGAGCTGCATGGCAGCCTTTGGGGATAACAAGCAGATTGTTCACATGGACAATTGTATTGTTGCGGTGCTCACGCCAATAACCCAATCAATGTCAGCATAGGTGGATGTCAGGCAATCATGATTGGATGACACCAATGGATTCCACCCGTCACCCTCTTGCATGCCCCATCCATTGACCGAATTGCTGAAAGGGAGCAGGAGAATCGGTGGAATGTTAGCACGACTTGATTTGCTCTACAACACAGTGCTGTGAAGTCTCTAGTGTGAACGTAGGCCATTGTGTTTGGGAATGATAGATGCTGTAGTTTCCAATAGCTGAAGAGGCAAAAGCCTACTTCTAACACAGCCTAAGAAGCGGCAACAGACCCACAAGTTGTATCAGTGATAGCGGAGTATGAATAACATGAGTTGCATTCGACTGGTTGATGCTGAATGTTACCATTCTGAATTTGGCTGTTGTGATGTCAGTCTCAACAGCAAAGTCTTTTGCAACCTCCAGTACAGCGGCACCAAAGGCCATACAGGAACGCTATGCTGTAACTGCCCAAGGATATCTCTAGCCATGGGAAAGTTGGGGGCATATTGAAAGTGTGGACCCTGTCCACAGGACACAATGGGGGATGTGATCTAAGGTGTAAGAAGGCGGAGACAAGTCCATGAAGCGAGAGACAAACCTTCCTAATTCCTGTGCTGTTCTTTGGAGCCTCACATTTCGTGTTGGTGCGTTCAGTCTCGGAGCAAACCAACGGTACCACAGGGCACAAATGAGAATTCCTGTTTATTAACCCTTTGAGTGCCAGAGGGGTACACAATGCATTGCTCTGCTGTTAAAATGGGGCGTTTAACCCCCATGAATGCTAGAGAGGTTGCTAACGCAATGTGTTGCAGGACTCTATCAGTCCAGAGGATAAAAGTTCTATTTAACCCTTTCAGTGCCAAACAGGTACCCAACACACTGTGATGCGATACGTTGGATCACTCTCTGGCCCACAAAGGGTTTATTTGTCCTGTAGCGCAGTTGACTTACTCCATAACTGCACCGTTTAGCTTCCTGAAAAAAAACCCTTTAGGGCCATCATCATCAAAGCGGAATTCTGGGAAAAACCAGCCCCCGTTTAGTGGGGACACGAAAACTATTGTTGCAATAAATGGGGCTCTTAACCCTTTGAATGTTCAACAGTTTTCCGACACATTGCTTTGCAATGCTTTGGAGATCTCTGTAGCATTCAAGGGGTTAAAAAAAGTCCAATTTAGATCAATGGGAATGTGCATACTTTTTACTTCAGCCCTTTAACCCCTTAACAACCACCCGATCCGGTGCATGGGTGGCTGTTCAGGAACATGGAGCTTTTTTTTTTCTTCTTCAATGCATTCTGGGATGGCAGAGTGGCATGCAGCCGCACTGCCATCCCAGAATTCCATGAAATGCCAGTACTGTCGCCTTAAGTGCCGGGACAGGAGTGACAGGCCTGGCACATCATGGGTCCTTAAGGGGTTAATGTAGTTGGTTTGGTCCAGGATTGCATCTCTTTATTTTGAGGCATATGACTTTTAGTTCCTGGAGATCCAAGTAATTAACCCTTTGAGTGCCAGAGGGGTACGCAACGCATTGCAATGCGTTGCGTACCCCTCTGGCACTCAAAGGGTTAAAGGGATAGTAATGTTTTGATATTAAGTCAAGGTTGTTCTTCAACATACATTTTTATAACAAAGTATAACTTTCTAACTGTCCATAAAGCTGTAGTCTTTGTTTTATTTTATTTTAAAGCGTCCCCCTCCCACCCCTTTCCCATACGTCAGAATGCCTCCCTTCAGATCTGAATCCGGTCGCTTGACCAGACAGATCACAACGAGGGACAATCTTGTGTCTAGCAGTATAAGGAAAACCCTTACCCTTTGATGAAGGAGGGCAGGTTTTTCCTTATGCTGACAGAAGATTGTCCCCCGTCACCATCCATCCAGACCGGCTTGCTTCTCTGAGGGATGGAAAAGGGGTGGGAAGGGGACACTTTAAAATAAGATAAAATGAAGATGACAACGTTATGGAGTGTTAGAAATGCACAGTTCGTTACAGAGGCGTAACTAGAAGTCACTGGGCCCTGGTGCAAAAATTGCCATGGGCCCCCCCAATCACATTGCCCTCAATGTCAACTTTACCACATTGCCCCCAATGTCCACCTCTTCACACATTGCCCTCAATGTCCATCTCCTACCTCCCTGGTGGTCCAGCGGCGTGGCAGGAGAGGTCTGTGCCTCTGCACAGACCTCTATTAGAAGTTGGAGCTCCCGCGCGGTCCTCTCTCCAGTAATGCAGAGCTCTGGGAGATGATGTCATCTCCCAGCGCTCTGCATTACTAGAGTGCAGAAGCGGGAGGCACAGACCTCAGCTAGTTGGGTGGGGCGTCGCAGGGGGCGACCCCTATTGTTACGCCACTGCTTCGTTATAAAAAAGTATGTTGAAGAATCGACCTTCACTTAATATCCGAATATTAATATCCATTTAAATATTGGGGGGGGATGTTCAAATATGCCTCGTAGAAGTTATGCAGTATGGTTATTTAATGTGTAATAGATATGGTCATTTAATGTGTTCTGACACGTAACCCTGTCATCATTAACACTTTAATGTGAACAGTCCCAGAAAGCTTCCCTTACAGCATAGCTTCCAACATTTCAGATGCCCAAAGAAGGACATATTTTCTGTGGTGTTTCTGGGGATGTGGCTGGTGGGCAGGGCATTATCGAGAATTTTTAGATCAATGACATTTTGACACCTCTTTGTGTAACAGAATAAATAACTGAAAGCGAGACCAGAGTATTTAATTTACACAAACTAATTTATAAACACATATACTGAAGTTTACACAAACATTAATGTGAGTTTTATTATGGTGGAGCAATGGGACACACTTCTATACACACCACACAGTATGATCTCCTAAACACAGGGACACCAGGGTGATACACTTCTATATACACCACACAGTATGATCTCCTAAACACAGGGACACCAGGGTGATACACTTCTATACACACCACGCAGTCTGATCTCCTAAACACAGGGACACCAGGGTGATACACTTCTATACACACCACACCGTCTGATCTCCTAAACACAGGGACACCAGGGTGATACACTTATATACACACCACACAGTCTGATCTCCTAAACACAGGGACACCAAGGTGACACACTTGTATACACACCACACAGTCTGATCTCCTAAACACAGGGACACCAGGGTGATACACTTATATACACCACACAGTCTGATCTCCTAAACACAGGGACACCAGGGTGATACACTTATATACACACCACACAGTCTGATCTCCTAAACACAGGGACACCAGGGTGATACACTTCTATACACATCACACAGTCTGATCTCCTAAACACAGGGACACCAGGGTGATACACTTATATACACACCACAAAGTCTGATCTCCTAAACACAGGGACACCAGGGTGATACACTTATATACACCACACAGTCTGATCTCCTAAACACAGGGACACCAGGGTGATACACTTCTATACACACCACACAGTCTGATCTCCTAAACACAGGGACACCAGGGTGATACACTTATATACACACCGCACAGTATGATCTCCTAAACACAGGGACACCAGGGTGATACACTTCTATATACACCACACAGTATGATCTCCTAAACACAGGGACACCAGGGTGATACACTTCTATACACACCACGCAGTCTGATCTCCTAAACACAGGGACACCAGGGTGATACACTTCTATACACACACCACACCGTCTGATCTCCTAAACACAGGGACACCAGGGTGATACACTTATATACACACCACACAGTCTGATCTCCTAAACACAGGGACACCAGGGTGACACACTTGTATACACACCACACAGTCTGATCTCCTAAACACAGGGACACCAGGGTGATACACTTATATACACCACACAGTCTGATCTCCTAAACACAGGGACACCAGGGTGATACACTTATATACACACCACACAGTCTGATCTCCTAAACACAGGGACACCAGGGTGATACACTTCTATACACACCACACAGTCTGATCTCCTAAACACAGGGACACCAGGGTGATACACTTCTATACACACCACACAATCTGATCTCCTAAACACAGGGACACCGGGGTGATACACTTCTATACACACCACACAGTCTGATCTCCTAAACACAGGGACACCGGGGTGATACACTTCTATTCACACCACACAGTCTGATCTCCTAAACACAGGGACACCAGGGTGATACACTTCTATTCACACCACACAGTCTGATCTCCTAAACACAAGGGCACCAGGGTGGGAAACAGGGACAAAGGAATTTGGACCTCAAAGAGGCACTGTCCCTCCGAAAAAGGGACACTTGGGAGGTACAGACTCCTAATATCTCCTAAAGAGGGATACTTGGGAGGTAAGGACCCCTAATATCTCCTAAACAGGGACACTTGGAAGGTACAGACCCCTAATATCTCCTAAAGAGGGACAGTTGGGAGGTGTGGACCCCTAATATCTCCCAAAGAGGGACAGCTGGGAGGTACAGACCCCTAATGTCTCCTAAAGATGGACACTTTGGAGATATGGACCCAGGACTGCCCATATACTTCTACACTGCCATCCTGCTGGCACAAGAGACATGAGGAAGAGAGGGCTCAATTTAAATAGCTTAACCCTTTGAGGACAAGAGAGGTGCACAACATGTTATGAATCAATACGTTGCACACATAGACATTAGGCAGGCTCAGCACGCAAAAATCATTTCCAGCACCTACTAGTGTAGAACTGTATTAGTACATCCCTGCTAATCTTAACCCTTTACGAACCAGAAGGGTGTGCAGTGCATTGCTTTGCAATTCCGTTGCACGCCCCTCTGGTCCTTAGCCCCTTGAATGATAGAGAAGTCTGCACACATTGCTTTGCAAGGCATTTTTCAAGGCATTAAAGAGTTAAGTAGGCTGATGCCCACTGCCTGCTTCAGTTTGATAAAAAACTACCAGCATCGGTCATGTCCGCCCCCATGGATCTGACATTCAGGACTGTCTGAAGATAATATCTCCTGAAGGTAAGTGCAAAATTCATAAGGGCCATTAATATTTTCTGGTCATAACAAAGTAAGTGTGGGATTATTATTAGAAAGTATTACTTCTCCTTTAAAGGTGAACTATCACCCCTATACAAGTGTGTCTCATAATGA
Source organism: Rhinophrynus dorsalis (assembly GCA_037306005.1). Classification (NCBI taxonomy): domain Eukaryota; kingdom Metazoa; phylum Chordata; class Amphibia; order Anura; family Rhinophrynidae; genus Rhinophrynus; species Rhinophrynus dorsalis. The sequence continues at coordinate 32,490,778 of CM074721.1, read as the reverse complement.
TCTTAATATAGTGATAACCTGCAACACCTGTCGTATTTTGTTATTGAGTCCTATAGTGAAATTTAAAGGGTTAATAATGGCTTAAATGAATAAAAAGCAATATTGTAGATAATGCAAAAATAAATCGATTGGTGCAAGTCCTATCTCTCAAACCTTTATGGTTTGAGAGATAGAATATTTTAAAGTTCCCCCCTCTCTCCCCTTTCCCTGATGTTAGCATCTAGCTGACAGCATGAGATACTGGTCCGGAGACCAGCAGGCGGCTCTTCACCAGAGTCAAAATACCAAAATCTAAAAAGAAATACTTCATTGGAACGGTCTACAAAGTGTGCTTGCAAACCAGGCACATTTTGTAGACCGTTCCGATTAAGTATTTCTTATTAGATTTCGGTATCTCAGCTCAGCTGAAGAGCCGCCTTGTGTCAGCCGGCACACATCCCCTGCTGTCAGCTTTACAGCAGACATCAGTGTGAGGAGAACTTTAAAACATTCTATCTCTCAAACCATAAACGCTTGAGAGATAGGACGTGCACCGATCGATTTCCTTTTGCATTACCTACAATATTACTTTTTATTCATTTAAAGGGATAATAATACTTAAGTATTACTAATCCCTATAGTAAAGCCCTACTAAAAAAAAACGTATTGCCCCCAGTGTCATCTCTCAGATTTTTATGGTTTGAGAGATTAACGCTTCTAAAGTTGCCCTCTCCCTCCCTCTTCCCCAAAGTCAGTGTTGTAGCTGACTGAAGGGAAATCCGGTAATAGATCATCAGGCGGCTCTGCAGCAGAGCCGCGATCGTGTTAATTAAAAAAAAACTTTCACTAAAACGGTCTTCAACGTGTCCTTGCAAATCAAGCACAAACCACGCACACGTAGAAGACCATTTCAGTGAAAGTTTTCTTTTTTAGTAACGCGATCAGGCTGTACCGGAGAGCCACCTGAAATTCATACGACTGGCTTCCCTGCTGTCAGCTACAACGCTGACTACGGGGAAGGGGGGGAGAGGGCAACTTTAGAAGCTTTCATCTCTCAAACCATAAAGGTTTGAGAGATGACACTGGGGGCAATACTGTTTTTTTTAGTAGGGCTTTACTATAGGGATTAGTAATACTTAAGTATTACTATCCCTTTAAGCCATTACTATCCCTTTTAAGTTTTAAGAATGAGCCTGTGCCTTACATCTGGACAGACCGCTGTTACAGCTCTGCACCGCAGCCTGTCAATCTTCGTCTGTTCCCAACCTCCTCCAATCACAGAGGATTTTTCCATATTAGCTGGAGCGCTATCATTGGGTAGAGCGGGCTCCAGCTTACATGGAGAAATCCTTCGTCATCGGAAGAGGTTCGGGACAGACAAAGATTGACAGGCTGTAACCGCAGTCTGTCCAGAAGTAAGGCACCGGCTCATTTTTAAAACTTTACATTTCGCCACAGGACACATTGAATAATAAAATAATAAAAAGTTATCGCTATATTAAAGGGATTGAAATACTTCGTTTTACCTTTATTTTTTTTTTGTAGTCATTAAAAAAACATGAAGAACGATATAAGTCTTTTCTCTCAAGCCTTTATGGTTTGAGAGATATTCACAAGCAAAGTTTCCCCTCCCGTCCCTTTTAGCTAGTGTAAGCCATCTCTTCTCAGATGTGGAATACAGTCCATAGACCAGACAGATAACAGCAGGGGACAATCTTCTTCCTATGAAAACAATGAAAGCCCTGCCCCCTTGACAAGTTTTTCAGGTTTTCCCCTTATCTTAATTGAAGATTGTCCCTCTCTGCAGTCTACCTGGGCACCTCCCTTCTGATCTGGCTGAGCAGTGTTACATCAGTAAAAGGGGTGGGAGGGGGATATTTTATCATTGAATTACTCTTGAACTACAACTCTGACAGAATTGAAATAACACTCTCCAAAGTCCAAATACTATGATGATTAATTAGAGCTGCTTTTATTATGAAACATTACTATCCCTTTAAGATCATTATGAGCCACACTTGTATAGCAGTGATAGTTCCCCTTTAGTACTAGACATCCTAGCCTTATGCCTCTTATAAGAAAATATATGTAATGTTATTAGCCCTTTGAGTGCCAGAGGGTACGCATTGCTTCTCAATGCATTGCATATCCCTCTGGCACTCAAAAGGTTAAACCAATATTTATACCTTTCCAATGCAGAACACTTCGTCCCTCCTCACCGTCCTGTCTGCAATTTTTGCTTTTATTCCGCGGCCAATCTCAGGCTCGTTGCCGTATATAAAGGCACAATCAAAGCAGCGATAGCCAACGTCAATGGCCGTTTTCGTAGCTTCCTCTACCACGCTTTTGGGAACCTAGGAGTAGAGCAACATCACTCACGTTAATAGTGCTCATGTGTGTGGATACTTTAAAGGGATAGTATTGTGTAAATGTTTTAAAAAATTAATCTTTTAGGCATTAAAAAAATAAAATAAAATGATCCCAGTCCTATCTCTCAAACCTTTATGGCTTGAGAGATATTCGCAGCTTAACCCCTTAAGGACCAGTGGTCCCGGAGTGTCTGGTCCTTTAAGGACCAGATAGGCGAGTTCGACGTGCTGTCCCACGTGACTGATCACGTGTTCCGGCATGTTGAACGAGGGACTGAGAGAGATCGCTCCGGTCTTGAAGCGATCAAGTTCAGTCCCCGGTATTACTCACCTCGCTCCTGCAGGAGCACGGTGAGTAAAAGTACGTGACGTACCAGGACTGTCACAGGTCCTTAAGTGCCAGACCAGCGTGATGGTCCGGGTACGTCACAGGACGCGAAGGGGTTAAGTTCCCCCTTCCCTCCCCTTTTTCTGACATCAGTGCTCTAGCTGACTGCATGAGAATCTGGGACCGGCGGAGGCTCTTCAGCAGAGCCAAGATCGAGAGATATAAAAAGAAATATTTCAATGGAACGGTCTACAAAGTGTGGTTGCAAACCAGGCACACTTTGTAGACCGTTCCAGTGAAGTATTTCTTTTTATACCTTGCGATCTCGGCTCTGCTGAAGAGCATCCGTCGGTCCCGGGACCTGATTCCCCTGCAGTCAGTTAGAGGCTGACATCAGGGAAAGGGGAGGGAAGGGGGGACTTAAGCTGTGAATATCTATCAAACCATAAAGGTTTGAGTAGAGATGCACCAATACCAATTTTTTAAGACCGAGTACAAGTACTGATACTTTTTTCAAGTACTCACCGATACCAATTACAGATACCTTTTTTTTGCGGTCATTTGCCAGTTTTCTAAGTACCTACATGTTTTAGGTACTTGGAAAACTGGTAAATGAACGCAAAAAAAAGTATTGGTAATTTGTATTGGTGAGTACTTGAAAAATATTATGTGTATTATATATATATATATATATATATATATATATATATATATATATATATATACACATGCACATATATACACACACACACACACCACCTCTTGACTCTTGATTCTCCCTTTTTGACTCTTTCTCCCACCTTTTGCTTCATTCTACCCCCTTGAGCCCCCTTCTTTTGTCTTGGCTTTTGATCCCCCTTTCTCCCACTCCTCCTTGACTCACCCTTTTGCCTCTCTCTCCCTCCTGATCACCCCTCCTTTTGCCTCTTCTTGGCCCCCCTCCTTTGGTCTCCTGATCCTTCCTCCTTTTGCCTCTTTCTCCCCTTCACCCCACTCTCTTCCTCTTTCACCACCCCCTGCCCCATCCTGCCTCCTTTACTCTCCTCTGCCGGGTGCTCGCTGTTCTCTCGCGAGCCCCGGCAGAGGTCAGCGTCGGAGCGTTGCCATGGTAACCTGCGGCAACGCTCCAACGCTGCAGGAGTGAGAGAGGTGACAGGGGAGCATTGTGAGCAGCTCCCCGGGCTCCCTCCCTGCAGCACCGACCCTGACACAGGGTATCGGTGCTGGCATCGGCCGCATTTGCGCGAGTACAAGTACTCGCACAAATGCTGGTATCGGCACCGATACCGATACCAGTATCGGTATCGGTGCAACCCTAGGTTTGAGAGATAGGACTGAGATCATTTAGTGTGTTTTTTAATGGCTACAAGATTACATTTTTTTTTTTAAATTAGACAATACCATCCCTTTAACCATTTATGGATCAGAAGGTGTGTGGTGCTTATCATAAAGCATTATGTACCCCTCTGGTCCCTAAAAGGTTAAACTTCTATACATTTTAGTCTATCTGGATCAGGATTGGGCCTGAAAGTAAAATAGAGTGATTCTGCCTTAAAGGGATAGTAATACTTGAAAATAAGTTAATTTTATATTGTAGCCCTTAAAAAAACATGAAAAATGATATAAGTCTTATCTCCCAAACCTTTACGTCATTGCTCCACCCTTCAGATTTGGAATCCGTCCCGGGACCGGCCGTGCCTCTCCAGAAGTGCTGAGATCACCATCTTTAAAAAGAATTTCTTAATTGGAATGGTCTACAAAGTGTGCTTTCAAGCCAGGCACACTTTGTACACAGTTCCAATTAAGTAGTTCTTTTCAAAGATCGTTATCTCGGCTCTGCTAAAGAGCTGCCGGTTGCTCTGTGGACCGAATTCCAAATCTGCCCACTAGATGGCAGACTGGGCTGAAACAGCCAGGAAAAGAGAATTTTACTATATTTTACATGTAAATATCTCCTAAACCATAAAGGTTTGGGAGATAAGACTTATATCATTTTTCATGTTTTTTAAAGGGATACAATATAAAATAAAATTATTTTCAAGTATTACTATCCCTTTAAAACAGCTGCACCACTGGGGACCGATAAAAATAAATCCCACTAATTAAAATTCAAATAAACACACTGAAAATTCTCCCTAGAATTCAAGGGGTTAATTTCCCCCATTTAAATAATTGGGGATTTGAGGATTTTTTATTTGTCCCCTGTGGTGCAGTTAGTTTGCCCCAGAATTACTCAAATTGTATTATTATTATTATTACCATTTATTTATAAAGTGCCAACAGATTCTGCAGCGCAGTACAATAGTTACACAAGACAAAAGAACACTGTACAGTGGGGTAATATATACATGGATACTAGCAAATGGTGTACGGTGTTGCCTGTGCGAATGGACACACCATGCATGTGAGGGACATGGTGGACTGCTGCAGCAGTGAGTCTCACTACAGTGATTGCCACAAGAGTGGGGGGGGGCAGCCAACTCCTGTTTAAGTTGCCAACCCTGATTCATTGCACGCGGCCAATCTCTGCCCACCCCCTTGTACCCAGGAAATCAATGTGTTAGTACATTTAATACCAGAGATATTTATATTAAATTTTTGTGTACACATCCAAGCTTAATTATAGTCTTAAACTTAAAGTGGAACTACCAACCCACGTTAAGCTGAACAATACTACTAGTCGCCAGAATAATTACCTTCTTATAGCTAAATTTTACTGCTCCCGAGACTGATGACCAGGCAACAGCGCTTTAAAAGAATCTGCGTACCTGCTCCGTCAGTCCCTTCGGGGACCCTGCAGTACCAAGCAACGCCTCCTAGAGCAGACTGGGATTGACAGAGCAGGTGTGCAGACATCACTATGCCAAGATGTCTGCGCCGTTTCCTGGCTGTCAGTCCCGGGAACTATAGAATTTCTCTGTAAGGAGGTAATTATTCTGGCGACTAGCACTATTGTTCAGCTAGTCGCCATATGGATAATTCTTGGGGTTTCACTTTACTTGGGGTGGTTGTTCCACTTTAAAGGGATAGTAATACTTAAAATGTAAAAAAATATGTTGTAGGGTTTATCCCCCTGAGTAAAACAAGAGTACTCCCACTGCTAAAAGATGTTTCATTCAAAAGTTATCAATTTTCAAAGTTAAATTTTTTAGCTGCAATATCACAGTGGCCTGAAATTGTACAGTGGCGCTGTTGCTACATGATCCTATGGACAGCTCCGGTCCCCGGACCATAAATCTCCATAGGATAGTGTAGCAACAGCGCCACTGTACAATTTCAGGCCACTGTGATATTGCACCTAAAAAATTCAACTTTGAAAATTAATAACTTTTGAATGAAACACCTTTCAGCAGTGGGAGTACTCTTGTTTTACTCAAGGGGATAAACCCTACAACATATATTTTTTTAAGTTTTAAGTATTACTATCCCTTTAAGATATCAAGGAAAGACTTCAGATGGTGAGGCACATCCAATGGGGAGGTATCCTTCAGATATGAGCTTCAGAACTGGTCCTTCTACTGCTTCACCTGGCTCCTACTTTCATTGATCTAGCTCTGGTGTAGAAATCTTTTTACCCTGATGAGGAGCAGAGGAGAATGCAATGTATTGCATTGCACACACCCCTGCTCCTCAGGTGTTTAAAAGTTCAAGAACAGGAGCCTGCAGATTAATTTTCCCACTTCTCCATCACCACCACCACCAAACGATGAGCCAGAGGTCCCCAATGTGTCATGATGGAATCTCTGTTAGACAGGGCAGTGCTTTGATGAGTAATTATATTTCACTGATTCCAACACTGCATTTGGCCCTTAGTCAACTCCCCCCACTGCCCTCCATCTCAAATAACTTTGTTCTGGTGGTTGCTTCTCATCCCCGTTCACCTCTGTAATTTGTCTGCTCCCTGATCTAGCCCTTCCATTGATGTGATTGCAACAATCATATCACCGGGAGATTTGACATGGCGTGGGGAGCAGTCAAGTTGCAGAGATGATGGGAAACCACCAGAACATTGTTGTGTGAGGTGGAGAGAGTGGGAAGGTGTGTCAGACAGTGTGATTCTGTGACTAACATTTGGCAATGGAACAAGATAGGGGTGTCAGACAGTGTATGGGTCTGTGACTACTAATGGGACAATGGAACAAGGCTGGGATGACAGACAGTTTATGGGTCTGTGACTACCAGTGGTAAAGTGGAACAAGGCTGGGGTAACAGATAGTGTATGTGTTGGTCTGTGACTACCAGTGGGACAGTGGAACAAGATAGGGGTGTCAGACAGTGTATGGGTTTGTGACTACTAGTGGGACAATGGAACAAGGCTGGGATGACAGACAGTTTATGGGTCTGTGACTACCAGTGGGAGAGTGAAACAAGGATGGGGTAACAGACAGTGTATGTGTTGGTCTTTGACTACCATTGGGACAGTGGATCAAGGCTTTGGTGATAGACAATGTGTGTGTGTCTGTCTGTGACTATCAGTGGGACAGTGGAACAAGGCTTGGATGGCAGACAGGGGAGAGTGGAACAAAGCAGGGGTGTCAGACAGTGTATGTATGATTCTATGACTAGCAGATGACAGTGGAATAAGTATGGGGTGGTATACGGTATATGTGTGATGGGGCAATGGAACAAGGCAGCGCAGAGGGGTGGACAGTGGAGCAAAGCTGGGGTGGCAGACTCTGTATGTTTGGGTCTATGACTACCAGTGTAAAAAGGCTGGGGTGTCAGTAGGGATGGGCAAAAATGTTTGCCTCAAACTGAATTCGGCGAATAATGGCACTTTCCGCTTGGCAAAAAATTTCCCACGAAAAGTGCTGTTTTTCTGCTTTTTCCCATCTTTTTCGCCCATCGAAATGAATGGGAAGAAAAATATTTTTACACCACACGAAAGTTTTCTACAGCCATATAAAAGGCTGTCAGGCTCTCACAGCAGCCATTTTGTGTTTGTGAGAGGAGAGAGCAGCATGTTTTTAGCTAGAGGAGATAGGCAAATAAAGGGGAATTGAAGCTTAGTTTAGGAAGTCATTTAGGTAGGACATTTGTTCTCTGTATTATGGGAGTCTGGGGACACTCTAGTTGATAAGAAGGGAGGAAGGAGGTTGACTCCAAATAGTCCAAAATTCCATGTGACTGACTGGCAAGACACAGGCAGCTAGGGACCTATTTGCTTGCTGAACTTGCTGTTATTATCTCTGTGCTGGGTGGGGAAGTCTGGGGAAATACATTGATTTTGTATTTTAGTTATAATTTTTTTTTGGACAGACTGTGATAAGACAACAGGGTGGACAACTTAAAAAAATAAATAAATAAATAAAAAATATATATATTTTAGGTGACAGTGACGGACAGCTGACTGTGCTTAGGAAAGGCATCATACAGCTCCATCAGTTGTGTTGTATACCGTACAGTAAAAAAACACATTGTAGTTGCAGAATGTCCAGCAAATGCACAAGGGGAAGGGGAGGGGTGGAAAATTGCAGGGACGTGAGAGTAAAGTAGTAGTCCAAAAACCTTCTGCAGCAATGGTTGTTACAGCGTGTGCAATCAATGATGATGATCCCTCTACTCCAAGGGAGGATACAGTTTGTCAAGGTCCCAGCAAAAGTAGTTCCAGCACCACCAGTGCCAGAAGAAATAAAGAACCATATAAGAAGAACACTGAAGATGACAACAAGTCACATTCTAGTGTTGATGATGCTGGCAATAGCATAATAGAGGAAGGTGTAGCAGTTGAACTCCCTGCTGCATCAGATAGTGACACCAAAACATCTGTCCTCAAAGTAGTAGGGGACTTTGTTACAGTAAAAGTAAAAAGAAATTGTTTGACACCTCCAAAAGCTTAGAGGAATATGAGGGTAGTAGCGGGCAAGAACTGTCAGGTGATGCTGATGCTGCTGAGGATGACCTAATGATGACTAATAATGATGCAGATCTACAATATATCCCTCCAGCATCCTTCTCTTGTTCAGATACAGATGAAGTTGAGAGTGAGGATGGTGACAGGGCTATAATTTTAGCAGAAAGTCAAAGGCTGAATCTTCCACCACGTTTAAGGAGCACTGTGCCGGTCTATATACTGTTTGAGAAAGCCATTGGAAAGTCTGAAGGCAAGCACAGATGTCAAAAAGCACACAGTCACCCTATCAGTCATCATCGGCATCATCGCCTCTTCAAAGTCCAAGTCCCACTTAGCCACACACACCTGTTTTGTGTACCCAGCAACACAGGTTAACATCCACAATGTTAGATATGATGAGTACCTCTGGTTCTGCTGCTGTAAGTGCTGAACCTTTGACACCTAGTAGTAGTGGCAGTAGAATTACATCAACATCTAGCTCCAGTAGTAGAAGTAGCAGAAACCACACATGACACACAAAGCCAGGACAAATATATTAACAGCAGCACAGATGAGGAGGTGGAGGACAGATGGGACCACTGCTATGACTGATAAGTAATGTGTGTCAATAATCTGAGAAGGAGGATAGAGTATGACAATGGTAAAAATACATACACAAATCACACCATGGCAGTCCACCACCACCACTAAAATACATATCTACCACATTGTAGGTTTATCACGGTCCCCATGTCTTTCTGTCAATCTATCATGATGTACCTGTGCATTGGTGGAGACTGATTGGCCCGCCTAGGATGTGCCGTTATATACTGGAGCTTGGGCAATTGTCAGTTGCCCTTTCGTGGTGTTCCTGTTGCTGCGCCTTGTTGCCATATTCCAGTGTCTTCTGTGTACCGACCCGGCTAGTCTGACTCTGTTCCTGATTCTGCTCCGTGATTTGACCCGGCTTTGGCTGACGACCCTGCTCCGTGATTCGACCCGGCTTTGGCTGACTACCCTGCTCCGTGATTTGACGTGGCTTTGGCTGACGACCCTGCTCCGTGATTCGACCCGGCTCTGGCTGATGACCCTGCTCTGTGATTGTTTCCGGCCTGCCTCTGTTCCAGCATTGCTCCGGACCTGTCTGCTGTTCCAGTTACCGCTCCGGTTCTGCCTGCTGTTCCGGTTGCGGTGCCGGCCTGTCTGCTGTTCCAGTTACCGTTCCGGTTCTGCCTGCTGTGTTCCTGCGTCATTCCAGTCGCTCGGCGACATTCTGAACTGTAATAGCGACTCACTGTTCCTCTCATTCGTCAGTAGCTGTAGCCTGAGGTTGCTTTGCCTGCTGTTGGCTGCCAAGGTACTCGCGTGTGTACAGAACCATTTAACCCTTGCAGTGCCTGTAGTCTCCGGTCTGGTGCCTCCGATACTTCTTGCCAAGCATACATTTCTCTGACATAGCCTTTTACTCTGAGTGCTTCTGTGTGTCTCTTATACTATCAGAGCCTTGTCAGTCCGTGTTCATTCTCTGGCTCAGGGCCACAGACGTTGAAGGTACATTCCCATTGCACTCCAGAGGACATTGGCTCAATTACAGCTTGTGCAGTTACCATCAGTACAGCACCCAAGGGGTGTAGGGGCATATCCTAGTGGCACATGCAGGGTTATTACTTTTCTAGTTAAGGGCGATTTCGGTTCTGATCATTACAGCGTGGCAATAGCACTCCTCTGTAGCCCCAGGCGTGGGTACCGGCTCAGCTCTGGACTTTGGGCTCTAGTATATCAACTTGAGAGTGTATTCAGTGCAGTTACTCCACTATCCTGCTATTGAGAGACTGTGTCCACTATCCTGCTATTGAGAGACTGTGTCCACTATCCTGCTATTGAGAGACTGTGTTCCAAAGACTGCTATTTATCCTGGGCGTTGGCCAATCTTGTATATCTCACACATTTCAGTCTTTAACCCTTTGGGGTAAATTCCCTATCTATTCTAGCACTTGTCATTATCTTTGTGTGCATTCACTTTGTTATTTTTGCTATTGTTGCTATTTATGTGCTGGCCTCTAGGGCCTTGTTTTATTTTCAATAAAACTGTGTTTTTAATTCATACCCTGGTCTGAGTGTCAGAAAGCCGTAACAAGGTTGTACTTTATTTTTTTATTACTTGACATCAATATGAATATGTGCCAGTGTCACTTAAGCAAGAAAGTGTTGTGGGCAAAGGACAGATGCATTCTGCATGATAACACATTTTTCAAGCCATATGTTGCTGTAGGACTCACAACTTTCAGTCACTTATTTCTAAACTTCATCCCTCAGAAGAAGTAATATTACAGTGGGAAATGTAGTACCTATCTATATATATATAGATATAGATATATATCTATATATATAAAAAAAGACTTTGCGTCTGGCAAAACACACCCGGGGCGGCAGTAAGAAGGATTACTGCTCCCATTGGGCAATTCAATGGGGGTGTGATTTTTGGCCCGCCCCCACTATCCTACACCACAGACACACACATGCCCCCCACACACTGGCAGACACATACACACATATACACACACTCATACAGAGAGACACACACACGCACAGTGAGCAGCTGATGGTAACTATGTTCAAGCTACAGCTGGAAGGCCATGGTCCAATCTGTATTATGCAGCTTCTTCATTCCCTGTCTGTGACTCTGCACAGTCCTGGCAATTACTACAAGTGAGCCAGTTTCTAAACAATCAGCAGGCAGGATGTGGGGAGCTGACTTGCTAGCACAGAGAAGCTGGGAAAGTGGAACAATGGCAGAGACATGATCAGGCAGTGCAGAGCAGGGCTTCAGCTGAGCTGGTAAGTGGTAGAGACATGGTTATGACTGTATTTATATATTGCACAAAGAGAGAGAAAGAGAGCAGATTGTTTGTCAGTCTGTCTGTAGGTAGAGGTGCCAGTTCCTGCAATCATCTCCATGCTGTACATAGCTCACTGTATAGCATGTATGACTATTTATATATGGTCTGGCATTGTATAGTATACAGTCTGCCTATGTCTATGTATAAGGACTGGCACTATACAGTATAGGAGGGACAGTCCCTGTTTGAGACCCAAATCCCTCTGCTCCTCTATTTAGGAGATCACACTGTGTGGTGTATATACCAGTGTATCAGATTGCTCCACATCAATAAAACCCACAGTAATGTGGGTATAAACTTCTGTATATATCTTCTAAATTAGTCTGTGTAAAAAATACTTTCATCTTGTTCTAAATCACTTACACAAAGAGTAACTTAACCATTTCAATGCCAGAGGGGTATGCAATGCATTGCGTACACCCTGGCACTCAAAGGGTTAAAAATTCTCTAAAATACACCCCCAGCCACGCCCCCAGTAACACCACCTAAAACACAAGTGTCCCTCTTTGGCAATTTGAAATGTTGGGAGGTATGTTACTTACACTGCTCACACTGTATGTATATTTGTTCTGCTTTGCATCTGTGTGTCACTGTTTGTGTATGTCAGTGCATGTGTGTGTGTGTGTGTATATGTATGTGTGTTGCATGCGTCTCTGTCTATCACTGTGTGTCCCCCTGTATATGTGTGTGTTTGCACATATGTCTGTGTATCACTGTGTGTACCTTTCTGACATGTACACCCTACGCCATATTTCACTATCATAACTTTTTTTTTTTTTTTTTACTAAAACACATTCACTGCATAACATGACAGGCAACGCCGTTCCACATTGCTAGTAGGAAATATAGGAAAAAAAAATGTGTTAAAATAGGTTAAAAATGTGTTAACTTAGGCAAAAATCTGTTAAAATAGGCAAAAAGGAGGACATTTTTGTATAGGCGGAATGGCGAAATTTTTCGTGGGAAAAGGGAAAAATCGGCACGTTTTCGTGAAATTTTTCACGGGAAATTTTTCAGACTTTTCGCCCACCACTAGGTGTCAGACAGTATATGTGTTAGTCTGTGCCTGCAATGGAACAAGGATGGGGTGTCAGTCTGTGTGTGTGGAGTCAAATATCCCTCCATTCCCCCTTAATAGTATATATCTTGGTCCTTAAAACCAGATCTGTTGATGTGCTCTGAGAACTGGAGCTTAGAATCACTGGAATAACCTCTTCATTGCCAAAGCAAATTGGTCTTGCCTTCTAGCCAGCCTGTCACGACCATACTCACATTTTCCAGGGCATAGGTCCCAAATCCAATCACTGGGATTTTATTCCCATCATTCATTACAATATAGGAATCCACAGCCATGATAGTGCTTCTGAAGCTAATCTCAGACTCTTATAATGAGATCCAACAGTTCTGGCTCCAGCTGCCTTTGTTGATGAGTAGAATGGGCAGATTCTGTTCTCTGTCAGGTATGCAGGTTGGTGCAACACAAAACAGATAAGGTGCTCAGACCGCTCTGTGTATAGAAAGAGATAGATACGTGATTTACTCAATCAATCCAAAAAGACTGAGCCCAGCAGCCCTTCCCTGAATACTGTCCTATCAGAGTATTCCCCCTCACCCATCATCTTCCCCCTCCTTCTTTTCTTTTTTGCTCATGCAACGTCATATAGTTAAATGAAACCAATAAAGTTTTCAAACTTTTCCTTGTAGTGAAACCCATTTGTTTCACATTTAATGGACACTAATGTCCCATAATAAAGCATTCTTGTTTTGTAGAGGTTAAAAAAATAAATTGTGTGGCACAATCCTATCTCTCAAACCTTTACGGTTTGATAGATATTCACCTGTAAAGTTCCCACCTCCCTCCCCTTCTCCTGACATCAGCTCTGTGCTGATCCCAGTCCATGGACCTGCCGGCGGCTCTGCAGCAGAGCCGAAATCACGTTATTTAAAAAGAATTACTTCATTGGAAAAGTCTACAAAGTGTGCCTGGTTTGCAAGCACACTTTGTAGACCATTCCATTGAAGTAGTTATTTTTAAATAACGCAATTTCAGCAGGAAAAGGGAAACTTTACAGGCGGATATCTCTCAAACCATTAAGGTTTGAGAGATAGGATTTGTGCCACATAATTTATTTTTTAACCTCTACAAAACAAGAATCATTTTTTTATGGGGCATTACTGGCGCTTTAAAGGGGAACTACCACCCCGCAAAAACATAATCTTATTTAAGTCTTCATCTGGCGACTAGCTGCTTAGTAGCGCTAGTCGCCAGAAATATTACCCGGTTTACAAGATTTTCTACTTACTCTGAGGCGGACAGTAGCAGGAAGCACGGACATCTTGCCATAGTGACGTCCGTGCTCCTGCGCTGTCAGTCCCTTTTGGAGCCGGCCGGCTCCACGGACATCACTATGGAAAGATGTCCATGCTTCTTGCTACTGTCCGCCTCAGAGTAAGTAGAAAATCTTGTAAACCGGGTAATATTTCTGGCGACTAGCGCTACTAAGCAGCTAGTCGCCAGATGAAGACTTAATTAAGATTACGTTTTTGAAGGGTGGTAGTTCCCCTTTAAATCAAAGTGAAACCATTACAGTAAAACCATGTAACCCTTTATGTGCTAGAGATTTCTGCAGCATCTGAAAACAGAAAGCTAAATTTCAATATTTTCAGATGAAACTAACTTATGCAGAGTAATGAATTCAGAACAGAATGTTTGTTCTCTAGAGAGATTTACATAAAATGGCAGATTGGGAAAACAAATGGAATATGAAATTTAATGTGGGAAAGTGTAAAGTTATGCAATTGGGAATTAAAAATCCTGATGCTACTTATGAACCTAAAGGGATAGTAATAATACGTAAAAAAATATATGTGCAGTATATTGTAGGGTTTATTCCCTGAGTAAAACAAGCGTTCTCTCACTGCTGTAAAGTGTTTTATATAAAACTAGCAGTCTGGGACGGCATTACAGAAAGCAGGGAGCCGTTGTACATTAGGAGAAAGAGCCCATTACTTACTCACTGCAAGTCAGTAGGCTGTATTTGCATGTCCTGATAAACTTCTATGGCCCCTGTCCGTTCCTCCTCACTGCTAGCAGCTCGGTGTTGTTCAGTGCAGGGAAGGGTTTGCTGTCCCCAGTCACATGACCCACTAAGGCTGTGCTGTTGTGGGAGCCGTCTCTTCGTCTATGAAGACAGAGGAGGCTCACTCTTTTAACCCTCTGCGTCTAAAAAGGTACCCTGCAGTTATCTGTACATATATTCTATAGTATAGTGTTAAATTGAGGTTTTTGTTCAGGGCAAAAGTTTTTACTAGTACTGTGTTAATGCTGTGAGTGCCAGAGGAGTATTTTTTTGTGAATAAATAATCTTTATTTACAAAAATAAAACATACACATTACAAAACAAAGCATTACTTTCTGTTTTTCATACAGTAGTATCTGTTTAAAAATAATTTCTCCATTCTATGATCTTCCAAAAATGGTTTGCAGTTTCCACTCCAACATGTTTTCTATCAGAACATAAGAAAACAATTTTGCAAAAACACAACCCAAGTGCTTCCTCTACTGTGATCATTTCTCTCTCTTAAAAATATAAACATTTCTAATGTCCCATAAAGTTTCCTTCATTGAATTATCAATTTGCCATACTGCTGTATCCCCATCTCTAAATCCTAATCCGGATCCATAAATTACCATTTCATAAGTAAGGATTTTACCTGATACAAAACATGACATGCAGAATCCTCAATTGTCCTTCCTATCTGTGAACATTCCACCCAGCATAATTCCCCTCTTGTTTAATTTATACATAAACACAAGGACACAGATATGGGTAAAATGGCCACAGCCTTTTATTTCCAATCAATAAATAAATAAAGAGGACCCTGCCAGTACTACATATACTGAAGAATAAATTCCATAACCAGGATTCAATGAGAGTACCCTACTATGCCGTGCCGTCCTCCTTTGAATATTTTGACTGCTGCTGCCACCAGGTGAGGGCAGCACCGATAATAGTGGATCAAAACATGCAGTAATCTAGCACGGGCAGTAGCAGCGTCTCTCCCAATCATTCATCTTTTATAAGCGGGGGATACCCTCCTTACTCACCCCGTCAAACTGATCTTACATGCATTTCTCTGGCAAGGTCCTCCCGCGACTGTGACAATAAACAGCATTCCATTAAGTTAAGAGACAAATTAAGCCACTGAAATCACCAAGATCATCCTTCAGCACTCAGGAGAGGAAAAACCCCCTGTGGAGGAAACCTCTGAGGAACCATGGCTGAGAGGACTGCCCATTCCTCTAGGCATTAATATGTGAATACAGATAATAAAACAGACTATGCTTTTTCCTTTATACACACAATTAATTAACTAGAATAAATCACATATGCACACACACACACATACATATATATATATATATATACATACACACAGACATATACGTACACATACATTGTTAAATACGCATGTGCAGGTCACTCATAATGACGACACCTGGACAAATAAATTATAACATTTCATGCAAAATTCAAAATGAAGGCAATGCAAATATCAGGAAACAAGAGAAGGGGAAGATGTAGACACAGCCCAACCATGTTAGAGAAAGAGGGTTAGAATACATAAAACAAGTTAGGAAGGATTTTGAGAGTGGTTAAACCAACCTGCCCCACAGTAATCAAAACCTAAGCTCCCACCCAAACACATCCCCCATAACAGCAACTCCCAACACTACACCTCTTCATATTATCCCAGGATGAAATGAAAATTGCATAAGGGCCCCGCAAGCCAGGAACAAGGCTCCCATCGCCTATCCATAAGTGGCTACATATATATTCCATGAAGGAAGTAACATTGCATGCAGTTAGTGTGCTACGTATCAAAGACTGCTTATGCCCCTTACACCTATCCTGTATGAGAACATTATAAACAGGGCGGGAGGGTGGGTGTTACCACATGCTCAGGCCCAGGAAGACTGAAGTATCTTCACTTCCTCTAAGCCATTTCCTGCCATAGCTCCACCCCACACAGCCAGTAGGCTTCTTACTTAACCCTTTGCTTCCCAAATCCATGTGTAGATGCTTTTTTAGTTATAATCCACTAATCTTAATCTATAAGACCTGGTTACAGGACATTCGATCTGCTGTCATGTGCCCTTACGCTTATGACTCCTGGGCTTACTTGACATGCAGAATCCTCAATTGTCCTTCCAATCTGTGAACATTCCACCCAACATAATTCCCCTCTTGTTTAATTTATACACAAACACAAAGACACAGATATGGGTAAAATGGCCACAGCCTTTTATTTCCAATTAATAAATAAATAAAAAGGACCTTGCCAGTACTACATATACTGAAGAATAAATTCCATAACCAGGATTCAATGAGAGTTCCCTACTATGCCGTGCCGTCCTCCTTTGAATATTTCGACTGCTGCTGCCACCAGGTGAGGGCAGCACCGATAATAGTGGATCAAAACATGCAGTAATCTAGCACGGGCAGCAGTAGCGTCTCTCCCAATCATTCATCTTTTATAAGCGGGGGATACCCTCCTTACTCACCCCATTAAACTGATCTTACATGCATTTCTCTGGCAAGGTCCTCCCGCCATAACGAGACCATTGAACACCTTCAATGGCCTCGTCCCCACCAAACAAGCACATGAAATCCAATCCTCATCCTGACCAAACTACTTAAGTGCACTTAACAAAAACTACAGGTGATGGAGAATAACTGATGTAATTATTCAATTCATCCGACCCCCTTAACATTGGCCATTTTACACAGTGTCCACATCTCCCAGTGCCTATGCCCTTGGGCGCAACCAAAGCTATCCCATTCCAGGTGCGTAGTGGAAGCGATACCTGATCGTCAACCAGACTAAGCAGGCCCTTGACAAACCACCTTTAATTTTACTCAACCACTTCATTCATATATATATATATATTTTTTATATATGCACAAACTGAGCCATGGAACCATGCCCAAAGGGTTAAAACAAATTAAGAACCTCAGAACAGGGACCCTACTCCCACACTATAACTTTGTACAGCACTTGCATCACCCGGGATTGTCTGAACCAGCCAATCATAAAGACCAAGAAACACCTGCAGAGTCATATAATCAAACAAATAGAGTCAGCCATTGCATTAAACATTTTTTTTTTTGGTAAACATAACTGTAAATCATGGCCATAGAGAAAGATGTGTTACTGTGAGCCACGCATCCACATTAGCTGGTAGTCACATAAAACAAAATGTAATGTTGTCCATCACAAAGTCCCGGAGACCGTGCCCATAGAGAAAACATGCACTACCAGCCGCATATTCACCGTAGCAGGCAGTCACGTAAAGACAAAAAGGTCATGTCGTCACTGCTGTGTATTGCTTGTGGTACTACCTGCCGCATATCCACATTAGCAGGTAGCCAGGTAAAAAAAAAATTGCATCCTCTCCATCACCATCACCCAGGGACCCCATGCCCTTAGGGAGACAAAAATTTCCAGGAACCATGCCCATGGAAAAGAATATATGACTACTAGCCGCATATCCACATTAGCAGGTAGTCATGTAAAACAAAATTGGAAAATTCGCCATCACCTCCTCTCCGGGACCCGTACCCTTAGAGAGACCAAAATTTCCAGGAACCATGCCCATGGAAAAGAACACATGACTACTAGCCACATATCCATATTAGCAGGTAGCCAGGTAAAACAAAATTGTATACTCGCCATCACCATCTCCCAGGGACCCCGTGCCCTTAGAGAGACAGAAAATTCCAGGAACCATGCCCATGGAAAAGAACACATGACTACTAGCCGCATATCCACATTAGCAGGTAGTCATGGAAAACAAAATTGGAATATTCGCCATCACCACCTCTCTGGGACCCCGTACCCTTAGAAAGACCAAAATTTCCAGGAACCATGCCCATGGAAAAGAACACATGACTACTAGCCGCATATCCACATTAGCAGGTAGCCATGTAAAAACAAAAATTGTATACTCGCCATCACCATTTCCCAGGGACCCCGTGCCCTTAGAGAGACAAAAAATTCCAGAAACCATGCCCAGAAGCATAGGACTACCTGCCGCATATTCAAATAAGCAGGTAGCCAAGTGTAACGGATCCTACCCGTTACTTGAGCCTTGTCTGGCCATAAGTTTGTTTAACCAAAAACTGTATTACTGCCCTGTGGTAGACTGATGGCAGTGAGGGGTTAATTATTCCAGTGTATATTGTAGTCCCTCAAGGCACTGACTATGTGTACTGTAGCCAGACGTCCTGCTCGGTGTTAACTTAGCCATTGTGAACTACAGTCAGACCCCCTGCCGTGTGGTAATCAGTTCAAGCCCTCAAGTCTTTGTTCAATCAAACCCTTTTGTATCTGTAGTTCGTGTCAATAAAGTGAGTTATGTTTGGAGTGAACAAGGAGTCCTGGAGTCTTGTATTGCTTATGGTCTAAAGTGTCCACTCTGATACCCATCTGCGCCAAGTATCCTGAATTGTCGACAGTCTGTTGAAAGTTTCCTGCGACCTAACTTCGTGGACTGTCAGGCGGCGACGTGGACTCTGCCCTGCTTCTTCCAGTTCCAGTAGAACCTTCAATTCGAGCACCGGAGTGCTCGAATGTCTTGGCAACCGCTACCCTTTGTTCCTGCGACACTTTCCCTGTTCTTCGTAGCCTGGGAGTAGAGGCTTCATTCTCTACTGCCTGTGTTCCCCTGCTCCAGTAATCCTGCGACTGTTCCAGAGACCGTCCATACTGCAACCGGTGCATCTGATGGTGCTTATCTTGCGTCAAGAAGGAGAGACCCGGGAACGACGGTGGAAGGCGATGCGGTCCCTTCTCAGCTTCCGTTACATTGGTGGCTAGCGGTGGGATTTCTCCTTCATTCATCGGTTGCATCGAGTGAGATATGAAGGATGCTTTTGTTTCCCCTGTACCCTGCGAACTGGTGGGTAGGAATGCGCTCCCCACCAGCCCCCTTGTGACCCCTAGCCTGGTGAGTGGGAATGTGCCCACCAGGCATTGTGAAACCCTGGCTGTGGTGAGTGGGACAGCAGTCCTCACCAGCTGCCCACCATTTGTTCCCCCTTGTTCTTTTGACCCAGCCAAAGGGAGTGGGACCACTGTCCTCCCTAAGGAAGTTGGGTCTTGCCCCAGTTTTACTCTCAGCACAGAATCTGCTTGCCCTGAATTGGTGAGTGGGAGTGCGCTCCTCACCGGTCCTTTGAATGCCCCTACCCTGGCCAAACGAGTCCCCCGCATGGCCTACAGTTCTCTGCATGTTGCCTCAGTCCAGGAGAGTGGGAGCAGCATCCTCTCCTGTCACTGGGGGGTACTTGCCCCACCTGAGCCACTGGCCCCAGACCCAGGAGGGCCTGATCCCAGCTCTGCCTGGAGCCTAGCCCAGAAGGGGCCTCCCAATTTGGTGCTAGCCAGGACCAGAAGGCACCAGTTTCCCTGGCCCAGGACCAAGAATTGTATTCCTGGCCCAGAACAAGGAGCTTGTGCATTATTTCCAGGCGTGGACAAGGGGCTCACATTTTCTCCTGGCCCAGGACAAGGGGCTTGCTTGTTGTTTCCTGGCCTTTGTCTGATGTGTTATCATTTAATCATGTTCCCTATTGTATCAGGTTCCCCATGTGATTCAATGTAAAGATTTGTGTATAAATATCTGTAGTTTGTGTCAATAAAGTGAGTTATGTTTGGAGTGAACAAGGAGTCCTGGAGTCTTGTATTGCTTATGGTCCAAAGTGTCCACTCTGATACCCATCTGCGCCAAGTATCCTGAATTGTCGACAGTCTGTTGAAAGTTTCCTGCGACCTAACTTCGTGGACTGTCAGGCGGCGACGTGGACTCTGCCCTGCTTCTTCCAGTTCCAGTAGAACCTTCAATTCGAGCACCGGAGTGCTCGAATGTCTTGGCAACCGCTACCCTTTGTTCCTGCGACACTTTCCCTGTTCTTCGTAGCCTGGGAGTAGAGGCTTCATTCTCTACTGCCTGTGTTCCCCTGCTCCAGTGATCCTGCGACTGTTCCAGAGACCGTCCATACTGCAACCGGTGCATCTGATGGTGCTTATCTTGCGTCAAGAAGGAGAGACCCGGGAACGACGGTGGAAGGCGATGCGGTCCCTTCTCAGCTTCCGTTACATTGGTGGCTAGCGGTGGGATTTCTCCTTCATTCATCGGTTGCATCGAGTGAGATATGAAGGATGCTTTTGTTTCCCCTGTGCCCTGCGAACTGGTGGGTAGGAATGCGCTCCCCACCAGCCCCCTTGTGACCCCTGGCCTGGTGAGTGGGAATGTGCCCACCAGGCATTGTGAAACCCTGGCTGTGGTGAGTGGGACAGCAGTCCTCACCAGCTGCCCACCATTTGTTCCCCCTTGTTCTTTTGACCCAGCCAAAGGGAGTGGGACCACTGTCCTCCCTAAGGAAGTTGGGTCTTGCCCCAGTTTTACTCTCAGCACAGAATCTGCTTGCCCTGAATTGGTGAGTGGGAGTGCGCTCCTCACCGGTCCTTTGAATGCCCCTACCCTGGCCAAACGAGTCCCCCGCGTGGCCTACAGTTCTCTGCATGTTGCCTCAGTCCAGGAGAGTGGGAGCAGCATCCTCTCCTGTCACTGGGGGGTACTTGCCCCACCTGAGCCACTGGCCCCAGACCCAGGAGGGCCTGATCCCAGCTCTGCCTGGAGCCTAGCCCAGAAGGGGCCTCCCAATTTGGTGCTAGCCAGGACCAGAAGGCACCAGTTTCCCTGGCCCAGGACCAAGAATTGTATTCCTGGCCCAGAACAAGGAGCTTGTGCATTATTTCCAGGCCTGGACAAGGGGCTCACATTTTCTCCTGGCCCAGGACAAGGGGCTTGCTTGTTGTTTCCTGGCCTTTGTCTGATGTGTTATCATTTAATCATGTTCCCTATTGTATCAGGTTCCCCATGTGATTCAATGTAAAGATTTGTGTATAAATATCTGTAGTTTGTGTCAATAAAGTGAGTTATGTTTGGAGTGAACAAGGAGTCCTGGAGTCTTGTATTGCTTATGGTCCAAAGTGTCCACTCTGATACCCATCTGCGCCAAGTATCCTGAATTGTCGACCGCCTGTTTAAAGTTTCCTGCGACCTAACTTCGTGGACTGTCAGGCGGTGACGTGGACTCTGCCCTGCTTCTTCCAGTTCCAGTAGAACCTTCAATTCGAGCACCGGAGTGCTCGAATGGCTTGGCAACCGCTACCCTTTGTTCCTGCGACACTTTCCCTGTTCTTCGTAGCCTGGGAGTAGAGGCTTCATTCTCTACTGCCTGTGTTCCCCTGCTCCAGTGATCCTGCGACTGTTCCAGAGACCGTCCATACTGCAACTGGTGCAGTTGACGGTGCTTATCTTGCGTCAAGAAGGAGAGACCCGGGAACAACGGTGGAAGGCAACGCAGTCCCTTCTCAGCTTCCGTTACACCAAGTAAAACAAAATGTGGTATTTGACATCATTGTTACCCACATGCCCTCTTGAGAAACCTGGGGAGTAATCAGTATTATTATTACTCATTGATTGTTTAAGAATTTTCAAAACCAGATCCTTGACCCCGACTAAGACCAACGTCTCTAGGCCCAAACAATAGCATAACTGAATCCTGAAAGGAAAGCCAGCCAAAAGTAATGCAACAAAAAACACCTAGCACTCACCAGGACCATCACCAACTAACACAGAATACACTGACATCTCCATACCATTCACCAATCATGCACAGCCATATACAAGTAACCAGGCATTGCGAGATTGCATTCCTATCAAACAACACCAAGTTAGCTCACAGTCTGTCACAGCGACCCATAAGGCATGCAAATATATATTATGACCAGAAAGTACAGACCCTCTGAATAAACCTTTTATGCTTTATTTGCGAAGAATATATACACAGACATACCCATATCCCCCATAAGGGCCAGCAATGGTGCCTGTGTCATGTTACTGAATATGTTGGAATTCTGTATTAAGATCTATGCACACTGCAAACAGAACACACATACAGAAATATCCAAAGTAAAAACACAGTGATAAGTCTGCGGACATTCATTAGTAGTAACACAATGAAGACCCACCGCAATAGCCAGCAAGACTGCAGAACCATGGATACCATCACCCCTGCCGTAAGTAGAGGGTAACGAAACTACAGAGACAGATAGCCAGCACTACCCACGGCATGCTATGCTACATAGCAGATCTCCAGCACATCTCACAGCAAGCCAGTCACAGCAACCATGTAGTCCAACAGAATCCAGCACATCTCACAGCAAGCTATTCAGCCCAACAGATATCCAGCACATCCCACAACAAGCTAGTCTGCCCAAGAAATCTCCGGCAAATCCCACAGCAAGCTAGTCTGCCCATAGATAGCCAGAACATCCCACAGAAAATTATGCTACCGATAGATAACCAGAACATTCCAAAGCAAGCTACGCTGCCCACAGATAGCCAGAACCTCCCAAAGCAAGCCATGCTGCCTACAAACAGCCCGAACATCCCACAGCAAGCCATTCTGCCTACAGACAGCCTGAACATCCCACAGCAAGCCATTCTGCCTACAGACAGCCAGAACCTCCCACAGCAAGCCATTCTGCCTACAGACAGCCAAAACATCCCACAGCAAGCCATTCTGCCTACAGCCAGAACATCCCACAGCAAGCCATTCTGCCGACAGATAGCCAAAACATCCCACAGCAAGCCATTCTGCCTACAGACACCCAGAACATCCCACAGCAAGCCATTCTGCCTACAGACACCCAGAACATCCCACAGCAAGCCATTCTGCCTACAGACAGCCCAAAACATCCCACAGCAAGCCATTCTGCCTACAGACAGCCAAAACATCCCACAGCAAGCCATTCTGCCTACAGACAGCCTGAACATCCCACAGCAAGCCATTCTGCCTACAGACAGCCCAAAACATCCCACAGCAAGCCATTCTGCCTACAGACAGCCTGAACATCCCACAGCAAGCCATTCTGCCTACAGACACCCAGAACATCCCACAGCAAGCCATTCTGCCTACAGACAGCCTGAACATCCCACAGCAAGCCATTCTGCCTACAGACAGCCCAAAACATCCCACAGCAAGCCATTCTGCCTACAGACAGCCTGAACATCCCACAGCAAGCCATTCTGCCTACAGACACCCAGAACATCCCACAGCAAGCCATTCTGCCTACAGACAGCCCAAAACATCCCACAGCAAGCCATTCTGCCTACAGACAGCCAAAACATCTCACAGCAAGCCATTCTGCCTACAGACAGCCCAAAACATCCCACAGCAAGCCATTCTGCCTACAGACAGCCAAAACATCTCACAGCAAGCCATTCTGCCTACAGACAGCCCAAAACATCCCACAGCAAGCCATTCTGCCTACAGACAGCCTGAACATCCCACAGCAAGCCATTCTGCCTACAGACAGCCAAAACATCCCACAGCAAGCCATTCTGCCTACAGCCAGAACATCCCACAGCAAGCCATTCTGCCGACAGATAGCCAAAACATCCCACAGCAAGCCATTATGCCTACAGACAGCCAGAACATCCCACAGCAAGCCATTCTGCCTACAGACAGCCCAAAACATCCCACACCTCCCACAGCAAGCCATTCTGCCTACAGACACCCAGAACATCCCACAGCAAGCCATTCTGCCTACAGACAGCCAAAACATCCCACAGCAAGCCATTCTGCCTACAGCCAGAACATCCCACAGCAAGTCATCCTGCCTACAGATAACCAGAACATCCCACAGCAAGCCATTCTGCCGACAGATAGCCAAAACATCCCACAGCAAGCCATTCCGCCGACAGACAGCCAAAAACATCCCACAGCAAGCCATTCTGCCTACAGACAGCCAAAAACATCCCACAGCAAGCCATTCTGCCTACAGACAGCCAAAACATCCCACAGCAAGCCATTCCGCCGACAGACAGCCAGAACATCCCACAGCAAGCCATTCTGCCTACAGCCAGCCAGAACATCTCACAGCAAGCCATTCTGCCTACAGACAGCCAGAACAGCCCACAGCAAGCCATTCTGCCTACAGACAGCCAGAACAGCCCACAGCAAGCCATTCTGCCTACAGCCAGCCAGAACATCCCACAGCAAGCCATTCTGCCTACAGCCAGCCAGAACATCCCACAGCAAGCCAGTCTGCCTACAGACAGCCCGAACATCCCACAGCAAGCCATTCTGCCTACAGACAGCCAGAACATCCCACAGCAAGCCATTCTGCCTACAGACAGCCAGAACATCCCACAGCAAGCCATTCTGCCTACAGACAGCCAAAACATCCCACAGCAAGCCATTCCGCCGACAGACAGCCAGAACATCTCACAGCAAGCCATTCTGCCTACAGACAGCCAAAAACATCCCACAGCAAGCCATTCTGCCTACAGACAGCCAGAATAACCCACAGCAAGCCCTGCTGCCTACAGACAGCCAGAACATCCTACAGCAAGCTATTCTGCCTACAGACAGCCAAAACATCCCACAGCAATCCATTCTGCCTACAGACAGCCAGAACAGCCCACAGCAAGCCATTCTGCCTACAGACAGCCAGAACAATCCACAGCAAGCCATTCTGCCTACAGACAGCCAAAACATCCCACAGCAATCCATTCTGCCTACAGACAGCCAAAACATCCCACAGCAAGCTAATCTGCCCACAGACAGAACAACCCACAGCAAGCCATTCTGCCTACAGATAGCCAAAAACATCCCACAGCAAGCCGTTCTGCCCACAGCCAGAACATCCCACATAAGCTACTCTGCCCACAGCCAGAACATCCCACAGCAAGCTACTCTGCCCACAGCCAGAACATCCCACAGCAAGTTACTCTGCCCACAGCCAGAACATCCCACAGCAAGTTAACCTGCCACCATGAAGCTGCACAAACACAAGAACAGTATATAAGTGCCACAGCCTCATTCTCAATATAACCAAATCCACGTACAACAGAAGAAAACTTCAATACTATCAGGCAGTGTACACCAAAGAAAACACCTCAGTAATGCAGTAATGCACATAACACACTCAGTATCAGCAAACAATTTATCACAGATAAAAAACCCAAATTCAAACATACACCACAGAATACCAAAAACAGCATGCATGTCACACACAACAAAATCGACAGCAGACAGAAACCCCAATAGCAAAGAAGATTAGCACAGAATATCACCAACAAGAGACACAACAGAAAACACCAGAATGTTAAACAAACAGTATAACTCTATATCCCCCTGATAAATTAGTGCATAAATATATTGCACTTAAAACCCAGATGTATAATTGTGATAGCTATGAGTTTAACACATAGAGTTGTTACCATATGCTCAGGCCCAGGAAGACTGAAGTATCTTCACTTCCTCTAAGCCATTTCCTGCCATAGCTCCACCCCACACAGCCAGTAGGCTTCTTACTTAACCCTTTGCTTCCCAAATCCATGTGTAGATGCTTTTTTAGTTATAATCCACTAATCTTAATCTATAAAACCTGGTTACAGGACATTCGATCTGCTGTCATGTGCCCTTATGCTTATGGCTCCTGGGCTTACTTTTTACAAACTTTATAATTTTAGACCACATATCTCAGGCATATGGACAATTCTATAGCAAGTACATAACTGTCTCATCCTGTCTACAAAAATCTCTAGGACATTTGTGTTGCATAGCCCTCTGGCACTCAAAGGGTTATGCAGCTGGGCAGTAAAGTGTTGGGATTGGAATTCCCCACAAGAAACTAAGAAGAGGAATCATGTCTGGGCTGAGGGGTCTAAGTAAGGCCCCTTGTTATTGGTTGGGGAAAAGAAGGTTCTCCCGAAAGCTTGTCAATCCAAAATTCTGTTAGTCCAATAAAAAAGGTATTACAAGATATTAATTTTGTTTGTTATTTTACATATGGATCACTATTGCATTCATGGTCTGCGAATTTCACTCATATTAGGTAACACTGACACCTAGTGGTGAATACTATGGAATACAATCCATAGTAATGTTTGTAAAAGTCAACGTGTAACCACGTTTAATTTGACTTACAGAAAAAGAAAATCAGAATATATGTGGCACTTGCCAATTTTCTGTAAAGGTTTTGAAAAATTAACCTTTATGTTTTGATGGTAAATTGTGGGACGTTATGCTAATTCACTGCACAGTATACTAATTTGTTTTTCAAAGCCAAACTTTGTGTGAATCACATAGCACAGTGTGTGGGCTCTACCTAGATTTATTCATATCACAGTGTGTGGGCTTTGCCTAGATTCATTCATATCACAGTGTGTGGACTCTGCCTAGATTCATTCATATCACAGTGTGTGGACTCTGCCTAGATTCATTCATATCACAATGTGCTGACTCTGCCTAGATCCATTCATATCACAGTGTGTGGACTCTGCATAGATTAATTCATATCATAGTGTATGGGCTCTGCCTATATTAATTCATATCACAGAGTGTGAGCTCTGCCTGAATCCATTCATATCACAGAGTGTGGGCTCTGCCTGAATCCATTCATATCACAGAGTGTGCGTTCTGCCTATATTATTTTATAGCACAGGGTGTGGACTGTCTGTGGGTTGGACCAGTCTGCTATGGATAAGGAAATTTCCTCTCTGCAATGGCACATTTGAATGAAAACCCTAACTTGTTGTACCACTGAACAACATGCCTTAGAACAATATATTTTATCTTATTCATTCATGATGGGTGCTCATCATATTCTTTCTTTGTTGTCTGTCCCCAGAGACCCGGTAATTCAATCTGAAAACTAAAGACTCTGTGTCCCTTTCTGGCAATCTGAAATGTAGGGAGGTATGCAAGACAGATGCTGGCATTTTCGTTAAAGAAGCATTACAAGTTTTATATGAAGACCTATATGTTATAGAGGGTTTTCTTGATGAGTAAAACAAGGATACTCTGTCAGTTGTTTTATGGAAAAATTTATAACAGTTCAAATAATCAGGAAGTTAATTCACTGTGCCTTTATTTCCTAATAGTTCTGACTAACAGGAAGTGACTCATAGTAACATAGTAGTAAATATAGTAAATTAGGTTGAATAAAGACACAAGTCCATCAAGTTCAACCTTCCCCTCATACCCCAGTAACTGAGAATTTTATAGCTTTCCTGCTACCAATTAAATTAGTCTTTATCAGACCTTCCTGATCAGCCTACTGATAAACAGTATAACTCCGTATGTTCCCTTTTGAAAGAAATGTATCTAATCTTCTCTTAAATGTATCCATTGTATCTGCCATAACTACCTCCCTGGGCAATGAATTCCACAATTTAACGGACCTCACTGTAAAAAAAACCCTTCCTCTGCTGAAGTTTAAACCTCCTTTCCTCTAATCTCTCACCTGATCAGGCCTTGGAATAAATAGCTCACCGCAGAGATCCTTGTATTGATCTCTCATATACTTGTACAATGTGATAAGGTCTCCTCTTAGTCGTCTTTTCACTAGAGTAAATAAACCAAGTTTGTCTAGTCGTTCCTCATATGTCAAGTCCTCCATTCCCTTAATTAATTTTGTTGCTCTCCGCTGTACCCTCTCTAGTTCTAGTATATCCTTTTTCAGAACCGGTGCCCAAAATTGTACTGCATACTCAAGGTAAGGTCTTACCAATGATTTGTATAATGGCAAAATAATGTTATCCACTCTTGCTTTGATACCTTTTTTTATGCAAGATAGGATTTTGTTTGCCTTTGCTACTGCTGTTTGACACTGGTCACTGTTTCCAAGTTTGTAGTTTACAAGGATACCCAGGTCTCTCTCTAGCAACAAGTCCCCTAAAATGATTCCATTAAGTTCATAAGTAGCCTTGGGATTGTTTCCTCCCAAATGCATGACTTTACACTTTCCCACATTAAAATTCATATTCCATTTGTTTGCCCAATCTGACATTGTATGTAGAGAGCAAACATCCTGTTCTGAATTAATGACCTTGCATAATTTAGTATTATCTGCAAATATTGATATTTTGCTTTCTATATCTGCAGTTTCTATCACATTCTATGTAGAACTGTATGTCACTGACTTCTATCTCCATTAGAATATAACAGAATAACTACTTGGAATTTGACTACTAGAGGGCACTGCTAATGTAAAAAATATGGCTTTAAAATGTAATAACTCTGCAAATATGCATTTCTCAGCAGAGGGAGTACCCTTGTTTTACTTAACAGGAAAAGTCCTACAATATATATTTTTCCATAAACAAAAGTTTACTGCTCCTTGAAACTGAGGTAGGATTAAAGGGTTAAGTTTACCATATGCACTGGGCAAAGTTTGGGTCTTGTGGTCCCGCTGGTAACTGTCATGTCCGCTTCCATGGACATGATATCCTGATTGCACAAGGGCAAAATTCATAGGTGTCATTAGGGGCCATTCTCATTGCATTCAGTTCTAAGAGTCTGGGGTTCCACTACCGTCCCACTACCCAGTATCCTCCAATGACGGAGGCTTTCTTTCTCTAAGCTGGAGCGGTCTCATTGGCAGAGATCGATATCTAGCCAATGAGATCGCTCCAGCTTAGTGACAGACAGCCTCCGTCATCGGAGGATGATGGGTAGTGGGACAGGAGCCTACTCTGTTCAGCAAGTTTCGGCAAACCGGAAGTAGGCTGCTGGGCACTTGTTAAATATAAATTTTTGCTCTGATAATGTGTTTTTTTTATTTAAATGAACAACGTTTTAAATGTTTTGGATAAATGCTCTAACTAATGAGCATTACTTATATATAGTTGAGATATCCACTTTAAAAGTAACAGATTGCGCTATGTCCAAGACCTTAATTGTGTGTGGTTCAAAAGTTATGATGTGATAAAGATCCCCCGCCCACCCATTCTGGCCACGTCACACAGAAGCTGCAGTCTGGTGAGGACGGCTGCAGCGAGGGACAGACTTCAGTAAGCAAAGGGAAATCCTGCCCTCCTTCATCAAGGGGGGGGGGGGGGAGTTAGGATTTTCCTTATACTTATTGAAGTATATCACTCGCTGCAGCCCTCTGGTTTCACGACCAGATTTCAGATTTAGTGGGAGGCAGACAGAAAGTGACAGGCGGGGGATTTTTATCGCTTCATAACTTTCAAACTACAAACAGGTAAGGTCTTAACCCCTTAAGGACCATTGACGTGGCAGGACCGTCACGCTGGTCCGGCACTTAAGGACCAGTGACGGTCCTGGCACGTCACGTACTTTTACTCACCGCGCTCCTGTAGGAGCCCGGTGAGTAATACCGAGCACTGAAGTTGATCGCTCCAAGGCCGGAGCGATCTCTTCCAGTGCCCCGTTTGACGTGCCGCCCCACGTGATCAGTCACGTGGGACGGCACGTCAAAGTTTCCTATGTGGTCCTTAAGGGACGGCACGCCCCGGGACCGCTGGTCCTTAAGGGGTTAAACATAGCTCAATCTGTTACTTTTAATATACAGAAGACTCAGCTAACAATTTTTAAAGAGACATTACTATCCTTTTAAGATCCACACTTACCCGACTGTTCAAAGGTTTGGGGTCACTTCAGATATTACCTTTGTTTTCCATGAAAACATACATCAAATAAGTTGCAAAATTAATATGAAATACAGTCAAGACGTTGACAACGTTAGAAATAATGATTTTTTATTTAAATAATAATTGTGTCCTTCAAACTTTGCTTTCGTTGAAGATTCCTCCATTTGCAGCAAATGTAGATATTCCATTAAAAAAATCAGTAGTTTCTAGTTACCAATAGTCTTTTGAGATGTGTCCTGCCCTCCAGGAGGAGGGACTGAACCCCATGGTACCTGTGTTCCATATTGGATGTAAGAGGCATATTTATAAACTTCACATGACTTTTTTATAAATATGACTCATCGTGCATTTTATTGACAATTCTTAAACATACACTAAGAAGGCTTTTTATACATCTCCGCCATGGTTCTTTATCTGCTTGATAGGACATTTTATATCCAGTGTTCCTTCTAAGGTTTGCAGCCACGGGGTAAAAGCTTTTTTGTTCTTGCTTTTTAAAGGTCAAGGGCAGTTTCTGTGCAAGGAAGCAGGAGATGGGACTAGGGGTGGGGTCATGTGAAGAGTGGGGTGTGTGGCCATGGGCAAAGCTAAGGGCATGTAGATTTGTAAGTTACCCTTAGCACTCCATGCAGCTTGGTGCAGGATACGGAGACCAGTGCTACTGATGGTCAAACGTAGTAAGAAGTGGAAAAAGTGGTGTCCAGACAAAAAATTCAGTTTAAAGGGATAGTAATACTTCATTTTAACTTTTATTTTATTTTGTAGGCATTAAAAAACATGAAGAACGATATAAGTCTTATCTCTCAAACCTTTATGGTTTGAGAGATATTCACAAGCAAGGTTTCCCCTCCCGTCCCTTTTATCTAGTGTAATCCATCTCTTCTCAGATGTGGAATGCAGTCCATAGACCAGACAGATAACAGCAGGGGACAATCTTCTTCCTATGAGAACAATGAAAGCCCTGCCCCTCTTGACAAGTCTTTCAGGTTTTTCCCTTATCTTAATTGAAGATTGTCCCTCTCTGCAGTCTACCTGGGCACCTCCCTTCTGATCTGGCTGAGCAGTGTTACATCAGTAAAAGAGGCGGGAGGGGGATACTTTGTCATTGAATTACTCTTGAACTACAACTCTGACAGAATTGATATAACACTCTCCAAAGTCCAAATACTATGGTGATTAATTAGAGCTGCTTTTATTATGAAACATTACTATCACTTTAAGCTCTACTGAGCATTTTATTGAAATCACAGAATCTGCAAATATTGCTTTTTCCTCTTCTTGCAAAGCTAAGGGCACCTAGAGTGCCTTGCCTAGGGTGGCCTGGGGTGTAAATCCAGCTCTGATAACCCCCTAGTCACTGTTATTCCAACACAGCCCTGCGTAAACGGTGCTGGGTCACTCACCTGTGCTGGCCTTAAAGGGAACACCACCTTAGATACGCCTATTGTAACGGTTTTTTAGGACTCTCAGACCAGTAAGTGAAAATAAAACACACTTTATTTAAAGTGAATAATGCACAAGTTCACCCTCTAGAGGCGGTAGGTAATACACAGATCAAGTAAACTGAGATATTACAATAGTAATAGCACAATAGACATACATGCAAGGACAGTATGCACTAGGATGATATGAATCCCCAAGGGGTTAATGTCTAGATAACAGTCTGTCTCAGATGTGGAGGTTTGACACGCCCTGGATGTTAAAAGGCTGTGCTGGATAGACAAAGTTCATCAAGTACTGAAGATCGAGCTGCCTTGCCAAGGTGTTTGGATATTAAGCAGAATAGGAATCAACTTAGCCCCACGGGCGTAGTTACAGGAACTGCTTTGGTTTGGGCAAGTGCAAATAGCCCCCACGGGCGTAACGGGAACCGGCCTGCAATGCAAGAGCTAACAGCCTCCTCAAGCTTAATCGAATGCTGGAATATGAATGCAAGAGCCACTAGCCCCCTCGGGCGTAGTACCGGATAAGCCAACACTGAAGCCTTACTGCCAACACTCTGTGTTACGGATATCGCCGGTAACCAATACCGGAGAGCCTTAAGCGCCCAAACGGCCCAAACTATGTGAACACTCTGTAATGGTGGACTAGAGTTGCCGACGGAGAGCGGCCAACTCAGCAGCAATATCACGGGTAACAAGGCTCGTACTGGAGATAGAGAGAAATCGAGGCAGCACTGCAAGAGTTAAAAGGCACGTTTACTCAAGGCTTCAGCGCTACTGGAAGGCTCTGCACTGAGAGGAAGGCACACAGATTCACACACAGCTCTGCACAGATAACGAGGCACAGCACTTAATCGAGGAAAACACCAGGCAAGGCAGTCACACTGAAGCAGGCAACAGAGACTGATAATGTCGCGGCGGCGACAACTGGAACGCAGGTCACTAGAACAAGCTGGAAGTCGATCTTCGGAGCAGGAAGTCATCCGGGCCGGGTCAGAGCACGTAGGAGGCAATCATACAAGCCGGGTCATACACAAGCAGGAACGTCAGTCTAGCCGGGTCAGGATCCAAGGGTGGTATGCAGACGAGCCTGGTCATACACAAGCAGGAACACTGGAGAATGGTCAGGACAAGCCGAATCGGTACACAGGAACTCAGAATACAGGAACACAGCAACAGCACTACTGGCTCAGGAACACCACGAAAGGGCATCTGACAGATGTGATAGCCAGGTATAAAAAGGTCATCAGGAGGCGGGTCAAACCCAGTCAGCAAATCAGTGACAGCCACAACTGAGAGTGACAGGAATCACAGGCACTGTGATACCTATCTAGTGGGGAAAACGATCTGTTTAAGGGGAATCTACACAGTGTCGTACCCTGCAATACATACATTTTATTTTATGGAAATACTGGGTATGCATGTAAGCATATAGGAAACCACTACACAGTAAAGAAACTTATCAGTGCTTCTTTTCTCTTTAATTGTGAACTTTCACCTCCTAATAATAACTGTCACTTACCTTACTAGTGTCTAAAAAATCCTAATGGCCTCTGTGAATTTTCCCTTGCTCCTTGGTTCAAGAGATACCATGATCCAATCAGTTCTGGATGTTATGTCCATGGAGGCAGACATGACAGCTGGTGGAAGTACCACAGGACCTAAAAGTCTGCTCACGGCACATGGCAATCTTAACTCTTTAAGGGCCACAGGGGGGGTGCAACCATTGCTTAGCAAGGCTCAAGCACTGGGCTTGCAACAGTATAAAATTACCCAGGACAGTCCCATATTTTAAATGTGTGTCCTATGTTCCAGACACCCCCTTTCTGGGACACAGTCCAGGAATAAAGACATTTAATGTAAGAATACACTAAGGCTTGGAGCCTGGCAGTCATTTTTTTTGTATCCCAGCTCAGGTGTCACTTTCTGTCTCAGTAGTCCAGAAATGGTTCTCCCTCTAGTGTTCAGAATGTGCAACAAGAGAAAGAGCAGGTTGCACACAGACCAGGGAACTTCATTCTGTGGAGGCCCCAGAGAGAGCTCATGGACTGAGACCGGGAGTATTTTATTGATGTGATTCTCATCATGAAGGGGTGTTGTTTAATCTGGGGGGCATGGCTTATCATAATTGTGCTAGGGTATTGAGTTGGATGTGGATGGAAAAGGGTGGGAAGGAGGAGGAGTGGGCGGAGAAGTGGGAGAAACAGGATGTAAAGAAGGAGAAGCGGGTGGGAAGTGGGCAGAACAAGGTGGGAAGGAGAAGTGGGCAGGAAGTGGGCAGAACAAGGTGGGAAGGTGGAGAAGTGGGTGGGAAGTGGGCAGGTCAAGTTGGGAAGGAGAAGAAATAGGCAGGAAGTGGGAGGAACAGGGTGGGAAGGGAAAGTGGGAGGAACAGGATGGGAAGGAGGAAAAGTGGGTGGGAAGTGGGCAGAACAAAGTGGGAAGGAGAAGTGGGCAGTAAGTGGGAGGAACAGGGTGGGAAGGAGGAAAAGTGGGAGGAACAGGGTCAGGAGAAGTGGGTGGGAAGTGGAATGAACAGGGTGGGAATGAGGAGAATTGGACAGGAAGTGGGAGGAACAGGGTGGGAAGGAGGAGAAATGGGAGGTAAGTAGGGGAACAGGGAGGGAAGGAGGAGAAGTGGGTACATTTTCACAGGAAACTCTCCATGGCCAGAGAATCAGCCTCTGTCTCTGGACACCCTGTAATTAACACATAAAAATGGAGTCTCCAGGACAGATCCCGAAAGTGCCCAGGTATAGTGGCACATGGCCATGCAATGATGTCAGCACAGGGACACTGGTTCACTATATGTCACACGTCACTAGATGTGGGAATTACTTTATCTCTCTCCTCTGGGTAGTGTCCCTGAAAAGCAGATAGGAAAGATGGTCACCTTATCATGTCCACCTCCATGAACCTGACATCCAGCACTGATTGAAGATGTTCTCTATTGAATAGAGGTACAAGTGTAACATTCATAGGGGTCATTAGGATTTTCAGGCCACAGGAAGGTAAGTGGGGGGTTATTCTTAGGAGGTGTCCGTACTCCTTTAATGGGGTACACCCCTGCTTCATGTACATTAACACAAATGGATTATAGTTTTGCTAAGAACCAACACATAAGCCAGCATAGATGGTAAAACTTTATTAAACAGATAATTAAAACGGTAAATCTTTAGCATAGTGCGAGCGTGTATAAAATATTCACTTATACTTGTTTACAAGTTGAAATGTATACTAAAAGGAACCCCGACACCTAATAAAAACCCCCATAAACAGATTGACATAACAGATTGACATAATGACCACTATGGACTTTGTCCATGCACTTTGGTTCAAGGGATAACATCATGAATCAGTCCTGGATGTCATGTCCATGGAGACGGACATGACAGCTACTACCAGGACCACAGGACCTCGGACTCCGCCCAATGTGCACGGAATCTTCTGCAGCTCGTGCAGTCTGACTACTTCAGTTTGAAAAAGGAAGTTATAGTAGGAGACGTTTGAGGTCAGGTTGCTCTGATAGTAACAGTTATGGCCACCTCCATAGACATGGCACTCATGATTAATTGAAGATGTTATATGTTACATGTTTGTAGTTAAAAAAAAATTAAAGCTGAAAGGATACCCCTACCACCCCTTCTGGCCGCCTCCCCTTAGAGCTGCAGTTCAGTCGTGGGACCAGACAGATGCAGTGAGGCACAATCTTCATTCAGTATTTACAAGTAAAACCCTTCCCCCATTGACAAAGGAGGGCAGGATTTTCCTTTTGCTCACTGAAGATTGTCTCTCACCACACTCCGTCCGGACCAGACAGAGAGGCAGCATGACATGACCAGAAGAGGCGGGAGTGGGATCATTTCAGCTTGAATATCTTTTGAACTAGAAACATGTAAGTAATTAAACATAGCGCTACATGTTATAAAAACCATACAGAAGACTCTGAGCTAAACTTTAATATAGACATTACTAAAAAATTTATATTAAAATCTTATATACTGTGCATCTGCTAGATTTCTGGATTACATGATACATACGCAGTTTTTAATAAAGTTTTCAGATATGGAGATGTAATTCAAACTAACACTTCCACCCCTTGGAGGCTAGATAAGTTGGAAACATGTCTAGAAGCCATTGGAGTACATACTGAAGCTGATGTACTAACAAGCTGTACCATAAGGGACAAATACAATTCTCATTGGTTTAAATTGTGGCTTTTAACCCCTTGAAATATAGAGGGGTCGACACCTCTCTAGCATTCAAGGGGGGTTAAAAAGCATGATATAAACCACAAGAAATGTTGGGGTATGTTTTTTGTCCCTTATAATGCAGTTAGATAAAATTTTCAAATATGCAAATTTAAATTCAAGGTGACATATCCACTTTAACCCCTTGAATACTAGAAACTACTACAATGCATTGCTCTGCAATGTGTTGGGGACCTTTTAAGCATTCAAGGGTTTAAAAGCTACAATTAAAGTAAGGGGAATTTATTAAATTTGTTCTTGTCTCCTACAATTACTCCAGGGCTATTATGCGGTAAGGTGTGTCAACCCCCTAACGACCCTTGAAGTGCCAGGACCGTCGAGCCTGGTATGGCACTTAAGGACCGGTGACAGTCCTGGAACGTCGTAAAATTCTGGGATCACCAAGCACCTGCATTACAACAACAAAAAATAAAAAATTACCCATGGTCCTGAACGAGCAACCGTGCACCAGCCGGTTTAAGGGGTTAAAGATGTGATAGAGAAGATATAACTTCTCCAGTGATATAACTTCTCCAGTTCTTATGTTATTCTATAGAATGTATGCACTGAGATCCCTCCCACTAGAGAACGCTTAGTGCATAGGCTCCATAGAATAACATGGGACCAGGTGAGTTTCTCTCACTGGAGACGTAATCTCCTATTTATCACACCTTAAAGGATCTCCTCCCTGAGTTCATCTTAATCCATTAGCCTCACAATGTATTAAATTATATGTTTACCATCCCTCTGGCCCTTCCCTGCTAATGACTCTCATCCAACCTCCCAACACCAGGAATGCAGCATGAAGTGGCTCAGTGAAGGTGGCAGTGAAGGTATGTAAATGTCTAATTGGTTCACCCAGCTCATAAAAAGACAGTCGTCCAGCCTCATAGTCCAGGTATATGCCAAAGTTTTGGTAGGAAGGCTCAAGAGGTAAGCGTTTTTTTATTGAGTTATGCACAACTGAATATAATTCATTATCGTCATAATTGCCACCAACAGGCAACCTGCACAAACACCATGACTTGTAATTATTTCCTATGACAGACTGATCCCCTTTCCTGTCTATACCAGGGTAGGACATTCCTATCCTCCAACACCCCACTTCGCCTATCTTGACTTCCCAGTAATGTCGTCCTGAGGAAAAACTATTGGTGCTCAACACCTGAGAATCACAAAACCTCTCCGGGATATCCGGCCGATGTTGGTCTGTACTTGAGCTGAATGCCGTTTTTAAGTCATCTGACACAACTAAATCATTAGCAGCAGTATTTAAATCTAATAATATGTCTGAAGCCTCCTGCACATAGAAGCATGTATTTGTTTTTATTTTAGTAATAATATCATCTAAGGCGCTACGTAAGGTCAGTGAGAGCAGAACTTTATCCAAGTCACCAATAGCTGGGAAATGTTCATAATCCCTCTTTCTGTCCTTATTATCTCCCTCCTCAGCATCGATAGACTCAGCTCTGTCTGACTCCTGTTCCTGTAAGACAGTTAATGGATCAGTCACGTTGACGAGCTTCTCAATGAGACGTATCTTCCTGGACAGCTCGTCCTTCTTCATTTCCAGGTGCTGGATCAGATCAGAGACTTGGAGTGAAATCTGCTCTACTTGCCTGGAGATCTCACTCAGGACTCGTTTCTCTAGAGCTTCCAGCTGTTCCCTGATGTCTCTAATCAGGTCAGTGACTCGCTCTGTTTCATCAGCTGATTTTTTCAGTAGACCTGTCTTGTGCTCTTCCAGACTCTTGACTCTTTCCTCAGTCTCATCTCTCTTTCTGGTCAGTTTCTGCAAGATATTTCTCAGATTCTCCTTTTTTCTCTCAGAGGCAACATTTAATAACTCCACCTTGTGCCCCTTGTGCTCCCCGATCAGGCAGCAGGATACACATACACAGATGGCATCGTCAGTGCAGTAATACTTCAGGATCTCCTTGTGTAAGGAGCATTTTCTGTTCTCAAAGGAAGCCGTGGGTTCAGTTATGACGTGTTCCACTGACTTGTTGTGAACTCTCAAGTGTTTATCACAGAAAGAAGCCTCACAGTACAGACAGGATTTCACAGCAGGTACAGGAGAGTGAATACAGTAAGTACAGAAGATTGTGGTCTCCTCCTGCTCTGGGTGAGTAGATAGGAATCGCTCCACTATGTTACCCAGCTTCCTGTTCCTCTGCAGTGCAGGACGATCCTGATACTCAGCTCTACATTCAGGACAGGAATAAACTCCAGATCTCTGCTGTGTATCCAGCACATCCCCAATACAGACCTGGCAGAAGTTATGATCACATCCCAGTGTTACAGGATCTGTATAGAGGTTCAGGCAGATGGAGCAGTTCAGCTCGTCTCTCAGATCAGCAGACGCCATTCTTTAAAACTTCAGCAATAAATGAAAGTGAAAGTGACTTTTTGTTCGTGTACAGGGGGTGGAGATGTTGCCTTGTAGCTCAGTAACTGGTAACCCTGTAAGGGAAAGGCTGCAGGATCCAGTTTGTACAGAATCACTTCTAAAAGAGTTACTAGGGTTATTTTTATAACATGGTATCTTTTATTTCTGCCCCATACATAATTCCTACTACATAAACCAATTCATTATGCATTTTAAAGGAACAGTAATACTTAAATTTAACGTCAATGCATGTTGTAGCCCTTAAAAAAATGAATTAAATGACCCCAGTGGCATAAAGGTTTGAGAGATATCCTCTTTCAAAGTTCCCCCTCCCCTAACGTCAGAGCTTTAGCTGTCTGCAGGGGAAAATGGTCCCGGGACAGGCGGAGGCTCTTCTGGCAGAGCCGAGATCACGTTATGGCAAATGAAATTCTTCAAAGGACCGGTCTTCTACGTGTGCTTGGTTTGCAAGCACACGTAGAAGACCTTTTCAGTGCAAGATGTCTTTTGCCATAATGTGATCTCGGCTCTGCTGAAGAGCCTCCACTTGTTCAGGGACCGGATTCCCCTGCAGTCAGCTAGAGCACTGACGTCACAGGAGGGGGAACTTTGAAAGCAGATATCTCTCAAACCATAAAGGTTTGAGAGATGCCGCTGGGGTCATTTAATTCATTTTTTTAAGGGATACAACATGTATTGAAGTTAAATTTAAGTATTACTATCCCTTTAATACTAATTTTATATACACTTTACAATGTCGTTGTAAAAAAAATGAGCTGGAGACCTCTCTAGCATTGAAGGGGTTAAATGTCCTATTTAAATCATTTGGGAGTTTTCATTTGTCACCTATGGTGCAACCAATTTGCCCTAGAATGGCTCCTCTTAAGCCGTTGAGCGCCAGAGGGGTAACCAGCGAATTGCAAAGCACAGCGTTGGATAGTCCACCACCACTCAAACGATTAAAGTAGCATCTCCTAATAACCCCCCCTATTTACCCTAGTACGGCTAGAAAATCCTAATGGCCGCTATGAATTTTATGATATGATAGAAGATGTAATCTCTTGAATAAAGACAAAAAACAGCAGAACTCAGTGAGAAAAATGTGACGGCGCAAAAAGGCAATGAACATGAATTACGTGCAATTATTAACCCTTTGGGTGCCAGAGGGGTATGCAATGCATTGCTTCGCAATGCGTTGCATACCCCTCTGGCACTCAAAGGGTTAAAGTGTCTTTGATTCATTTTTGCAATGCATTGAATACCACTGGCATTCAAAGGGTTAAAGCAACGGGTCTTTTTTTTATCCCCCTCATCAAGCAGTTGGAGTGCCCCAGAATTACTCCATTTTTTCTTTTGAACATATGGCCCTTGGATCCGTATTCAACAAGATAGAAGTGGAGCAATTCTAGAACAAATCAACACAGCGCTGCGGAATGAGTTGGCGCTATAGAAATAAAGAATAATAATAATAACAACCGTAGAACAAAAATATAAATTCCCCAAATCCCCACCGAGTTATACAGGATTCTTAAAGGAGCAGTCAACTTTTTTTATGAAAAAATATAGATTGTAGGGA
This sequence comes from Rhinophrynus dorsalis, assembly GCA_037306005.1. NCBI lineage: Eukaryota > Metazoa > Chordata > Amphibia > Anura > Rhinophrynidae > Rhinophrynus > Rhinophrynus dorsalis. Next base: position 32,451,171 of record CM074721.1, on the reverse strand, counting down.
TTTTCCTATTGAGTAAAATAAGGGTACTCCCACTGCGGAGAGATTTATATTTCCAGAGTTATTACAGTTTAAACCCATGTTTTTTTTTACATTAGCAGTGCCCTCTAGTGGTCAAATTCTAATTAGATTTCCTGTTAGATTCTAATGGAGAGGAAAGTCAGAAAAGTCAGAGACAATCAGTTCTCCATAGAATGTGATAGAAACTGCCTGTCACTTCCTGTCAGTTAGAACTATCAGGAAGTAAACACAGTAAATTCACTTCCTGTCAGTTAGAACTATCAGGAAGTAAAACAGTAAATTCACTTGCTGATTATTTAACCCCTTCGCATCCAGTGATGTACCCGGACCGTCGCGCTGGTCCGGCACTTAAGGACCAGTGACGGTCCTGGTACATCACATACTTTTACTCACCGCGCTCCTGCAGGTGAGCGGTGAGTAATACCAGGGACTGAAGTTGATCGCTCCAAGACCGGAGCAATCTCTTCCAGTCCCTTGTTCGACGTGCCGGCACACGTGATCAGTCACGTGGGGTGGCACGTCGAACTCGCCTCTCTGGTCCTTAAAGGACCAGACAGCCTGGGACCTCTGGTCCTTAAGGGGTTAAACTGCTATCATTTTTTAATAAAACATCTGACAGCAGTGGGAGTGACCTTGTTTTATTCAGCAGGAAAAGATCTATAAAACGTGTTTTCATAAAAAAAGTTTACTGCTCCTTTAATGCAATACTACCACACTATATAAAGTCGCCCCCCCCCCCCCCCAGTTATTAGACATATGGCGACTAGCTTCTTAATAGTGCTATTATCTCACAGAAGTACCCGGTTCTGAAGTAATCCTTATTGACCAGAGACTGAAAGCCAGACTTCTTGCTTTAGAGCCATCTGCACGCTTGCGCCGTCAGTCCCTTCCGGTGCCTTAAGGCACAATGCAACGCCTCCTAGAGGAGACCGGGATGGATAGCGCAGGTGCGCACGTGTCTCTAAGACAAGATGTCTGTGTGCAAGCTGACTTCCGATCTCTGAAGAATAAGGATTACTACAGAACCGGGTACTTGTGTGAGATAGCACTATTAAGAAGCTAGTTGACGTATGCCTAATTATTGGAGGGCAACTTTATATAGGGTGGTAGTTCCACTTTAATTACTTGAATGCTAGAAAGGTCTCCAGTGAATTGCAAAGCAGTGTGTTGGAGACCCGTCCAGTGTCCAGGGGTTTAACTTCCCAGTTTAAATCAATGGTGATTTTAATTGTCTCCTACAGTGCCGTTGTTTTGCCCCAGAAATGCTCCTATTCATCTGAAATAGTTACAAAGTTACATAGATACATAGTAACAAAGATACATTAAGTTCAACTTTTACCACAATACATGGATGTTAGTCTATTTATCAGAAATTACTGTTTGAAGGGATAGTAATACTTTAAATAAACTTTAATCAGTCTTGTAGCCCTTAAAAATACAAATACAGTGAGCCCTGCGGCATCTCTCAAACCTGTATGATGTGAGAGATAGCCCCTTTCAAAGTTCCCACTCCCCTGACTTCAGTGTTCTAGCTGACTGCAGAGGAATCCGGTCCCGGGACCGGCGGAGGCTCTTCAGCAGAGCCGAGATCGCGTTATAGAAACAGAAATCCTTCACTGAAATGGTCCTCTACATGTGCTTGGTTTCAGGGAAGGATTTCTGTTTCTATAATGCGATCTCAGCTCTGCTGCAGAGCCACCACTTGCCCAGAGACAGGATTCCCCTGCAGTCAGCTAGAAAGCTGACATCAGGGGAGTGGGAACTTTGAAAGCGGCTATCTCTCAAACCATACAGGTTTGAGAGATGCCGCAGGGCTCATTGAATTTGTATATTTAAGGGCTACAAGATTAATTAAAGTTTATTTAAAGTATTACTACCCCTTTAAAAGGTTAGTAATGCCTTTTTACAATAAAACATAATATTACAAAAATAAACTAACTGATGCAAGTACCATCTCTAACACCTTTATGGTTTGAGAGATATACGATGATAAAGTTCCCCCCTCCCTCTCCTTTCACAAATGTCATTTTATTGTAAAAAGATATTACTAACCCTTTTATATATTAGTATAACCCTGTATGATCCCTTCTTCTAGAAATGTATCTAAATCTTCTCTTACATTTTCTGAATTGCATTTGCAATTACCACATTCCCGGATAAATAATTCCACAATTTAACAGACTTTACTTTAAAAAAAACCTTCCTCTTCTAAGGTGAAGCCTCATTTCTCCTAATGATAAGGGTTGGTCCCTAGTTCTCAGATCAGGCCTTGGAATAAAAACTCACTAAATTGATTCTAGCATTGAACTCGCATTTACTTATACAATGTAACAAGATCCCATTTTAGGCATCTTATCTTTAGAGTAAATATACCAAGTTTGGCTAGATATTCTTCACACTTAAAGGGATAGTAAGGTTTCATAATAAAAGCAGCTCTAATTAACCATCATAGTATTTGGACTTTGGAGAGTGTTATTTCAATTCTGTCAGAGTTGTAGTTCAAGAGTAATTGAATGATAAAGTGTCCCCCTCCCGCCCCTTTTACTGATGTAACACTGCTCAGCCAGATCAGAAGGGAGGTGCTCAGGTAGACTGCAGAGAGGGACAATCTTCAATTAAGATAAGGGAAAAACCTGAAAAACTTGTCAAGGGGGGCAGGGCTTTCATTGTACTCATAGGAAGAAGATTGTCCCCTGCTGTTATCTGTCTGGTCTATGTACTGCATTCCACATCTGAGAAGAGATGGCTTACACAAGGTAAAAGGGGTGGAAGGGGGAACTTTACTTGTGAATATCTCTCAAACCATAAAGGTTTGAGAAAAAAGACTTACATCGTTCTTCATATTTTTTTAATGCCTACAAAATAAAATAAAGATAAAATGAAGTATTACTGTCCCTTTAAATGTCCTTAGCTAAAGGGTTGTAATGTCTAAAAATGTCTTGTACTAGATTTGTACAGGCTAAAAAAAGATTAACATTGCCACAAACCCCATCTCTCAAACCGCTATGGTTTGAGAGATATTAGCAATGAAAGTTCCCCCCTTCTCCCAGTTGGTTCTGCTGCAGAGCCTCACCGTGTCGGCCGACACAGAGCCCCTTCTGTCAGCTTTAGAGCTGACATCAAAGAAGGGGGAACTTTCATTGCCAATATCTCTCAAACCATAGCGGTTTGAGAGATGGGGTTTGTGGCAATGTTAATCTTTTTTTAGCCTGTACAAATCTAGTACAAGACATTTTTAGACATTACTAACCCTTTAATGTTTTTGCTTTTCGCTGTACTCTCTCCAGGTCTAGAATACACTGCATATTCAAGGCGAGGTCTTACCAGTGATTTCTACAGTGGCAACATGATGTTATCCACTCTTGATTCAATACCCCTTTTTATGCAAAACCTAGGATATCATAAATATCTCTTATACTGTGCATCTGCTGGTCTTTTGGATAACATGATGCAGAATAAAGTTTCAAATATGCAGATGTAATTGAAGGTAACACAGTTTAACCCCTATATAAGTTGGAGACAAGTCTAGCAGCCATTGAGTACATACTGAAAGCGGAACTACCACCGCTAAGCAACTTTGTTTCTAATAATTCCCTATCTGACGACTAGCTGCTTAGTAGCGCGAGTCGTCAGAATTATTACCTGGTTATTGTCACCGCTGCCGTGTTCGCCCGGGCCACGTCTCCCGTTCACAGCAACTCTTCCGGGTTCCAGTGTTGGGGCGTGCATGTGTGGTCCTCATCCGCCTTCAGCTTGGCGGATGCGCAAGGGTCTGGCTTGCTCCCCCATTGGTTCCCACTCCTCCAGTCATTCTCAGTTCCTGGACGAGCCTCTCTCTCCCTGCTCTCCCATTGGCCATTCTTTGTATTTAAACGGGCTGCCCCAGGCTTAGGGCGCCCGTTCCACAAGCTACTCCTAGCTAGTTCCTGGGCTCTGGACATTAGTCTGCCTCTGAATCCACTCCTGGCTTGACCCTTGGCTTGTCTGACCACGTCTGATCTCCGCTCCTGGCTTGACCCTTGGCTTGTCTGACCATGTCTCATCTCCGCTCCCCGCTTGACCTCTGGCTTTGTTTGACCTCGTTTGATCTTCTCTCCTGCTTGACTCCTTGGCTTCGCTTGACCTCTATTGTGTTCCCTGCTAGGTTTCCTGCTGGTCTTGCTGGCCTGGTTTTTTCTAACGGTTCCTAGGTACTCCTATCCTGGTTGCACCTCGGCTCAACTGGGGTGGAACAATCTTATTTCGCGACCGGCACCTTTAACCAGCTTCGGCTGCAGCAAGGGAGTACCTGGCACGCCGTCACCGCTCTCAGGCTCCGCACTCCAGCATCGCATGCTAGCACCTTTAAACCAGAGCCAGCCCCACATGGCTCCCTATCATCGTACGCGTGACAGTTATGGAGAAATATGCATTCATCCTCAGCTGACAGGCAGGACAGAGCGCGGACGTCACTAAGGCAAGATGTCCGCGCTCCATCCTGCCTGTCAGCCAAGGATGAATGCATATTTCTCCATAACCAGGTAATAATTCTGGCGACTAGCGCTACTAAGCAGCTAGTCGCCAGATAGGGAATTATTAGAAACAAAGTTGATTAGCGGTGGTAGTTCCGCTTGAAGCTCATGTACTAACAAGACTTCCCAGCTGTACCATAAGGGACAAATACAATTCTCATGGATTTAAATTGGGAGTTTTAACACCTTGAAAGCTAGAGAGATCTCCAATGCATTGCTTGGCAGAGCAATACGTTGCATACCCTTCTGGCACTTAAGGGGTTACAGGGATAGTAATGTTTCCTCCCACAAGCAACTCAGATCGTTCTTCATAGTTAATAGTACCGATGTCTGATGCTCACACTGTTCATAACTTGCTAGTTACGCTGTAATTATATGATGAATTTTATTACTCCTGCCCCTTTTCCCAATTGTAAGCCACCTCCCCATAGGTCTGAAAACTGGTTAACAGACCGGACAGATCAAAATGAGGGACAATCTTCCCTCTGTCAGTATAAGGAAAACCACACCCTCCGTGACGAAGAAGGGCGGGTTTTTCCTAACACCGACTGAAGATTGTCCATCGTCGTGATCCGCTTTCAGATCTGAGCGAGAAACGCTGATGTCAGGAGAAGGGGCGGGAGGGGTAAACTTCCTCATATAATTACAGCGTAACTAGACAGTTATGAACAGTGCGAGCATCAGACATCAGTACTATTAACTATGACTAACGATCTGAGCTGCTTGTGGAAGGAAACATTACTATTCCTTTTAGTTTTCAAATATGCAAACTTAAACTCAAGCATACTAGAGACTACTTCAGCGCACTGCTCTGCAATGTGTTGCGGACAGAGGCGTAACTAGAAGCCACCGGGCCCTGGTGCAAAAATTGCCATGGGCCCCCTGACCACATTGTGCCGCCACATGGGCCCTGGTGCAAAAATTGCCATGGGCCCCCCGAACACATTGTGCCGCCACAATGTCCCCAATAGCCACAATTGCCATAATTGCCCCCACATTGCCACAACTGTCCCAATATTGACCCCACATTGCCACAATTGTCCCCACATTGCCTCCACAATTGTTTCCAAATTCGCCACATTGCCTCCACAATTGCCCCCAATCGCCACTTTGCCTCCACTGCTGACACCCCCTCCCCCGTGCCCATCTCCTACCTCCCTGGTGGTCCAGTGGCTGATGGCTAGCATGGCAGGAGAGGTCTTTTGCATAGACCTCTTTAGCAGGAGCTCCCGCGCAGTCCTTCATTAATGCAGAGCGCTGGGAGATGATGTCATCTCCCAGCGCTCTGCATTAATACCACAGTGCCGACCGAGCCCGCACAGACCTCATCCTCAGCTGCTGCTGCTCAGTGGCGCCGAGCGGGGGTGTCGCAGGGGTTGGCCAGGCCCCTGGAGTGCCGGGCCTGGTCGCAAGCGTGACCCCTATTGTTACACCACTGGTTGCGGACCTTTCAAGCATTCAAGAGTTTAAAAGCTCCATTTAAAGTAAAGGAAATTTGGTACATTTGTATTTGTGTCCTAAAATTACTCCAGGGCTATTATGCACTAAGGAGTGATAAAGAGAAGATACAGAGGAGATAACTTATCCAGTGATATCACTTCTCCAGTTCTTATGTTATCCTATGGAGACTATGCACCAGGATCTCTCCCACTAGGGAACGCTTAGTGCGTAGGCTCCATAGAATAACATAGGAACCGTAACGTTTCTCTCACGTTACTCTTATCACACCTTAGTGCATCTCCTTCCTGAGTTCATCTTAATCCATTAGTGTTACAATGTAATAAAATATATGTTTACCATCCCTCTGGCCCTTCCCTGCTAATGACTCTCATCCAGCCCATCCACATCCTGAACGCAGCATGAAGTGGCTCATTGAAGGTGGCAGTGAAGGTATGTAAGTGTATAATTGGTTCACCCAGCTCATAAAAAGACAGTCGTCCAGCCTCATAGTCCAGGTATATCCCAAATGTTTGATAGAAAGGCACATGAGGTAAGCGGTTTTCTACTGCGTTATGTATAACTGAATAGAATGCATCATCATCACCATCAGGCCACCTGCACAAACACCATGACTTGTTATTATTTCCTATGACAGACTGATCCCCTTTCCTATCTATACTAGGGTAGGACATTCCTATCCTCCAACACTCCACTTCATCTATCACTTTGCCTATCTTCACTTCCCAGTAATGTCGTCCTGAGGAAAAACTATTGGTGCTCAACACCTGAGAATCACAAAACCTCTCCGGGATATCTGGCCGATGTTGGTCTGTACTTGAGCTGAATGCAGTTTTCATGTCATCTGACACAACTAAATCATTAGCAGCAGTATTTATATCTAATAATATGTCTGAAGCTTCCTGCACATATATGCATGTATTTGCTTTTATATTAGTAATAATATCATCTAAGGCGCTACGTAAGGTCAGTGAGACCAGAAATTCATCCAGGTCACCAATAGCTGGGATATGTTCATAATCCCTCTTTCTGTCCTTATTATCTCCCTCCTCAGCATCAATATACTCAGCTCTGTCTGACTCCTGTTCCTGTAAGACAGTTAATGGATCAGTCACGTTGAAGATCTTCTCAATGAGACGTATCTTCCCGGACAGCTCGTCCTTCTTTATTTCCAACTGCTGGATCAGATCAGAGACTTGGAGTGAAATCTGCTCTACCTGCCTGGAGATCTCTCTCAGGACTCGTTTCTCTAGAGCTTCCAGCTGTTCCCTGATGTCTCTAATCAGGTCAGTGACTCGCTCTGTTTCATCAGCTGATTTTTTCATTAGACCTGTCTTGTGCTCTTCCAGACTCTTGACTCTTTCCTCAGTCTCATCTCTCTTTCTGGTCAGTTTCTCCAAGACATTTCTCAGATTCTCCTTTTTTCTCTCAGAGGAAACATTTATTAACTCCACTTTGTGTTCCTTGTGCTCCCCGATCACACAGCACGACATACATACACAGATGGCATCGTCAGTGCAGTAATACTTCAGGATCTCCTTGTGTAAGGAGCATTTTCTGTTCCCAAAGGAAGCCGTGGGTTCAGTTATGACGTGTTCCACTGACTTGTTGTGAACTCTCAAGTGTTTATCACAAAGAGAAGCCTCACAGTGCAGACAGGATTTCACAGCAGGTACAGGAGAGTGAATGCAGTAAGTACAGAAGATTGTGGTCTCCTCCTGCTCTGGGTGAGTAGAAAGGAATCGCTCCACTATGTTACACAGCTTCCTGTTCCTCTGCAGTGCAGGACGCTCCTGATACTCAGCTCTACATTCAGGACAGGAATAAACTCCAGATCTCTGCTGTGTATCCAGCACATCCCCAATACAGACCTGGCAGAAGTTATGATCACATCCCAGTGTTACAGGATCTGTATAGAGGTTCAGGCAGATGGAGCAGTTCAGCTCGTCTCTCAGATCAGCAGACGCCATTATCAAGAGCAACAGGAAGAAATGAAAGTGAAAGTGACTTTTTGTTCCGTGTACAGGGGGTGGAGATGTTGCCTTGTAGCTCACTGACTGGTAACCCTGTAAGGGAAAGGCTGCAGGATCCAGTTTGTATAAACAATAATAAAAGAGTTTCTATTGATATTCTTGTAACATGGTATCTTTTATTTCTGCCTCCATAGATAAATCCTACTACATAAACCAATCCATTGTGCATGTTAATATTAATTTTATATCCACATTACAATGTTATTGTAAAAAAATTAGTTGGAGACCTCTCTAGCATTCAAGGGGTTAAAAGCCTTATTTAAATCATATGGTGCAGCTGATTTGCCCTAGAATTGCTCTGCTTAACCCTTTGAGTGCCACTGGGGTGTCCAACGCATTGCCTCACAATGCGTTGGACACTGCTTTGGCACTCAGAGGGTTAAAGTAGAAGTAACACCTCCTAATATCCCCACTGGTATGGCTAGAAAACCCTAATGGCCACTATGAATTTTCACCTTGTGCCTTTGTTATATATCTTAGATATCATCTTCAATCAGTCCTGGAAGTCAAGTGCATGGAGGCAGACATGACAGTTCCTGGCAGCTTTTCAAAGTGAAGCAGGCAGAGAGCATTACAACACTTAAAGGGATAGCCCCCCTTGACAAGCTTTTCAGGTTTTTCCCTTATCTTAATTGAAGATTGTCCCTCTCTGCAGTCTACCTGGGCACCTCCCTTCTGATCTGGCTGAGCAGTGTTACATCAGTAAAAGTGGCAGGAGGGGGATACTTTGTCATTGAATTACTCTTGAACTACAACTCTGACAGAATTGAAATAACACTCTCCAAAGTCCAAATACTATGATGATTAATTAGAGCTGCTTTTATTATGAAACATTACAATCCCTTTAAAGGTGATTCAGCTGGGCTTCCATGCGGATCAGCAGAGCAGTGTTGCATCACACCATTACAGGAGACTTGGAAGAAGCTAGGTGGATTCAAGGACTGCTGTATGCAGGGGAGGGGAGTATTGATGTTATTGAGTATTTGGTATTATCTTTCCGTCAAGAGAAGTTTATGATGTTGCTGTATAGACAACAGCACATTGCTCTTCTCTATATAAAGACCCACCATGAATCCCATCCGTCACTGGACATCACATGTGACAGTCCTGGGAAACAGCCCAACTGTTCCTCTTTGAGATCAGATCCCTCTTTCCCACACTGGTTCCTAAGAGATCAGAGTATGTGGTGTGTTTATATGTGTATCACATTGCTCCACAGCACTACATTTTACAAGAATGTTTATTTAAACTTCAATATATGTTTTTAAATTAGTCTCTGTAAATAAAATAATTTTGTTCTAAATCATTTATTGAGTTACAAAGAGTTGTCAACAGGACATGAAATAACATACAATAATTGGTAATGCCACCCCCACCAGCCATACCCCTAAAACAAAATTGTCCCTCTTTGGCCATTTGAAAGGTTGGGAGGAATGAACCAGGAGCTCAACAGTCTTCTTCTCCAGGGCAGGACTCTGTTCACTCTTGCTGGGCTGCTCCATTGACTGACACCGCAAACTGAGCATTTTTCTACTTGTATATATGCTCGCCCCATTACATTGAGCACCCCTGGCACTCTCTCAGAGGGTTAATTTACGCAATGAACGAGGCGATCGTTGGCTACAAGCACTAGCAGCATGCTATGCATTGTACTGCCCAGCAGTAGCAGCTATGACTGCTGCTGGTATATGCCTGGTCAGTCAGGCGCAGCGTGCACTGCAACGAATTATTAACATTCACCTCATGTCTGGGCTATATCATCCTCATCCTGGCCTCCGGAGTCACTTCACCAGGCAGCCGGCACTGAGGCAGCAGTGCTCACTTGTCCCTATCCGCAAAGTGGGGCCAGGCATGACAGATCCCCCCCCCCCCCGAAATTAATTTAACTCATGCAGGTGCTACCACAATAATCACTAGTAACTAGTAATATTGTGCCTGTCACAAGAGGAAAGACCAGGAAACAATATGAGCACAGTTTTCACAACTTTCTCAGGGTCGGTTCTGGTTGCTGCTCAGTGCTGCAGTCAGCTCACACTCAGACTTCTGGCTGATTCAGGCAGAGTACGGCGCAATTGTGTGATGTATGTGCATATATCAAGTGTGGCACAGATGTGCAGTGAATTAGGTGTGACTCACCACTCAGCAGCGTGGCTCACATGATGAGCGTGGTGAGTCTGTAGACTGATGGAGAGGTGTAGTGTACCTGGGCAAAACTTAAGTGGGGAACAGTCCAGGAAAAAGGGACAAAGTGCAATGCGGTAAGGAAAGTGGGTTTAGGCCCTAAATTATGACTTTCCGGCGTAAATCAGGACAGTTGCCTGGTATGCTAGTTTCCTATTTTTACTTAATCAGTTCTCTGAGCTCTTCACTTCTTGAGATCGGATGGTGCATCTCCATTATAGTAACCCACCCCCCTTCCTCTTCTGCTTCTGGTCATTTGCAGTCAGTCCTTGGAACCCAGGAGGCACCTGGTGAATGCAGCTTCCCCTTGTTTCTGATTTCTTGCAACCTGCAGTTGTCATTGAATGGAGGTGGAGAATCAGTGGTTTCTGCTGATGTGAGTGACATCAGGCATGGGTGGCAAAGGTTGGGTTTGATTGCAACCATCTTGATTTTTTGGTCGCTACGTAGGTAAGCTCTAGAACACATTGCATCGCTATACAGTCAAAACTTCTCTAGCCATGACCAAGGAGTTAATCCAGGATTATTCCAAGCAAGATGTGGGCAGCACGCTGACTTTTGCAGTGGGCATATGCAATAAAGTTGCTTTCAGATCTGCATCTAGGGGCTGGATTCAAATGCAGGTGCTAATTTTATCTCTGCTTTTAGCTCCAGGTATCCTCATAGACTTCAATAGGAACATTTTTTGATAAAACACGAGGTAACATTTATCTCTTGCATTTGAATCCAGCCCGGCCCCCACTATCCAACTTGAGTTACAAAAAAAAAAAAAAAATGGCTGCCGCTCACTCGTACACCGCACCCAAGACAAGCCACACACACTGTCGGCACCCCTATCGGATGCAAGGGGTGGAGAGAAGGATTAGGAACCCTAGGCAATCTTTAGGGAAACCCATACAGATGATAACCCAAAGAGAGAGAGCAGGACAAGGCACAACATGCAATGTAATAGGATATGCAGAGGATACAAGAACTACAATAACTTGCAGTAGAGAACTAGCATAGGAGGTAAGGACAATGTGGATTACCTTTACAGGAAAGCGTGCTCGGGTGCGTGGCAGGTAACACAGGGTTACCTGGGTGGGATATGAGGTACACAGAGTGGAGGGACACTACAGAGGAATTGCTTGGGAGTGAGGCAGGTAGTGCAGGGCTACCTGAGTAGAGAAGCTGGAAAGTGTGGCAGGATAAGGAGTCTGGCTGAACAGAGCTTACTGGGTGGTGAAGCTGGAGAGCGTGGCAGGCTAGGAGGTCTGACTGTGCAGTGCTTACCTGGGTGATGAAGCTGGAGAGCGTGGCAGGCTAGGAGGTCTGACTGTGTAGTGCTTACCTGGGTGATGAAGCTGGACAGCGTGGCAGGCTAGGGGGTCTGACTGTGCAGTACTTACCTAGGTGATGAAGCTGGAGAGCGTGGCAGGCTAGGGGGTCTGACTGTGCAGTGCTTACCTAGGTGAAGAAGCTGGAGAGCGTGGCAGGCTAGGGGGTCTGACTGTGCAGTGCTTACCTAGGTGATGAAGCTGGAGAGCGTGGCAGGCTAGGGGGTCTGACTGTGCAGTGCGTACCTAGGTGATGAAGCTGGATAGCGTGGCAGGCTAGGGGGTCTGACTGTGCAGTGCTTACCTAGGTGGTGAAGCTGGAGAGCGTGGCAGGCTAATAGCAGACTTACTAGAGCAGGCACTGGGCAGGAGGAGGTGGTCCGAGTAAGCCAGGTACCAAGGCAGGCGGCAACAGATAGGACTCAATGATCCAAGGGTCAAATGCTGGCAAGGATCAAGCAGGAGTAAAAGGAAGAGGCGAGGAGGAGAAGTCAGACAGGCCCAAGTCAAATGTCCGGATAGCAAGCTGGAATACTCTGGAGAAGTAGACACTTGAACGAACTTCAATAACTGAGCGCCGGACAAGATTCAAGCGCTCTACCTATAGGGCCTCCTGGAGTGACGTCAGAGCGCCGATGCCGATGTGCGCACGCTGGCGTGACGCCGGCGCATGCGCTCCAGTGATGCGGAAGCCCGGACTGGCATCCGATGCTTCCGCTTTCGGCCCGTGGTGTCCGGAAGGTACCGACACACACACACAAGCCACACACATACACACAATACCCGCGACCGAACATCGTCATGCGGCTTCATGCAGGACCCTGGAGCCCTTCACATTGTGCCTGGTGATGGTGGCGAAGGACCTGGAAGTGAGCAGCGGAGGGAGCTTTCACACACGGACAGACTGCCGAGGTAACCAGCCCCTTCCCCGTCATGTGCCATGTCGCCTTCACCTATACTTAGCACCTCTTCATGTTCTACCACTTTCACCCTTCCTACCGTCCCCTCTACTTAGCGGATCTTCATTTCACCTGCTCTGTGTGGTGCCCATCTGGTCTCCATTGCAATGCACAACACCAGCCAGCAACATTACTCTTCTCTCTGTCCATATTGTATACACTTTTAACCTTATTCTGTAATGCACGTTTCATCTCTTTAACCCTTTGAGTCGCAGGTTGCATACCCCTCTGCCACTCAAATGGTTAAAGCGATGAAACGTGCATTACACAATAAGGTTGCAAGAGAAGAGCAATGTTGCTGGCTGGTGCTGTACGATGCTCAGGACCAGCCTTGGTTTAAACCATTACAATATGTATGTCGTCTTCTTCACCCATCATTACTTGAAGACATGCACAGGGATTGGACAGTGTGTCATCACTACGGTGATACAGTTCCACAACTTCCCTGGTTCTCAAAACTTTAACCCCTAGCAACGCATTGCACAGCATTGTGATGCACAAACCACTAGCACTCAAAGGTTTTATACAGTTCTTATAGAAGGGGTCTGCAGCTTCATTTAACTTGCTTTTCGGTAATTATTTCACTGCCAGAAGGATGTGCAGCCATTTATCATACTGTGCCACTCAAAAGTTCAATGTGTCATGTCCTCTCCTCCCTCCCCCATTACACACTCACCCTCATATTATCCCTCTCTCTTATGTTTACCAACTCTGTTGTCCATCTCTATCTCATTTCTCTCCCTCCATTGCTTCTCTTTCTCCAATTCCCCCTTGCCTTTATTCCTACCATTGCTTTTAAAGGGATAGTAATACTTAAAATGTAAAAAAAAATATGTTGTAGGGTTTATCCCCCTGAGTAAAACAAGAGTACTCCCACTGCTGAAAGGTGTTTCATTCAAAAGTTACTAATTTTCAAAGTTGAATTTTTTAGGTGCAATATCACAGTGGCCTGAAATTGTACAGTGGCGCAGTTGCTACACCATCCTATGGAGATTTATGGTCCCGGGACCAGAGCTGTCCATAGGATCGTGTAGCAACAGCGCCACTGTACAATTTCAGGCCACTGTGATATTGCACCTAAAAATTCAACTTTGAAAATTAATAACTTTTGAATGAAACACCTTTCAGCAGTGGGAGTACTCTTGTTTTACTCAGGGGGATAAACCCTACAACATATTTTTTTTTACATTTTAAGTATTACTATCCCTTTAAACACCATTTTGACCTTCTCTTGTACGGTTTACACAACTAAATACGATACAAAATAAACGATGGGCAACTCCGTCCCAAAATGCTAGTTTTATTATATGTGTATATTATTAATGCTATATTTATATGCTCCCCTGAACAGCAATGCCTTGCACACATCTCTGGTCCTCAATGGGTTAACGCATTACAAGAATTGTCTCATCATTTGTGCTTTGGAGATATGCACTACCGTCCTTAAGAGTTAGCATTTGTCAGTGAGCAAAACAAAATATATACCCAATTATCTTATTATCCCATTGACAGTGGATTAAGAAGATAAGTAGGTATATTTTGTTTTGCCCCTTTTGCTCATTGACACATGCTAACTCCTAGGATGCTAGTGCACAACTTATTTGAGACATTTCGTGTAAAAGGTCAGAGGTGTAATTAGAAGCCTCCGGGCCCTGGTAGAAGAAGTGCCACGGCCCCCCCCCCCCCCACCACCACCACATTGGCCCCTCTGACATGGGCATACCTGGGAACTCTCCGGATTTGCCCCGGAGACTCCGGTTCTGACAGAGATTTACCGGGTCTCCGGGGCAGAGGCTGATTCCTCCGGATGTGGGGAGTTCCTCCATCCCCAGCCTTGTGTGTGACATTTTTAACCCTTTGAGTGCCAGAGTGGTAGGAATGCATTGCTTTGCAATGCATTCCGTACCACTCTGGCACTCAAAGGGTTAAGCACCCCCGCTCGCGTGAAGCCCCGCCCCTTTTTGACGCGATTAGCGTCATTTTTGACACCCCCTGCTGAATAGAGGACTCCCCTCCGGGTAGCCCTCAGCTGGAAGTTCCCAGGTATGGACATGGGCGTCCGGAGGGGGGGGCAAGGGGGGCACTTGCCCCCCCCTACAATTACCCTCCTCCATATAAATAAAGGGGCTAGATGGGCTGGCCTGGGGGTCATATTATGGCTTTGCCCCCCCCCCCCTGGAAAAATGTCTACGGACACCACTGCCCCATCTCCTACCTGGAGCTCCCGCGCGCTCCTCTTAGTAATGCAAAGCACGCTCTGCGTTACTACAGCGCCGGCGGGAGATTGCAGGTGCCAGGCGGAGGGGTCGCAGGGGGTTAGCCAGACCCCTGGAGTGTACGGGCCCTATAGTTACGCCACTGTAAAAGGTAACCCTTTGAGTGCCAGAGTGGTACACAGCGCATTGCATTTGTACCCCTCTGGCACAAATAGGTAATAAAATAATGTAAAAATTATCAGCAATGCCCAGCCCACCAGCCACACCCACAGCAACACCCCCTAAAAAAGCGTCCCTCTTCGGCCTTTTGAAATGTTGGGAGGTGTGCATTGTATATTAGAGTTAACATTGGGCTGGCCCATCTGGATAAAGGCAAAGTAGACCTATTCAGGGAAAAAAAACTGCATAAAATAAAAATCATTGTATTTTTTAACCCACTGAACTCCAAAGAGGCAGATGGAGATCTAACGAGCAGCAGTAAACTGACTATGTGAGTCAATGAGAATGTCTACCTCCTGCGGTCCAGTTGGTTTGCCCTAGAATAGCTTCTCTATGCCCTTATATGTTCGGCTATATCGCATCGTAACCTAGTACAGTATCTCAGGCCACTACTTTGCATTTTCTTCCAGTCGCTCTCCTCGTTGTCTTTACTAATTACGGAACAACCCGGCAAAAAAAATATGTTAAAAACAAACATTGACCAACCCCTCACAGTAGCTTGGTTACGTCATTCAGCTCCCGCCAATCACTAAGGATTCCCGCCAATCAACGTTGACCCCTCCCTTTTCTCGGCCAGTCAGCGTGCAACTTTTTGTAGAACGTTACGCTGTCTTCATTCTACGGGTTTCCACTGGCTTTCTAGTTCTCTGCTCTGCTGCAGGAATGAAGGGTCCTACTCACGTTCAGCTCTACACCGGGGCTCAGATGCCCATCTTGGGTCTGGGGACATGGAAGGTGAGGGTGCTGTCTGTGTTCAAGCTCCCACCTGTTGCATTTAGCACAGCTATGGAGTTCCCTTGCATTAGTATTGCATGTTGTTTAAGAACCTGATGTTTTAACCATCTGAGTGCTTGAGGGTTATCCACTTTCTGGTAATCAGAGTTAATCCACACGTGCATCCCTACCTACCTACCTACCTTGTGTTCCCATTCACCATACTTCTGTGCACTTACTATGTAATGTTCATTCTCTGCAACCCCAACAAGTATGTCTTCCTCTATGTGCAACCTCAACAGGTGTGCATTCCTCTGTGGGCAACCCCAACAGGTGTGCAATTCCTCTGTGGGCAACCCCAACAGGTGTGCAATTCCTCTGTGGGCAACCCCAACAGGTGTGCAATTCCTCTGTGGGCAACCCCAACAGGTGTGCAATTCCTCTGTGGGCAACCCCAACAGGTGTGCAATTCCTCTGTGGGCAACCCCAACAGGTGTGCAATTCCTCTGTGGGCAACCCCAACAGGTGTGCAATTCCTCTGTGGGCAACCCCAACAGGTGTGCAATTCCTCTGTGGGCAACCCCAACAGGTGTGCAATTCCTCTGTGGGCAACCCCAACAGGTGTGCAATTCCTCTGTGGGCAACTCTAATTACATCTTCTCTGTGCTATCCCCTATGTGTGTTTTCCTCTGTGTGCAACCCCAACTATTACTGTGCAATCACGTCAAATGTTTGTGTTCTGTGAACGATATTTATTTATCCTCCTCCGTGCTACCCCAAGAATCCCTCTACCTCCATCCAACCCCCCGATCAATGTATTTCTAATTATCTATTATACAATCGACCCTCCTCTATGCATGGTACCCTCCAGATATGTATTCTCTACTGTACACCCCCAAACAAATGTATTCCTAATCCTCTTTCGAACCGTCCATGTTCCCCATGGACTCCTCCACTGCAGTCCCCCTACATCTGTGAATTACATATATATATATATTCTCTGTGCAGACCCCTCAAATATATCCCTCTTCCCCTTCTGAACCCCCATGTATTCATCCTCTGTGCCCTTGTAGTCTTTCTTTATAGCCCCACCCCCATGTTGCCCCCCACCCCATCATTTCTTATGTGTTGATATAATTGATCCTTTGTTTTGATCAGCTGCTGCTTATTATTTATTTATTTACACTTTTAAATGTCTTATTTCTCCTAACACTAAAGGCCTTTGCTTTGCAATGCGTTCCGTACACCTCTGGCACTCAAAGGGTTAAACTTTGTAGCGCATGCTTATTCAGTGTGCTGCAATATACTTGTTTCAAATCACTAAAATTGCCTTTATTTTTGGCGCTGTTAGTGATTTTCTCTATAAATCCATTCCAACATGATTCTTATTAGACCATTTCTATGACGCTTTTCAAAATAGTCTACTGACTGGATTTAGCACTTGGTGACAGTCACTAAATGTTTATACGTCTCCTTATGTCGCTTTGTGACCATTTTAGACCCTTTCTTTATAACTCTAGTCTTATAATCTTCTGTGCTGTAGTGTCTCACCTTCAATGGATTAAGAATGTGTTGGCTGCAGTTTGAATGTCTTTCTTTTTATATGCTCTGATTGATAGAGCTACTGAGGTGACGGCTATTCTGTAGGCTGCACCTGTTTATTAACCCTTTGCTGCCAGAGGGGTACACAACCCATTGCAATGCTTTGCTTACCCCTGTGCCATTCATCGGGTGAAACTCTCATATGTTGTGCATGTCTTCTAGTCTGTTTTTAGTCTGTTCAGGGTTTTAGGAATTTTACTTTTTAAAGGGATAGTAATACTTCATTTTTACTATCCCCCATGTTGTAGCCCTTATAGTCGGAATTAAATGAGACCAGCGGCATCTCTCATACCTTTTATGGTTTGAGAGGTATCCACCTTCAAAGTTCCCTCTCCTTCTTTCTCCCATGACATCCGCGTTATAGCTGACAGCAGGGGAATCCCAGCTCTGCTGCAGACCCACCGCTTGCTCACGGACCGGATTCCCCTGCTGTCAGCTATAACGTGGACGTCAGGGGAGAGAGAAGGAGAGGGAACTTTGAAAGCGGGTATCTCTCAAACCATAAAGGTATGAGAGATGCTGCTGGTCTCATTTAATTCCAACTATAAGGGCTACAACAAGGGGGATAGTAAAAATGAAATATTACTATCCCTTTAAATATTTGAGTGCCAGAGGGGTATGCAGCACATTGTAAAATGTGTTGTGCACCCCTCTTGCACTCGCAGGGTTAAAGGAATAATAAAACCAAAACGGAGGTTGCTATAACTTTAAATAATATACAGGTGGCATATTTAAAAAATATTAATGTTATAATCCTAAATTTATAATTCTGAAACTTATTTTTAATGCATAGGTACATTTAAGGGGATAGTAATACTTGTACCTCACAGTCATCTTCATGCAGTATGTATAAGGAAAATCCTGCTGTCCTTCGTCAAGGAGGGCAGAGTTTTCTTTATACTTACTGCATGAAGATTGTCCCTCACTGTAAGCCGTCATCTTCATGCTTTAAGTATAAGGAAAACCCTGCCCTACTTGACAGGATTTACCTTATGCTTACTGAAGATTGTCCCTCGCCGCGCTCCATTCAGACTAGCATGAGAGGCAGAGTGACGCAGGGGAAAGGGACTGAGGGGGATCCTTTCTGGTTCAATTGCCTTTGAACTACAAGCCTGATATTATTGAAATACAGTGTTACGTGCGGCAAATAGTATAAAGAAGGCTCGGAGCTGCACTTTTATTACAAGTATTACCATCTCTTTAAATATCTCACTGCTGTACTGTTCATAGAGGCTGTTCTCGTATTCCTGTCTGCATGTTTTAGGTCTATAATCTAGATTAGGGTAGTAAATCCTTGGCCCTTCAGCTGTTGGAGACTACAAATGCTATCACCCCTAACCAGCTGTTAGTTCTTGTATGGAGAGCATGGTGCTGGACTGGAATATAATACATGTATGTAACACGATTTAAGTGTTAGGTTTTCATGGTCCTTTAGACCCATCACCCGGGCAACACTATCGGTGATGGTGCATTGTAATGTCGCCATTGATGTGTGAAAGGTAAGATGATGGGCTATGGTGCATTTCAGATGGATTACAAACTTTGGACAGGCCTATGAGCAGACCTTTAACACTTTGATTGTCAGAGGGATATGCAAAGCATTGCTTTGCAAAGTGTTGCATACCTCTCAGGTACTAAAGGGTTAACACAAGCTGCTTTGTAGCACCATTCAATTGCTGACGCACATGGGCATCGGCCAAGAATATTCAGCTGTTTACATCTCCCGTCCACGCCTCCCCCTGTGTAACTGGATAGGAGAGGGAACACGGGAGAATTCTGAAATCAGGACTGTGGCAGTTCTGCCGCCTGTGTGACAGTCTTAACCCATTTAGTGCCAGATGGGTACTCAACACATTGTGTATCCCTTTGGCCTTCCAAGGGTTACAAGTTTACCCATGACGGTCCTGGTACGTCATAGGCCCTTAAAGGGATAGTAATACTTTATTATTACTATCCCATATATTGTAGATATGTGCAAAATAAGTTAATAGCCCCCAGGTTCATTTCTCAAACCTTTATGGTTTGAGAGATAACCGAAGGCAAAGTTCCCCCCTCCCCCTTCGCTGAAGTCAGCGTTGTGCTGACTGCTGGGATGTCAGGTCTGTCTTTCATCATGCAGCTCTGCAGCAGAGCCGTGATCGCGTTAGTGACAATGAATTATTTCACTGAAACGGTCTTCTACATGTGCTTACAAACCAAGCACAAACCAAGCACATGTAGAAGACCGTTTCAGTGAAATAATTCTTCTTCACTAACGCGATCTCGGCTCAGCTGCAGAACCACAAGCCTGTCATACGACAGACTTCCCCTGCAGTCAATACAACGCTGACTTCAGGGAAGGGGGGAACTTCGCCTTCAGTTATTTCTCAAACCTTTATGGACCTGGGGGCTATTAACTTATTTTGCAAATACCTACAATATGAGGGATAGTAATAATAAAGTATTACTCTCCCTTTAAGGGATCAGAGCCAAGTTTCCAGTTTGTGTTCCAGTGGCTGCACATAGCAAACTGGGCTTTTAACCAAATCTGTTCCCATAGGAGCCAGCTTGGTAAAACATTATAATTGCTGTCTAAGGAATTGAATGTGCCAGGGGAAGCTCGGCCTTCTGATTTACCCAATGACTTCCTAAAGACTTTGAGTGCCAGACGGGGGAGGCTTAAACTCTTAACCACTCGCAAACTGGGAGTATTAGGAGCCTGTGGAAGGATACACATACCACTCAAAATTTAGGATACAGAAGTAAAATTTTATCCACACAGGCTCATGAGATATAAATATATTCCCCTACACCCTTGGCCAGCGCGGAGTCCATTTTTAAAGTCTGCGGGTTTGACATATCATGCTAAGGACTTAAGGCTAGTGACTACAACAGGAGACTGCGGTTTAATGTAAGAACAAGTTTGAGCTGTAATAACCTTTTGAATTAAAAAATGAGCAGGAAAATATCTATTTTCATTAAAGTGTTAGAAATGTCCAAAAAAGTTTTTTTGCATTTAGAAGAGCTTAAAAAGCTGAGCTAAATGCAAAAAAAAAGTATCTCTCAAACCGCTTTGGTTTAAGAGATACAGGCGTTTAAAGTTCGCTGTTTCCTACTGACAGCTGTAAAGCTGTCAGCAGGAGATTTGTGTCGGTCGACACGGAGGCGCTTGAGAAGTGCCGAGATCTCGTTACTTACAAGGAATCCCTTCATTGGAATGGTCTAAAACGTGTGCCTAGTGTTCAAGCTCTCGTTTTAGACCATTCCAATGACGGGATTCCATGTAAGTAACAAGATCCCGGCACTTCTCAAGCGCCTCCGTGTCGACCGACACAAATCTCCTGCTGACAGCTTTATGGCTGTCAGTAGGAGACAGCGAACTTTAAACGCCCGTATCTCTTAAACCATAGCGGTTTAAGAGATACGTTTTTTTGCATTTAGAAGAGCTTTTTAAGCTCTTCTAAATGCAAAAAAAAATGTTTTGTTTTTTTTTTTGACATTACTAACACTTTAAAGCAACTACCACACTATATAAATTGCCCCACCACCACCACCAATAATTAGGTATATGGCAATTAGCTACTCTAATAGTCCTAATATCCGACACAAGTACCAAGTTCTGAAGTAATTGTTTTGAGCCTTGTGGTCAGGCTTGCACGCAGACATCTTGGCTTAGCGATGCCTGTCCTGTCCGTTCCGGTCTCCTCTAGGAGGCGTTGCATGTTACCTTTAAGGTACTGAAAGGGACTGACGGCGCAGGAGCGCAAACTGCTCTAAAGCAAGAATCCTGGCTGTCAGTCTCAAAAAGGATTACTTCAGAACCTGGTACTTGTGTCCGATAATAGCACTATTAACCCTTTGAGTGCCAGAGTGGTATGGAATGCATTGCAATGCATTCTGTACCACTCTGGCACTCAAAGGGTTAAACAGCTAATCGTTGTATGAGTATTTATTGGGGGTGGCACTTTATTTTGGTTGGTAGTTCTGCTTTAAATAAATTAGTGGTGTGTCCCTTTTTTTATTTTCCAGTCTGAACCAGGAAAGGTGACTCTGGCCGTGACGAAGGCCATCGACGTGGGATACAGGCACTTGGACTGCGCCTATGTGTACCAGAATGAGACCGAGGTGGGAGAGGGGATTCACCAAAAGATCAAGGAAGGAGTGGTGAAGAGAGAGGACCTCTTCGTTGTTAGCAAGGTACCAAACACAAATTCTGAGTATGGATCGCTGTTTAACCCTTTAAAGGGATAGTAATGTCAGAAAGAAAGTATTAACAATATGGTATATACAATTAAAAGAGAGTACTTGCACTTATTCGTATCTCTCAAACTTATGCTTTGAGAGATAAAGGAAAATAAAGTTCTCTGGTCCCTCCCCTTTCTGCTTGACGAGCTGAAAAGCTGTCAGAAGCAGATTCTGGTCGCTTGACCAGATGTGGCTCTTCAGCAGCGCAGATATAACGATATCTAAAAATAAATACTTAATTTGGAACTGTCTTGCAAGCACACTTTGTAGACCGTTCCAATAAAGTATTTATTTCTAAATAGCGTGATTTCAGCTCTGCTGAAGAGCGTCTGTCTGGTCAAATGACTGGAATCTAAAGCTGTACAGGAAAAAAAGAAGAAACAAAGAGGTGCTTCCTCGTGTGATATCGTCTACAAGCGATTGATTTCACCTCACCACCACCTTTAAAGTGATACTCACATACGACTATGCTGGAAAAACACTTCTGTGCAAACCAGCAAATGAGCCTAGGGATTGGTAAAGCTGTCCCTCATACAGCTGAAAGACACAATCTTCGGCTGCTCCCCAGACAATCCTCCACTCGCGAAGGGCCAGACATGCAAAACAAAGAACAGAACAGGAGGAGCCAAATAGTGCCCTATCAAAACTGATATAGTCTCAATGGGTAAGAGATAATAGTGCACTCACATGTATAAAAGGCTATGTTAGCAGTACACAGCAATATCGCATACAGGGAAATCTTACCGTCCCTGTTCGGTATCACCAAGATCTCTCCAATATTGCAGATGATTCCAACGTGATGGGGACAAATCCACCGTAGTGGAGATGCAGGGATACTAGTCCTTCTCCAAAAACCACAATAATATGTCCAAAAGAATACCAAACAAAAAAATATAAAAATAATAAAATAAATAAAAATAAAAAATAAATAACTAAAAAATAAAAAAGTACGCTCCAAAAACTCGTCCAGTAGAAAAAAGATATAATTTAATAAAATCAATAATCTTGCTAATAAACGTTTCGCTGTGCTTCGCGCTGCTTCATCAGTAACAGCAAGTATAACAAACAATTCTCACAGACTACAACGGAGCTGTCAGCTAGATGGCAGACTTGAGTAAAACAGCCAGGAAAAGGTAACTTTAGCAAGTTATATCTCTCAAACCATAAGAGAGAGATAAGACTTACATTGATAACCTTTTTTTCATGTCTACAATATTAAATCAAGTTAAAATTAAACATTACTATCCCTTTAAAGAGTCAGTATTTGTAGCATATAACATTACGATCAACTATTCCATATTCCTTTTTTTTTTTTTTTTTTTTTTATAATTCTGTGTACCATAGCGCCAATATCCTTGTAGTTTTCTTGTAACTTTAGTTTAAAATCTGCTTCTCCTGACCTTTTTCCCTTCGTCACTGTTTTTCTCAGAGCTGAAATCTTGTTTCAGTAGAAGGAAAAACCTGCTCCCTTCGTCAAGGGGTTCACATTTGAAAGGTCTCGCGCAATAAAGCATGCAACCATATCCCGTATTAGCCATGTTGCAATGATAAAAATGGTGACTTTAGAATCTTGCACTGCATGAAGCACGAGATTCTCCGGTCATGCTATGAAACATTGCATTGCGTCCAGATACTATAATATACTAGTACTGTATGTAGTCAGACTATGGGAGTGTGCAGAGGGATATTCTCCACGGGGATGCTGCTTGAGCTGCTGTAACTGCACTAGATTAACCCTCCGGTGCCCAATACTCCCCAGTGTAACCTTGATTGGAGAGCTGAATATTGCTTACCTCCTCGGGATGTCGCCTGCTCCTTCTCACTCTTGCTTCCTTGGCCATCAGCCCATTCTTCTGATGGCCACGCTCACATTGGGACTTAACCCTTTGGTGGAGATCCCCCTTTACTTGTGAGTAGCACCCGTGGCTTCCTTGTCTGCCCGGGGTGGGTAGCCTGGATACTGAGATACATTGTTTTAATCTGTTGCAGTGTGGTTGTGTATTTAGCCGGGCACCATCCAACATTTAAGACAGTTCGAGCAACTGTTCTTAATCCGTAAAGTATAACATACGTGGTTGTGACTGTCATGAATGCGACATTTCATAGTGCACCCTGAGAATCTTGTGCTTTCATGCAGTGCAAGATTCTCAGGTTACCATTTTTAGCACTGCGATGTGGTTAAAGGGATAGTAATACTTTGTTTTATCTTTATTTTATTTTGTAGGCATTAAAAAAACATGAAGAATGGTATGTCTTATCTCTCAAACCTTTATGGTTTGAGAGATATTCACAAGCAAACTTCCCCTTCCACCCCTTTTACCTAGTGTAAGCCATTTCTTCTCAGATGTGGAATGCAGTCCATAGATAAATGGGATAATGGAAAGTAGCTTTATATGCTACTATTGCTGTCTCTTTAAGCACCAGCGGGGTATACAGTTCATTGCAAAACTGTGTTGTGTACCCCACCGGCCCTTAAAGGGTTAGAGTGGACCTGTTACCTTAAGGTAAGTTTTTAGATAATTTAAAAAAAAAAATTAAAAATTGTATATTGTGCTAACCATTTTGTTTGTAATATAAACAGTTTTCGAGAAACTAAACTGTTAGTGGCACAGTCTGGCACTTTATACTAATTAGTTTTGGGCCAGTTTTACCAAGCATTGTGCTGGGAATTAGGCTAGGCCGCGCACGTGCGCTGTGCTGGGGATGAGGCAGGGCGGCGCCCGCGCACTGGTGGGGTGTCTAATAGCACAGCATGGGGTAATTTTTGACATGAACAGAACTAATTAGCATATTATGTAGGGAACCAGCATAAAGTTCCATCAAAACTTGGTTTTTACAGGAAAATGTTATTGCAATGTATACTCGGATTTAAATTTTTGCTAAAACAAATGAAACCTGTCTGGAGGGAGATTGATCCTCTTTAAGTGCCCCAGTCCTACACGTCACATCTCTAAATTTTTTGCTTTTCATCTTGGAAATCCTGACAGTGTTTTAATATGAACTATTGAGGCATTTTGAGAAATCATTGGGGAGGGGGTAAGACTTTAGACCCAATATCCGAAACTTGAATTTGGAGTCATTGTAGAGCGACCCAGCTGCACCATAAGAAACGAATACAAATTCCCATTGATTTAAATGTGTTGGGGACCTCTCTAGTAATCCAGGTGAATAGGATGTGCTGGTTTTTGTTTTCTCTTGTGTCCAATAGGGAACACAGGTACCATGGGAGTTGACTGTCTATTCTGGTGGGCAGGACATATCTCAAAGCCACTCCTTCAGCTTAACCAGCCCCCACCTTGCTTCCCCATTATGAGGATGAATACAGGGAACAGAGACAGTAGTCCTTAGTTTTTATATTTTTTTCTGGTAGCTATAGGGCTGTCCAGATTCTCCCCATTAAGCAGGCTACCATCATTGGGCTTCCCCAGCAGTGGATTGACGATTGTACTGGTGCTGTGTGAACCCTTGCAGCCCTGTGGAGGTAATCTTACAGCCCAAATTTTCCCTCCCTGAAGAGTCCCTTGGGACTTTATATATTCCTTCCCTGCTGTTCTCTCTGGGTTGGGGGCCTTACCTGGGTTTTCCCCTGAAGGGAGCTTTCTGTTGGGTGCCCCCCACATGTCCCCTGAGGTACTTTAGGATTTTTGGGTACCTTTTTGTACAGGTGTTCATTTTCGTGCTGCGTCCTCCTCCCTTTTTAAACATTAAAAAAAAAAAAAAAAAAGTTCCCGCAATGCTTCCATCTTTGATCCATTCACTTCTATGGGCAAACTTCATTGGGACATATCTCTGCACCTGTATGATATTTTGTGGGGAATTTTGGAAGGGTACGGCATAGGTTTCAGATCCAGGATGCCAAAGGAGCCGGACAAGGTAAGGCTGTTTCAGGAGGAAGTGAACTCGCTGCTGGGAAAAAAAGTTTCTGATTTCAGTACCTCCCCAGGAGTGCGGTTCAGGTTTTTATTGCAACATGTTTGCAGTCCCAAAGAAGGATGGCGGCTTTCGTCCCATTTTGGACCTCAAATGTCTCAAGTGTGTAGTGACTACATGCTTCAAGATGGAATATTTGCATTCTGTCACTTCAGTGATGTGACCAGTGGAGTATCTGGAATCTCTAGACCTTCAAGATGCATGCCTACACATCCCTATCCACCCAGTGCTATCTGCAATTTGCCTACAGCTCGGATCACTACCAGTTCATCTCTCTGCCATTTTGTTCTGGCTTCTGCACCTTGGGTGTTCCCCAGAGTCATGGGGGTCTTAGAGGCCTTCAGCCACACCTGGGTCATCTCTAACCCTTATCTGGATCACCTTTTTGCTCAAGGCTTCATTGGAAGAGCTTTTGTCCCAGCACATACAAGACTCTGCTTGACTCTGGGTCCACTGCAGATGGATCTTGAGCATGTTGATGTGCTGTCCCAGGAGCTGGTGTTCCTAGGAATGAGGTTCTATCCCCCCCCCCCCCCCCCGAGAGAGTTTCTACCAGAAGAGATCTGCAAGGGATGCAGGAGGTGTCTAAGGCTATGGACTGGCCCATGGTCAAGGTCAGGGAACACATTAACATGTTGAGCATGCTGGTGTCTATACTGGAAGTTGTGCCTTACTTTCAGGTGCATGCCAGGGAACTCCAGAGACTTGTCATGGTGCACGCCAGAGACTTGTCATGGAACTCCAGAGACTTGTTATCCAGAATTTGTCCTAGAATCTGGCACTCCTGGATCGGCAGATCTCCCTCATACCAGAGGCCAACAGGGACATTCATTGGGGGTTGCACAGATTCAGTCTGGATAAGGAAAAACCCTTTGTGACCCCAGAATGGACTTTAGTCATGATGGACACCAGCCTGAGCAGCTGCAGGTGCGGTTTTGGGTCACTTCAGTTTCCAGGGCAGGTGGACAGCGGAGGAGTCCCTTCAGTCTATCAGTCTTCTGGAAATCAGAGTGATTTGGCTGGCCCTTGTATACTGGACCTCTTGGCTGCTGGGACAACCAGTGAGGTGACAGTCGGACAACACCACGTCTGTAGCATACATCAACTGTTAAAGGGGCACAGTAAGTGACACAGCATGGTATGTGGTGTGATGCTTTCTAGGTTTGACAGAAGCCCACTTTCCGGCCATCTGCGCTGTTCACGTTCCAGGAGTCACCGAAGTCGCCAAGATGTGGAAACTCAATCCGGAGGTGTTCTGCCTAATTGTGCAGCAGTGGGGTGTGTCAATGATAGATCTCATGGCTACCAGGGAAAAATGGAAGGCTCTGGTTTTCTGCTTCCAAAAGGGGGATACTCTGGCCTTTGCCACAGAAACCTTGTCAATCCTGTGGAACTTCCACCTCACTTATGTCTTTTCTCCAATTCCTCTCATACCTAGGGTTCTCAGGAAGATCAGGATTGGACAAGGAGGGGGTGGTTTGTGGACCTGGTAAGTCTTTCCATTCAGGATCCTCTCTACCTTACTCCCAGGTCATACCTCTTTCGGGATTACCTTTTTGGAAAGAGGACACTGAAAAGCTGGCTTTGATGGCATGGCTGTTGAAGCCCAAATCTTGAAGATATTGCCACTATGATTCAGGCTCAAAAGCCTGTCTCTCTTATGGCTGACCAAAGAGTGTGGTCAAACTTTCATTCATGGTTGGTTTGTGTACAGGGAAGTGTCCTCGCAAGAGTTTGAACTACTCTTGGTGTTATCCTTCCTTCAGGATGGAGTGAGCAAAGTACTCTGCTTGAGTTCCTTTAAAGGTTCAGATTTCAGCTCTTCCTGTGCCCTTCCAGGGACTTCTTGCCACCATTTCAGATGTCAAGGTGCTCCTTCGGGGGGTGGCTCATGTCTTCCCTGTCTTTAAGGCTCCCACTCCTCCATGGGACCTCAGTCTGGTACTGGACGTTTTACAGCAGCCTCCCTTTGAGCCCCTGGATGAC
This sequence comes from Rhinophrynus dorsalis, assembly GCA_037306005.1. Taxonomy (NCBI): domain Eukaryota; kingdom Metazoa; phylum Chordata; class Amphibia; order Anura; family Rhinophrynidae; genus Rhinophrynus; species Rhinophrynus dorsalis. Next base: position 32,423,804 of record CM074721.1, on the reverse strand, counting down.
ATTTCTATGTGTCAGTTGAAGCTCAAGGTGGCTTTCCTGTTGGCAGAAGTCTCAGTTCACATTGTTGTGGAGTTGCAGGCTTTTCCTAATTTTTCATAAGGACAAAGGGGTTCTTCCTGCCTCTCTGGAATTTCTTCCTAATGTGATTTCTGAGTTCCACATCATGCAGGAGACTGTTGTGCCTTCTTTTTGACCTGACTGTGTCTGACAAGGAGCAGGATCTTCATCTGTTAGATGTGGTGTGTTGCCTTAAATTGTATGTGCATCTCACTGAGCTTTTTCTCAAGGCTGACTCTGTTTGTCATTCCTGAGGGTTCTAGGGCAGGTCAGGCTGCTTCCAAGGTCACTGTGGCCTCTTGGATCAAATCTACCATATGCCAGGCTTATGGACTCCGAAAGAAACCTATTCCCTTCAAGGTCATGGCACATTGCACTTGATCTGTAGGGGCCTCCAAGAATCAGGCCTAGGCTGCAAATCAGCAACTTGGTCCTCTCTGCATATCTTTGCTAAGAACTACAGCATCATTGTTGTGGCTTCAGTTCTGGCTTCAGGACCTTCTAGCTGGCTTTGGCTAGAAGGTCCTGCAGGCAGCCTTGCCTGTCTAGGGACCTACACACTTGGTTACCATACTGTTGTTCAGTTGTTTTGAGCCCTGTTAGCTCTTGTTCTTGTGTTCTATGTAGTTCAGGGTCCATTGACACTTTTTTCTGCTTGGCCTGTTCAGGATAGTCCTAGGGAACACTGGTATCATGGGGACAGGTGAAGTCCTTTCTTCTTACACAAACACTATGCTTCCAGAGGTGGTATCCCCATGGTAAATGAGTTCCATAGTGAATGGAAGCAGTTATAGAATTTGTGTTCTTACCTGTTAAATCCTTTTACTCTGTAGTCCATATTATTATTATTATTATTATTATTATTATTCTTTATAATATATATTGCTAATTCTGCAGAGCTGTACAATAGGGAATAGACATACATAGATATTAAACAGTACAAATCGTGAGAGCTTTCAGTCTAGAGGAAGGAAGGTTTGACACAGAAGGAGTAAGTGCTGTTGGTTGTAAGTGCCTCCTACCCCATGAACCGCCGGTCAGTGGGTGGGGGTTCTGTTGAGTGCAGTGACCCAGAGAAGGGGTGATTCTTGGTGATAATGTTTATGGAGGCAGTTGACGTGCTTCCCTGAACAGGTGAGTTTTCAAGGAGCGTCTGAAGGCTGGGGGAGAGTCTTGATGGGGCAGGGGAGGGAATTCCAGAGCTGAGGTGCAGCACGGGAGAAGTCCTGTAGGTGGGAGTGGGAGGATGTAATAAGAGCCCTGGAGATCAGAAGGTCGTGTACAGAGCGAAGGTGGTGGGTCAGAGTTTATTTGGAAATGAGATGAAATATATGGGGGTGCGGTGTTAGTGAGGGCTCTAAGTAAGCACCAGAATTTTGAATTTAATTCTGTATGGTAATGGGAGCCAGTGTAGGGACTGACAGAGGGGACTGGTGTTAGAGAAGCGCTGAGTGTGGACAATTAGTGTTGCAGCAGAGTCCATTATGGACTGTAGTGGGGTTAGTCGGGTGAGAGGAAGGCCAATTAGTAATGAGTTACAGTAGTCAAGACAGGACATGATGAGTGTTTGGATTTGAATTTTGGCAGTGTCTTGGGTGAGAAAAGGTCAGATTCTAGAGATGTTGCGGAGGTGGGATGAGTTGGAGATTGATTGGATGTGAAGAATGAAGGATAGGGCAGAGACAAATGCGACCCCCAGGCAGCAAGCTGTAGGGGTTGGTGTGATGGTAATGTTAAGTGAGGGTAATATCTGGGGTAGAGCTGGTTGTAGAGGGAAGAAAGATAATTACTTTGATTAAGCCAAGGTTAAAGGGATAGTAATGTTTCAAAATAAAAGCATCTCCAATTGTTTCATAGTAGTTGGTCCATGGTGAGTATTCCCCTCCCACCCCTTTTACCTATTTTTGTATGTCTGATCCTTGCCTTCTTCCTGCCTCTGGGAAACTTAATGGTTGGACATCCCAGAGTTACCAGTAACCTGCATTGGACGACAGAGAAAAGAGGAGGATTTTAGTCTTATCTGTTAAATCCTTTTCTCTTAGTCCATACAGGTTACTGGTCTCCCACCCTGTCAAGGGACCGTGCTTGGCTGTCCTGTGGCAGACCGTGGGGGTCCTTCGGGGTCATGCTCACAGGAGTCTTCTTCCCTTATACTATCCAGTCATAGTGTCTCAAATCTTTCTGGAGCTGGTTGGCTAGCTGCAGCCGGGGAGGGGAGGCTCCACCCCCTGCATACACTTTGATAATTGTTCCTGCCTACTTAAAGGGGCTGATCGCCTCCCAGAGTTATCAGTAACCTATATGGACTAAAAGAAAAGGATTTAACAGGTAAGACTAAAATCCTCTTTTCTACAGATTTAAGTGGGACCTTTAGCCCTTTGAGTGCCAAATGGGTAAGCAACGGTACCCCTCTGACACTCAAATGGTTATAATCTTAAACAATGCTAGACGTCTACAATATAAATTAACCTTTTGGGTGCCAGCGATAGTAGTCAATGAATTGCAAATCAATGCCTGGGATACCTTTCTGACACTCAGATGGTTAATGGGCATATCTTCTTTATGGTGCATTTTTGGTTCTCCACAGAATTACTCCATACTTGTTGTTATACGTATACCTCAATGTGATAAGCAGTGTAAAAGGGATATTCTTGTTGAGATCACACACACACACACACACACACACACACACACACACACACACACACACACACACACACACACCAGTGTTCGGGGACATGCACACAGCAGCAGGACGGCTAGAAGGGACACCGGACACATTTCACTCCCGCCAAACAAACACATGCACCTTAATTTTCTGCCATGGATGCTCCAGCTGACAGCCACTGCGTGCGGCATTCCCTTTCACAACAGACTCAATACAACCATCGCCCGCCAGCTCCCCAGTGCGGGGTCCGAGAGGGACATCCATGGGGGAGTGGACAACAAGGTAGCACAAGATCAGACTCCCCCTCTCTGGAACCGCGGCACGTCCCCCCTGTCAACGCAGCCACCGACTCGGCCAATATTGCTGCTGCCCTCATCTGTCTGCATAAATATCGTCAGTCAGTGTGACATCTGATGAAGTAGAAGTTGATAAATTCTTCACCATGAATATTCAATTGGGTTCTATAAAGTCTATAAGGCATTGCAATGAGCTGGGGGATGTCTGTACCATGCAGTATGTTAAATCATCATACACTCCAGGCTGGACGCACACAAATACCGGCTTTTCAGTTGCCGGTATAGTGGTGTGTACATCATCCGTACGAACGGTGTACGGGATTGGTCCGCTGACAAGATGTATGTGTGGGTAGGTTAATTTGGGCAGCTAGAAGTATGAGAATTGTAGTTCGTACTAAGTGGTGTTTCTTACAGCAAGTCCTCTCTCTTTGATGCAAATACCCGGCTGTCTGTCCGGCTCTGCTTGCTCGAAGCAGGGCTAAATGTGAGAAAAATGTACCTGCCCGGAACTACATGTCCCGGGCATCGGGCGATATAAATTACACATCCCTGAAGTCAACCATGGTGCCTGTGTTTTAAAGGGTTAGTAATGTCCCTGAACATGTTTTTCTAATTTTGTAGTGCTTAAAAAGTGGAGTTTAAAGGAGCAGTAAACTTTTTTTTTTTTTATGAAAACACATATTTTATAGAGCTTTTCCTGCTGAATAAAACAAGGGTACTCCCATCGCTGTCAGGTGTTTTATTCAAAAATTATAGCAGTTTAAATAATCAGGAAGTGAATTTACTGTGTTTACTTCCTGATAGTTCTAACTGACAGGAAGTGACAGGCAGTTTCTATCACATTCTATGGAGAACTGCATGTCTGACTTTTCTGACTTTCCTCTCCATTAGAATTTAACAGGAAATCTAATTAGAATTTGACCACTAGAGGGCACTGGTAGTGTAAAAAAACATGGGTTTAAACTGTAATAACTCTGGAAATATAAATCTTTCGGCAGTGGGAGTACCCTTATTTTACTCAATAGGAAAATCCCTACAATATATATTTTTTCATAAAAAAAGTTTACTGCTCCTTTAACACAAAAAAGTATCTCTCAAACTGGAATGATTTGAGAGATATCTTCATTCAAATTTTGATGTCTCCTGCTGTCAGCTGTAAAACTGTCAGCAGGAGAGGCTCTGCAACAGAGCCGGAATCGCGTTTTTTAAACAGAATGACTGCATTGCAGTGATCTACTTAGTGGGCTTGCAAACCAGGCACACTTGGTAGATCATTGCAATGCAGACATTCGGTTTAAAAAAAACCCGCGATTCTGGGTCTGCTGCAGAGCCTCCGTGTCGGCGACAAGGAACTCCTGCTGACAGCTTTACAGCTGACAGCAGTAGACATCAAACTTTGAATGAAGATATCTCGCAAACCATTGCAGTTTGAGAGAGATTTTTTTTTTTGTGTGTGTTAAACTCTTTTTAAGCACTACAAAATTAGAAAAACCTCTTCAGGGACATTACTATCCCTTTTAACATTTGAGTACCAGAGGGGTATCCAGCACTTTACTTTGCAATGAGTTAGGCACCTCTCTAGAACTCAAAGGTTAAAGGTATAGTAATTTGTTATGAAAAACATTATATCATATAATATTGCAGCCGAGTTACACAAAGGCACTGCCCTTACCCAGATATAATTCAGTGAGTTGGTTCAGTTGGTTATTGCACCAGCGGCAGAATTTGTTCAAACCAGAGGGTCGCATGTTCTAGCCTTGGCAAGGACGATTCAGCTTTTCCCCCTGGGGCGCATAAAATGAGTACCCAGGTCATACCGGAAAACAAAAGACAATCTCAATGTATGGTTTAATTGTATTTTATTTATTTATTCATTTATTTATTTTGATAAACTTTTTTTATTGAATCTTTCAAATTACAAACCTAACCGTACAGGAAAGGCGTAGACATGGGACATTTCAGATAGTAGCGTGTTATTGTTTTTTTTTTTTTGTTTTTTTTTTGTTTTTTATTATATAGAAGAACCCAACACCAGCGTGTTGGGTATACAGCAAGGAAATCCCTTCCCACAATTGAAAAATATGTCTAACATTGACCGAGTAAAATACATAATAAAACTGGGAAGAGTGTATATTATAAGGGATAATAACAATGCAAATTGAGTGGAACTCTGCGTCCCCCAGGGTACCCAGCGAAGTTACTCTGGTAAACAGTGGCCCAAGTGGAAAATCCGCTGAACAGTAACAACACAAGACACATAACAGAAAACAGGTGCATGCCTCCGGAGGGACCCCTAAAAATACCATATTACCGTTCTGTTAAATCTTGTTTTTTCTCTTTTAGCTGTGGTCCACTTTCCACGACAAGTCCCAGGTGAAAGCCGCCTTCCAGAAGACGCTCTCAGCTCTGAAGCTTGATTACCTGGATCTCTATCTTATGCACTCTCCTACAGGATTCAAGGTTCATCTTGCTCAGTACTTTATACATACCTTTCCCTATTCTGTAGAGGCTGAACCACCGTAAAGAACATATAGGACTGTATTCAGTAAGTTTAAGTGGACCTGTCACCTTGATTCAAGTTTGAATTAAAAACTGCGTATATGTCATAGAAAAAATAGTGAACATACAAGGTGCTCTGCAGGTATAAAAAATAATCTAGCAATAAAGTACTCCAGAATATAAGATACCCAAGCACTAGCCTGCTACCATCCTAAGACAAGTGCGCCAAGTCTACACTAACCCGAGAACAAAACAATACCCATAGGACAGCGCAATCATTAAATCCAACCTAATAATCTCCCAAAGACATAAATGAAAAGATAACACGCATACTTTTATGCCTCTGGGGATTATTCGGTTGGATTTAACCCTTTTGAGTGTTATCTGTGCAGTTTCATAGACTAATGAATCCCTTTAAGTGACATTTCATATGCTTATTAAGTACTGTGCTGCACCAGGAGACTTTCACTTTTCCCTGACATTTGTGCATATTTCCTAAACTGTACATTTGCTGGAAGTTTGGTTAACATGGCACATAGGCAGATTTTAATAAAGTTTTCAAATATGTAAATAAAATTCAGGGTGCCAGGTCCACTGGAAGGAGGTGCGTTTCTGAACCAAACCAGCTGCCTCACAGGGAGATATTTAAAATTTCCAATAATATAAATGGGGCTTTTAAGTCACCTAGAGTGCTGTGCAGGTCTTGTGGTCTCAAACACATTGCTTCACAATGCATTGGAGACCTATTTAGCAGGTTATGGGTTAAGTCCCATGTATATTGGTGTAATACCTGTATTAAAGTTAAGGTCAGAGTCTTTTTTTTTTTTTTTTTTTTTTTTTTTTTTTAACACACAGCGCTATATTTCAATACTTACAGTTTTGTAGTTCAAGCACTATTTAATCAGAAAGGATCCCCCTCCTGTCCCATTCTGGCCCCTCCCCTTCGATCTGGAATATGGTCATGGGACTGGATGGATGCAGTGAGGGGGACAGTCTTTAGTCACTAAGTATAAGGAAAACCATTCCCCACTTGATGAAGGAGGGCAGGATTTTCCTTTTGCTTACTGAAGATTGTCCCTTGCTGCTCTCCCTCTGGACCAGATAGGCAGAGTGATGCAGGGCAAAGGGGCAGGAGGGGGATCCTTTCTGATTGAGTAGTGCTTGAAGTACAATACGGTAATTAATGAAATATAGCCCTGTGTTTTATTTAAAAAAAAAAAAAAAAAAACTCGGGCTTCAACTTTAATACAAGTATTAGTATCCCCTTAACTGGCCTCAAATACTGTTGGTTTCTTCTCAGCTGCACCTATAGCATATTGAATACGAACATTATTCCTGGATCACCACAATGTAGGCATCACCTTACAGATGAGATTCTCTTTGTCAGGGTGGGTTTGATTTAAAGGGATAGTAATATATATAACGAATCCCCATATTGTAACTATGTTAAAAAGAATTTAATTGCCACCAGTGTCATCTCTCAAACCTTTACCTTTTGAGAGGTTACCGTAAGCAAAGTTTCCCCCTTCCCTGAAGTCAGCATTCTACTGACTGCAGGGATATCCAGTCTTATTTGCATCAGGCGGCTCTGCAGCAGAGCCAAGATCGCGTCAGTAAAAAAAAAAAAAGAATTATTTCACTGAAACGGTCTCCTACGTGCGCTTGCAAACCAAGCACACACAGAGGACCTTTTAAGTGAATGATTTATTTTTTATTAACGCAATCTTGGCTCTGCTGCAGAGCTTTCGGATGGTCGTACAACAGATTTCCCCTGCAGTCAGTACAACGCTGACTTCAGGGAGAGATGGGGGAACTTTGTGTTCGGTTATCTCTGAAACCATAAAGGTTTGAGAGATGACACTGGGGGCAATTAAATTCTTTTCACCATGGCTACAATATAGGTAATAGTAATATTTAAGTATTACTATCCCTTTAAATTAAGTCTATTTAAATTCCGATTTAAATAACTAGTCAGTGAGACTTGATTTAAATCATGATTTTTAAATGCAAAAACTCATTTTTGCTGGTAGTTAAAACCATCAATATTTGCAAACAGGTGAAGTCTTATTTAGAATAATAACCTGTCAGATTAGTAGAACATCAGTGTCAGAACTGATTTTAGTTTAATAGATTAATCACTCATATTTGGAACAGTAATTAAATTAGTTTAACTAAAACAATAACATCATATAGCACACTTGTATGCACTGCTTGCATTTTGCATGCATACCTGCTTAGAGGAACTTCATTAACCCTTTGCGTGCCGGAGTATTCCCAAGCTGGGTCTCTTTTACGGCCTGCTGCCATTTTGCCTTTCAAGGGAAGGAATAAAGAACTTCAAGCAATGATTGTGCACAAAGATCCCAAGGTTTGTAAACTGCTGAAAAGGTTTCACTTTCATTTTTACTGCTTGCCCCGCCCTCCTCATACTTAGAGCCTGGTACGACAATGGGATTCAGGTCTTTTCCTGAACTTTGTTTATTTTATACAATTTTTACTGTGAAAAAAGTGCATGATAACTTGGATTAACTGAATGTTTACCAAAAATATAATTGTATGACTCTACAGCCTCAGGTACATAACTTAACTCTCTTTCATGCTGAATAACCTTTAAACTATAATGTATCTTACATAGAAAACTATCTTTAGAGAGATTTTTCCTCCAAAATTTTATTTAAATCAATCCAAATTTTTTATTTTATAATAAATATATATTTATTTATTACAATCATCGATTTTATTTATTTTTTTTATCCACCCTGCTCTTTGATACCTGCTGAATGCTGTGAAGCTGCTTCCTACTTCTGATCTGATCATCAGCTAACATACGGGGGTCAGCGTTCCTCTATGTGCAATGTCTGTGTCACTAGTGACCATGAGCAAAGGCAAAATGTTACATTGTGGCTTACGGCAGTGTGTCGGAAGCATCATTCCGTATTAACCCATTATGTAGCCCAGTGTCAATGGAACAAGATATGTCTAATAAGCAAATACCATGCTGACCCCATTTCTCTTTTGAACCAGTGGAGTTCAGTTCCACCTACTAAGTGCATTTATATGTGTGTATTTTTATTTATGTAGTGCCAACATGTACTTAATACTTTACAGTATACAGTTAGTATGGAAGGGGTACGATATGTGCAGTAATTAAAGGGACAGTAATACTTCATTTTAAGTTCATATTTTTTAATGCCTACAAAATAAAATAAAGAATGATATAAGTCTTATCTCTCATCTCTTTATGGTTTAAGAGATATTCACAAGCAAAGTTTCCCCTCCCGCCCCTTTTACCTAGTGTAAGCCATCTCTTCTCAGATGTGGAATCCAGTCCATAGACCAGACAGATAACAGAAGGGGACAATCTTCTTCCTATGAGAACAATGCCCCCCTTGACAAGTTTTTTAGGTTTTTCCCTTATCTTAATTGAAGATTGTCCCTCTGTGCAGTCTACCTGGGCACCTCCCTTCTGATCTGGCTGAGCAGTGTTACATCAGTAAAAGGGGTGGGAGGGGGATAATTTGTCATTGAATTACTCTTGTACTACAACTCTGACAGAATTGAAATAACACTCTCCAAAGTCCAAATACTATGATGATTAATTAGAGCTGCTTTTATTATGAAACATTACTATCGCTTTAAGTGGTTAAATAGATAATCGTAAGGGGAACACCAGGTGAACATACATTGAGATAGGAGGTCCCTGCCCCCTAGAACTTTCAATCTAAGTATAGGAGGATACAGAAGCCTACAGGGGGAATAAAAATAAAATGGTGGTGTTTGCAATGTGTTAGATACTTCTCTGGCACTCAGAGGGTTAAGCTATGGTAACTGAACTCTTTTGGGTAACATCCTGCGTGTATAAAGCAGATTCCCCCTGACCCTTTAATGTTGTGAGAAATCAGGCCTTTTATTTAATTTACAAATGACTTCTATTTCATCTTTGATATCCCACCATATACCTGCACATCCTCTATGCGCCACGCACGGTAACCACATCAAAGTAAGGAGCAGAGAGGAGACACCTAGTAGACAAGTAAAATGCAGCAGCTGGGGGTATTAACCCCTTCGCTGCTGTGCTGGAGGCTGGCTAAATGCAGGATAATTTTTGACCTGCTAAAATTAAAAAAAAAAAAAGTGTCCTAACTTTTAAAATTTTTTTTTTTTTTTTTTATTGAAATAAAAAAACATGTTAATAATCAAAACTGGAAGTGTGATTGTTGCGGAGCCATGAAATACATTTATTCACACCGCCAATGCTCATCAATAAAAAGTGGGGAAAAAGGGACATGGGGTTTTTCACCCAGGTGGGACAGTGACCACTTAAAACTGCCCATTTTGTAGGTATGACTGACCGGTCATACCTTTCATGCAGTCTCCATAAAAATTTAACCCATTGTGCCCAAATGATCCCAAGAGGAAAAAAAAAAAATGACATTTTCTTTTACTTTTTTTTTTTTACAGTTTTCTTTAATTTTAACCAAATAAATGGTGGGCTATCCATATATGTATGGTATCAAAAGAGAGCCCTATTTGTGCGTAAAAAAAACCAGTATATAATTTTCATGGGTAAAATAAAGTACTTCGAGGGAAAACACTGTTGAACAAAGACAAAGTCAAAAAGGTTAAAATTGCTCCGGTCCTTAAGTGAAATCGACCTCAGATTTTCCTGGTCCTTAAGAGGTTAAATATTTTTAGGTGCAATCTCTTAATGGCTACACCATCGTATGGAGGATTATGGTCAACTGCCCAGAGATGTCCATAGGATGGTATAGCAACAGCACCCCTGTAACATTTAAAGCCATTAAGATACTGCAGCTAAGAAATTTGAAGACTGATCTGCAATAACTTTTGAATAAAACACACCTCTGCAGTGGGAGTTCCCTTGTTTTACTCGTATTAAGTGTTACTATCCCTTTAAGGAAATGGTTGCCTTCAGTTCTGTACACACGTCTCTCTGTAGATTCAGTCTTTTCATTTACTTGATAAAACTCTAATGTATATTTTTCCCATTTTGTGTTTGCAGGCGGGAGATGAAATTTTACCTAGTGATAAACAAGGAATGGCGATTGCGAGTGATACTCACTTCCTGGACACGTGGGCAGTACGTATATTTATAGTGTTCTGGTCTGTGATGAGGGGATACTTCCTGGACACGTGGGCAGTACGTATATTTATAGTGTTCTGGTCTGTGATGAGGGGATACTTCCTGGACACGTGGGCAGTACGTATATTTATAGTGTTCTGGTCTGTGATGAGGGGATACTCACTTCCTGGACACGTGGGCAGTACGTATATTTATAGTGTTCTGGTCTGTGATGAGGGGATACTCACTTCCTGGACACGTGGGCAGTACATATATTTATAGTGTTCTGGTCTGTGATGAGGGGATACTTCCTGGACACGTGGGCAGTACGTATATTTATAGTGTTCTGGTCTGTCATGAGGTGATACTCACTTCCTGGACACGTGGGCAGTACGTATATTTATAATCTGGTCTGTGATGAGGTGATACTTCCTGGACACGTGGGCAGTACGTATATTTATAATCTGGTCTGTGATGAGGTGATACTTCCTGGACACGTGGGCAGTACGTATATTTATAATCTGGTCTGTGATGAGGTGATACTTCCTGGACACGTGGGCAGTACGTATATTTATAATCTGGTCTGTGATGAGTTGATACGTCCTGGACACATGGGCAGTACGTATATTTATAATCTGTGATGAGGTGATACTCACTTCCTGGACACGTGGGCAGTACATATATTTATAGTGTTCTGGTCTGTGATGAGGGGATACTCACTTCCTGGACACGTGGGCAGTACGTATATTTATAGTGTTCTGGTCTGTGATGAGGGGATACTTCCTGGACATGTGGGCAGTACGTATATTTATAGTGTTCTGGTCTGTGATGAGGGGATACTTCCTGGACACGTGGGCAGTACGTATATTTATAATCTGGTCTGTGATGAGGTGATACTTCCTGGACACGTGGGCAGTACGTATATTTATAGTGTTCTGGTCTGTGATGAGGTGATACTTCCTGGACACGTGGGCAGTACGTATATTTATAGTGTTCTGGTCTGTGATGAGGTGATACTTCCTGGACACGTGGCCAGTACATATATTTTATAGTGTTCTGGTCTGTGATGAGGGGATGCTTCCTGGACACATGGGCAGTACGTATATTTATAGTGTTCTGGTCTGTGAGGAGGTGATACTCACTCACTTCCTGGACACGTGGGCAGTACGTATATTTATAGTGTTCTGGTCTGTGATGAGGTGATACTTCCTGGACACGTGGCCAGTACATATATTTTATAGTGCTCTGGTCTGTGATGAGGGGATGCTTCCTGGACACGTGGGCAGTACGTATATTTATAATCTGGTCTGTGATGAGGGGATACTTCCTGGACACGTGGGCAGTACGTATATTTATAGTGTTCTGGTCTGTGATGAGGTGATACTCACTTCCTGGACACGTGGGCAGTACGTATATTTATAGTGTTCTGGGCTGTGATGAGGAGATGCCCTTGAATCCTTTTAACTGACTGAGTGCCAGAGAGGCGTGAAATGCATCGTTCTGTAAAAATTAAAAAGGGGAAACTCTGGAGCAAATCAACTGCACCGTAAGGGGATGAATAAAAATTCTCATTGAGTTTAAATGTCTTTTAACCCCTTGAATGCTAGAGAGATCAAAAATATTGTGAAATGCATTGGAGTTCTCTCTAAAACCCTCATGAGGTTGTGTCCTTTAACCCATTTAGTGCCAGAGAGGTATCCAAAGTATTGCATTACCACTCTGGCACTGAAAAATTAACATTGATTTAACACTGTATTTGCCCCCTATGTTGCAGCTGCTCATTTTTCCTTGTACATATATCTCTATGGATGTATTCTGTGCCAGACAACAGTGGGTGGGGTTGGGGAGGGGTTGTGGGTGGGGTTAAGGTGCCTGGGATGTAAATCAATCAGTGACCAACAGACTTCTCTCTCTTTTTTCCTATTCCTTTCTGACATCTATCTGATCCCAGGGAATGGAAGAACTGGTGGATGCTGGACTTGTGAAGGCCATTGGGATTTCTAACTTTAACCATGATCAGATTGAGCAGCTGCTAAACAAGCCAGGACTGAAACACAAGCCAGCTGTTAACCAGGTGAACGTTAAAGGGATAGTAATGTTTCACAAAAACAGCAGCTCCAATTAATCTTTGTAGTATTTGGTCAATGGAGAGTGTTATTTCAATACTGTCAGAGTTGTAATTCAAGAGTAATTGAATGATAAAGTATCCCCCTCCCACCCCTTTTACTGATGTAACACTGCTCACCTCAGAGCAGCAGGGTGGTGTCCAAGTGGATCTCAGAGAGGGACAATCTTCAATTAACATAGGAGAAAAACTTGTCGGGGGGAGGGCTTTCATTGTTCTCACAGTAAGAAGATTGCTCCTTGCTGTGAGCTGTCTGGTCTCAAGACCAGATTCCACATCTGATGGGAGGCGCTTACACTAGGTAAAAGGGGCGGGAGGGGTGATACTTTATCATTCAATTACTCTTGAACTACAACTCTGACAGTATTGAAATAACACTCTCTATGGCCCAAATACTATGAAGATTAATTGTAGCTGCTGTTTTTGTGAAACTTTTTTGAAGGGATAGTAATGTAACACAACATAATATTAACCCCCCACTTACTGTGGGCAGTAAAGCAAATTTTTTTCACCAAAATATAATCTTAGAGGTTCCTGCTCCCACCAGATACCACCCCTCTTGGCTGGTAAACGCAGGCCTGTTCACTTCAATCAGCTCGTGTAATTGGTCCTTGTAACACCAGGCGGTTTCATGGACCATGATCCCCTGCCAAGCATGGTGGCATCTGCTGAGACGCTGGAGCCGACTGGAAATCTGCAGGATGCAACAGTTTGTAAATACAATTTCTGTACAAAATCTTTGGATGCTAGTGACATCTCACATCCAGGGCCGTATTTCCCAATAGGCAGAGTAAGCAACTGCCTAGAGCTCCGAAGTTTGTGGGTGTGCTTGCACCCTAGTGAGATCTCCAACTCATTGTGTTGGAGATCTGCCTTCCAATCAAGGGGATAAAACGTTTTTGTTCTTGCTTTTTCCTGTGCCACGAAACAGTGGATGGGATTGGAGGAGGTGTCATTTGAGTGTAGGGGTGTGGCCATGGGTTGAGCAAAGAGCACCTAGATTGCCTTACTTAGTGGTGCCTGTGACCCGGCCCTGCTCACATTGGAAATGTCTCTAGCATCCAAGGGGATAAGGGATAGATTAGCAGTCTGTGTTGTGAATTGGAAACTTTTATCTTCCCCAGCCATCACTTTACCCAGTTAAAGGGATAGTATGGTTTCAAAATAAAATCAGTTCCAATTAATCTTCATAGTATTTGGACCATGGAGAGTGTTATTTCAGTACTGTCAGAGTTGTAGTTCAAGAGTAATTGAATGATAAGATATCCCCCCTCCCTCCCCTTTTAGCTACTGTAAGCGTCCTCCCCTTAGATGTGGAATCTGGACTTAAGACCAGACAAGCCACAGCAAAGGACAATCTACTTCTTGTGAGAACAATGAAAACCCTGCCCCCCTTGACAGGTTTTTAAGGTTTTTCCTTATGTTCACTGAAGATTGTCCCTCTCTACGATCCATCCGAACAGGAGGGGCCAATAAATACTGGGCTAGATAGTATAGAAAGGGAAGGTGATGTAGTTAATAACCAGATGGGTGGATCTGGGGGCTGGGTTAGTACAGATGATAGGGAGAAGCCTATAAACCACATCAAAATTAAATGTTAAATGGCGGTGGCATAAATTGTATGCTTGCAAATGCCAGAAGTTTAACTGGTAAAATAGGGGAATTGGAGCTGGTAGCTGAAAGCGAAAACTATGACTTGATTGGCAGAACAGAAACATGGTGGGATGACACACATGATTGGGCTATCAATTTGGAGGGCTACATGATGTTTAGAAAAGATAGGTCAAACAAAAGAGGTGGTGGGGTCTGTCTGTATGTCAAACCAGCATTATTGCCTAATTTGCGGGAAGATATATGTGATGACAGTAGAGAACATGTCGAATCCCTGTTGGTTGAAATAGTCAATGGGGGTAAAACTGCCCACAAAATATTAGTGGGTATTTGTTATAAACCACTAGACTGTCGGGCTATTTATATGAAGGTATCCAAAGGGTTAAACAGAGAACCACTCAGGTTGGATTTCTTCACTTAAATAGGCAATTGACAATAAAATAATTCGAGAACTTTATCTTTAATATGTATTGACACGCTACTTCACAGTAACGAATTGATCACAAGAATCAATCCTTCATATTTGTGCAAAAATATATATTTTATTAAAATACAATATATATATATATATATATATATATATATATATATATATATATATATATATATATATATATATATATATATATATATATATATTAGTATCCGCAACAATTAAATATATGTGACTAGCAATTATAATAGGTACATAGAAAATCAAACCACACTATCATAAAGATTACCAGCGGTGCAAGGGTTAACCACGCATAGGTATATTCAGGGGTATAATAACAATAATTGCATTCAGCAGCATACAGCAGGTTAATTGATTGTTACAATTAATATAATACAGTTGGCCGCAGTGTCTCAATACCTCTGCCCCAGAAACTGTATAGACTATGCCAATTATGATGTAAGGGGTATTGTGAGATGAATTAAATAATTCCTCTAACAATTCCTTGTATCATATATCAATAATAATCAAATTTAGGGAATAACTGGAATAAAATCCCAGATTTAAATCACTATAATTTAATTATCTACTGAATTCAATATTGAATACCTCTGAATAAAATATATGAATTGCCATTAATATAGTCAATCAAAATCACACAAATAATCTACTTAAAATTACTTCATGCAACATTTATCATAATTTTGACTACAGCAACATATATATAAAACCTATAGGCACTCCAAGGGTTAATCCACACGTTTAAAATAGATGCCACACCCAGAAGTTATTTTGTCTATTGAGTTAACCTTCCAATTTACAAAATATAAGCCTAGCACATATACAGAGAATTCCAAAGAAAATACCACTAACAGACAAATAGCGGTTAAAGGGTTAATAACTGGATTCAAAGAATATCCTATATCAAATCTTAACTATTATAATCTTCCCAGAACCACAAAATATTACTCTAGGAATACCAAGACTTATATTAGCTAATAAATAACCCTCGCTATATACTGTATTACACTGATTGGCAATTTATAACATTTCCCTATATATAAATATATATATATATATTACTTCCAGAATTTAATAGCTAAATCTAGCTTATTATAAATTATCCCAAATGGTTGGCCAGTCCACTTAAGACAATTATAAAACTATTTAAATTTCTTCAAACAGAAGAAAATTTATGAAATTCTGGATTAAATGAATCTAAATGAATAAATGATATAGTTACCAATCCAGATTTCTTTGTATTTCTCTGTCAGATGGCAAGGTCAGGAATTTAATCATCAGCCAAGAGAGCCCAGGAAGCCTTTTCTTTTTCAGGAGGTTCAGTCCCCAACTAAGAGTATTTTGGGGATTATATTGTCACATTTTGCCTGATCAGTAATCCCTACCTCTTTCCAATGATTGGATAAAGATCCATCTCTTTATACCGTGACCTCACCAGTCAGACCTGATTGGATACTCATATCTTATGCTAATCAAGGATAAATAAAAATATTATGAGTAGTTTAAAATATAAAAGGCTGCAGGTGGCGCTATTACTCTATATTAGAGTTTTACATGTGGCAGATCATATGGCTTTCGTCAAGACTGAGCGATATCATAAGGTTATCAGAGATCCCATAAACATGTCATTTTGCTATGTCTTTCACATAAAGGAGTGTTTTTCTCATAAGATAACACTAAGAATGTCTGTCTAGCAAAAACTCACTTTATCACCATAAATGTCAGTTAGTTATTTCTCCCTCATAGAGGCCCCTGAATATTTTAACAGGAGATACTTTGAACATATTTTAAACAGAATTTCAGCTAATTTCTACAATTAGAATTAACCCTGTATGCTCCCCCAGGACAAAGTCTCTGACAAGACATTGGTGACCTTGAAGAATCACCGCTATTAATACAAATAGAAAAGGCTTCTCAAATAGGGATAACTATAATTATGGGGGATTTTAATTATCCAGAAATAGATTGGAAAAATAGAACAACTAATTCTGCTAAAAGCAGTAAGTTTCTGAACTTGAATGACCATTTTTTGTCTCAACTAGTACAGACCTCAACCAGAGGGGATGCATGTCTGGATCTGGTAATAACTGATAATGAAGAACTTCTCTCTAACATCCAAGTAAGGGAGCACATGGGGAATAGTGATCATAACATGGTATTGTTTGAGATTAATTCAAAAAAGCAATTTGGTATGGGTTCCACCAAAACACTGAATTTTAAAAAGGCCAACCTTATCAAGTTTAATTCATCCCTTAGTCTCATCGACTGGAATAGAATATTTTCAGGAAAAAACACAGAAGGTAAGAGGAATGCCTTCAAAATAACACCGCAAAAATATAAATATAAATGTATCCCCTTTGGTTTTAATTTGCTTCTTCTGTATTTGTTTCCAGTGTGGCTAACCAGTAAAGTAATTCATGAAATAAATATCAAGAAAGAGGCATTTAAACATTATAAAGCTGAGGGTTCAGCAGAGGCATTTGCAGAATACAAAAAATGCCAACAAAACCTGTAAAAAGGTGATTAAATTAGCTAGACTGGAGAATGAAAAAAAATGATTGCTAAGGAGAGCAAGAGCAACCCCAAAA
Source organism: Rhinophrynus dorsalis (assembly GCA_037306005.1). Lineage (NCBI taxonomy): Eukaryota > Metazoa > Chordata > Amphibia > Anura > Rhinophrynidae > Rhinophrynus > Rhinophrynus dorsalis. The sequence continues at coordinate 32,406,423 of CM074721.1, read as the reverse complement.
AATTCTTTAAATACATTAATGGCAAAAAATTAATGTCTGATAATGTTGGGTCCTTGTTATCTGAAACGGGTGAGATGGTCAAAGGGGACAGAGAGAAGGCAGATATTTTAAATAATTTCTTTTCTTCTGTTTTTACCAAGGAATACCCAATGGACAAGAAATCTGTAAACTACTTTTACAGAAGTCACAGCAAGCATGGGATTGGCTAACAAGAAAAAGTGTTAAAACAATTGAATGGTGTTAAGGTAGACAAATCCCCGGTACTTAAAGAGCTAAGCCAGGCCCTGGCCAGACTGTTATTTTTGATTTTCAGGGATTCTTTTAATTCAGGTATGGTGCCCACGGATTGGCGTAAAGCAGATGTGGTGTCCACATTTAAAAAGGGTTCAAAATCCCAGCCAGGAAATTAGACCCGTAAGCTTGACATCTGTGGTAGGGAAGCTGTTTGAAGTGGTGCTAAGGGAACATATTAAAGAATTCAGCTTGAACAGGAATATCGCTAGCAGGAGCCAACATGGCTTTGTGAAAGACAGGTTTTGTCAAACTAACTTGTTTGCATTTAATGAAAAAGTGAGTAAAAATATAGATGTGGGAGTGGCGGTTGATGTGATCTATTTAGACATTGCCAAGACATTTGATACTGTTCCACACAAGAGGTTACTGTACAAATTGAATGAAATAGGCTTAGGGGAAAATATTTGTGTGTGGATTGGAAACTGGCTGAAAGATAGAATGCAAAGAGTGGTAGTAAATGGGAAGTTCTCCAATTGGTTGAACGTGATAAGTGGAGTACCACAGGGATCTGTCCTGGGTCCTCTTCTTTTTAATTTGTTTATTAATGATCTCCCAGAGGGCACAGGGAGCCATGTACTGGTGTTTGCTGATGACACAAAATTACGTAAGGTAATAAAGTCTGAACTGGATGTGTCTTCATTACAAGAGGATTTGGACAAATTGAGTAACTGGGCAGGCAAATGTCTATATTGAATCTCATTTGCCAAGTGTAAAGTTATGCATTTTGGTTATAATAATGCAACATATAGTTTAAATGGTGTTTCTCTGGGGAAATCTACTAATGAAAATGTTTTGGGAGTAATGGTAGACAATAGACTTAGCAGTAGCGTACAGTGGCAGCTGCAAAGGCCAATAACATATTGGCATGTATTAAAAGGGGTATTGACTCAAGGGAGGAAGATATTATTATGCCTCTTTACAGGTCCATGGTAAGACCCCACCTAGAATATGCTGTTCAATTCTGGGTGCCCTTTCTGAGAAAGGACGTTATGGAACTAGAGAGAGTGCAGAGGAGGGCTACAAAACTAGTAAGGAGAATGGAAAGTTTTAGTTATGAAGAAAGGATAGAAAAGTTAAACTTGCACACACTAGAGAAGCGGCGTCTTGGAGGAGATAAAACACTATATAAATATGTTCAGGGCCCATACAAAGGGCTCTCCAAAGACCTGTTAATTAACAGAACAGTACATAGGACAAGGGGCCACCCGCTTAGACATGAGGAAAGGAGATTTAATCTACAGCAGCGGAAAGGATCCTTTACAATAAGGACAATAAAGGTATGGAATCCACTGCCTGAGGAGGTGGTGCTATCGAATACATTAGATGTCTTTAACCCCTTGAAGAGCCATGACGGTCCTGGACCGTCATGGGTTGTTATACCCTTAAGGACCCATGACGGTCCTGGACCGTCATGGAATTCCGGTCTCCCATTGTGGCCGCACGCCGTTCGGGGAGTCCGGAATCGGATTTGCAAAAAAAAAAAAAAAAAAATGGTCTCTGGTCCTTAAGTGACTGCCTAATGTGTGCGTGGCCGGTCCTTAAGGGGTTAAAAAGGGCCTGGATACTTTTTTAAAAGAGCTGAACATAGAGGGCTATGTACGTTATTATTGGGATAAATATTTAGTTAGTGCTTGTTGATCCAAGGAGAAATCCAATTGCTATTTGGAGTCCAGAAGGAATTTTTTCCCCTCCATTCAAGGCAGAATTTAAAATTGCAGTATTGTGTTTTTTTTTTTTTTTGTTTTTTTTTTTTTTGCGCCTTCTTTTGGATCAACAATGGTAAATAGGAAAAGGGTTGGACTGGATGGACGCAAGTCTTTTTTTTTCAACCTAAATTACTATGTTACAGTCTTGCTGCTCTGAGGTGAGCAGTGTTACATCAGTAAAAGGGGCTGGAGGGGGATATTTTATCATTCAATTACTCTTTAACTGCAACTCTGACTGTATTAATATAACACTCTCCATGGCCCAAATACCATACTATCCCTTTTAAAGGCAAGTTATCACGTAATTCCTTAGATATTCAAATGGTCTCCGCCAACATGTTCATGCATTTGGGTTCCCTAGTATCAAAGGGGTCCAGAGGATAGTTTTTATATTTTGCTGTTTCTTACAAGAACTGAAGATTTGCAAAGATGGAGGAACTGGTCTGTGTGGTTGTCCTCTCCCCACCGCCCCTTTTTTATTGTGGTCACCATGTGGCACTGTTCTTATCCCTTACCATAGGTAGCTGTAGTCTAACACTCAAACCCTGCCAGAGTATTTTATTTACAAAATAATTTGCCTTCCAGACTCCAGGTGGCACTGTTGCTAACAGTTTGGTTAAAAACCTTTCAGCTGTAATTCGTCCTCTTGTAGGTGACTGTTACTTATTGTCCTTTTTGTCTGACATGCTCTGATACCCAGCTTTCTGTTTTGTCTGTATCCTTAACTACTTTAATACAGTTTATATAAAAAAAATTCAGCTGTAATTACTTCTGAATAAAAGCTCTCCCAACAGTATGGGTACTTATTTTAGTTAACAGGAAAAGCCCAATGACCTATATTTGTTTCATAAGCTTCATGCTTGTTTTAATGATACATCCATGCATTTCCTATCTCATCATTAACTGTGAGACCTGTGTCTATTCTAGATTGAATGTCACCCCTACCTGACTCAGAAGAAGCTGATTGATTACTGCCAGTCCAAAGGCATTGCCGTTACAGCATATAGTCCTCTTGGTTCCCCGGATCGGCCTTGGTAAGACTCAGGAGAAAGGGTTCATTAGAGACTGCAGTGTGTTCCCTGGCTAAGCAACATCTTTCTTACTATTCACTTGTATATCTTCTGTATTTTAGGGCCAAACCAGATGATCCATCACTCCTCAATGATCCAAAAATCAAAGAAATTGCTGCAAAGCATAATAAGACATCCGCCCAGGTAGGTGACTGAGGTATGGATCATGCCCCCAGACCGTATCTTAGAACCATTACAAGAACACAATTCTAACACTGTGCCAGTACTGGACAAATCCTACTCCTAACTCTACTGTTCCTGCAGGTTCTGATCCGATTCCATATTCAGAGGAACTGCATCGTCATCCCAAAGTCTGTGACTCCTGAGCGCATTGAGGAGAACTTTAAGGTAATAGGAGACCTTTTTGATTTAAGGGCCATGTACAGAACTAAACTAGAGCAGTTCTGGGACAAACAAATTTCACCAGAATACAAATTCCCACTTATTTACATAGTGCTTTTCTTCTCTTGAATGCTAGGGGAGTCTCTATCACATTGTGTAGTTGAGACCTAGCTAACATTTAAGGGGTTATAAATAGTCCATTTAAATCATCACACACACAGGCAGTTGGTTTGCTATATGGGATATATTAGAATAGCATTGCTGTATGATATTGTAACTTACATTCTAGATCTGTTGAATGTAAAGGTAAAATATCTGGACAGTAGACAAAGCTAAAATGCATGTTTAACGCATAACTGGTACAGATATAGGTGACTCTATAGTAAATAAATGACATGCTGTTTGCAGCAGTCTGGTGAAAGCCATTTCCTTGGATGTGACTGCGGTTTAGTACCGCCTCCTCTGTTCTTACTGGATGATGCTAAGCAGTTGGGACCACCTCCAATATCCCCATGAAGGCCAATCAGAGCACAGGAGGTTGTACTGTGTTCCAGACACAACAGGAAGTGAGGAGTGTGTGTGTGGGGGAATATATATATATATATATATATATATATAATAAGCATCCAGTCAGCTGACATTTTCAAATACTGTAATGCCTTGAAGACCAAAGAGGTGTGCAAGAGATTACTTTGCAATTACTTATACACCTCTAGTTCTCATGGGATCCTTCATCCTTTCACAGGGGTGTGGAAATTAAAAAAAATAAAAAATAACTCTCCAAGGGACTAAAACAGGAGCCCAATCCACTTGTCCCTCATGACAATCTACTTGTCCTAAACAGGCACGTCCAGTGTGTTCACGTGCAGTGTCCACGTGCAGTGTGTGTCCGCGTCCAGTGTCCGCATCCACGTCCAGTGTCCCCACGTGCAGTGGCCATGCCCAGTGTCCGTGGCCACGCCCAGTGTGTCCACATCCATGTCCACGTGCAGTGTGTCCACGTGCAGTGTTTGTCATGTCCACGTGCAGTGCCCACGTGCAGTGTCCGTGTCCATGTCCAGTGTCCGCGTGCAGTGTCAGTGTCCGCATGCAGTGTCCGCGTCCACGTGCAGTGTCTGTGTCCGCGTCCACGTGCAGTGTCTGTGTCCGCGTCCAGTGTGTCCGCGTCCAGTGTCCCCACGTGCAGTGTCCGTGGCCATGTCCAGTGTCCACGTCCAGTGTCCACATGCAGTGTCTGTGTCCACGTCCAGTGTCGTGTCCACGTGCAGTGTCCACATGCAGTGTCTGTGTCCACATCTTGTCTGTGTCCATGCCTTGTCATGTTCTGTGTCCACATCGTGTCTGTGTCCACGTCCAGTATCCGTGTCCAGTGTCCATGTCTTGTCATGTTCTGTGTCCACATCTAGTCTGTGTTCAGTGTCCGTGTCCAGTGTGTCCGCGTCCAGTGTGTCCACGTCCAGAGTCCGTATGCAGTGTCCAGTGTCTACGTGCAGTGCCTGTGTCCACATCCAGTGTCCACGTGCAGTGCCTGTGTCCACGTGCAGTGCCGTGTGTCCACGTGCCGTGTGTCCGCGTCCGGTGCAGTGTGTCCGCGTGCAGTGTGTCCACGTCCAGTGTCCGCGTCCGTCCGCATGCAGTGTCTGTGTCCGCGTCCAGTGTGTCCGCGTCCAGTGTGTCCGCGTCCAGTGTGTCCGCGTCCAGTGTGTCCGCGTCCAGTGTGTCCGCGTCCAGTGTGTCCGCGTCCAGTGTGTCCGCGTCCAGTGTGTCCGCGTCCACGTGCAGTGTGTCAGTGTCCACGTCCAGTGCCCCCACATGCAGTGTCCGTGGCCATGTCCAGTGTCCGTGGCCACGCCCAGTGTCCACGTGCTGTCAGTGTCCACGTGCTGTCAGTGTCCACGTGCTGTCAGTGTCCACGTGCTGTCAGTGTCCACGTGCTGTCAGTGTCCACGTGCTGTCAGTGTCCACGTCCAGTGTCCACGTCCAGTGTCCACGTGCAGTGTCGTGTCCACGTGCAGTGTCGTGTCCACGTGCAGTGTCCACGCCCACGTGCAGTGTCCACGCCCGCGTCCATGTGCAGTGGCCACGCCCAGTGTCCACGCCCAGTGTCCACGTGCTGTGTCAGTGTCCACGTGCTGTGTCAGTGTCCACGTGCTGTGTCAGTGTCCACGTGCAGTGCCTGTGTCCACGTCCGGGGTCCGCGTGCAGTGCCGGTGTCCACGTCCGGGGTCCACGTGCAGTGCCGGTGTCCACGTCCGGGGTCCACGTGCAGTGCCGGTGTCCACGTCTGGGGTCCACGTGCAGTGCCGGTGTCCACGTCCAGTGTCCACCTCCACGTCCTGTGCCTTGGTCCACCTCCACATCATGTGCCTGGGTCCACTTCCACGTTCTGTCACGTCCCACGTCCCGTGTCCACCTCCTAAATAAATACACTGAAACAGAATGTTTCAAAAGGAGATCCACTACTGAGGCACACCAAGACCACAAAAGTTACAAAATATACATAAATCTTTATTACTGTACAAAATTCACAAAAATATATCAAAACAGTGGCTTAACAAAAACATTTAAAAGAACAAACAAGTAGTCTAGGAGCAATCCACATGCAGCCAATATAATATATCACAATAAAGTGAATAAAATGATGAATGAGGTCAATACATGCATATATGCACCTGGAATAATGTGGTACATAGTAAGGGTCCAAAAAAGCTAAAAATACCCAGTCACTAGTGGTACAGAAGTGATAAAACAAAGTCTAAAGCAAGCAGAGATAATAATATTGGGGCCCCGGGCTACAGAGGGGGGGGGAATTCACAGCTTCACCGGGCTGTCAGTCCAGCTCTGCTTGCCCGAAGCAGGGCTAAATAGGAGAAAAATGTACCTGCCCGGAACTACATGTTCCAGGTGTCGGGCAATATAAATTCCACAACCCTGTATCATGATTAAACGTTGAATGCGAAACATGTTGATCAAATTTGTTTTCCGATTGTAACCTGATTGCTGCCCTCTCATCCATATGTGGTCTTGAATGAAAACTGTTATTTTTGGAAGAAATAAAGGTACAGGTTATTTGATTTTAATATTGTCTGAAGTCGTGTGATTCCAAGACGTTGTGGTTGGTGATTTTGTTCATTACATATGCTGATGGGTTGGGGAGCCCATTCTACCAGCACATTTGTTACCACGCTTCTAAGACATTGTTACACTCTGTCTGAAGAGAACTTGCTCTGAATTAAAGGTGGATATTTGCCTATTGTGATATGTGACAGTCCACCATAAACTGGAGCCGCTGACTTTTTTTTTGCTGTCTGTCACAAGCGTAATGCAATGCGTTGCACACAGTTTTGGAGTTGAAAGGGCTAAGCACTGAAAATTCAACAATCCAGCCATTAAAGGGATAGTAATACTTCGTTTTATCTTTATTTTATTTTGTAGACATTAAAAAAACATGAAGAACGATATGTCTTATCTCTCAAACCTTTATGGTTTAGGAAATATTCACAAGCAAAGTATCCCCCCCCGTTCAGCCAGATCAGAAGGGAGGTGCCCAGGTAGACTGCAGAGAGGGACAATCTTCAATTAAGATAAGGGAAAAAGCTGAAAAACTTGTCAAGGGGGGAAGGGCTTTCATTGTTTTCATACAAAGAAGAGTGTCCCCTTCTGTTATCTGTCTGGTCTTACAACCAGATTCACATCTGAGAAGAGATGGCTTACACTAGGAAAAAGGGCCGGGAGGGGAAACTTTGCTTGTGAATATCTCTTAAACCATAAAGGTTTGAGAGATAAGACTTATATCGTTCTTCATGTTTTTTTAATGCCTACAAAATAAAATAAAGATAAAACGAAATATTACTATCCCTTTAAGGACATTGTCTCCTTTCTAGATTCTGCAGGAAGCAAGGGCAAAATAGTCCTACACATACATCCGGTTTTACTTTTTTAACCCTATTAGTGCCAGACGTGTTACATTCTATGTTTTTTTTTTTTGTTAACCACGCGGGCCGTGCCAATATTGCTAGTTATATGTATGGATGAAGCTGTAATTTTGTACTGTAAACATCAGGGTTTCTTCTGCTATCCCTAAGCTATCCCTCTAATTACACTGTAAGTGATGTAGTGATCCATCCTGCACTATTGTAACGCGTCTCCTGTTATTGTAGGTGTTTGACTTTGAGCTGTCTCCAGAAGAAATGGAAGCCATCTTTAGCTTTGAGCGTGGCTGGAGGGCGTGTGAATGGGCTTTGTAAGTGTTAACATCTCCTCTTTGCTTTACAGGTTACAGGTTATAATGTGAGGCTGATGTATTAAGAAAAATGGTTGCAATTCATAAGCAAATCAGTGGCTCCGTAGGAACAGCTAACATTTTGAAGACCTCTAGCATACAGGGGGTTAAAAGGCCCATTTAAATCGATGAAAATGTTGGTGTCCCTATGTAAGAATTGATGCAGAGTAAACAGACATTTTACCTATTGCAATGTGAGAAGACTGAATAATGTGTAGACTTCCCTCTTGCAATCAGTTATGTATATTTGTATGTCGGCGGTTCTTAATCCTTTTCTTGTTAAGGTCACTCCTAACACGCAATCTAGTTTCTTTGGGCCGCCCGTAACATTTTTTTGTCATCTATATGTCAAGGGGATTATGAAGGGTACAGATACGAAATATATAATTATTCTTTGGTATCCTAATCATAACAACTCAACATTAACCTTTTGAGTGCCAGAGGGGTACGCAGCATATTGCTTTGCAATGCATTGCGTACCCCTCTGGCACTTTTAATCCCTTAACAACCGGCTGCGGCGCATGGCTGCCCGTTAAGGACCATGGGAATTTTTTTTTTTTCCAATTTATTCTGGGGTCGGTGAGCGGCGTGCACTCGCTCGGGAGCCCCGGAATTCGATGATGTACCAAGACAGTAACCTGTCCTAGCACGTCAAGGGTTGTTAAAGTGTTAACCTTTTTGTGAAAGGCTTCATAGAAAACAGCACACCCTAAGTGAATGTCTGTGACACCAGAGGTTTCCATACCCCAGTGATTCTCAGTCCTCACTGTGTCTTTACTTTCCTCTTGTACTTGTGCAGTTGATGCTGATGACACTTTTTTCTTTGCTTTTGCAGTGCCAAAAACCACAAGGATTATCCATTTAACACAGAATATTAAGGAGCATAATCGGATCTTCCTACTCATTTTGTTACAGATTTTCTCTAGATGTTGCAGTGCAGTAACAGGCTGGAAGTGAAAGGGGAGCCATTCTCTAGCAGTTCGGCTACATCCCATGTGGGGAGGAATGAAAATTACCAGTTATCTGGGTGGGGGGTTTTAACCTCTTCAAAGCCAGATATGTTCCCATGTGTTGGACACCTTTCTAGTGTTCAAGGAAGACCTTAAAAGCTACATTAAAATGGGTGGGAATGTATAGAATGTTTGAGTTTCCCCTATGGTTAATCCTTTGAATGCCAGAGGGTTAATCCAATGCATTGCTCTTCAACGTGTTGGTTACCCCTGTAGCATTCAAAGGGTTAATTTGGTTTTATCTAGAATTGCTGTCCTTTAGCTTCTTAAATAAAGCCCTGGAGTTTTAGTAAACTCCTCCACACAGATCCCCTGTTTATCACATGTGCCTGAGCTCAATTAACACGGAGTCGAGTATTACAGCATCCTTGATCTCCCGATCAGCCAGCGGCTGGGGGATTGTGGGAGTTGTAGTCCCTGACCGCTGGAGAGATGACGGTTGCCTTGAATGCTACTGATGTCTCCAGTGAATTACTTTAAAATGTGCTTCAAATCACTGTAGCATTCAGGGGGTTAAATATCTTGTGCCAAAGCATCTTTCTGGTTCGGGGCCCTAAAATCTGGTCTTTAACCCCTAAATGACCACCTGATCCATCAGGGGGTGCCCATTAAAGACCACAGCGGATTTTTTTTTTTTTTTTTTTTATTGTATTCTGGGATCGGCATGTGGCGTGTAACCACGAGATGATCCCGGAATTCCGTGATGTGCCAGGACCGTCATTGCTTCTTAACTGTAGGACCGACATGACTGTCCTGGCATGACATTGGTACCTACAGTGTTAATATATCCCTTCCTAGGATGGCAGGCACAGAGGCATTGTTTAGCTGTATTAACCCCTTAGCGACTGGCGTTCCTGGGACATTTCCGTCCCATAAGGACCGCGTTGATGCACGCCGACGCGCCGGTACACGTGACCTGTTGCGTGTATCAGCGCATCACTTTTGGGCCTGATAGAGATCGCTCCGATCTTGGAGCGGTCAATTTCAGGCCCTATTTTTACTTACAGCGCTCCCGGTAGAGCACTGTAAGTAAAAAGTATGTGACGTACTATGACCGTCATCGGTCCTTAAGTATTTCAAGAACCGTGACGGTCATAGTACGTCACATGGCGTTAAGGGGTTAAAATGTTACATGAATACTTGTGTAGCTGATGTAAACTGCCAGAGCGGCACAGTCCCGTTTCTTTTCAGAGAGGCGCATCTGGGAATCTGTTGCTTTGTATCGTAATGAGAAGTATGTGCGTATAAAGGGTGGATTTCTATCATAGGCCTAGATTACGTAGCTGTTTAAAGCGGAACTACCATCTGACATACACTTTAGCTTAAATAACTCCTCATCTGGCGACTAGCTGCTTAGTAGCGCTAGTCGCCAGAATTATTACATTGTTAAATAGATTTACCCTTTCTTTCCCGGCTTACAGTCAGGACAGATCGCGGACATCTTGCCATAGTGAGATCCGCGCGCCTGCGCTGTCAGTCCCTTTTGGAGCCGGCCGGCTCCTAGCAATGCCTCCTACAGCCGGCTGGGACTGACAGTGCAGGCGCGCGGACATCATTATGGCAAGATGTCCGCGATCTGTCCTGACTGTAAGCCGGGAAAGAAAGGGTAAATCTATTTAACAATGTAATAATTCTGGCGACTAGCGTTACTAAGCAGCTAGTCGCCAGATGATAAGTTATTTAGGCTAGTGTATGTCAGGTGGTAGTTCTGCTTTAAGGGTATATTTACTAGATCCCTGTTAAAGTCAATGGGGAAACTTGTAGTTAACCCATTGAGTGCCAGAGGGGTCCGAAACGCATTGCTTTGCCATGCGTTCCGTACCCCTATGGCACTCAAAGGGTTAAAACACTTTGATCATTATCCACTGCAATGGAATCCAAGCTGCAGATGTGTTAATCAGGAAAGCCTATTTTAAAGGGATAGTAATGTGTTACTATTACGACAACGTCTATTATTCGATGTTCTTTTTTATAATGAAACATAAATTTCTAACTGTCCATAACATTGTAGTCTTTGTTTTATTTTAAAGTCTCCCCATCCCGCCCCTTTTCCATACATAAAGCTGCCTCCCCATAGATCTGATATCTAGTTACTTGACCGGACAGATTGCAAAGAGGGACAATCTTCTGTGTAAGGAAAGCTCTGGCCCTTGACGAAAGAGGACTCTTTTTTTCCTTATGCTGAGACAAGATTGTCTCTCATTGCCCTCCATCCAGACCGGCTTGCTGCTCTGCGGGGAGGCAGTGTGACGTATTTAAAAGGGGCAGGAGAGGGACGCTTTTAAAATAAAATGAAGACTACAACGTTAAGAACAGTTAGAAAGGTTCTGTTTCATAATTAAAAAAAAAATAATCAACATTGCCTTAATTAGCAACACATTACTATCACTTTAAAAACTGCTTATAGGGTCCCAGAACCAAAAACGTTTTACAAAAGCTAAGGGTACAAACTGTTAGGGATCATATTGGAATCATTATATATCGCAGGGTGTATCCTGTTGAGTAAAATAATGGTACTCCCACTGCTGAGTGTTTTGTTAACCCTTTGAGCGCCGGATAACCCTCTGGCACTCAAGGGTTAAAGTTATTGCAACTCACTACATTCTTTGGGTGTAGTACCGCCAGGGCCTGATACTATGGTGGCGCTGTTGCTACACCAGTCTATGGAGAGTTATCACTGACTGTAGCTGTTTATATAGACCGCTCGTAACAGCTTTCCCATAAAATTTGATTTTTGTTTTTTGGGCCCCCACACCCTTGTTTTTACTCGGCACGATAAACTTTGCAATGTGTATATTTTCCGTACTGACTGATACTACCCCTTTTTAGTTTGTGGCCCTACCATAAACTGAAGGCTAAAGACGCACTTGTGGAGTTTGCCTGTTTCAAAAACTATTCGCTCAGGAGTAGGAAACATGCGGCTTCTCAGTGGACTACAGCACCCTTCGCTCAGTCCCGACTGTTGGATTCCTAAAGATAATTGTCATTCTAGCTGGAGAGCCACATGTTGCCAACTCTTACATTGTTCCTTTTCGATATGCTGGTAATTAAAACTGCAGTATTTCCCATCCCTGTAGGAAAACACTAGTCTTATAGTTTAAGTATATTTTTATAGCAGTGGAAGGGTTAAAATGTTTAATGGTAAACTACACACACACGTGTAGTCTTTGTAATCCATTGCAGATGTTTTCAGCACCCAAGGGGTTAAAGGAAAAAGTCTAACCTCTGCTACACCTGAAGCACTCCTAAAACTTGGCACTTAACTGTTAGTCAGTCGTCGTCTTTCAGAAATAGACCTAATTAAAGCACTTACCTGTTTGTGTGTGTGTTGTCATTTTTTGAATATAGTTAGTAACCACCCCAACATGAATAAGCCTGTAGCACATCTCCTTCCAATGTTCATAAGTGCTGTTTTTTTTGTTTTGTTTTTTTATGCATTAAAAATGCATAAACTACACAATACAGTGGTACCTGCTGACATCTGATTCATTTGAATCCTCAATGCACATGTTCGTTTTGGAGCCTAAAAGCTCCGTTGTTCCTCCCACCATCTGGTCTATGCCTCCTGAGTCACTGCCCACAGCACCACCTGACCTAGCTCGCTCCTTGGAGGATGCACATGCGTTCACGACAGAAAAAAAAAAAAAAAGGCGGCTGTGGGCAGGCACAGCCTTGTTGACTGACAGGCACAGGATCAACTAACACATGCGGATTTGGACGAAAATCGCCAAGATGGCCACTGTGTGCTCGCTCTTAGTCCCTGGAAAACGGGTCAGATTAATAAATCTACAAATAGTCCTGGTAAGTTTGGTATACGTTTTCTTGATGACTAGGGCTGTAGCTTCACAGATTAAGTTAATCAAGCATGGTAGTTCCACTTTAATTGTAAATGTTACTGTAGAAGGGTATATGAGATCTCACCCATATGCCTGTTCTGAGTAACTTCTGAATTTGGTTCCTGGTGTCTTGGGTAAAGGACTACCAACATGTAGGGTTCTCCCATCATACGCTGATGGTGGTAGGAGTTGTAGTCCATCATCTGAATGGCCACACGCACACATACATACTAAGAAATGAAGCATGGTATTGCCCATGTGTATTTAGAGGACATTTTAGATCACTTGCACACTTACGGCTAGATTCTATTACAGGTGATAATTTTATCCCCAGTTTTCCCCATAGACTTCAATAGGAAAATGTTTGATAAAACGGGTGTTAACATTTAGCCCCTGCCATAGAATCTGGTCCTTAACCCTTTCAGTGCCAGAGGGGTAGGCCACACATTGCTTTACAATGCGTGGTGTACCTCTCTGGCACTCAAAGGGTTAATCTCAGACTCCATAGTCCTGCACATACAGAAACACTGTCACACTCGCATGTAATATTGACTTAAAGGGATAGTAATACTTTGTTTTAACTTTATTTTATTTTGTAGGCATTAAAAAAATATGAAGAATGATATAAGTCTTATCTCTCAAACCTTTATGGTTTATGAGATATTCACAAGCAAAGTTCCCCTCCCGCCCCTTTTACCTAGTGTAAGCCATCTCTTCTCAGATGTGGATCAGGTTGTATGACCAGACAGATAACAGAAGGGGACAATCTTCTTCCTATGAGAACAATGAAAGCCCTTCCCCCCTTGACAAGCTTTTCAGCTTTTTCCCTTATCTTAATTGAAGATTGTCCCTCTCTGCAGTCTACCTGGGCACCTCCCTTCTGATCTGGTTGAACCGGGGGGGGGGATACTTTGTTTGTGAATATCTCTTAAACCATAAAGGTTTGAGAGATAAGACTTATATCATTCTTCATGTTTTTTTTAATGCCTACAAAATAAAATAAAGTTAAAACGAAGTATTACTATCCCTTTAAAGGGATAGTAATATTTCATAATAAAAGCAACTCCAATTAATCGTCATAGTATTTGGGCCATGGAGAGTGTTGTTTCAATACTGTCAAAGTTGTAGTTCAAGAGTAATTGAATGATAAAGGTTCCCCCTCCCGCCACTTTTACTGATGTAACACTGCTCACCTAAGAACAGAAAGATAGTGTCTGGATGGATCGCAGAGAGGGACAGTCTTCAATTAGCATAAGGGAAAAATCTGAAAAACCTGTCAAGGAAGGCAGGGTTTTCATCGTTTCTCACAGTAAGAAGATTGTCCCTTGCTGTGATCTGTCTGGTCCCAGGACCAGATTCCACATCTGAGGGGAGGCGGCTTACACTAGGTAAAAGGGACAGGAGGGGATGCTTTATCATTCAATTACTCTTGAACTACAACTCTGACAGTAGTGAAATAACACTCTCCATGGCCCAAATACTATGAAGATTAATTTGACCTGCTTTTATTTTGAAACATTACTGTCCCTAGATGCTGTCAGGGTGCCCCTCATCCTGATGGACATTTGGATGTCAGCATTTCCCTATTGTGACCTCTGTGTAGCCAGTACTACACAATGATATCATATCTTTATACTGACCCCACCTAGGTCCGATTGTGCAATGCAGAGAACTGAAACTGGATTGTGATGCGGGTGGCAGTCCAGGGGTTAAAAGGTAATATTTAAAATTGGGCTTGACACTTAGTGCCAGAGGGGTGCCCAACTCGCGGCTTCATAACGTGTTGGACACCCTGCTGGTGCTCAAAGGGTTAATTTCTTCTATTGATTTAACCCTTGTGAGTGTCATAGGAGTGAGAAGAAACTTGCGTCCCTCAGGGTCCTGTAAAGCCCGCGAGCGATGTTGTGCAGTGTGAGGGCGAGTGGCACTATGGAGGTTGGGGGGGGTGGGGTGAGTGGGACTTGGGAGAAGATGCATGGAGCAACATGATTGGGCTACATTCTGACCACAGAGGGGATTTGGGAGAGGGGTGGGAGTGTGTGTGTGTCGGGTTTGGACGAGGGGTGGGAGTGTGTAGAGAGGGTTTTACCACGGGAATGTGAGTTGATTACAGTGAGGAAATGTACGGCGTCTGACAGCTCCCAGCAGGGAAGGCTTCATCCGTATGAACTTTCCTGATCTGAGTCCATGCATGTGACATCTTATCTGTCGTGTCTACATCTCTGTCCATGGGGTGACATCTTATCTATCCTGTCTACATCTCTGTCCATGGGGTGACATCTTATCTATCCTGTCTACATCTCTGTCCATGGGGTGACATCATATCTATCCTGTCTACATCTCTGTCCATGGGGTGACATCATATCTATCCTGTCTACATCTCTGTCCATGGGGTGACATCTTATCTATCCTGTCTACATCTCTGTCCATGGGGTGACATCTTATCTATCCTGTCTACATCTCTGTCCATGGGGTGACATCTTATCTATCCTGTCTACATCTCTGTCCATGGGGTGACATCTTATCTATCCTGTCTACATCTCTGTCCATGGGGTGACATCTTATCTATCCTGTCTACATCTCTGTCCATGGGGTGACATCTTATCTATCCTGTCTACATCTCTGTCCATGGGGTGACATCATATCTATCCTGTCTACATCTCTGACCATGATGTGACATCATATCTATCCTGTCTACATCTCTGTCCATGGGGTGACATCTTATCTATCCTGTCTACATTTCTGTCCATGATGTGACTGCAATTAAGGCCTGAGAAGAAGGAAATGGCCCTTGATCAGGCTGTTTACATGGATGGGTCTTTCCTTACAGACACACTGAATAATTAAACTTCTCTGGGTTCAGCACATTGTCAGGAAGGTTTGTATTGCAGCCTACAGAGCAGCAGTGCACATTATTCATGTGACCAGCTGATGCTTCCTCCCGGGACTTGTAGCACATTTAATTTAACCCCTTAAGGCAGTGGTTCCAGTTTCTCTCCTTGGGAGTGCTTAATAGGCCATTTCTTTAGTATTTCACTGAACAAGTGGCTGTTGATTAACAAGCAGAGACATCCCAAATGCATGGTCTGTTAGGTTCCCCTGAGGCTAGGGTTGGGAACACCTGCTGTTAACCCTTTGATTAAAAGAGGTAAGTCACAGCCTATGGTATCGTTACTTGCTGGTATGTAATTATAGACCTTGACCTGTTGTAGACAATAGGGATGAGCAAATCGGCTTTTGCAATGGGTTGTGCACGCCTCTGTTTGTCAAAGGTCTATAGTTGCATACCAGTATATGGCCACAGACTGCCTTAAAGGGTTAGCAATGTCTGATTTTATTAGTAATGTCTGATTTTAATAACATGTAATATTGTTGATATTTAAAAAGAATAAATAAATTAACTGGTGCAAGTCCTGTCTCTCCAACCTTTATAGTTTGAGAGATATAAGGCTTTAAAGTTCCTCCCTCCCTTTTGCCTGATGTCAGCCTCTGACAGATAATGATCCTGGAACCGGCCAGCAGCTCTTCAGCAGAGCCGAAATAGCGCTATCCAAAAAGAAATACTTCATTGGAACGGTCTACAAAGTGTGCTTGCAAACCAGGAACACATTGTAGACCATTCCAATGAAGTATTTATTTTAGATAGCAGTATTTTCGATCTGCTGAAGAGCCACCGTGGGTTGCACGTCTCAAAGCTCCTGTCAGCTAGACAGTTGACGTTAGTGAAAGGGGAAGGAGGGGGAACTTTAAAACCTTATATCTCTCAAACTATAAATGTTTGAGACACCGGACTTGCACCAGTTAATTTATTTTATTAATATCTACAATATTAAAGTGTTAGTCACTTTAAAGGAGCAGTAAACTTTTTGTTATGAAAAAATATATATTGTAGGGATTTTCCTATTGTGTAAAATAAGGGTACTCCCATTGCCGAGAGATTTATATTTCCACAGTTATTACAGTTTAAACCCATGTTTTCTTACATTAGCAGTGCCCTCTAGTGGTCAAATTCTAATTAGATTTCCTGGTAGATTCTAATGGAGAGGAAAGTCAGACATACAGTTCTCCATAGAATGTGATAAACTGCTGAGTCACTTCCTGTCAGTTAGAACTATCAGAAAGTAAACACTGTAAATTCACTTCCTAATTATTTAAACTGCTATAAATTTTGAATAAAACATCTGACAGCAGTGGGAGTGACCTTGTTTTATTCAGCAGGAAATGCTCTATAAAATGTGTTTTCATAAAAAAAATTCACAGCTTCTTTAACTCTACTTGTGTACTTGTCTGGTGCACCTAAATTGGGAACTTCAAAGGAGAAAAAGCAAACTATCGGTGCCTGACATACTAATACGTAGTTTAACCCCCTGAGTGCCAGAGGGGGTATGCAACGCATTGCAAAACAATGTGTTGCGTAGCTTTCTGGGGCTCAAAAGGGTTAAAGCTTGTATTACTGTCCAGTTATAAATATGAATATGCTTCCAGTTATACGACTATGTCCAAGTTGTTCAAAATAATATATCCAGAAATGTCATAATAACACAATTAGTTTTAATGGAATACTTAGCTCGGTGCTGTTTGTCTCCGCTGCCGTGTGTGGCTGTGGAGGCAGCAGAGACAGTACTATGTGGCACAGCATCAAACCCTCCCCCGTCCTGGCCTGTCCCTCACAGGCCAATGCCTGTTACACACTGAGGGAATTTGAACAGAGGCTGCCTTTATATATGTTCCAATTCACTCCCAACCATTGGCTGGGATGTGCTTACGCACATCCCAGCCAATCCGCTGCTGTGTTTTAAATGGTTTGGCTCAGACTGGCCATCACAAACATTTGAATCGAGCCCTATGTCTCAGATGGTGGTCAAATTTTATGCTTTGAAGGCAGTTTTGATGGCCATGATCCAAGGATGTTGGAGAATACCAGAGACATTGAAGTAGCATTACAAGTCATCAGCGTGTTAGATATTAAGAGCCTGAGGAATTACAGCACACTGTGAGATGCCTTTGATTATAAGATTGGACTGTGAAGTATGTGTCTGGTTGCTCTCTATAGGCAGTATTGTGTGATCATTGCTACTTTACTGACACTATATTCCTGTTAGATTAGATTCTGAACTGTTTCATTAGACAAATTAACTGTATATACAACTATCCTGACTATTTCATCTTGTAGGTGTGACTGTTTACTATACATTTTACTATCATCATTTCATTCTGATTTTTTTATCCATATATGAACAAGACTTTTACTATTTATGTCCTTGGCTACCAGGTCATCATGGATTTATTCTTTCATGACGGAAGATACATTTGTTTATTGTATTGTTGCAGACGTTGTTACTAGTTATACATCCATGGGCAGTTCTTTCTGATGATCCATCGAGTGCCCAGGGCTGGTGCAAGGATTTTTGCTGCCCTATTGGCTCTGCCCCTTGTGCCACACCCCTTTATGCCCCGCCCTTGTATATGTATAAGTGTCAGCGTGTTTTTGTTCCTTATATGTGTATAAGTGTCAATGTGTGGGTGTGTTCCCTATATGTGTATAAGTGTGTCAATGTATGTGTGTCTGTAGGGGTATCAGTGTATAAGTGTGTGTGTATCTCTATATGTGTATCAGTGTGTGAGAGTGTGTGTTCTCTATAGGTGTATGTGTGTCAATGTGTATGCTTGTCTGTATGTGTATTAGTGTGTGTAATTATCTCTGTGTATCAGCGTGTCACTGTGTGTGTGTGTACTTATCTGTGTGTCACTGTGTGTGTGTGTGTGTGTGTGTGTGTGTGTGTGTTTATCTCTGTGTATCAGTGTGTTAGTATGTGTCTGTGTGTGTGCATTACCCCATTTCCACAGTCACATTACCCCATTCCCACAGAATTAACATTGTCCTATTTCCACTGTCACATTACCCTATTCACACAGACTCACATTTCCCCATTCCCACAGAGTCACGTTACTCCATTTCTCCTGGAATTACACATTACCGCACTCCCAGACACCTACATTATGTCACTAGAAGTACACAATACCCTGCTATCGCAATCCCCAATCCCACATTACCATGATGCAAGAATTCCACATTTCCTCTCTGTTCCTCTGGTAACGCTCGTTGGGGGTGGCAGGAGGAGGCGTTTAGGCGGCAGGAGGAGGCGTTTTAGGTGCTCGCTCTTTTCAGAGCAGTGCCTCTCTCTCCTCAGTTTTTACACACAGCCGCCGCCGAGGTGCGTGCGGCTCTGCTCCGAGTCTGCGCCCCCAGCAAATGTGCGCCCTAGGCCGGCGCCTACCTCGCCTATAGGTGGCGCCGGCCCTGCGAGTGCCTAGGGGTTTAGGTTTATTTGATATTAGTGGTTGGGTTATGTGATTTTAACCACAACATTGTGTGTTTTTATGGGCAAAGGGATGGGAGGGTTTGTGTGTGACCATGTCACAGTTCCGTTATAGGTGTTATCCATTATTATTTCTATTATTAAAATCATTTTGCGTTATAGTACTTCTGTTTAATATTGGAGGATATCGAGTGCCACTTTGATCCACTGCTCTTTCGTTACAGTTGTTCATTGATATTTGGGTCTGTAGGCACCTTATGTGTGATACACATGGTAATTATCCCCAGGTGATTTTTTTAAGTGTGCTTTAGACTCTTCTTTTTATATTAATAACAAGGTGTGTATACTGTGACATTACTGTGTAATACAATCTATAACAAGGTGTGTATACTGTGACATTACTGTGTAATACAGTCTATAACAAGGTGTGTATACTGTGATATTACTGTGTAGTACAATCTACAACAAGGTGTTTCTGCTACACAGTAATATCCCAGTATACACACCTTGTTGTAGATTGTACTACACAGTAATATCCCAGTATAATCTACAACAAGGTGTGTATACTATGACATTACTGTGTAATACAATCTATAACAAGATGTGTATACTGTGACATTACTGTGTAATACAGTCTATAACAAGGTGTGTATACTGTGACATTACTGTGTAGTACAGTCTATAACAAGGTGTGTATACTGTGACATTACTGTGTAGTACAATCTACAACAAGGTGTGTATACTGTGACATTACTGTGTAATACAGTCTATAACAAGGTGTGTATACTGGGATATTACTGTGTAGTACAATCTACAACAAGGTGTTTCTACTACACAGTAATATCCCAGTATACACACCTTGTTGTAGATTGTACTACACAATAATATCCCAGTATAATCTACAACAAGGTGTGTATACTGTGACATTACTGTGTAATACAGTCTACAACAAGGTGTGTATACCGTCTGATATTACTGTGTAGTACAGTCTACAACAAGGTGTGTATACTGTCTGATATTACTGTGTAGTACAGTCTACAACAAGGTGTGTATGCTGTCACATTACAGTGTAGTGCAATCTACAACAAGGTGTGTGTACTTTCACCTTATGGTGTAGTGCAATCTCCGTCTACAGGACTTCTCCCGTGCTGCACCTGAGCTCTGGAATTCCCTCCCCTGTCCCATCAGACTCTTCCCTAGCCTTCAGACGCTCCCTGAAAACTCACCTCTTCAGGGAAGCCTATCAACTACCTCCATAACCATTATTACCAAGATCAGACCAACACCCTGTCCAACTACTGCTCACTCTCATTCCCTTCTAAAATCACTCTCCCACCTACATCCCCATCACAACCACATTGTTCACATAGTCTTGTTTGCCCAAAGAGAGCCACCACTTTCCTGGTCCACTGCACTCAACAGCACTTCTTTCTCCCACCCACTGACCGACGGTTCATGTGGCAGGAGCCACTTATACCCAATAGCACTTACTCCTTCTGTGTCCATCCTACCTTCCTCTAGACTGTAAGCTCTCGCGAGCAGGGCACTCAGATCCTTTTGTTTTTCCATATTCGATTTGTACTATTTAATATCTATGTATGTCTATTCCCTATTGTACAGTGCTATATGGTGTCCTTTCAAATGGTCGCACGCAAAAGAGCATGCGACCACTTCGTGTCAACCATGTCAACATGATAAAAATGGCGACCTGAGAATCTCACAGTTCATGGAAGCACGAGATTTTCACGTCACGCTATGAAACGTTACAATGAAATACTTACCGGCCTCCACTGCACAGAGACTTTACTGCCCTTCTGTCATTCCGTTAGTCTTTACTTCCCCTCTGCCATTCCATCCAGTATAGACATTGTTTCTCTTATTTTTAAATCCATGCAGCACAGTACATATGTATAAATCAATCCCCATTGATTAAAATGTTGTGCATTGTTCCTGTAAATATTTCATTGCGGCTTTTCATGGTGCGACCTGAGAATCTTGCGCTTTCATGCACTGCAAGATTCTCAGGTTGCCATTTTTATCATGGCGACATGGTTAATTAACGCATGAGGTGGCTGCACACTGTTTTGCGTGCAACCTTTTAAAAATGAACCGCTCTATATGAATAAAGAATAATAACAATATTCCACAATCTGAGCCTTATGTAGGATGTTATAGGTGCAGTTACAGAATACCAGCTACACCAAAGGAATCAAATAAGAAATCCTCAAATCAGTGGGAATCTGGGGAAATTAACCCTTGGAATATTAAAATGGTTTTTTTTGTGTGTGTTTTTTTTAAAGCCCCCATTTAAATCAATGAGAATTTTTACTCCCTCATGCTGCAGTTGGTTTTCTCCAGAACCGCACCAATATAGCTTCTTGCGCAAAGTCCTTTATTATTAACCCCTTAACGACCCTTGACGGTCCTGGTACGTTATGAGTAAAAGTGATTGAACGACCCATGACGTACCAGTACCGTCATGGATTTCAGGGCTCCCCGTGCGGCTGCACACCGTTCGGGGAGCCCTGAGGCGGATCGGAAAAAAAAAAAAAAAAATGTTCCGTGGTCCTTTAGTGACCGCTGCTTTCCTGTGCAGCCGGTCGTTAAGGTGAAATTCAAACTCTTATTAGTGTTTACATTCTGCAAGTGCATAAGATGCAAAAACAGATTACCTATAATTTTTATTATTTCTTTCCCATCTTCATCTATTTTTTACAATTAAATCCCTGACAGTTCATGGAATTTCAGCTTCTAGAGCGGTTTGTGTCTGGCACTTTGCAATGCGTTGCTTACCCCCTCTGGCATTCAAAGAGTTAAGTGGCCGTTACCTCTCTGCTCCAAGCGATGCAGTCTTGCGTCGCATCACTCACATGATGCAATCATGCGCAGTAGAGACTGCCGCACTCATGCAGTCTCTACTGCGCATCACCACTTCTGACAAACATCCTAGCGAATTATTATATAGGATTATTGAGGAGCCGTACGGAGTCTCTGTAGCAATGTGATGGAATAAAGCCTAATTCACATGGACATTTACAATGTACAATTTTCCTATAAGGCTGTAAAGTCAAGTGTTCATTGGAACGTAATACACAGGCCAATGCAGCTTACCAAAGATCTGCTTTGTTGAGTTAATGCAACATTGGAAGTGTACAAAGGATTTCAACACACATCCATTAAAGCGGAACTTTAACCCTTTGAGCGCCAGAGGGGTACGGCACGCATTTCTTTGCAATGCGTTCCGTACCCCTCTGGCACTCAAAGGGTTAAGCTATTACTAAGTCAACATGCATTCATTAAGCGCATGGCGACTAGCTTGGAAAAACCATCTCTTACCTTTTTAAAAAAAAAAAAAAAAAAAAAAAAAAAAATATATATATATATATATATATATATATATCACAGATTCTAAAGAAATCCTTGCCACACAGAGACTGATGGGCAGGTTAGTGTGGTCTGCTCGCCTGCGCCATCAGTCCCTTCTGGTTATCCTGTGGTACGCTGCAATGCTACTCAATGGAGACCGGGACTGACGACGCAGGAGCGGGGACAAGATGTCTGCGCTGTAGCCTGGGTTCCAGTCTCCAAACGGCAAGGATTTCTTTAGAATCTGCCATTTTTTTTTTTTTTTTAAAGGTAAGACATGGATTTTCAAGCTAGTCGCCATGCGCTTAATGAATGCATGGCAACTTAGTAATAACTGAAAGTTCCAATTTAACCAAGTGTTTTCTATTTCTCATACATAGATGAAGTTGTGTTATGCTGTCACTTTCACTTCCTGCCTCTGCAAGACACAGATAAATAACAGTCCAAAAACACAAATCCCCCCAAAAAACACAAAAGCATCAAAAACACTGTTACAAACGAATGTTAAACACATGTATTTTTTTCAGGCAATTTCTGTGCTTCAGGAAAAAAAGGAGTATTGCAAATGTCCGCGTGAACCAAGCCCAACACACCCTTAATCCCAGGGGAAATTAAAGTGGTTTATAAACTATAAAAGTGTCGATATTTCCCAAATGTCCTTAAAACTTCATGTGTAGTCTTGAATGTTCGCCTTCATGGTTGATTGGATAGTAGGTGTGGTTGCTGTACTCCCAGTCTAAGACCTTCAAATAACACTGTTATAAATTATATAATTGCCACAGACATTAACTTTGGATGCGACGCTTTCTCATTAAACACAGAACTTGCATCAGAAGCTAAATTCACTAACTGCTAAGATTAATAGGGGAGAAGGGCGACTGAAGCACAATGAGGCGGCTGCCTTCCCTCTTTCCTGAATGTGTATTGCCCCCCACTTCACTGGGCTGGAGTGGTCAGCCCCTGGACAATAAAAGGGGCTGGCCACTGTAGTCCAGCAGGAAAAAGCTTGGTATGGGTGAGAGGGCACGTAAAGGTGTAGGGGGGACGGGGGATTGTGTAATAAAAAGGGTCTCAAGTGGCATTAATACCTTTTCCTTTTTTTTTTTTTTTTTTTTTTTTTTTTTTCCCTTTCTTCTTCCTTCCTGCAGGTCATGGATCCATAACACCGAATCTGACGCCCCCTCTGATTTCAGGACCAGGAAGAGGGAGTAGAGGACCTGCGAAGGGCAAACCAGAGGAGGATGAAGAAACAGGCCGTAGCTTGCCATAAAAAGAGAAGTGATCTATCTGCTCCTGCTCCCCCGCTTACCCCCGCCTCTCCTCCTCATTCTGTCCTTCTCTACCAGTTCTCCTGGGTTTGTGCCTCCATTCCCTGCTCAGCCCTCTCCCATTGAGCCCCCTCTCCCATTGCGGCCCATTTTTGTCAGATCCAGTCGGCGGCTGCAGAGGCTCTTGCTGAAGCCACCGTTACCACAGCGCCATTACCACAGCTGTTCATGTCTCCCATGGGAGTGGTGCCCAAAAAGGAGGCAGGGAAATTTAGGCTGATTCAGCATCTGTCATATCCTGAGGGGGCAATGTATAATTTATTACGAATGCACTTTCAATTCGAGTAACAGTCCTAATAATCGTTTGACACCATACCACCATAGTGTTGTTAAGTATTTTAACCCCTTAGTGACAGCCGCGTGCATACGCGGCTATGACTTTAATGCCCGGCTAACTTTTCCTTTAAAAAAAAAAAAAAAATGATTCCGGAGTCCCAGAACGGCGTGCAGCCGCACGGAGACCCGGACTTCTGGGACTTACCAGGGACGTCCAATGTCACTAAGTGACAGTTTTTGCGGGACGTACCTGGTACCGGCTAACTCCATGTAAAGCAAGAGTGTTCATAAAATTACAAATTTTATTCCAATTCTTCATAAAATCAAACGGGATATCAAACTTCCATTACTCACATACACACCGGTGTGTCAAAGTACAGGTTTTGCTTTATGCACGCTTAATCATGACCTTCAAATTTGATGGTCATGACTAGCGTTCATAATGCTAAACGCGTAGGTCGACATAATGGTCTGTGCTGTACTTATCTGAACTATGTGAGAAATGGAAATTTGATGTCCTGTTTGACTTTATAAAGAATTTGAATAAAACTTGGTATTTTATTAACGCTCTTGCTTTACGTGGAGTTAAAGGGATAGTAATACTTCGTTTTAACTTTATTTTATTTTGTAGGCATTAAAAAAACATGAAGAATGATATAAGTGGTATCTCTCAAACCTTTATGGTTTAAGAGATATTCACAAGCAAAGTTTCCCCCTCCCGCCCCTTTTACCTAGTGTAAGCCATCTCTTCTCAGATGTGAGTCTGGTTGTATGACAGTACAGATAACAGCAGGGGACAATCTTCTTTGTATGAAAACAATGAAAGCCCTTCCCCCCTTGACAAGTTTTTCAGCTTTTTCCCTTATCTTAATTGAAGATTGTCCCTCTCTGCAGTCTACCTGGACACCTCCCTTCTGATCTGGCTGAACAGGGGGTGGAATACTTTGCTTGTGAATATCTCTTAAACTATAAAGGTTTGAGAGATAAGACTTATATCGTTCTTCATGTTTTTTTAATGCCTACAAAATAAAATAAAGATAAAACAAAGTATTACTATCCCTTTAACCGGTGCAGCCCTTTCTATTGATGTTCTGGGTTACAGCTAGAGGAGTCCTAGGTTTTGCATGGTGGCGTCCTTGTTGGGAGAACTTTGGAGTCTGGGAGGGATATGAGATCTGGATGGATGTCCTCTGAGCCACCAAAATCAATGATTCTTCCTGTGCCTGATACAATTTAGCATTTGACTAGTTCTATATGAGTGGATATCCAGTAATGCAATAGCAGTTGCTACAGATAAACACTATTACTAAATGAACTGAGACATTTTAATTGAGAAAACAATACTCGTCTCTTTTGATGACGGAATTAAATCCGCCATTCTATTTAATGAGTTAATACAATGATCCACATTTCCTGCACATAAAGGAATAAATACTTATATAATGCTAAGCAAACTGAGCGAATACTGATAAGGCTCTAACAATCCCATTCCTCATTCACACATAATTACACAAAAAAGATTGTCTTTAGTAGTGATTTCAGTTTTAATAAAGTTTTTAAATAAAAGTTACATTTTATAATCAGCCCTACAGGTATTAGCGGAAGTGTTCTAATACAGGACTCGTACCCCTTGGACTGTTTGGTCCATTGATAATAGTAACATAGTTGATGAGGCTGTAAAAAGATATGTGTCCATCAAGTCCAGCCCATGCCAAAAACAACCCTGTTGATCCAGAGGAAGGCAAAATAAAAAGCCCTCTATTAGTATTTATTCCTTTATGTGAAGGAAGCGTGGATCATTGTATTAACTTATTGAAGCCATTTCTAATTTAGCCCCAAGTGGGTAAAAAAAAATCCTTCCTGACTCCAAATGGCAGTCAGATATTTCCCTGGATCAACATCCTATCTGCATTGAAGCCATCTGTCATAATTCTCAATATTGTTCTGTGCTAGATAGGCATCCATTGCTTTTTTTAAAGCAGTTGCATTATCTGCAAGTACAACAGTGGGTAAGATACTAGAAGGGTTATTAATAGTGATGATCGAGCACCCCAATGCTCGGGTGTTCGGGTGCTCTGGCCGAGCGCCCCCGGAGGCTCGAGTGCTCGGCCGAGCACCCGAGCCCCATTGAAGTCAATGGGAGGACTCGAGCATTACACCAGGCACCCCCTGCTCTGATGAGGGGAGGGTGCCTGGTTCATAGGAAAAGGTCAGAAAATGATGGAAACACCACAGAAATGGTTCAGGGACAGCATAGGGAGGATGTCTGGATGCATCTTGGACTCCAACGTCGCTGCTGGGAACGATGTTTCGCCCGTAGTACGCCATTTTTACAGACTGACCGTAAAACACACAAAAAGGAAGATAAAAACGATTTTAGGTGAAAAATTGTTACCAAACAGTATTTGCTGTATATTTACTTGTATATCATCTGCAAATTCTGCAAAAAATTTCATTGATTTTTCGGAACTGGGGCCATGATTAAGAGGGAAACGTGCGCAGCGTAAAGCAGGTGTTCAACGTGGTTATGGCCCGGGTAAGGTACAGCATTCAGGAACGGAGGCCGCAGCTACCACAGGTTTTACAACATGTCCGTTTGCCCTTGTTAAGTCCAAAATTTATAGTCGTAACAGTGGGGTCTGATCCATTGAGTAAAAGTGACGAAGTGACTTAGTGGATGAAGCCAAGAACTACCTTCTGCTCTGTCGAACACCCCAGCCCTATTTAATTCAATGGGAGGACCTGAGGCACTCCGATACAACCTGTATATCACAAAATGGAGGGCCTCATTCACATTGTGGTACAATAGTTCAGGTAGTGGTCCAACACTCATAAAGCCTATGCACTAAGTGAAAGGGCTGCCAAAAATTAGACTCAAATGTCACTCCAATACACCCTTTATTACACATAAAGGAGGGCATCATACACACCCTTGAAAAATTAGGATTAATGGCCTGCTGGTGACCCTCTAAAACATTAGGGGCGAGGGCATGCCGCTAAGCTGACCATCTAAAACATTAGGAATGAGGGTCTGCTGCTGAGCCGACCATCTAAAACATTATGGGTGAGGGTCTGCTGCGGAGCTGACCATCCTAAACATTATATGCGAAGGCCCGCTAGTCAGCTGACGCTATAAAACATTATATGAGAGGGCCCGCTAGAGAGCTGACCCAATAAAACATTATATGAGAAGGCCCGCTGGTGAGCTGACCTATACAAAAATTGTCAAACAGGGCCCGCTGGTGAGCTGGCCCTATATAAAAATTATATCACAGGGCCCGCTGGTGAGCTGGCCCTATATAAAAATTATATCACTGGGCATATGGAAGAGGAGGAGGAGGATGAGAAGATTAAGAGTCAACCATATACCCGTTTTTTGGGTGGAAGGCGTGAATGGGAATACAGAGTATTCCCATCATTGTAAATAACATATATAAAGTCACTTTATGTTCACCCGGGGCTTTCCTCCAGTGGAGTGGAGAAGTCAGGGGAAATCCAGGCCTTGTTCATTTTTATAAGTGTCAACCTATCAGCATTTTCGGTGGAAAGGCGGATACGCTTATCTGTTATGATGCCACCAGCAGCACTAAATACCTGCTCAGACAGAACGCTGGTGGCAGGGCAGGCCAGCACCTCCAAGGCGTAGAGTGCCAGTTCATACCACGTGTCCAGCTTGGACACCCAGTAGTTGTAAGGCACAGAGGGATCATTGAGGACGCTGACACGGTCTGCTACGTACTCCTTCACCATCTTCCAAAACTTTTCCCTCCTTGTGACACTAGGCTGCGCATCAGGGTGAGGGTGCTGGCGGGGTGTCATGAAGGTGTCCCACGCCTTGGAGAGTGTTGCCCTGCCTTTGTCGGAACTGCTGTGTGCTCCCCTTTTCTCCCCTTCTCGGTTGGCCAAGGTAGCACGTACTCTGCCGCCAGCGTTGTCAGATGGAAAATTTTGGAGCAATTTTTCGACAAGAACCTTCTGGTATTGCACCATTTTGCTTGTCCTCTCCACCGGAGGAATGAGAGATGAGAAATTCTCTTTGTAGCGGGGGTCCAGAAGGGTGAACACCCAGTAATCCGTGTTGTCTAAAATGCGTATAACGCGTGGGTCACGGGAAAGGCAGCCTAACATAAAGTCAGCCATGTGTGCCAGAGTACCAACAGGCAAGATTTCGCTGTCCTCACCAGGAGGATGACTCTCAATCTCCTCATCCTCTTCCTCCTCTTCTGCCCACCCACGCTGAAGAGATGGAACTAAAGTTCCATGGCTACCCTCTGTAGCGGAGGCAACCGTGTCTTCCTCCTCCTCCTCCTCCGCCTCCTCCAATTGTCGCTGAGAAGACGAAGTGAGGGTGCTCTGGCTCTCACCTTGTGTAAGCTCTTCCTCCCGTATTTCCACCTCTTCCACATGCAAAGCGTCGGTTTTAATTGTGAGCAGCGAGCGTTTCAGTAGACACAGAAGTGGGATGGTTACACTGATAATAGCGTTATCGCCGCTCACCATCTGTGTCGATTCCTCAAAATTGCGTAAAACCTCACAGAGGTCTGACATCCATTCCCACTCCTCACTTCTGATTAGAGGAAGTTGAACGGAGAGGCGACGACCGTGTAACAGCTGGTACTCCACTACTGCCCTCTGCTGCTCACAAAGCCGGGCCAACATGTGGAAGGTGGAGTTCCAGCGCGTGCTCACGTCACACAGCAGCCGGTGAGCTGGCAATTGTAAGCGCTGCTGCAGCTTCAACAGGCCGGCTGAAGCTGTAGATGACTTACGGAAATGTGCACACACGCGGCGCACCTTCGTCAAGAGATCATGCAAATTGGGGTAGGTTTTTAGAAATCGCTGAACCACTAAATTAAATACATGCGCTAGGCATGGTACGTGTGTGAGCTTGCCGAGCTCCAAAGCCGCCACCAAGTTACGCCCATTATCACACACAACCATGCCTGGTTGCAGGTTGAGTGGCGAGAGCCACTGCTCGGTCTGGTGACTAATCCCCTGCAACAGCTCTGAGGCCGTGTGCTGTTTGTCCCCAAGGCAGATCAGCTTCAGCACGGCCTGTTGACGCTTCCCCACTGCAGTGCTACACTGCTTCCAGCTACCGGCTGATGGGTGAGTGGCGCTGCGCGCAGAGAATTCGGAGGTGGAAACGGAGGAGGAGGAGCCAATAACGTAGGTGCTGGCGGAAACCCTGATGGAGGTAGGGCCCGCAATCCTCGGCGTGGGTAGCACCTGTGCCATCCCAGGGTCCGAGTCGCTCCCAGCCTCCACGACATTCACCCAGTGTGCCGTCAGGGAAATGTAGCGTCCCTGGCCACAAGCACTTGTCCATGTGTCAGTCGTTAAGTGGACCTTCCCAGTAACTGCGTTGGTCAGGGCACGGGTGATGTTAAGGGACACATGGTGGTGTAAGGCGGGGACGGCACACCGGGAAAAGTAGTGGCGGCTGGGGACTGCGTACCGAGGGACAGCTGCTGCCATCAGGCTGCGGAAGGACTGAGTCTCCACAAGCCTAAATGGCAGCATTTCGATGGCCAGTAATTTGGAAAGGTGTGAGGTTAGTGCTATGGCCTGTGGGTGGGTGGCTGGGTATTTTCGCTTGCGCTCAAATGCCTGGGGTAACGACATTTGGACGCTGCGCTGGGACAGGGAAGTGGATGTGGTCGCTGATGGTGCTTCAGATGGTACAGGTGCAGGGCGGGAGGTATGCGGGCCTGCGCCTTCGACAGGCGATTGGCCGGCACCGAAAACAGGGGAAGAGGAGGCAGTGGTGTGGCCTGCAGACACAGATTGGCGATCCGGGCGTTCCTCCCACTTATTACGGTGCTTGGATGCCATGTGTCGGATCATGCTGGTGGTGGTGAGGTTGCTAGTGTTCATGCCTCGGCTCATTCTGGTGTGGCACAGGTTGCAAACTACAATTTTTTTGTCGTCCGCACTTTCCTTAAAAAAACGCCATACCGCGGAACACCTAGCCCTTGGCAAGGGAGATTTACGCAAGGGGGTGCTCCGTGGAACATTTGCGGGCCGGTTTGGTGCGGTCCGCCTTCTTTCTTTAGCCACACCACTGCCTCTTCCAGCCTGTTGCGGTGCTGCAGATGGCTCACCCTCAGGACTGCTGTCATCGCTCGGCTCTCCACCTTCCCAGGTGGGGTCAGTGACCTCATCGTCCACCAAGTCCTCCTCCACTTCCTCACTCTGATCATCCTCCTCATTTCTTGATCCCACCACATACTCAGTCATTGACAACTGTGTATCATCCTCCTCATCAAGGTCTTGAGACAGTAATAGTGGTTGATTTGATGGCAACTGTGTCTCATCATCATCATCATCATCCACTTCCTTTGACCTTAAATGCCGTTCCCCTCTGTCATCTTCTTGTGATTGGGTACCCTCTAGAGGTTGTGAATCAGGGCACAAGATCTCATGTTCCTCTGCAAGCGTGCTTGGAGAGAGGTTCAAATGAAGGATTGGTGATGAGACGAGCTCCTCACTATATCCCAGTGTGGGATCACTTCTTTGGCCAGACCCTCTATGGTGGGAGGAAGGATGATCAGGGTGAGGATTATGTTGACCAGACTCTTGGCTAGTGAGAGTGGACTTGGTGGAAGACAGGGTGGTGCTTAACCGACTGGAAGCAGTATCAGCTGAAATCCAACCGACCACCTGTTCGCAGTGGTCTGACCTCGAGAGTGATGTCCTGCGACGCCCTGTAAACTGAGACATGAAGCTAGGTATGGTGGATGTCTTTCTGTCTTGTGCTCTGGCACCAGGCACAGTTTCTACGCGTCCTGACCCGCGCCCTGAACTATCAGGATCACGTCCACTTCCCCGTCCCTTTTTACCCGCCTTCTTCATATTACACGGAATATATGCTGCTAATCTGCGGCTAGGCACACTAAACAGAATGTGACGCTAATCTGCGGCTATTTTCAGTGAACGGAATATGTGACGTTAATTTTAAAATTTGCACACTAAACAGAATGTGAAAATAATCTGCGGCTAGGCACACTAAACAGAATGTGACGCTAATCTGCGGCTAGGCACAGTGAACGGAATATGTGACGTTAATTTTAATATTTGCACACTAAACAGAATGTGACGCTAATCTGCGGCTAGGCACACTAAACAGAATGTGACGCTAATCTGCGGCTAGGCACAGTGAACGGAATATGTGACGTTAATTTTAAAATTTGCACACTAAACAGAATGTGAAAATAATCTGCGGCTAGGCACACTATTAAAATGGCCCTTTTTGTCGCTGCGTTGTACACTATTTGTCCCTGTGCACCTAGTACAATGTCACCTAAATACCCCCCCCCACAAAAAAAAAATGAAATTGTGCCCCCCCAAACAAAATATAAATGCTGCCCCCACACACAACAGTCCTAAAAAGGACTTTTGGGTCTTGATATAGTGTTCCAACACTTTTATTCTCCCTACATTGACTTTCCCTTCCTATCCTCATCTCTCCCTGGCTAAGACTGAGCCGAACTCGCTGGTCGGGTGCTATACAGCACCCGATCACGGGTTCTGGCCAGCCAATCAGTGTAATGCCAGCAGCCAACATGGCTGCTGGCATTACACTGATGTCAGAGCCTCCCCGCACGTTTATTGGCTGCGCAGCAGCCGCGAAACGTGCGGGGAGGAGACCCGAACACGGCGGGCGAGCACATGCGGTACTCATAAGAGTACCGCCATGTGCCGAGCAGAGCGATGCTCGAGCCGAACCGAGCTTCGGCCGAGCATGCTCGCTCATCACTAGTTATTAACTGACTGTATTCAGAACTATGTGAAGACAAACAATATCATTAGTAGGAATCAGCATGGTTTCATGAAGAACAGATCATGTCAGACTAATTTTCTTGCATTGTACGAAAGAGTGAATAGTAATTTGGACAGGGGAATTGCTGTTGATGTAGTATACTTGGATTTTGCAAAAGCCTTTGATGCAGTGGCACACAACAGGTTACTGCATACATTAAAAGGCTTCAGTTTGGGCTGTGATATCAGTACATGGATTGAGAACTGGTTAAATGATCGATTGCTGAGAGTTGTTGTAAATTGAACTTTTTCAAATTGGTCTTAGGTTATAAGTGAGGTGCCGCAGGGTTCAGTCCTGGGACCAATGCTTTTTAATTTGTTTATTAATGATGCCTCCACAATGCCCCTATTGACTCCGTAGGTCCATCTCCTACCTCCCAGATGGTCATGTCCATTACTCCAACCTTATTGGCGGGACAGTAATCATCATATATCAGGCTGTCTTTCCCACTCTCTTCACATCACGCCTGAAATGGTCTTTCTGAGTGATCGCCCCTCAATCCTACATTCCTCTTCCTCTAAATCTCAACTCTTCACTTTTATGCTCAATGCCGCAAAGCTTTGTATCTCCTCACTTTGGAAATCCCCAATAGTACCCACCACCCAGAATTGGTTTGCACGATTGTCTAATATTTTAATCTTGGAGAAATTGCTATGTAGGTCAGCTGCTGACAGACAAACTTTCAAGGAGACTTGGTCAATGTGGCAGACATCCTGTCACTCTGTTCATTTATCAGCCACCATTACGTTACCCCTCCCACGGGATTGAATCGTCCGAGAGCTTTCTTTTTTTCATCCTTTCTTTTTTCATCCTTTTTTCATTGTTTCTTAGTTTGTTTTTCCGATTGTCTGATATTTGTTTATACTGTATAAGTACAATCTGATAGTGAACTATATGGTTTATCTCTTATAAGATTGGCTTCTACCCACTTACCTTGAAGCATCTTATATATGGACTTTGTGATCTATATATGCTTTGTCATTATTGACTTTGCAATCGTTAAGCACATTGTGATATGCATGACATGGTTTGCATTTCCCCCACCCCCTTTGTTTTCTTTTCCTGTATCCTGATTTTACTCAATAGAGCTTAAAAAAAATGTATTAGTGTAAAAGCCCGTGTACACGGGACAAGTAACTGAGCTACACTTGCAGACACTGGATCAAGCCGTCCCACTTAGTACAGGATAAAATTGCCAAGAATAAACAGTATACAAAAACCTTTTACAAATGACGTTTGCTTTTTATGTATTGAGCGATATGCAGAGCATGTGAATATCATTATACATTAGTATAGTCAATGAGTAGATTCAATGTTATTCCACCACGCACACATGTGTAAGATTGGCTCACCCTGCCCATGGAGCCTGCTCCACTGACTACATCAGAACAGTGTGTTACAGCCGGACCCCAGTCTCTCCATGCCACTGTTAGTAGTATACATGCCCTGTACCTTACCCTGCAGATCCTGTCTTTCCAGTCGGCTAACTTGCTCTGAGCTTCAGCATCAGCAGCTTTTTAGAGTGCAGCCAACTTTCCCACCACCTGCAATGTTTTCCCTCTTGCCATTGGAAGATAGTGTAGCCTATCAAGTGGCCAGACCTCCCATTCACTTCCTTTCCACTATGGTTGGCTGCTTTATCAGTCACTTCCTTTCGACTATGATTGACTGTTATGTTTACACGTTCGAGCAGTTCGGGTAGTCTCTACTGTGCATGACGGCTTTGACAAACATAGCTCTGGCCTTTTATATTATAGGACGTGTGTGTGTTTTATATATATTATGGCTTTGCTGTGTCATTCTGTTTCTTTTGGATATAATCATCTGTAGTCCAATACTATCTCGGTAGCATCACACACACTGCACTGGGCATCAAGTATTTATCCCAATATCAATGACAGTTAAAATGAAGTGCCAAAGGAGTCTTCATACACCCGAGATCATTGTTAGGCATCCTTCCGGCAGCCAATGGGATAAAGTGACCATGTTACATACACACACCTCCCAAATGTCCCTCTTTTAGACCCAAATCCATCTGTCCCTCTTTCCCATCCTGATGTTTCTCTTTTTAGGCGATCAGATTGTGTGGCGTGTATATAAGTGTATAAGTGTATCATATTACGCTACAGCAATAAAACTCACATTAATGTTTGTTTAAACGTAAGTATATGTGTTTATAAATTAGTCTGTATAAATAACATACTTTGGCCTTGTTACAAGTCATTTATTAGGTTACACAAGGAGGTTGAAATGTACATCTGGGGTTGGCTGCTTCTCTTGTTCAGAGAGGAATTACCTGGCATTTTGTGGTTGGACTGCTGTAATGGCAGGACCAGTGTACTGTGCTGTAGGATATTTTCGCTCTGTGAAAGGCATTAGTGGGCTAAAAGAGACTGCACCTGGGTAGGACACCATTCCTATAGTCTGCAAATTTGTTGTGTGTCTCTGACTCCCAATCTACATATACAAATCATCCTTGGGATTAGTTACCCCAAGGGTAATAGGAAAATCCAGCTTTGGACCCCTCGCTCACAGTGCTTAGAGAGATCAGCTTCACCTCACTGATGAGGCCCAACAAGGCTGAAACATACGTCTGGGTTTGGCTGCTTCTCTTGTTCAGACTGCTGTAATGGCAGGACTAGTATAACATGTTTTAGGATATTTCCCCTCTGTGAAAGGCGCTAATGAGCTAAAAAGACTGCACCCTGGGTAGTACACCATTTCTAGAGAGCCTGCAAATTTGCATTGCAGGTTTGTACCTAGTTGACTCCCAATCTACACAAGGAGGTGTCAATAGGTCTTGGTAATGCCCCGCCCATCAGCCGCACCCCCAGCAACATTCTTTGGCAATTTGAAATGTTGGGAGGAATGCACACATACAAAAAAATGTCTTCCTTATCATACATTATTATTATTGTTGTCATTTGTGTAACATCAATATATTCCACAGCTCTGTAGGTTAAATGCAGGTAATGCTTTTTTTTTTTTTTTTTTTTTTTAAACACACTCTTTCTTTCATCCTCCATTCAGGCGATTTTCCCCAGCACCCTCTACTACAGGGCCATGCAACACCTGAAGGCCCAGATTTATGCACTCGTCTTTCTTATGACCAGATGATCCCCTTGACGCCGGATGTTCGGTCGGAGCTCACATGGTGGCTGCTCCACATGTCGACGTGGAATGGCAAAGCCGTTTTCGGCACCATTCCTGACTTCGTCTTGGAGTCCGAGGCCAGTCTCTGGGGTTGGGGCACCTCCTGTGCTGGATCCGCTACCGGCGGTCGTTCCCCATCAACTGCCTCGAGCTCATTGCCAGTTCTTTCACGGTTTGCAGTTTCTCCAAAAAGCTCTCACTGCTCTATCTTACTGCATATGGACAACGTCTCGGCGGTGCGCTACATCAACAAGCTGGGTGGTGCCCAATCGGAACACCTGTCCAAGCTAACCCGGGACTTATTTCAATTCTGTCTTCAGGGGCGAATCTAGCTCTCTGCTGAGTACGTCCCAGGGTTGGACAATCTGACTGGGGACTGGTTATCCCGATCTTGAAGGGATGCCAGCGAATGGATGCTGGACAGGCTAGTCCTCCTCTGTCTCTTGTCTCTTCGAGGCCCCTTTTCAATGGACCTCTTTGCCTCCTGCTGGAATCATCAAGTCCAGACCTTCAGTTGGCTCCCGGATCTGGACTCGACTGCGGTGGACGCTTTCTCCCAGACTTGGCCTCTGACAGGGGCTTATGCGTTTCTACCTTTCTCCATGATCTCCCGTGTGATCCACCAACTCCATCGCCATTATTTGTCTCTCCTTCTCGTGGTTCCGTTGTGGCCGGTGCAACCTTGGTTTCCGGCTCTCTCTGCTTCTTCCCTGGAGTCCCCTTCTACTTCAGGATCCGGGGGGTTTTCCTCATCCCCTTGTACTCGATCATCATCTCGTTCTGATCACATGGTCGATTTCAGGGGTTCCTGGAATTTGTCGGGACTTTTGCAATCCGCTTCTGACCACCTCCGCGACTCGTGGGCCCCAGGCGCTAGACGCACCTACCTCAGTGCATGGAACACCTGGTGTAACAGGTGTGTGGCTCAACAAGTTGATCCCTTTATAGCCCCTGTGACGGATGTTGTCAATTTCCTTTCTGCTCTTTTCTCGGAGGGCAAAGTTTACCATACGATGAACGTTTTCCGTACCACTATATCTGCAGCTCACATTCCGTTGGCCGGTGTTCCTATTCACAAGGATCCACTTATTTGCTGACTGCTGCACGGCATGCGTCTTTCTAGACCTCCCTTCCCTAGATACTCCCATTTTTGGGACGTCTCCTTGGTCCATGAACTGTTTCGGTCTTGGTCTGACAACTCTGATCTTTCTCTCCAAGACCTTTCCGCTAAGCTTACCATGTTGTTGTGCTTGGTTTCATTTCGTAGGGTTTCGGATGTCCACGCCCTGGACTTTAACACTCTCTCCTTTTCCCTGGACAGAGTTACTTTCCGGATCTCACGTCGGACCAAGTCTTCCTCCTCTTCGGTCTCTTATCCCTTTTTCCCTTCGGATCCTCTCTTGTGTGTCGTTTGCAGTCTTCAGTCTTATCTTGCTCGTACCTCTTCTCATCGTTCAAATTTTTTCTCAATTGCTTATCTCTTACTACACCCCTTTCGTCCGGTCTCCTCCCCCATTCTTGCCCAGTGGGTCCGCTGGGCTTTATCTCTGGTGGATGTTGAATCCTCCTTCGGTGCTCATTCTGTGAGGGGTGCCGTGGCTTCTCAGGCTTTCAGTGCTGGCAGCTCCCTGCATGACATTATGCACTTGGCAGATTGGTCTAGGGAATCGACTTTTCATGCAGCGGATTCTTTAGTGGTGCAGCATTAAAACTGCAAAGCCTCCTGTCTTGCCATAAAATTGGGGATTATTCTAGTTTGTGACCAAATAATCTGAATTTTATTAAAGACAGGAGGCGAGTATTTCCCCTCCCATTTTTCCATCCCTACCCTTTTTTCCTTGTTTTATTTTTTGGCTTATTTGCTATACTCATGTATATTTATTTTGTTAGCCTTTTACATCTCCTAATGCTAAATTGCTATGTCTGTTCTAATTATGTATCTTGTGCTTATGTACTGCAACTATATTTTGTCCAGTTCCTGTTACGGTTCTCTCTTTTTTTTCTTCTAGCTTGATCTCATCTCCGAATGGCCGGAATTCCTGACGGCAGGCTCCGTTTCCCTTTGGATACCTATTCTCTTTGTTGCTGACATTCTGCCTGTTCTGGTGATTCTCCATTTGTTCCTGGTTCCGGTTCCGGCTTTCTTTCCTGTGATACGTTCTACAAAGGAAAAGGAAGCGGTGTTGTAGGACTGTCCTATATATACACTGTGGTTACTTCTGATTGGTTATTTATTTTGTTTACATTATCTTCCATTTGCTGCTGTGAGGATCAGTAAAAGTTAGTGATGCAAATACTCGTCTCCTGTCTTTAATAAAATTCAGATTATTTAGTCACAAACTAGAATAATCCCCAATTGTCCCTTACTGTGAGCTGTCTGGTCTGTGGATCAGATTCCACATCTGAAGGGAGACGGCTTACACTAGGTAAAAGGGGTAAGAAGGAGATACTTTATCATTCAATTACTCTTGAACTACAACTCTGACAGTAATGAAATAACACTCTCCATGTCCAAATACCATGAAGATTAATTTATGACATTTAGTGTTATTTATCTGTCAAATTATGCCAATGAGCTAGTACTTTCCGGTAGGAAGTGGCAGTTGGGATGGGGAGCACTGTGCCAGTGCCTGGCAGTTTTTGCACTGAACTGTCAACAAAAAGTAAAATTAAACATCTCAAAAAATAATGAACAATGTAAATAAAATATAGGTGTTTTCAAAAGCACTTTTACATCATAGCAAAGAGTTAGAAAAAAAAATTGAATTACAGTATTTACCAACCCAGAAAATGTAAGAGATACTTTTCTCAAATAATACTCATGTGGGAGATATTTACCTTTATTCATACTAATAAACCAAAAAGCTTTAAAACCAATACACTGATTGGAAAAAAAAATGTATTGGCAGTGTAAATAGATACGTTTAACCCTTTAAGTGACAGAAAGATGCATCGTATAGTGTAACCAAAGTGTTAGCGTGACTAAAAACGTAGGCGACACATCCAGTTTTTTCTATCATCATTATAATAATAATTAAAATATACTATTATACTACCCAGGTTTATATACCATTATACTATAATATTTTATATAGTGCTGCCAATCTGTACAAATATAAAAAAGAAAAACGGCACCCCAGTAGTGCTTTAACGTATAACCAAGTAATTGAGAAGGAATAAAACATATATTGCACTAACATTTTTTAATCCCTAGTCACAAAATCACATTCAGAGATTTAACCCCTTAGTGACCAGTCGCGTGCACATGCGGCCGTCACTTAAAGCCCGGCTAGGAAATTTTTTTTTTTCTGCCAAAGTAATCCGTTGTCCCCGAACGGAGTGCAGCCGCGCGGGGACCCAGACTTCCGGGGCGTACATGTGCTTCCTCTGTCACTAAGTGACATTTTCTGCGGGACTTACATGTACGTCCATTGGCGGGAAGGGGTTAACTCATCTCATTTCAGCGATCTGTAAATCAAGAATCTGCAAACATGAAACGTGGATGCTCTCCAGATGAAATATACACTAATTTAAGTTTATTGTCAAATATTATGTACATACCTGGGAACTTTCAGTTGAGGGCTACCCGGAGGGTAGTCCTCTGTTCAGCAGGGGGTAAAAAAATTGACGCTAATCGCGTCAAAAAGGGGCGGGGCTTAACTCGAGTGTTGGGGGGATTTAACCCTTTGAGTGCCAGAGTGGTACGGAATGCATTGCAAAGCAATGCATTCCGTACCACTCTGGCACTCAGAGGGTTAAATGTGTCACACAGAAGGCTGGGGACGGAGGCACAACGGGAGAAAAAGCAGATGTGGCAGAGTTTCAATAGAAACTCTCCACATCCGGAGGAATCTGCCTCTGCCCCGGAGACCCGGTAAAGCTCTGTCAGAACCGGAGTCTCCGGGGCAAATCCGGAGAGTTCCCAGGTATGATTATGTATATTAAAATACATATGTATATGACAATGTCTGCTTACGCATTTCGCGGCTGAATACACAACTTTATCAAAGATCTGGTGGTGGTTTTGAAGTGAAATCTGCATTACTGCACAGAGGGCACCGGCATGTTTCTTCTTTTTGTGTTTGTACAATTTGTATAAAACCACAATGAGAATCCTTTTTTTTTTCTTTTCTTTTTCTTTTTTTTTTTTTTTTTTCTTTCTATAATGCTGATTCAGTCAGCTTGCAGTGTTCTCCAGGCTATATACAAAACTGTTTAACATATGTGCTCATTAAACATTTGTCTGGTTGTGTCACATGTTGCCGCTGGTCACAGTTACTCAGCAAATTTACATGACGGGTGCACAGTCAACTCCGTTAACCCTTTTACGCTACTCCTTCCCAACTTCCACCCTTTATAAAACACACTAGAACACAGGATGCATTTTAAAAGGCCACAGCATTTTATTTAACATAAATAACATAACTTATCCAAACATTTTATAACGACTCTTAATTTTCAACTCAACAATAAGCTTCCTTAGTGCTTGCTATACATGTCATCCCCTCACTAAAACCATCTCAATTGCTTGACTGAGGGCCATGCCACCATCCACCCTACCTCTGGATGTGGCAAGTAGTAGCCCAACAGCCGTATCCCATGACTTGTAAGACCAAGCCCACGAATCATGATCTTGATCCAGAGTTCAGATGACCACTTCAACCAGCAAGCACCCCACATGCTGTGACAAAACTTTTGTCCATTTGTGGGGCAAATACCCCTCAACCCCTTAGCGACCCTTGACGTACCAGGACCGTCAAGGGTAAATGTGATCCAACGACCCTTGACGGTCCTGGTACGTCAATTGGTACGTCAAGGGTTAAACTCTTCCATTGCGGCCGCACGGAGCGATGGAAGAGTTCAACCCGCTTGTTTCTAAGTGTCCCGGTATCGGGACACTTAGTAACAAGCGGCAGAAACATTGTTGCAACATGCGATTCGCTTCAAAAGCGAATCACATGTTGCAAAACCTGAATGACAGGGACAGTATTTGTAAATACTGTCCCTGTCAGATCTCTCTGCCTCACTCCACCTTGCATACTGCTGAGGTGGAGAGAGACAGAGAGACATGGTGTTCCAGCCTTACTGTAAAAAAAAAAAAAAGTAAAAAAAAAGTTTAAATAAAGAAATTTAACCCTTTGATCACTGTTCTGCAGTGATCAATAAGTGCCCCCCCATCTGATCACTCTTGGAGTGATCAATTTGCTGCAGATCAGTGTTTTCTGATCTGTGGGACACCCCCCATCCCCCTTGAATTTTTTTAGATTTTTTTTTTAATTTTTTAATTTTTTAAAAAAAAATTTTAATTTTTTTTTTTTTTTTTTTAATAGTAAATATAGTTTAGGTATTTTGGTAGGTAGTTGGGTAGGTTTAGTGTAGACGTGTGTTAGGGAAAGTTTTAGGGATAGGTTTAGGTTTAGGGGAAAAAAAAACAAAAAAACAAACCCCCCCCCCAAAAAAAAAAAAAAATATATAATAAGCGCAGTTTAGATAGGTAGTTCAATTGGGTTAGGTAGGTTCAGGATATACGTAGGTTAGGGTAAGTTTTAGGGTTAGATTTAGGTTTAGGGATAGCGTAAGAAAAAAAAAACAAAACCAAAAAACCCCAACCCCCCCCAAAAAAAAAAAAAAAAAAAAAAAAATATATATATATATATATATATATATATATATATATATATATATATATAATAAGTGCAGTTTAGATAGGTAGTTCACTTGGGTTAGGTAGGTTCAGGATATACGTAGGTTAGGGTAAGTTTTAGGGTTAGATTTAGGTTTAGGGATAGCGCAAGAAAAAAAAAAAACAAAAAAAAAAAACCCCAAACCCCCCCCAAAAAAATAAAAACAAAAAAAAATATATATATATAATAAGTGCAGTTTAGATAGGTAGTTCACTTGGGTTAGGTAGGTTCAGGATATACGTAGGCTAGGGTAAGTTTTAGGGTTAGATTTAGGTTTAGGGATAGCGTAAGAAAATAAAAAAAAAAAAAAGTTTTTTTAGTGGGCAAAATGCAGCGCAGGTACAGCGTTGAAGAGGCATATGCCTTTTTGGCGTCTGACTCTGAGGCAACAGACACTGCGTCAGATTTTGACATAGCGCAGTTTTCAGAAAGTGAGAGCAGCTCTAGTGATGACGCTGGGCCTTCTGTCAAGAAAAGACGCACTGCCCCAAGAGCTGCTCTGGCAACTGCCCCAGCACCTGCCAAAAGAACTGCCCAAACACCTACCAAAATACCTACCCAAAGAAATGCCCCAAGTGCTGCCCAAAGAGCTGCCCTGGCAACTGCCCCAGCACCTGCCAAAAGATCTGCCCAAAGACGTACCAAAGAAATGCCCCAAGTGCTGCCCCAAGAGCTGCCCTGGCAACTGCCCCAGCACCTGCCAAAAGATCTGCCCAAAGACCTGCCAAAAGACCTGCCCAAAGAAATGCCACAACACCTGCCACTCCGGATCCTAATGAATGGGTATCAATTTATGCCCACAAATCTCAGAATTCACAAGCAACCCAGGGATTCAAATTGATGTGGAAGGATTTACCCATGATCATTTTTTTGATTTGTTTTTGGGGGAAGACATTTTAGGTGAAATTGT
The DNA here is from genome assembly GCA_037306005.1 of Rhinophrynus dorsalis. Lineage (NCBI taxonomy): Eukaryota > Metazoa > Chordata > Amphibia > Anura > Rhinophrynidae > Rhinophrynus > Rhinophrynus dorsalis. The sequence goes on along the minus strand of CM074721.1, from coordinate 32,365,024 downwards.
TTCCCAAACCAATTTGTATGCAGCCCAGTATACTGCCGCCAACCCTAAGTGTGAAAAACGCTGTTTTTTTTTTTTTTACTTACGTCATGGTTTATGAGGGATTGGTGGTAAAATGGCTGTGTATAAAATTGGAAAACACACCTAAAACGAGAGCCTGGGGTGTCTACTTTCCAAAAATATACACTTTTGGGGGGAAATCTTAAAAAAGAGCACTGTTACACAGCCCCAAATGAGACATGGCACCAGTAACGCAAGCTGTGAAGATTCAAAGTGTGAACCTGGAAACGCGCATGTTCCAATTTGGCCCCCGTAGCTCCCCCAAACCATGAGAAAGCTATGCATATGTGGTATTGCCTTACTCAGAAGAAGGAGCTGAACACTAATCAATTCAGTTCATAAAATCTTCACCTATTCTGTGCTTGAAATTCACATCAACATTGAAGGCAAAGTGTGAAAAACGCTGTTTTTTTACTTACGTCAAGTTTATGAGAAAGTGGTGGTAAAATGGCTGTGTAAAAAATTTGAAAACACACCTAAAATGAAAGCTGGGGGTGTCTACATTCCAAAAATATACACTTTTGGGGGGAAATTCTAAAGTGCAGCACTGGAACATAGCCCAAAATGAGTAATGGCATCAGTTAACCAAGATGTGAAAATTCAATATTTGTTCAAAATTGGGCCCCGTAGCTCTCCCAAACCTTGAGAAACCTAGCATATGGGGTATTGCCGTTCTCAGAAGAAGGAGCTGAACACTAAACAATGCATTTTTAAAAATCTTCACCTATCATGTGCTTGAAATTCACATCAACATTGAAGTGCAAGTGTGAAAAACGCTGTTTTTTTAACTTACGTCAAGATTTACGAGCGATTGGTGGTAAAATGGCTGCGTAAAAAAATTGAAAACATACATAAAATGAAAGCCTGGGGTGTCTACTTTCCAAAAATATATACTTTTGGGGGGAAATCTTAGAGTGGAGCACTGTTACACAGCCCCAAATGAGACATGGCACCAGTGATGCAAGCTGTGAAAATTCAAAGTGTGAAACTGGAAACGCGCATGTTCCAATTTGGGCCCCGTAGCTCTCCCAAACCTTGAGAAACCTATGCATATGGGGTATTGCCGTACTCAGAAGAAGGAGCTGAACACTAAACAATGCATTTTTAAAAATCTTCACCTATCATGTGCTTGAAATTCACATCAACATTGAAGTGCAAGTGTGAAAAACGCTGTTTTTTTAACTTACGTCAAGATTTACGAGCGATTGGTGGTAAAATGGCTGCGTAAAAAAATTGAAAACATACATAAAATGAAAGCCTGGGGTGTCTACTTTCCAAAAATATATACTTTTGGGGGGAAATCTTAGAGTGGAGCACTGTTACACAGCCCCAAATGAGACATGGCACCAGTGATGCAAGCTGTGAAAATTCAAAGTGTGAAACTGGAAACGCGCATGTTCCAATTTGGGCCCCGTAGCTCTCCCAAACCTTGAGAAACCTATGCATATGGGGTATTGCCGTACTCAGAAGAAGGAGCTGAACACTAAACCATGCATTTTTAAAAATCTTCACCTATCATGTGCTTGAAATTCACATCGACATTGAAGTGCAAGTGTGAAAAACGCTGTTTTTTTAACTTACGTCAAGATTTACGAGCGATTGGTGGTAAAATGGCTGCGTAAAAAAATTGAAAACATACATAAAATGAAAGCCTGGGGTGTCTACTTTCCAAAAATATATACTTTTGGGGGGAAATCTTAGAGTGGAGCACTGTTACACAGCCCCAAATGAGACATGGCACCAGTGATGCAAGCTGTGAAAATTCAAAGTGTGAAACTGGAAACGCACATGTTCCAATTTGGGCCCCGTAGCTCTCCCAAACCTTGAGAAACCTATGCATATGGGGTATTGCCGTACTCAGAAGAAGGAGCTGAACACCAAACAATGCATTTTTAAAAATCTTCACCTATCATGTGCTTGATATCAACAGTAGTATTGAAATGTAAGTGTGAAAACTGCAAAAAAACAAAATATTACCACAACTTTGAAATTTTTTTCTGGAAAAATAGCTGCATGAAAAACTCCAAAATTCTCCTGATTATTTACCTTATGTTGTGTAGTTTTCAGAAACATATACCTTTGTGGGACATTTTTGGTTCTGGCACCGTCAGCTAAGCTATGATGCTCACATGCCAATTGTTGAAAAATCACAAGTTGGAAATAACGGCAGCCATCTTGTAATATTTACCTTGTAAATGTGAGTAAAGGACTAAAATACTAGGCATATGGGGTACTCTTATATTCAGGAGAAGCAAATGAATATATTTAGGGGTATTTTTTTTCATTAACTAATAGTATGCAAATCCTGACAGAAAAATGTAAGCAAAATGTTGTTTTTTTTTCAAATTTTTCCCTCTTTTTTTCTATTTTAATCAAATTAAACAATGAGGTATTCATATAATTGTGGTATCAAAAGAAAGCCCTACTTGTGCTTAAAAAAACAGTATATAATTTATGTGGGTGCACAAAAGGAATTAAAGAGAAAATATGGTTGAACAAAGACATAGTCAAAAAAGTCAAAATTGCTCCGGTCCTTAAGTCAAATCAAACTCAGATTTTCCCGGTCCTTAAGGGGTTAACCACACCATGCCCCCACGTATGGGGGCCCAACAAATAAAATTAGCTACGCCGCCACCACCAGGTCCTCACCATCCACTCTGACCTGAACAAACCTCACCATCCAGGCCAACGTGGTCCCCAAGGGCTGGCGAGTGGGAAGCTCCTTCCCTGTGTAACGTTCTAAAATGGCTGCGGGGGCACCCACAATCCCCCGCAGTCATCACTTCCTGGCCGGGCTGGATCTTCCTCCAGCCCGACGTTATTTCCCACTACCTTCGTGGGCTCCGTCAAGGACCTTCCCCTCGAGTGTCTCCGGTCCGGGTCCTTCATTGTTCTCAATGTCTTTTCAACACATCACTATCCGATTACTTCCTACAGAGCAATGTGTACTTCTATATAAGACATGCTTTCATTTGTATAACATGCCTGAGGAAGAGACCGAAGAGGTCTTGAAAGATTGCATCCTAAATCTGCTTAGTTAGCCAATAAAGGTATCAACTTGACTATATTTGCCTTGACAGTATGCAGATTGCAATGCATGATTTCAGCTCTGCATTAACCTTTTGGATGCCAGACAGGTTCCCAACCCATTCATTCTCAATGTCTTGGTGACCTCTGTAGCACCTAATGGGTTAAAGTAAAACTAACACCTAAATTGAATTGGGTTATACTAATGTTCAAAACCATGTATTTTGAGGTAGCAGCATGTATACAAAATGTGTCGTTCATGTGCTGACTGTCCTTTGTAGACACCATTAACCCTTTGAGTTAAACTTGCAATATGACTGTATTTGTCCTGTGCGGTGCAAGTGGTTTGCCCTACAATTGTTTCATTTTGCGCTTACACGTTTCGGCTACATTGCACTGTAATACAGGAGCATCTCAGGCCATTACTTTGTATTGTACCCAGTCACCCTCTTGCTCATCAGAACACTTAACTCTGCCAGAGGGGCACACAACGCATTGCAAAGCAATGCGTTGCGTACCCTTTCGGCACTCAAAGGGTTAATTACACAATTACATAACATTCCAACAAGATGAATTAAAACACCCAGCGAACAACCTTCCATTGTCAAGTCATTCAGTTCCCACTAATCAGCGTTGATCCCACCCTCTTTTCGGCCAATCAGCGTGCACCTGTAGTGTGGAACGCCGCTGTAGGTGTGAAGTAGTATCACTCACCTCTTCTCCACTGTGCTCTGTATTATCGGTTCGGATGCAGGAATGAAGGGTCCAAAATACTTGCAGCTTTACACCGGGGCTCAGGTGCCCATCCTGGGACTGGGGACATGGAAGGTGAGAGTTCTGCCTGACATCACACTGCTGTCTCCCTGTCTGTGCTCATGTACCATCCTTCCTGCTGCTGGACTCATAGCACAAACATGGGTTTCACTCGCCTTATTATTGCACGTAGTTTCAGAATCTGATGCTTTAACCATCTGAGTGCCAGAGGGGTAGCAGCACTCTGGCACTCAACTAGTTAATCCCCATGTGCATCTATTCTTCGTGCCCCCATTCTCATACCTCCCAACATATCAGATTGCCAAAGAGGGACACTTGTGTTTTAGGAGGTATTCCTGTGGGAACAGGGCTGGTGGGTGGGGCATTAATGAGGATTTTTAGGCTATTTCTTGACCTACTGACACCACTTTGTATAACCTAATAAATGACAAATAACAAGACCAAAGTATTTTATTTACACAGACTAATTTATAAACACATACACTGTTTAAACAAATGATAATGTGAGTTTTATTGCTGTAGACTGATATGATACACTTATATACACACACCACACAGTCTGATGTCATAAAAAGAGGGACATCAGGGTGGGAAAGAGGGACAGAGGGATTTGGGACTAAAAGAGGGACTGTCCCTCCTAAAGAGGGACACTTGGGAGATATGCATTCACCATACACTACTCTTCTGTTCTATGTAACATTCATCCTGTGCAACCCCACAAATATGTATCCTCTGTGTGCAGCCCCACAAATATGTATCCTCTGTGTGCAACCCCAATTCCCCTTTCCCTGTGCAACCCCACAGACACGGATCCTGTGTGTGCAGCCCCAATTCCCCTTTCCCTGTGCAACCCCACAGACACAGATCCTCTGTGTGCAGCCCCACAGACACGGATCCTCTGTGTGCAGCCCCACAGACACGGATCCTCTGTGTGCAGCCCCAATTCCCCTTTCCCTGTGCAGCCCCACAGACACGGATCCTCTGTGTGCAGCCCCACAGACACGGATCCTCTGTGTGCAGCCCCAATTCCCCTTTCCCTGTGCAACCCCACAGACACGGATCCTCTGTGTGCAGCCCCAATTCCCCTTTCCCTGTGCAACTCCACAGACACGGATCCTCTGTGTGCAGCCCCAATTCCCCTTTCCCTGTGCAACCCCACAGACACGGATCCTGTATGCAGCCCCAGTTCCCCTTTCCCTGTGCAACCCCACAGACACGGATCCTCTGTGTGCAGCCCCAATTCCCCTTTCCCTGTGCAATCCCACAGATATGGATCCTCTGCGTGCAGCCCCAATTACCCTTTCTCTGTGCAACCCCACAGACACGGATCCTCTGTGTGCAGCCCCAATTCCCCTTTCTCTGTGCAACCCCACAGACACGGATCCTCTGCGTGCAGCCCCAATTCCCCTTTCTCTGTGCAACCCCACAGATATGGATCCTCTGTGTGCAGCCCCAATTCCCCTTTCTCTGTGCAGCCCCACAGATATGGATCCTCTGTGTGCAGCCCCAATTCCCCTTTCTCTGTGCAACCCCACAAACACGGATCCTCTGTGTGCAGCCCCAATTCCCCTTTCTCTGTGCAACCCCACAAACACGGATCCTCTGTGTGCAGCCCCAATTCCCCTTTCTCTGTGCAACCCCACAGATATGGATCCTCTGTGTGCAGCCCCAATTCCCCTTTCTCTGTGCAACCCCAATTCCCCTTTCTCTGTGCAACCCCACAAACACGGATCCTCTGTGTGCAGCCCCAATTCCCCTTTCTCTGTGCAACCCCACAAACACGGATCCTCTGTGTGCAGCCCCAATTCCCCTTTCTCTGTGCAACCCCACAAACACGGATCCTCTGTGTGCAGCCCCAATTCCCCTTTCTCTGTGCAGCCCCACAGATATGGATCCTCTGTGTGCAGCCCCAATTCCCCTTTCTCTGTGCAACCCCACAAACACGGATCCTCTGTGTGCAGCCCCAATTCCCCTTTCTCTGTGCAGCCCCACAGATATGGATCCTCTGTGTGCAGCCCCAATTCCCCTTTCTCTGTGCAACCCCACAAACACGGATCCTCTGTGTGCAGCCCCAATTCCCCTTTCTCTGTGCAACCCCACAAACACGGATCCTCTGTGTGCAGCCCCAATTCCCCTTTCTCTGTGCAACCCCAATTCCCCTTTCTCTGTGCAACCCCACAAACACGGATCCTCTGTGTGCAGCCCCAATTCCCCTTTCTCTGTGCAACCCCACAAACACGGATCCTCTGTGTGCAGCCCCAATTCCCCTTTCTCTGTGCAACCCCACAAACACGGATCCTCTGTGTGCAGCCCCAATTCCCCTTTCTCTGTGCAACCCCACAAACACGGATCCTCTGTGTGCAGCCCCAATTCCCCTTTCTCTGTGCAACCCCACAGACACGGATCCTCTGCGTGCAGCCCCAATTCCCCTTTCTCTGTGCAACCCCACAGACACGGATCCTCTGCGTGCAGCCCCAATTCCCCTTTCTCTGTGCAACCCCACAGACACGGATCCTCTGCGTGCAGCCCCAATTCCCCTTTCTCTGTGCAACCCCACAGACACGGATCCTCTGCGTGCAGCCCCAATTCCCCTTTCTCTGTGCAACCCCACAGACACGGATCCTCTGCGTGCAGCCCCAATTCCCCTTTTTCTGTGCAACCCCACAGATATGGATCCTCTGCGTGCAGCCCCAATTCCCCTTTCTCTGTGCAACCCCACAGACATGGATCCTCTGTGTGCAGCCCCAATTCCCCTTTCTCTGTGCAACCCCACAGATATGTATCCTCTGCGTGCAGCCCCAGTTCACCTTTCTCTGTGCAACCCCACAAACACGGATCCTCTGCGTGCAGCCCCACAGAACTGTATATTTGTCTCATGTACTTTGCACCATCTGTGCAACTCCTGAATATGCACCCCAGTAACTCTGTTTACCCACCAACCCTACCAATGTATTTTTAATTTCCTGTGGGACCCCCAAATATACACTTGATCCTCCTCTGTGCGTGATACTCCCCAAATATGTATTGTGTCCTGTGCACCCCCCAAACAAATAGATATTCCTAATCCTCTTTCGGACTGTCCATCCGTGTTCCTCCTCTGTACTGACCACCCCATATATATTTTCCTCTGTGCACCCCCGGGTGTATTTCTCCACTGCAGACACCCCACACCTGTGCATTACATATCTTCTCTGTGCAGACCCCCTCAAATGTACCACACCCCCATGTATTCATCCTCAGCATGTGCTTGTATTATTTCTTTGTAGACACCCTGACAATCTACCCTTCTAACCCTGCTGCACTTCGCCCCATAATGCCCTGCATCTTTCTTTTATAGATATTAATCAACTGCTGCTCATTTATTTATTTTTTACACTTTTAAATGCATCTTATTTTTCCTAAGACGAAGGGCCTAATTCGATCTGGATCAGCATCTTATCTGCACTGAATCCATCTGTTATAATTTTCAATATTGTTCTGTGCTAGATAGGCATCCATCGCTTTTTTTGAAAGCAGTTGCATTATTTGCAAGTACAACATCCCAAGGCAAGGAATTCCATAGCTTTACTGCCCTTCTTGTAAAGAATCCCTGCCTTTGTTTTAGTCAAAAGTGCCTTTCCTCTAGTCTTAATGGATGACCTCTCATTCTTAGCTCAGCTCGTTGCATAAATAATTCATTGGATAGTTCTTTGTATTGACCTTGAATATATGTGTAAATGATAATCATATCACCCCATAGATGTCTCTTATGTAATGTAAACAAACCCAGTTTGGCTAGGCTCTCTTCATAACTGACCTTCCAATACCTTTATCCATTTTTTGCACGTCTCTGCACCTTTTCCAGTTCAACAATGTCTTTAAGAACTGGTGCCCATTTAATCTTTTGCATACCAAAGGGGTATGGAATGCACTGATTTTGCATTGCATTCTGTACCCCTCTGACACTCAAAGGGTTAAATATCTCCCTGCTGTTTTGTTCATAGAGGCTGTTCTCGTATTCCTGACTGCAGTAATGTCAGATGGCCCGGCCACTCTAAAGCGCTCCTTCCCCCCTCTCCCCCACCATCCACCCTCTGCCTAAATAATCATCATCCTATATAATAATTCGCTAAGTTGTGTGTAACGCCCGACATGCGCAGTAGACACTGCTGCACGTGCGGCAGTCATGCCCAGTACAGACTGCCCGCGCCGCGGCTGATACAGAGCTGGGCGCTCCGAAGGAGCGTGTAGCTCTGTATCAGCAGTGGCGCGGGCAGTCTCTACTACGCGTGACTGCCCCGCGACCGGCTGCCAGAGGCACTGTGGCCCGTGTAACGGGCTGTTCAACTAGTTTTCTCATATTGGAGAAGAGGGATTCACAAGAACCCTCCAGTCTATTAAAATACATATTTTAGGTCTATAATATAGATTAGGATAGTCTATCCTTGGCCCTCTAGATTTTGTAGCCCCAGCGGCATCTCTCAAACCTTTATGGTTTGAGAGATATCCGCTTTCAAAGTTCCCCCTCCACTGATGTCAGTGTTCTGTTTGACTACAGGGGAATCCGGTCCCGGGTCCGGCTGAGCCTTTTCAGCAGAGCCGAGATCGTGTTATTGCAAAATAAATCCTTCACTGAAAAGGTCATCTACGTGTGCTTGCAAACCAAGCACATGTAGAAGACCTTTTAAGTGAATGATTTCTTTTTTATTAACGCGATCTCAGCTCTGCTGCAGAGACGCTGGATGGTCGTACGACAGGATTCCCATGCAGTCAGCTAGAACATTGACTTCAGGGAAAGAGGAGGGAGGGGGGAACTTTGTGAGCGATTATCTCTCAAACAATAAAGGTTTGAGAGATGTCACTGGGGGCAATTAATTTTTTTTGTATGCCTACAATATGGGGATTAGTACATTTTAAGTATTACTATCCCTTTAATTGAAGATTGTCCCTCTCTGCAATCCACCTGGACACCACCCTGCCTCTCCGAGCCGAGCAGTTACATCGGCAAAAGGGGTGGGAGGGGGATACTTTATCATTCAATTACTCTTGAACCACAACTCTGACAATATTGAAATAACACTCTCTATGACCCAAACACTATGATGATTAATTGGAGCTGCTTTTAATATGAAACATTACTATCCCTTTAACTCATTTATTGCCAGGAGGGTACCATTCAAAGGATTAACCCATTCAGTGCCAGAGGGGTACCGCTTTGCAGTGCATTCCGTACCCCTCTGGCACTGAAAGGTTTATAAAAAAAAAAAAAAAAAAAAAAAAAAAAAACGTATCTGCTAAATAAACACACTGCCTGTGTAGTCACTGGGAGTCTCCTGCTTGTGGGAGCAGCTTCTGCAGGAGTATATTTGGGGCCTTGTTCAGAATGCAAAACATAAGCAATTCTGGGGCGAACCAACTGCACCAGGGCTCAAAATTTCCACTAGCCAATGGTGAGTAGAAATTCAGCCCTGGTGGGTATGTTTTGGCTTGCAGTGGCGAGTAACTTTTCAGGTCTGGCTAGCAGCAAAGGACTTAAAATGTTAAGCCCTGAACTGGACTATAGTGGAGAAGTTAGTAATTCCCATTTACTTAAATATTTAACCTCTTGAATGCTAGAGAGGTCTCCAGTCCTTTGCTTTGCAGTGTGTGGGAGCCCTATCTTGTATTCAAGTGGTCAAAAGCCCCATTTACATCAATGAGGAGTTTTATTTTCTGCACATGACACAGTTGGATTGCCTTGATATCATGTCTTCCTTTCTGCACAGTGACCTCTATGTATGTGGAACGCGCTGTTCGGCTGCTAGTCCAGTAAAGATGGGATTTAAATGGCCGCTATCACACAGAAGACAGAAAACAGGAAGTGCGCAAACCACCAATAAATGATCCTATTGGATCTGATAATAAATGTTAACAATTTGAGTGCAAGAGGGGTACGCAACGCAAAGCAATGCGTTGCATACCCCTCTGGCACTCAAAGGGTTAAGACCCAATACTCACTATGCAGATGATTCGGCCACTTCTCCCAAAATTAAAAATTGGAATCCACAAGTAAGAAAATATAAATGTATTAATATATATAAAAAAAGTTTGCCAAAAAAAGTATAAAATAAACAAAAGGTCAATACATAATACTGCAACCAGTATGATGAGTTTTGGAGATCAAACTCCTTTATGAAACGCTATCTATTCCATCATATGACATCCCGATTTCGTGGGGTTTGTTTTTTGTCCCGGAAGAGATGGAAGCCAATATGGGTATAAGAGGATGCCTAGTGTTTGATAAAGGAGTTTGATCTCCGAAACGCGTCCTATTGGTTGCAATATTATGTATATGTATTGACTTTTTTTTATATACTTTTTTGTCAAAATATATAACTTGTTAATACATATTAATAATGTTATATTTTCTTACTCAAGGATTCCAATTTTTAATTTTGGGAGAAATGCCCAGATTGGGGAGGCTTGTGATACCCCATTGGAATATGCTGGTTGTAACCACAACTGGCACACTATCATCTGCATTGTGATTATTGGGTCTTAAAGTGTTAGTAATGTCCCAGAAAAAATATTTATCGTTTTGTAGTGCTTAAAAAGTTCAACTATATGCAACAAATTCTATCTCTCTAACCTCTATGGTTTGAGAGAGATTCTCTTTCAAAGTTTTCAGTTTCCTGCTGTCAGCTCTTCAGCAGAGCCGCAATCGCGTTATTTAAAATGAATTACTTTGTTGGAATTGCCTGGTTTGAAAGCACACTTTGTAGACCTTTCCAAGGAAGTCATTCTTTTTAAATAACGTGATTGCGGCTCTGCTGCAGAGCCGCCAGTTGGTCCCCAGACAAGATTCCCCTGCAGTCAGCACAGCACTGACATCAGAGAAAGGGGAGGGAGGGGGAAACTTTGACAGTGAATATCTCTCAAACCATAGAGGTTTGAGAGAGAGGATTTGTTGCATTTTGTTGAAATTTTTAAGCACTACAGCATGATAAATAATTTTTCTGAGACATTACTAACACGTTAACATTTATCATCAGATCGAATAGGATCATTTATTAATGGTTTGTGCTCTTCCTGTTTTCTGTGTGCCGAGAGTCCTGAGAAGTCCCGTGGGTCGATTTGGAGAAGCAGCATCCACTTGACAATTTTGGGAAAACTGAGTGAGGGCAGTCAGTGCCCCCCCCCCCCCCCCCCATATCTGTCCAGCTGATCACTTCTAGTGAACCTTATTATTGTGAGTACCGTGGTGCACTGGTGTAGGTCTTGTATTTGCCAGGTTTATTGCACTAAGACATGCCCTTCTTTTTCTTGTCGTTATTGGCTATCACACAGAGTACACAGTAGACTTATCAGGACTGTATTGAGAGCATCAGTGGACCCACAGGACAGCAGACCGGAGGTCTGAAAGAGATTGCTGGCTCCCTCATTGGTCCTGTGAGAAGAGCCAGCTGAGAGACTGAAGTCTCTCTTGCCCTATGTCAGTGGTTCTCAACTCCTGTCCTCGGGACCCATCAACAGGCCAGGACTTAGGGATTTCTCTGCTAGAGCACAGGTGTGGTGATCAGAGGTTCATTTACATTGATTAACTCACCTGTGCTCTAACAAGGAAACAATCAAATCCTGGCCTGTTAGTGGGTCCCGAGGACTGGAGTTGAGAACCACTGCCTTATGTGATGATGGTTCCCATAGACCTTCTGCTTCTGGCTTGAGAGCTCAATACAGGGTCTGTGAGGCTTCACATGCAACCTGCAACAATTGTAGCTTAGAGCTACTAAGCTTCCAGTTTGTGTTCCAGTGGCTGCACACAGCAAACTGGGCTTTTTGCCAAATCTGCTACCATAGAAGCCAGTCTGGTAAAACAGGATAATTGCCCTCTAAGGAATTGAATGTGCCAGGGGAAGCTCAGCCTTCTGATTTACCCGCTGACGTCCTAAAGGCTTTGAGTGTCAGAGACAGGGGAGGCTAAAACTCTTAACCACTTAACTGGGAGTATTAGGCGCCTATGGAAGGATACACATACACAGATGTATATAAAGTAGGGGTGCACAGAAATTTCAGTAGCTGAAAAAAAAGCCAAAATAAAAAAAGTCCGAAACGGGGTGCCGAAACACGACCTCCCTGAGCTGTCAGTTGTTCTCTAGCACATCCAGGTCGCGCTTCTGTTGCCGTGGTGGCTGCTTTAGCCCCTGTGAGGGATGATGGCGGGGTTAGAGGAGCAGGAGATCCGGGACTCAAGAGACTGGCGTGGTGGGACTGTGGACCGGTATCCTTTTTAAAAGATGGAGTGCCTCCATGTTGAACACGTTTCTCTTTAAACATTGTGCAGCTGGAGCACCTCAGTGTGCTTCATAGAGCACACTTTTCTCTTTAAACTTTGCGCAGATACCTTTTTGTTATGCTCTCAAACATGTGACTTTATAATAGTGACCTGTTCATAGTAGATGGTTATTGGAAAATTATGGAAAAGTTAGCCAGATTCAGTAGACTTTTGATGTTTCTTGGGAGTGAGTGCAAGGGTAGCCCAGCTACAGAAACTACACTAGCTGAGCTTGCTTTTTTTAAAAGCGATAATTATCATTTGAAATATGTTTGATTTTAACGGGCCATGTTCGAGGGACTTAAAGGGATAGTAATGTTTCATAATAAAAGCAGCTCTAATTAATCATCATACTATTTGGACTTTGGAGAGTGTTATTTCAATTCTGTCAGAGTTGTAGTTCAAGAGTAATTCAATGACAAAGTGTCCCCCTCCCTCCCATTTTACTGATGTAACACTGTTCAGCCAGAGCAGAAGGGAGGTGCCCAGGTAGATTGCAGAGAGGGACAATCTTCAATTAAGATAAGGCAAAAACCTGAAAAGCTTGTCAAGGGGGGCAGGGCTTTCATTGTTCTCATAGGAAGAAGATTGTCCCCTGCTGTTATCTGTCTGGTCTATGGACTGGATTCCACATCTGAGAAGAGGTGGCTTACACTAGGTAAAAGGAGTGGGAGGGGAAACTTTGCTTGTGAATATCTCTCAAACCATAAAGGTTTGAGAGATGAGACTTATATCGTTCTTTATGTTTTTTTAATGCCTACAAAATAAAACAAAGTTAAAACGAAGTATTACTATCCCTTTAAAGCAGGGACCAACTCCGAGACATTGGTTAGTCTATGAGCAAATGGTGTTGGATATATATATAACACTGAATTTAATGACTGCCATAAGTGTAGATTATGTAGGGTGCCCTGTTAAAAAATAGGATTCACATTTATTATGGTAGAGGATCCAATGCCTTTCAAGATCCTTTTAGATTCTTCACCAGTATTGTACTTTGATGCCAATTTGTATCCCCTGTTCTGTCTATGTTGGAGGACCTACATCAATGGCAGGTATTTAGTGTTTGGCTGGCTACTCATCCGTAAGATACTGATAAATAATGGATGATGATAAGCCATCCTTGCTCAATTATAGCAAACGATTATGGAACAGCACTGGGGTTACTTTAGCTACTGTGTTGCTATTTTATTTATCTCATTGCATTACTGAAAACTGATTATCGAACTGTGCTGTATTGAAGTGATGAGTGTTTGTCTGTGTCTCATGATCAATATGTTTGGCACATCATTAAAAATAGAACTTGCAGATAATTTAAACCGCAATGGAAAGGTCACTTTTTCCAGGCAAGTTGATAACCTTCAGCTCTTGACACTTTTTCTCTTTGACTGCGCCATGTGCACTTGCTCTATTATATTTTTTGTTAGGCATCGCCCTATAAATTAAAAAAGTCTTTTTTTTGGCCAAGTGCATCCTGAAGTTTCGGTTCAGATTTTTTATTTCGGTATAAAGTACCCCCAACCCTCAAATTTAGGATCCAGAAGTCAAATTTTACCCACACAGGCTCATGATATTTTTTTTTCTTCACCCTTGGCCAGCGAGATGTCCATTCTTAAAGTTTACATGTTTGACATATCATGCTAAGGACTTAAAGGAATATTAAAGTCCCCAAAAAAGTATGTTCTAAATCATAGTTGCACTAAAAAACATTTAATGTGCTTAATCCTTTCTCTCAAACCTTTATGGTTTGAGAGATTTAATAAAATAAAGACCTCCCCTTCCTCCCCCCTTCTCATGTGTCCGCTGTACAGCGGACGTCATGAGATCCTGCTTCCAGGACCAGACGGCGGCTCTTCAGGAGCGCTGTCATCTAGATATCTAACTATAATTACTTCATCGGAATGGTCTACGTGTGCTTGCAAGCCAGGCACATGTTGTAGACCATACCGATTAAGTAATTATGGTTACATATCCCTGTATCAGCACTCCTGAAGAGCCGCCTACAGTCGGGCGACCGGATTCTGCCTCCGACAGCTTTACAGCTCGTCAGGCAGAAAGGGGAGGGAGCAGAGGACTTTATTTTCTTACATCTCTCAAACCATAACGGTTTGAGAGAGAGAATTAAGCACATTAAGTGTTTTTTTTTTTTTTTTTTTTTTTTAGTGCTGGTACCATTTAAAACATACTTTTTTGGGGACTTTACTATCCCTTTAAGGCTAGTGACTACAATAGGAGACTGCAGTTTAATGTAAGAACAAGTTTGAACTGTAATAACCTTTTGAATTAAAAATCAGCAAGAAAATCCCTGATAAATTTTTTCATTAAATAAACTAGTTCTCACAGATTGTATGTACCTTTTTTTTTTTTTTTTTCCCCAGTCTGAGCCAGGAAAGGTGAAACAGGCCGTGACAAAGGCTATCGACGTGGGATACAGGCACTTGGACTGCGCCTATGTGTACCAGAATGAGACCGAGGTGGGAGAGGGGATTCACCAAAAGATCAAGGAAGGAGTGGTGAAGAGAGAGGACCTCTTCGTTGTTAGCAAGGTACCAAACACACATTGTGCGCAAGTATGCATCACCCCCTCCCTATGCCACTCTGTCTTCTCTGAAAGCCGATCTGGATGGATTGCAATGAGGGACAATCTAGTGTCAGCATAAGAGAAATCCTTCTCCCCTTTGTTAATGGGGGGGTAGGGTAGGGTTTTCCTTATACAGACAACTACAATATTATCCCTCATTGAGATCCATTCAGGCATCTATCTTTCACATCTGAGGGGAGGAGTCTGCATGACGTAGGGAAATGGGGCAGGAGGTGAACACTTTAAAATTAGAAGAAGACTGCAAGGATATTGTCACTGAGTATGGTACAGAGCATTATTAAAAATAAATAAATAATAAAAAAAAAAAAATATATATATATATATATATATATATATATATATATATATATATATATATATATATATATATATATATATAATCGAAAATATCATACGCTGTCATTACTGTTTCTTTAAGCCCCAGAGGGGTATGCAATGCATTGCAAAACTGTTGTCTAGCCCTCCGGCCCTTTAAAGGGTTAGAATGGACATGTCACCTTTAAAGTAAGTTTAGATCATTTTTAAAGAAAATTAAAAACTGCCTGTATATTGTGCTAGTCATTTTGTTTATAATATAAAAAGTTTTCAAGAAACTAAACTGTTAGTGGAACAGTCTGGAACTTTATACTAGTTTGTGTTGGGCCAGTATTACCACGCGTTGTGATATGAATTAATGTAGGCGGAGACCACAGACTGGGGGTATGTCTAATGGCACAATGAAGGGTACGTTATGTCATGAACATAACTAATTAGCATATTATATAGAATTAGCATAAAGTGCCATTAAAACTTGGGGTTAAAGGCCAATTTGAATCAGTGGCCAATTTTTTTTTTTTTTTTTTGTCTCCTATGGATTCAGTACTCCTTGTTTTTGGTACATAGGACGTTATGGTTTTGTTTTCTCTTGCATCCAATCTGGAACACAGGTACCGTGGGGATTGGCTCCCTCTTCTGGAGGGCATGACACATCTCAAAAGACAGATTCTTGTAGTTGGAGGCTCCCAGCCACTCCCGGGTATCGGTGCATCTGTCAGTGCCTGGCTCTGATGTAAAGCTTCTCTTCATTGAGTCTGAGACTCAGTGAAGGGAAGCTAGTTGATGACTGAGCGTGAGTCCGCAATTTTCAGGTCTGTGCATTATGCTCAATGGTATCGCAGCCCGCAGGGGCGTGTGATGACAAACCATGGGGGGGGCACCAATAAATAGGTTCATCTTGCATGCAGAGTGTGCCAGACTCCAGAGCACAGCAATTTGTTTTCATCTTATGCGGCTCACGATTCCACCAACACTCTGCCGTCACACCATGACGCTGGGGTTCTGAAGGAAGGACCGTGTCGGGGCAGACAATGTGGAGGTGCACAGGGTGGGCAATATGTTGAGGAGGACAGGGTGACACTGTGGAGGTGGGCATTTTGGATTTTGACTGCGTAGGCAATGTGGAGGTGGGCAGTGTGAACAGCTTGTGGAGGAGGACAGGGTGGGCAATGTGGTGGTGGGCAGTATGTGGGTGGGCAGTGTGCAGAGGAGGACAGGGTTGGCAGTGTGGGGGTGAACCATGTTGAGATGAAGGTGGGCAGTGTGTGGAGGTGGACATTGGACAGTGTGTGTGAGTGTGGACAGGGTATGGAGGTGGACAATGTGAAGGAGGAGGACAGGTTGGTGGGCAATATGGAGGAGGACAGGGTTGGCATTGTGGGGATGGACAGTGTGTGGGCAGTACAATGTGGAGGTGGGCAGGATGGAGGTGGACAATGTGGGCAGTGTGTGGAGGAGGACAGGGTTGGCACTGGGGGTGGGCTGTGTGTGGGGGGTGGGCAGTGTGTGGAGGAGGACAGGGTTGGCTCTGTGGGGGTGGGCAGTGTGTGGGGGTAGACAGGTGGGCAGTGTGTGGAGGTAGACAGGGTGGACAGATAGCGGAGGAGGACATGGTGGGCATTGTAGAGGTAGGCATTGTGTGGAGTTGGGCAGGGTGGAGAATGTGGGCAGATGGATAGTATTGTGGTGGTGAACAGGGTGGACAATGTGGGTTATGTAAGGGTGGACAGTGTTGTGGAGGTGGACAGACTGGAGGTGGGCAGCATGGGCAATGTGAGTATGGTAGAGGTGTGCAGCAAGGGCAGTGTGGGCAGGGTTGAGGTGTGTAGGTGGACAGGGTGGGTAGTGTGTGGATAGAAAAAATGTCCCTGGACATTTTTTTATGTTAAATAATCGGGTCACATTATGTTAAAAAAATCAGTTCACATTACTGTGGAGGGAATCGTACAGCCCAAGTCTTCCCTCCCATGCCCTTGGGACTCTGCTCCCTGCACTCTGGTAACCTGAAGACAGAAGACTGAGTAAGCCTTTGAGTGCCTTGGTCTACATTGTACCTACCTTGTACCTCTCCATACAAAGGTTTTCTCTGAGCTCTTGGGCTCCTACACTCATGTTGAGTATCTTATTATCTATGTACTGTTCATTCCCTGAATTATGGAGCATAGGTGGCTACACCTAGGATACTTAAAGGGATAGTAAAGTCCATCTTATACAAAAATTAATCTTGTAGCCATTAAAAACTTAAAATAAATGCCCCCAGTCCCATGAGATAATTGTAGTTAAAGTTCCTCCCTCCCTCCCCTTTCCCTGATGTCAGCGCTCTAGCCGACTGCAGGGGAGTCCGGTCCTGGGACCAGCGGAGCCGATATTGAGTTATTGAAAAATTAGAGGGTGCGTTCACTGTATATATTTCCCATAGGAAAGGGGAGAGTGATGATTTACAGTTGGCTCCTAATTATGGCTGATCAGTGTAAATATATACATCAAATGTCAATAAAATGATTAATAGGAGTACAAAACAATACAGTGCGGGTAAATAATAGTTGCAATAGTAATGAGTCAATGAAATAAAGAAAAACCTGGTATATACTATTCCACTTGGTTCATGATGATAATGTAATTCAAATCCGAATGATAAATAGTGAATGATGATGGATGGTAATAGTATTGATGAAGATGAGGTGCAGATTTATTAGTGGGTAATATACAATGATGTTAGTTCATGGAAGACACTGATCCCACTAATTCCTCTGTGCTGCCGTCAATTGCCCGGGGTCTCCTCGAGCTGGCACATGTAGTCAGTGTAGTAACTATAGGGGTCGCACCTACGACCGGGCCCGTGCACTCCAGGGGCCTGGTGCCCACAATCTCCCGCTGGAGCTCTAGTAATGCATAGTGCTGGGAGATGACATAATTTCCCAGCACACTGCATTACTAAGAGGACCGCGTGGGAGCACCAGGTAGGAGATGGGGGCATTGTGGTCAGGGGGCCAATATGGTGGTGGGGGGGGGGCCCGTGGCACTTCTCATACTAGGGCCCAGAGGCTTCTAGTTACACCTCTGCATGTAGTAAAATGGAAAAGAGACAGCGCACCAGGGATCTAAGTGTAGTGCGTCTTATGGATAAGAGTACAGAATAAATTTTGATCTGTTATTGCCTTGTATTTATTCTGTACTCTTATCTATATAAGACGCACTACACTTAGATCCCTGGTGTGCTGTCTTTTTTCTTTTTTCCTAGTTATTGAAAAATAAATCCCTCACTGGAACGGTCTACAAAGTGTGCCTGGTTTGCAAGCACACTTTGTAGACCGTTCCAGTGAAGGATTTCTTTTTCAATAAAGCGATCTTGGCTCTGCTGAAGAGCCTCCACCAGATTCCCCTGCAGTCAGCTAGAACGCTGATGTCAGGGGAAGGGGAGAGGGGGTGGAACTTTAACTACAATTATCTCTCAAACCATAAAGGTTTGAGGGATGGGACTAGGGGGCATTTAGTTTAAGTTTTTAATGGCTTCAAGATTCATTTTTGTATAAAATTGACAATACTATCCCTTTAACCCCTTCCTTTCTGTTCTGTCTGGGTTGGGGGCCTTTCCTGATTATTTTTATTTTTTTTTCCTCCCTGTAGTGGGCTGTCTATTGGTTGCCGCCCCACATGCTCCCTGAGGTCTTTTGGATTTTTGGGTACCTTTGGACCACTGTTCATTTTCATACCTCTGCCCTTTTAAAGGGATAATAATACTTAAAATGTAAAAAAAATATGTTGTAAGGTTTATCCCCCTGAGTAAAACAAGGGTACTGTCACTGCTGAAAGATGTTTTATTCAAAAGTTATTGCAGCTCAAAGTTGAATTTTTTTTTTAGGTGCAATATCACAGTGGCCTGAAATTGTACAGTGGCGCTGTTGCTACATCATCCTATGGAGGTGTATGGTCCCAGGATCAGAAATCTCCATAGGATGGTGTAACAACAGCACCACTGTGATATTGCACCTAAAAACTCAACTTTGAGCTGTAATAACTTTTGAACGAAACACCTTTCAGCAGTGGTAGTACCCTTGTTATACTCGGGTGGGGGGGGGACCTTTTTTTGGGGCAACTTTGGCACAGTGGGCCTCTCCTCCTACATAAAATCCCCCAGTCTCCAGACTAGCCAAATCTACTGCCTGCCGTTTTTGAGATGCCTGGGAGTCCTCTGTCATGGACCAGTGGGTTGTATGGGTAATTGTGGAAAAGTACCTAATAGATTTCAGATCCCTTCCACCGTATCACTTCTTATTGTTCAGGGTGCCAAAGGAGCCGGAGAAGGTAAAGCTTTTTCAGGAGGCAGTGAACTCACTGCTGGAAAAGAAGGTTAGGATTCCAGTACCTCCCCAAGAGCTCGGTTCAGGTTTTATTACAACCTGTAGTTCCAAAAAATGATGGCAGCTGTTGTCCCATTTTGGACCATAAATGTCTCAAGTATGTGGTGACTACACATTTCAAGATGGAATCTCTGCTTTCTGTCATCACAGTGATTTGCCCAGGGGAGTATCTAGCATCTCTAGACTTCAGGATTTGTACCTACACATCCCTATCCACCCAGACAGCCAATGCTAGCTTCAATTTGCCTACAACTGAGATTACTACCATTTCACCGCTCTGCCATTTGGACTAGCTTCTGCACCTTGGGTGTTCACCAGAGTCATGAGGGCCTTATCCACATCTGGGGCATCTCCATGACACCTTATCAGGACAACTTTTTTTTTTTTTTTTTTTTATCAAGGCTCCATCAGAAGAGCTCTTGGCCCAGCATGTCCAAGACTTCGTCCACCACAGATGGATCTTGAACGTGTTGAAGAGCTGGTGTTCCTATGTATGAAGTTCTATACCCCCCTAGGGAGAACTTCTACCGGAGGAGAAGATCCTGCACGTGATGCAGGAGGTGTGTAAGGCCATGGAGTGACCGGGAATACATGAGAATGTTGGGCAGACTGGTATCTACACTGGAAGCTGTGCCTTACTCTCAGGTGTACACCAGGGAACTCCAGAGACTTGTCATCCAGAATTGGTCTGGGAATCTGGCACTCCTGGATTGGCAGATCTCCCTATCTCCGGAGGCCAGCAGGGACCTTCAGGAATGGACTTTAGACACGACAGATGCCAGCCTAAGCGGCTGGAATGCAGTTCTGGGGATCTAGGGCAGATGTACTGTGGAGGAGTACCTTCAGACCTTCAATGTTCTGGAAGTCAGAGCAATTCGCCTGGCTATTGTATACTGGACCTCTCAGCTGTGGGGACAGCCAGTGAGTGTACAGCCGGACAACGCCATGGCTGTGGCATACATCAACATTCAAGGGGCCATTCAAAGTTACCGCATATTACTAGGTGAGGTGCACTCTAGGTTGGGCAGAAGCCTATCTGGGCATCTCCGCTGTTCGCTTTTAAGTAGTAGAAAATGTGCTGCAGACTTCCTGTCACCAAGAGGTGGATACGGGAGAGTGGGAACTCCATTTTGGAGGTGTTCTACCTGATTGTATAGCAGTGGGGTGTGCCGACGATAGATCTCATTACCACCAGGGAAAAAATGAAGGTTCATGTTTCCTGCTTCCGAAAGGGGAATCCTCTGGCCTTTGCCATGGATGCCTTGTCAATCCCGTGGAACTTCCATCTTGCTTACATCTTTCCTCCAACTGCTCTTTTTTTAGGGTTTTTACCTGTTAAATCCTGTTACTGTAAAGTCCATATGGCACACAGGTCTCCCACCTAGCAAAGGCATATTGTTTGGTCTTGCCTGTCAGGGCTGCAAAGGCCTTTTCTTTTCTCACAGGAGATTTTTCTTCTGCTCTGGCTTTGGTCACATCATACTTGGGATGCAAGGTGGGGCTAGTTAAGCTAGAGGAGTGGCTGGCAGTGTCCACCTACAAGACTGTCTGGCTTTTGAGATGTGTCCTGCCCTCCAGAAGAGGGAGTCAACTCCCATGGTACCTGTGTTCCATATAGACTATAGAGAATAGGATTTAGCAGGTAAGAACACTAAAATCCTATTTTTATGTTTGGTTTTTAACCCTTTGACCTTGCAAAGTGTTAGGCACCTCTTTAGAACTCAAATGGTTAAAGGTATAGTAATACCTTGTTATGAAAAACATAAATATATATTGTAGGGGTCTTGTTGCTGATTTACACAAAGGCACTCCCATTACCAAGATATAATTCGGTGAGTTGGTTCAGTTGATTATTGCACCAGCGGCAAAATTTGCTCAAACCTCAGGGTCGCAGGTTCTTGTCCCGGCAAGGACGATTCAGCTTTTCCCCTTCTAGGGCAGATAAAATGAGTACCCAGGACATACTTGAAAACAAGAGACCATCTCAATGTATACTTAATTTGTTTTATTTTTTCTTTTTCTTATTACCACATCTAGGGATTTCCTTATACAACATATAATTCTAACACAATAAAAAGCAACAAATAGCAACATTAAAAGCAGCAACGTTTTGATCCGCTCAACGGGATCTTTGTCAAGCCAAAGATCCCGTTGAGCGGATCAAAACGTTGCTGCTTTTTGTGCTGCCATTTGCTATGGATGAAACTGTGAGGTTGTTTTAATATAGTTTATACTATACTAATATCTAAACCGTGAGTGCGGATATTTATATATGCTTGTGTAAGTATAATAAATATATATATATATATATATATATATATATATATATATATATATACATACATATACTAGTTGAAGAGTCCATTACACAGGCCACAGTGCCACTGCCAGCCGGTCGCGGGGCAGTCATGCGCAGTAGATACTGCCCGCAACGTGGCTGATGCAGAGCTGGATGTGCCTTCGGAGAGCCCTGCTTTGTATCAGCCTCGTCTCTACTGCATACCTCCCAACATTTCAAATGGCCAAAGAGGGACACTTGTGTTTTATGGGGTGTAGCTAGGGGCGTGGCTAGTAGGCGGGGCATTACCGAGTATTTTTAGGTTATTTTGTGACCTATTGACACCTCTTTGTGTAACTGAATACATTATTTAAAACAAGACCAAAGTGTTTTAATCACACAGACTAATTTATATACACATATACTGAAGTATATACAAACATATATATGAGTTTTATTGCTGTGGAGCAATTTAATACACTAATATACACACCACACAGTCTGATCCCCTAAAAAGAGGGACACCAGGGTGGGAAAGAGGGACAGAGGGATTTGGTTCAAAAAGAGGGACTGTCCCTCCTAAAGAGGGACACTTGGGAGGTATGCTACTGCTCATGACTGCATCATTACAAACTTTTTAGCGAATTTATTATATAGGATAGACACAGCTATATATGTGAGGAAAAAGGGGCAGTGCCAGTGGGACTTTTCAGACTATATTTATTATGTAAATATAGCAAAACAATGGGTCACTATATTTACATAATAAATATACTTTGAAAAGTCCCACTGTTGCTGCCCCTTTTTCCTCACATGTATGCTCTTTCTTCTTTGGGGATTTGTGCACCTGGACCTTAGTGTTATTGAGAGTGAGTGCTTCCAATCCTCTACCTATGACACACACACATTTTATAATACTAGCAGTGTGGGACGATGTTGCCCGTCAGAGTAATCTATAAACAAATATACTGTAGCTTATACAACATTAATGTAAGTTTTATTTCTGTGGCGCAATGTGATACATGTATATACAGACCACATAGTCTGATCTCTTTAACCCCTTAACGACAGATGACTTACCAGGTACGTCCCGCAGAAACTGTCACTTAGTGACAGAGGACGTACCTGGTAAGACTCCGGACTCATTTGCAAAAAAAAAAAAAAAAAAAAAAATGTTCCTCGGGCGTGTTAAGGCTGTCACTAAGGGGTTAAAAAAAAAAAAAAAATGGACACAAGGATGGGAAAGAGGGACAGAGGGATTTGGGTTTCAAAGAGGGACACTTGGAAGGTATGTTAATGCATAGGCTCCAGAGAATGCTATGGGAATTTAAAGGGATAGTAATACTTTGTTTTAGCTTTATTTTATTTTGTAGGCATTAAAAAAACATGAAGAATGATATAAGTCTTATCTCTCAAACCTTTATGGTTTATGAGATATTCACAAGCAAAGTTTCCCCTCCCGCCCCTTTTACCCAGTGTAAGCCATCTCTTCTCAGATGTGGAATCCAGTCCATAGACCAGACAGATAACAGCAGGTGGTAATCTTCCTATGAGAACAACGAAAGCCCTGCCCCCCTTGATAAGTTTTTCCCTTATCTTAATTGAAGATTGTCCCTCTCTGCAGTCTACCTGGGTACCTCCCTTCTGATCTGGCTGAGCAGTGTTACATCAGTAAAAGGGGTGGGAGGGGGCTACTTTGTCATTGAATTACTCTTGAACTACAACTCTGACAGAATTGAAATAACACTCTCCAAAGTCCAAATACTATGAAGATTAATTAGAGCTGCTTTTATTATGAAACATTACTATCCCTTTAAGAGTTTAACACTGGAGAAGTCACCTCACGTTATTATTGCATTCACCCAGCTTGGTGCATAACCCCCCAGTTTCTGACTCAACAAGTGTGATACAAGTACAGAGGCAAAAACTTGCAGTCTCCAGGTTGACCTGCATCTGCGTCCCTCCTATGACAATAAATAAGCAAATTCACTTAACCTTTAACACATCAACTGTTGTGTACCTCTCTGGCACACAAAGCTGTGAAGAGGCTGCTGTGTTGAGTTGTTAGGATGACCCATGAAGAACAGGTACGTGCACTTCAGTGCAACCCCTGGCATGTGTAGTATTTCCACATAGAAACAATATTTAAGGTTGAGAGGAAAAAAATGCACAAAATGAAGAACGGTGGTCAGCTAAAGACACTTAATTTTATTAATAAAGATGCAGGGCGAGGATAAAGAAATATTTATTTGGGGTGAGCACGATAATCCGAGGGTGAAGCGTTTAGACAAAGAACTAAAACACTACAAGCTGGCCAATCCAACATACATTTTATTCCTTTATCTGTCTCTCACCATCTCCGCTGTACTGCTTCTTCCATCCTCACTCCTCTTCATACTCCAAATATACTGCTCCAAAAAATAAAGGGAACACTTAACCAACACAATGTAACTCGAAGTCAATCACACTTGTGTGAAATCACACTGTCCACTCAGGAAGCAACACTGATTGACAATCAATTCCACATGCTGTTGTGCAAATGGAACAGACAACAGGTGGAAATTATAGGCAATTAGCAAGACACCCCCAATAAAGGAGTGGTTCTGCAGGTGGTGACCACAGACCACTTCTCAGTTCCTATGCTTCCTGGCTGATGTTTTGGTCACTTTTGAATGCTGGCGGTGCTTTCACTCTAGTGGTAGCATGAGATGGAGTCTACAACCCACACAAGTGGCTCAGGTAGTGCAGCTCATCCAGGATGGCACATCAATGCGAGCTGTGGCAAGAAGGTTTGCTGTGTCTGTCAGCGTAGTGTCCAGAGCATGGAGGTGCTACCAGGAGACAGGCCAGTACATCAGGAGACGTGGAGGAGGCCGTAGGAGGGCAACAACCCAGCAGCAGGACCGCTATCTCTGCCTTTGTGCAAGGAGGAGCAGGAGGAGCACTGCCAGAGCCCTGCAAAATGACTTCCAGCAGGCCACAAATGTGCATGTGTCCACTCAAACGGTCAGAAACAGACTCCATGAGGGTGGTATGAGGGCCCGACGTCCACAGGTGGGGATTGTGCTTACAGCCCAACACCGTGCAGGACGTTTGGCATTTGCCAGAGAACACCAAGATTAGCAAATACGCCACTGGCGCCCTGTGCTCTTCACAGATGAAAGCAGGTTCACACTGAGCACATGTGACAGACGTGACAGAGTCTGGAGACGCCATGGAGAACGTTCTGCTGCCTGCAACATCCTCCAGCATGACCGGTTTGACAGTGGGTCAGTAATGGTGTGGGGTGGCATTTCTTTGGGGGGCTGTACAGCCCTCCATGTGCTTGCCAGAGGTAGCCTGACTGCCATTAGGTACCGAGATGAGATCCTCAGACCCCTTGTGAGACCATATGCTGGTGCGGTTGGCCCTGGGTTCCTCCTAATGCAAGACAATGCTAGACCTCATGTGGCTGGAGTGTGTCAGCAGTTCCTGCAAGAGGAAGGCATTGATGCTATGGACTGGCCCGCCCATTCCCCAGACCTGAATCCGCTTGAGCACATCTGGGACATCATGTCTCGCTCCATCCACCAACGCCATGTTGCACCACAGACTGTCCAGGAGTTGGCGGATGCTTTAGTCCAGGTCTGGGAGGACATCCCTCAGGAGACCATCCGCAACCTCATCAGGAGCATGCCCAGGCGTTGTAGGGAGGTCATACGGGCACGTGGAGGCCACACACTACTGAGCCTCATTTTGACTTGTTTTAAGGACATTACATCAAAGTTGGATCAGCCTGTAGTGTGGTTTTCCATTTTGATTTTGAGTGTGACTCCATATCCAGACCTCCATGGGTTGATAAATTTGATTTCCATTGAGAATTTTTGTGTGATTTTGTTGTCCGTTCATTCATTCAGATCTAGGATGTGTAATCTTATTTTTTGGAGCAGTGTACTTTGGCACGTGTAGCCAAAAAAAACTGTCACCATCATAAAGAGCTGAATCCACAGAGCTCCAAACACTGCTTCTTGACATGAAATGGAAGGTCGAAGTAGGGCGTTGTTATGCATAAATGAACTGTCAGATGTGGTATGCAGGAAGCTACTTGTAGCTCTGAGCTGTTTATAAGCACCAGGCAATTCGCTGTTCACGTGTACCCTAGTACTTTGACTTGAAGTGTTAAGCTTACGGTTACATTAGTAAAGTTCCTAGGTCAATGTTTGTGTAATAGTGCCGCTGCTTACAGCTTATTGAATTTGTATGAAATTGCAGTGTATGTGAAAGGGCTAACTCCGCAGTGGCATCTCCCCTGCATATATGCATGCTGCATACTTGTATCAGTAGGAGCCCAGCCACCACCTTCTGGCAGACACATGATCAGGAGCACTGGAATGCCGTCCTCCCAGGGGACTGTTCCGTAATGTGATGGTACAGTTCCCGGTACAGATTCCAAGTTAGTAGTCCTGTTATCAAACGACATAATGTGCATTGCAAAGGGTTAAGCGAATTGTACCGTTATCAGGCAGTGATGCACCCAGGCTTCTGTGTCAAGGGGGTCTGAATAGACCGTGCCCGATGGTGTTAAAGTGAGACATGGACATGTGTGGGTTTTCTTTTTTTTTTTTTTTTTTTAGTTTTTGTTTTGTTTTTTTGTTTTTTTATTTTAGCAGCAGGTGTTGATTCCATAGCACAGTAGTGTGTGTGGTGTGTATACCTTATACACACACACACAGCTCCCTGCTGCCTAAATATGTTGACATGACCTACGGAAAAATAGTTAAAACCGCAAAACAGAACCAGGAATTAGCAGGCTTTGTGGAGAGAGGCACCAGGCAGGATTACTGCTGCAGCAGAAGCTTGTGATGGCGGATCTTTCACCATGCTAAATAAAATGAGACCAAAGTGGTGTGTCTGATGTGTGTGTGTGTCTGTGGTGTAGGAACGAGTGGCAGCCATTTTGTTTGTGTTTTTTTTTTTTTTTCAGTTGAATAGTGGTGGGCAGGCTGGACGCCCCCATTTAATTGCCCAATGGGTGCAGTAACTCCTCCTTACTGCCACCCTGAGTGTGTTTTGCCAGTCACAAAGTCTGATGTATAATAATAAAAATATATTATATAAGTTACAACTAGGGAATACCATTTCATCAGTTCTTAATGAATAATTTTTATTGCTTGCCTGTAAAGATCTGAGAACTCGGAGGCATTATCTTGAGCTTTTGATTTTGTACAGGAAAAGCTCAACAATATAAATAAATAAATATATATATATATATAATATAATAAAAGAGGCTCATTGCATAATTTATGTCTCCTCAGGAGACACACACACCCAGGGGTGGCAATAAGGAGGGGTTACTGTTCCCATTGGGTGATAAAATGGGGTGTGATTTTCACACCAATTGCAGTGGCCGAAGGGAGTTCGCCCGCACCCACTATGCAGCCCGCCCACCACTATCAAAGTCAGAAAAAAACAATATGGCCGCCACTTGCTCCTACAACACAGACAAACACACACATGCCCCACACACACACATGCCCCACTCACACACACAGCACCACACACACAAAAGCTAGAAAGAAATATGACTGACACACAGTCACTCACCCTGACTCCCAGTGGCCTCAGCAGGACCTGTACTACAGCCACTGAGGAACAAAATGGCACTCAAAGGGTTAAGGTAGGTCCTCATTGCTCAATTATTTCTTCACTGTCATCATTTGCCATGCAAAACACAGGACACACAGCCATCAGGTACACACTTAACCCACTGACTGCCACAGGGTTGTGTATCAAGTTTTACCCCTCAGGGAGTGTGTTCAAACCCCTCACACTGTAAACTTGCATTTCCCTCCCACTTCTCCTCCTTCCCCAGCCTATTACTAACACTTTTCCACATTTCTCTTAAGCCCCGCCCCTACTCGTGATTAAGCCCCGCCCACTTTTAACCCAGATTGCCCCATTGCTCTCATTGTTTCTGCGCATATATGTTGCGTGTGTGTACATCTCTGCTACATATTTGTGTGCATATGTGCATCTCCGGTGTGTGTGTGTGTGTGTGTGTGCATGTCTTTTGCATGTCTCTGCCGCTCACTGTGTGTATGTGTCTGCCTGTGTGTTGCATATGTCTGTGTTTATCAGTGTGTCTACATTTCACACGCGCCCAACACCGTCCCACATTGGTAGTGTATATATATATATATAAGGGAGAAAACCTGCGTCCCCTGCCACACACACCCAGGGGCGGCTGTAAGGAACAGTTAGCCTGCCCCCCAACATCAGTCTTAACCTAGGCTGACCAGACCTCACCTTTAACTGGGGACGCATAGGAAAAATACATACTGCAGGACTGCTTTCATTTCAGTTAAGTACTGCAAAATGGCTATTTCCTATGTGTCCCTGGTTAAAGGTGAGATCTGGTCAGCCTACCTTAACTCTTTGAGTGTCAGAGGGGTAGGCATACATTGCAAAGCGTTGCGTACCTCTCTGGCAGTCAGAGGGTTAGCCCTCTCCTCCACAACTCACCTACTGCTACATCACTTCTCTCGACTTACAGCTCCTACAGTAAACAACTCATGGCACAATACTATAACCCACCAACCAGCAGCTCCCATTTTGCTGGGGAGCCACACATTGATCACTTCTTTCAAAGACACACTGGGACACTCAGAGTCAGCTGGGGAATAGGTTAGAACACACAGATCTTCAGTTTCCATGCTAAGAACTGGGGCTGATGGACTCACTTTGTTTCAATTTAACCCTTTGAGTGCTGTTGCAATGCCTTGGATACCTCTCTGGCACTCAGAGGGTTAAGCCCATTAACCCTTGGAGTACCAGAGATGATATGCAGCACATTGCTCTGTGTACCTCCGTCACTCAAAGGGTTAATATCTGTTTGGAAAGCTTCCACATTTGGGTATTGTGCAGCCCACTCTTTCCTTACAAGTGGCCCACAGGGTTAAACTGATTTCTTTTAAAATGTCCATTGATTTCAATGAGACTATTAATTCCATGACCGCTACAGACAATGCAAACACATTGCCAAAGCAACTCATTGGGGACCATTGTAGCATTCAAGGGGTTAAAGCCCCATTTATGTCAACACGATTTTCCTGATTTTTCAATTCAACCCTATGGTGTCATATTTTTTTTTTTTTTTACTTACACCCTTTATCTTGATACATAAGGCCCATACAGTTATACTCTTACCCCATTAATCTAAACCCATTTATACTTTTGGCTCTTGCAGCAGCTGACTGTGCACTGTGATCTGTGAGGCTGATGTACTAACACAAAGAGGAACAATTCATCTGTACCATACAGAACAAATACAATGCTTTGCTGACCTCTCTAGCGTTGAAGACGTTAAAACGCCCATTTAAATAAATGGGTATTATTCCCTGTGCTGCTGTTACTTTTCCACAAAATTCCACCACTTTCCTTAGTATATGAGCCTTCCTGTTTTGAAGTCTATTAGCTGTTAGGGGTCCCTCTATTGATCCCTTGCCTACGGCCCATGGACAAATAATCCAGTTCTGTCCCAGCCGACCACCACGGCCCACTAATGCAAGGAGCGCCCAACATGTGTCACATATTCCTTTCACTGCCAGAGGACTATACAACTCATTACACAGCAATGTGTTGTGTACCTCTCTCACACTCGGAGTTAAAGTGCTTCACTCCAACCAACTGCTACACTAGGTCTGTATAATGCAGTAACCCTACAGCCCTGTATTTCATGTCTACTTCACTGTCTATGTATAGTCATTTCTCCCCCTCACCCATTACTTTACTGTAACACTTCACTGTCCCTCCTCTCCTCAATCTCTCATCTCCTCCTCCCTTGTCACCCCCACTCTCCTATCCCCTTGCCATTCATCCATAGTCCCAATCTCGCCATTTTACTCCCACATCACTATTACATTATCTATCACTGCATCTGTCACTTAACCCTCTGTCTGCCAACCTATTTCTTCAAATGTACTGTAGTATCCACTGCTGTAATCTAAATTATTCCTTTACTCACAAACATCTTCTCACTGTGACCTTCTACAAATAACACAGCACACTGACTTCAACTGTAAGTATACAGGGCCTTATTCACCAAGTAACACATCACACTCACTTCAACTGTAAGGATACAGGGCCTTATTCATCAAGTAACACAGTACACTCACTTCAACTGTAAGGATACAGGGTCTTATTCATCAAGCTGAAGAGCTGCAATTAAAACATTTTTTTACAAATCTTATCAGCATATCTACATCTCCACTGCGTCTGTCACACACTACACATGTGACATCATATGCCTATGTGTGTGTGTCTCCGTATGTATGCGTTTCACAGTGTGTGACACGCTCTGTCTCTTTAAGTGCGTGTCTGTAACACTGCATATTTCTGTTTCACACAATGTCTCTCTGTGTAAATAATATGACGGGCAACGCCGTCCCACATTGCTAGTGTGTGTGTATATATAATATAATATATCATTTTTTTTTATTTATTTATTTTTTTAAATACCATTTTACTTTTCTGTTAAATCTTCTGTTTTTTCTTCTTTTTTTAGCTGTGGTGCACTTTCCATGACAAGTCCCAGGTGAAAGCCGCCTGCCAGAAGACTCTTTCAGCCCTGAAGCTTGATTACCTGGATGTCTACCTTATACACGCACCGACAGGATTTAAGGTTCATCTTGCTCAGTACTTTATACATGCCTTTCCCTCTTCTGTAGAGGCCGAACCAACGTAAAGGACAAATAGAACTGTATTCAGTAAATTGAAGTGGGCCTGTGTCCTTGATTCAAGATTGCATATTTGACAACTTAATTAAAAACTGGTCATTTGTCATGTACATTTTATATGCTTATTAAAGGGATAGTAATGTTTCACAATAAAAGCAGCTCCAATTAATCTTCATAGTATTTGGGCCATGGAGAGTGTTATTTCAATACTGTCAGAGTTGTAGTTCAAGAGGAATTGAATGATAAAGTATCCCCTCCGCTCAGGGTGGGCCCAAGACATTGGATGAAAGGATGAAATGCTGCCACCCAAAAAAAATCGCACCCACCAAAACACGCCTATATCCATGTGAAAGCCTAATGTCTGCCCACATTGCCCACCACAACACTATCCACCGCCACACCCTGTCCACATTGGCCCCCATTGTCCACATCCAAATTGTTCACCTCCACAGTGTTCACTTGGCTTCTTTTTCCACGCGGGTTGAGGTGGACAACGGCCAGATGGCTGCTCAAGCACTTTTTTTCACACTGTACAGACTGAATGTGATCCACTCCATGCAGTGTGGAAGAAAATGCTTGGGCAGATGCTCTGTCTGGGTCTCCTCTTATTCAGCCGATCTGACAGCAACAGAAATCTGAAGCGCTGCACTCCTGTAACTAGACCTTCTCTACCCATAGATATATGAGCTCCTATTAGTGGCTCAAGCTCCACTCGTTTATTTTTTTGCCGGACAGCCAGCTTCGGCCAGCAGGCTGTTTGTTCCTCTCTCAGCACTTCCCTCTCATTCATTGCTGTAGATAGAAGGCAGGGGAGGAGTTCCAGCTCTTGTCTCTAGCTGCCTCACCCTTGCAGCATCAGCGCAATATATGTTTGCAGCTCCCCCTGTTTCAGCACCCCTCCACTGCAGTGTCCTAAGAGCCGCCACTCAGTGTTTTGGCTCTGCTTTGGGGTGGCCAATTGCCGCCCCTGTAAAAGTGCCACCTGGGTCCATGGACCCACCGGGACCCATGTAAGGGCTGGCTCTGCTCCCCCTCCTTTTACTGATGTAACACTGCTCACCACAGAGCAGCAAGACTGTCCGGATGGATCGCAGAGAGGGACAATCTTCAGTGAGCGTAAGGGGAAAACCTGTCAAGGGGGGCAGGGTTTTCGTTATGATCACAGTAAGAAGAGACTAGATTCCACATCTGAGGGCAAGCGTCTTACACTAAGTAAAGGGGAGGGAGGGGGATATTTTATCATTCAATTACTCTTGAACTACAACTCTGACAGTACTGAAATACTCTACGTGGTCCAAATACTATGACGATTAATAGGAGCTGCTTTTATTGTGAAACATTACTATCTCTTTAAGCACTGTGCTGCACCACGAGACTTTCACTTTTCCCTGAAATGCGTGCGTATTTCCTAAACTGTACATGTGTTGGAAATTAGTTAACATGGCACGCAGACAGATTTTAATAACCTTTTTCTAATATGTAAATAAAATTCAGGTCCACTGTAAGGAAGTGCAGTTCTGAACCAAACCAAGAGCTATAAAATTCCCAGTCATTTTAAATGGGGCTTTTAAAGGGATAGTATTGTCAGCTTTAAACAAACAAAAAAAAAAACAAATATTGTAACAATTTAAAACTTAAGCTAAATGCCCCCAGTTCCATGTCTCAAACCTTTATGGTTTGAGAGATATTCGGCAGTAAATTTCCCCCTTTCCTCCCCTTTCCCTGACATCCGTGCTCTAGCTGACTGCAGGGGAATATGGTCCTGGGACCGTCGGAGGCTCATCCGTAGAGCGGAGATCGCGAGAGAGAAAAATAACTACTTCACTGGAATGGTGTGCAAAGTGTGCTTGGTGCTCTTTTAGCTTGGATGGGAAGGTGAGGGTCAAGGCTTGGCGAATGCTGGGTGATAGGGAGTCCAGAGGTAGAGAGCAGTGAGGGAGAAAGCCTTCAGTCGTGATGCATCAATAGTGATTAAAGGTGCAGAGAGTCGTCCACCTTGTGTGGCTTATAGAGGATGTGCAGGTATATGGTGAGATATCAAAGATGAAATTTAAGGTGGGGATAAGGCATTTGTAAAATAAAAAAAAAAAAAAAAAAGCCTGACTTCTCACACCTTTTTAAAGGAGCAGTAAATGTTTATTTATGAAAACACACATTTCATAGAGCATTTCCTACTGAATAAAACAAGGTCACTCCCATCGCTGTCAGATGTTTTATTCACAATTTATAGCAGTTTACATAATCAGGAAGTTTACTGTGTTTACTTCCTGATAGTTCTAACTGACAGGAAGTGACAGGCAGTTTCTATCACATTCTATGGAGAACTGTAGGTCTCTGACTTTTCTGACTTTCCTCTCCATTAGAATCTAACAGGAAATCTAATTAGAATTTGACCACTAGAGGGCACTGCTAATGTAAAAAAACATGGGTTTAAACTGTAATAACTCTAGAAATATAAATCTCTCGTCAGTGGGAGTACCCTTATTTTACTCAATAGGAAAATCCCTACAATATATATTTTTTCATAAAAAAAAGTTTACTGCTCCTTTAAAGGGACAGAGGAATCAGCTTTATATGCGCAGGATGTTACCTAACAGAGTTCAGTTTCCATAGCGTAACCCTTTGAGTGCCAGTGAGGTACCAAATGCATGGCACCTTTCTGGCACTCAAAGGGTTAAAACGACGCCATATTCTTTACATTCCCCCTGCAGGTTTCTGTAACCTGCAGGGCTGCATGATGTCAGCACTTGAATGAACTCCCTTGGGAAAGGAATTGGCATCGCTGACCTATCCAGTGAAGTCCTGTGTCAGCAAATTTGCCAAATGTGGCCTGCAATGGAGTGAATAGAAATCATACTGAAGTTACGCTGCCCTGCAGATCAGAGATCTGTGGGTAAAACGAAGAGTATGGCGGAGTGTTATGCCACAAGAACTTTATTACCATAGTTTCCAGCCTTCTGTAGTGGCCTGTTTATTGAAAATACATTTTGTTGAAAATAAAGGCGAACTAACAACTCCTAAAACACGCACATGCCTACCTACCTTACTGTGGCCATAAAATCCTAATGGCCCCTATTCATTCTTCATCTTATGCCTTTTTGTTCAAAAGAGAACACCTGCAATCGGTCCATGGAGGCAGTTGCTATCAGGATAAGAGAACATTGCTCTGCTTACTGTACATAGTAATATTAACCCTTCCCAATGCATTGCTGGCCACTCTGGTCATTAAAGACTTCAGTAGGCTCAGGCATTGCCTGCCTCACAAACTGTCAATGTCTGCCTCCACAGACACACTATTCAGAACGGATTGAAGATGTTTTCTCTTGGACAAAGGCACAAAAGCAAAAATCATAAGAGCCACTAGGATTTTCTGTCCACAGTAAGGTAAGTGAGAGCTGGGCATCTATTATTTGAAGGTGTTCGTTCTCTTTTAAAGGGATAGTAACACTTTGAAATAATATATAGAAAATTTCCTATGCGCCTCAAAGGGATAGCAATACATGAAAATAATTGTATTTTATATAGTGCCCTTAAAAAAAACATTAAAAATGATATGTCTTATCTCCCAGACCTTTATGGTTTGGGAGATATTGGCAAGTAAAGTTTCCCTGGTGTGACGTCACTGCTGTAGCTGTCAGATTTGAAATCTGGTTTGCAGACCGGCTGCGGCTCTTCAGAAGTCCCGAGTTCACAATGTTTAAAAAGAATTTCTTCATTGGAATGGTCTACAAAGTGTGCTTGCAAGCCAGGCACACTTTGTAGACCGTTCCAATGAAGTAGTTATTTTTAAAGCTCTTGATCTCTGCACTGCTGAAGAGCTGCCAGTTGATCTGTGGACCGGATTCCAAATCTGTCCACTAGATGGCAGACAGCTAAAACAGCCAGGAAAAGGGACCTTTACTTTACTTGCTAATATCTCCCAAACCATAAAGGTTGGGAGATAAGACTTATATTATTTTTAATGTTTTTTTAAGGGCTGCAATATAAAATAAAATTATTTTCAAGTATTACTATCCCTTTAAATGTTATTTGTTGCAAATTTCCTACTTGCAGGAAAAAGAAGATAAGTTCAACACAACAAAATATTAGTGTGACGATCTAAATGTGGAAAACAATACTAACTAAATGACAAATGATACTAGATTGAATGTGTAAAAGTTTAATAAAAAAATATTGCATTAAAATGACCACCAGATATATAGCAAATAGCTGCCCTCTTATCATAGGTAAAGTATTATGCCGAGTAAATCTCAGTCTCTACCATCAGTACACAGTGCTCCAAATCATGTCCGTGGAAAATGGCGACGAGTAGTTAGCACACACCCCTCTACAAACACACACTGATACTGGATATACAAAATAAAATACACAAAAATATAGAGAATATATATATTCCTCTGGGGGTGTACAGTTGGCAATATACCAGGCACATCTCACCAGTTGCCACCTATGGCGTATCAGCGCTCTAAATTCTGTGGTTGACAATGGTTACAGCAATCCGCATGAATGTCATGTGTACCTCCAATAATTAATAAATGTAAAAAAAAAAAAAGTAAACTAAACCGTGCCGCCATTGCCACCCACCCAACCTTGCTAACGGCTCACCAGAGTCTGAGCCGTGTCTAGTGCGGCAGAGACACAGAGGTAACCGCATATCCGCAATTCACATGTATTTGAATGCGGTCCTACAAAATGTGATTTATCACAATAAGTCACAAGGGCGACAATCAACCGGTCCCATGTCCAGTTGACAATACTGCTAAATATCCCAATCTGTTTTGACTAAATATCACAAATAAGTGCTGTATCTAAATATGTAAGTATACTGCTCTACGTACAACCCTGTTACCTTATATATCTAAAATGTACAATGATAAATAGTGTATACCTTCGTATTTTAAACCTACTGGAAAACTAAATTTAATACAATAACATACTGATACCCAGTGCTCTGGTCTCTCTGTAGATTCAGTCTGTTCGTTTACTTGATAAAACTCTAATGTATATTTTTCCCCATTTTGTGTTTGCAGGCGGGAGATGAAATGTTACCTAGTGATGAACAAGGAATGGCGATTGCGAGTGATACTCACTTCCTGGACACGTGGGCAGTACGTATATTTATAGTGTTCTGGTCTGTGATGAGGGGATACTACCTGGACACATGGGCAGTACATATATTTATAGTGTTCTGGTCTGTGATGAGGGGATACTTCCTGGACACATGGGCAGTACGTATATTTATAGTGTTCTGGTCTGTGATGAGGGGATACTCCCTTCCTGGACACGTGGGCAGTACGTATATTTATAGTGTTCTGGTCTCTGGTGAGGTGATACTTCCTAGACACACGGGCAGTACGTATATTTTATAGTGTTCTGGTCTGTGATGAGGGGATACTCACTTCCTGGACACGTGGGCAGTATTTATATTTCTTGTGTGTCCCTATCCACGTCGATAGGGACAAGCGGGTTATGTCACTTCCTCCCTGCTGGTGTAGGACCAATGAGGAAAGGTTTAAGAGGAAGTCCCAGACTCCCCCGGGCAGTCAGTAGGGCTGACCTACTCCAGCTGCGTAGGACCAGGGCAGTAACTCTTACCGTGACTCAGTAGCATTGGAGGTCGCATTCTTGCCGCCTGATCCGGGTTACACTCCGATGTCAGCCAGTCAAAGGATGGGAACGCTGCAGCATGGCCAACGGGACTCCCTCCTTCATGGAGGTAGCAGTCAGGCGGTGAAGAGGATAACTCTTCTCATCATATCCGGTGCGTGTTACTGTTGGACGCTGGAACCACCAGGTTGAGCTGTAAGTCTGCAGCACCCAGGAAACAGATCAGCCAGCAGGGAAAGGGTAATGGCCTTCTGGCCACACTTTTTATTACCTCTCAGGCTGCTTGTTTCCGGAGGTCCTCTGCGTTACAGCATGAAACGCACGTCAGAGGCCTACCCTATATATTTGAGCTGTATGTATTTTATTGCTTTGTGCCTGTTCTGTGTTATTTCCCCTGGCTCTTATTTAGCTTTTAATGCATATTTAGTAAAAGTAAAGTTTTAAATAACATTTTTAAGTGATCATGACTTGTGTATCCAAGTCTGGACAACCCAAGGATAAGGAAAAAGCTGACATTAATGAGGATAAACCTGCTCCGAAAATGAAGTCCTGCTTGGGTTGTGACAGTAAGATCTTGGCCACTGACTCCTCTAAACTATGCCCTGAATGCCTAAAAAAGGCAGCCAATCCTGAAGTAAAAGCACGGTTCCAGGACTTCTTGTCCTGGATGAAGTTCAAGACACTTTTTCCTCAGTACAGTAATCCTCAAGCAGAAAGCATCCCAGTATGGAGGATCCAGAGGAAGGGACTTCATCCAAACCTTTGGATATGGAAGACAGTAGTCTTTTTTAGATAATTTATCAGACTATACGTCTGAGGAAGAAGGGGAGATTGTAGATGAAGAAGGAGCCTTTAACATTGATAAAATGGAGCCTTTTCTGGAGAATCTACACAAGACCCTAGGCTTGACTGAGGAACTTAAAGAGCAGGGTATCTTGGATACAGCATTCTTAGGCAATAGAAGGGAAGTGCCTGTTTTCCCAGTACATCACTCAGTGTCATAGCTGATTAACGGCAAATGGAAGAAGGGAGATAAGAGGAGCGCCATTACCAAAAGGTTCCAGAAGATGTATCCTTTTAACGAGGAAGACGCTTCTGCCTGGATGATGCCACTGAAGACTGACCCTTCCATTGCTCAGCTGACAAAAAAAGACCATGATTCCTACGGAGGATGGGTCTTCACTCAGAGATCCCATGGACAGGAGAATGGAAAGCACCCTTAAAAAGCAGTTCTCTATCCTAGGTCAGAACTTAAAGGCAGCCCTTGCCTGCGTATCTAGGACAGTCAGAATTTGGCTGTCTCAACTGGAGGAAAAAATAGTCATCCGTTTCAAGATCGAAATTGATAAAAGAAGTAGCTACCATCAAAGAAGTTGTGGCATTTTCCTGTGACGCCTTGTGGGATCTGATTACTTAGCGCAAGATCCTCATCCCTTTCTGTGACTACCAGGAGAGCCTTATGGCTACTAAATTGGGACGCTGATCCATCATCCAAAAGTAAGCTGGTATCTCTCCCATTTGCTAGTTCCATGCTATTTGGGAATCGGCTGGATGAAATTATCAAGAGTCACAGGGGGGAAAAGTTCCTTTCTCCCTCAAGACAGAAGAGGAAGGAATTCACCCTCAAGATTTTCCTCTAGAAGCAAGAGGCCATTTCATGACCCCAGGCTTTTTCAGTCTTCCCGTGCGTACGATCAAAGAAAATCCTCATTTACACAGTCCTCAAGGGGATCCTTTAAAAAGAACACCCCCAGAGGCGGTCAGTTCAAGCGAGAAACCTTATGAGATTCAGCGGTCTCTGCTTCCAGCTCCAGTGGGTGGACGATTGGTATTATTCATCCAGGACTGGATACAAAATACTACCCTGGACAGATGGGTACACCAGATACTGGAAGCAGGGTGTCCGCTAGAATTCATCAGTCTACCCCGCAAGAATCTCTTCAGGTCTTCAGGAACACCACGAGATCCAATGAAGGCCCTGGAGTTAAGACAATCTATCATGAGTCTTATCGCAGACCATGTAATAGAACCAGCCTTACAGAATCCAAAGGAAGGATTTTATTCAATAATCTTTACTGTCCCAAAAGCATCAGGAGGCTTCAGAACCGTCCTAGATCTAAAACTTCTCAAAAAGCTCATAAAAAGAAGCCATTCAAGATGGAGACAGTATCATCAGTCATACAAGCGGTTCGGCTATGTTCCTTCCTCACAACAATAGATCTAAGAGATGCCAACTATCATATCTCGATAATGCCATCTCAGGGAAGT
Organism: Rhinophrynus dorsalis; assembly: GCA_037306005.1. NCBI lineage: Eukaryota > Metazoa > Chordata > Amphibia > Anura > Rhinophrynidae > Rhinophrynus > Rhinophrynus dorsalis. Next base: position 32,326,731 of record CM074721.1, on the reverse strand, counting down.
ACCTCAGATTCTTCTTCGAGGGGCATCATTGGCAGTTCAGAGCTTTTCCATTTGGGCTCTCTTCAGCCCCAAGGTTTTTTCAAAGGTCCTGGCAGCAGCTTTGGAACCTCTAAGGAGAAATGGAATTATAATCATACCATTAGCTCATGACATGGAATTAACTCTCTCATCTTCAGAGTCTAGATTGGCTGACGATCAGAAAAGTCAGCTCATTCTATCCCAGCTTCTGACCTTCCTGGGACTTGATAATAGATACAATGAGCAACCTAATAACCCTCTCACCCTCAAGGATGCAGGGGACCATCACCAATGTGAAACCGTTCTGGAAGGTGAACATCCAACAGCTCAGGACTACAAGCTGTTAGGAGTCCTGACATCATCTCTTCAAATATTGCCCTGGTCAGGATTCCACATGAGACCTCTTCAGTCTGTTTCTGTCCCAGTGGAACAAGGACACCAGCGATTCATCCCAAAGGATTCCCTTATCCTCAAGGGTAAAAGTGCTACTTTGGTGTACAGATCAAAGTAATCTAAAGAGGGGTTTCTCTCTACTAGACTTCCAGTGGCACAGAATTTCAACAGACGCCAGTCTGACAGGTTGGGGTGGAAGTTACAACACCAACTCGATACAGGGAGTGTGGTCTTCCCAAGAGAGGAAACTACACATCAATCTTTTGGAATTAAGGGCAATTGTCACGGTTTGTTTTGACTCTCAGACACAGAGTTAAGATAAAAACACACCTTTATTGAAAGTTTAAAGAAAACCCTTGCGGGTCCTGACATACACATATATAAACACACAACTTGAACAAAGTAGTAGAGAACAATGGTACATTGAATATGGATAGGCTCTACCGGTCCTGCCAATATACTGGGCAAGGCATCCTAAGACTGGCAAACGAGTGAGTAGGCTCTACCGGCCTTGCCAATATACCGGGCAAGGCAGCCTGGAGACAGGTAACAGGAGATAATAAGGCTCTACCGGCCTTGCCAATATACCGGGCAAGGCAGCCTAACATGGGCTCAGTGTAGGCAAGTACTGGTATATAATGAAGGTGATCTCAGCGACTGGTGAAGAGGTGGAGCAAACCAGTCGCAAGTGCTGGAAAACAAGGAGATCTATCGCTGCTATATAGGAGTCAGCAAGCTACCGGTGAAAAAGGAGCAAACCAGTACCCGCGTACTGGACTACAGTGAAACACAACCGGTGCTGTAAAGGAGCAAACCAGTACCCGCGTACTGGACTAACACAATAGTTCTGTGAATGAGCAAACCAATACCCGTGTATTGGACTACACTGAGACGCTACTGGTGCTAGGAGGTGGCAGTAAGCAACCGGAAGACATTGGAGCAAACCAGTACCCGCGTACTGGACTACACAACCGGTGCAGTAAAGGAGCAAACCAATACACGCGTATAGGAATACACGGAGTCGCTACCGGTGCTGAGTGGTGGCAGTAAGCAACTGGAAAACATAGGAGCGAACCAGTACCTGCGTACTGGACTAACACAATCAGTGCTGTAAAGAAGCAAACCAATACCCGCGTATTGGACTACATGGAGACGCTACCAGTGCAGAGAGATGGTAGGAAGCAACCGGAGTCCATAGGAGTGAACCAGTACCCGCGTACTGGACTACAGGAGTATACAACCAGTGCTGTAAAGGAGCAAACCAGTACCCGCGTACTGGACTACACGGAGTACGCCCAGAGATCAGAATTTCGCCAAAGCGACCATGATAACGAATATCCACGATGATGCAGGAGTGACAGCCAGGCCAGGACAGGAAGCTGGAACAGTAACGGCAGTCAACCGGAGCAGGAACGTCAGCCCAAACCAGATCAGGAACGGAGGCAAGAACTACTTCAGCAGAGAAGGCTGTCAGTCAGGTAGGCAGACAGACACTGGAAAGTCGAGGATTCAAACAAGGCCCATAGAACACAGGAAACAAATGCAGGTGGCTACTGACATAGAGACACAACGAAAGGGCAACCAAAGGGTGCCAGAAACCAGTCTATATAGGCAATACTGGGCGGACTAAAGACAGGCAGCCAATGGGGAAACTTCACAGATAACTGACAGGAAAAGGCAGCAATCACGGGAACCGTGATAGCAATCTTGCTTTGCCTGCAGGGCTTCAGCAGATTTGTGAAGAACAAACCGGTTCAAATTATATCAGACCGCATTACAGCAGTCCTATATTTAAAAAAAATAAAAATAAATAAATAACAGGGTGGAATAAGGAGCCGGGCCTTAAGTGCAGAAGTAGGGAGAATTCTGGCATGGGCAGAAAACAATCTCTAGTCATGTCGGCTCTTCACATTTCAGGAAATCTGAATTATCGGGCAGATTACTTAAGCAGGATCCAGTTGGATCCAGGAGAGTGGTCTCTAAACTTGGAAGTGTTCAAACAACTGGTCAATAAATTTGGAAGTCCAGGAATAGACCTGATGGCCTCAGAAGACAACAGCGAGACAGAGAACTTCTTCTCAAGGTCAAGGAACCCAAGTTCACTGGGCTTGGATGCAATGGTTCAAAAATGGAATTTCTCACTAGCCTACCTGTTTCCTCCAATTCCAATCATCTCAAGAGTCATCAGAAGGGACAGGGCTCTAGTGATTCTTATTGCCCTGAACTGGCCGAGGAGGATCTGGTTTTCAGATCTGATCAACTTGGAAGCTGAAAGGAACTCCTTAAGATCCAGGGAACTTTCAGATAAGGTCATAGATACCATCCTATCCGGCAGGAAAGCTTCCACTTCCAATATATACTGCAGGATTTGGACAACTTTCAGTAACTGGTGCAGGAGATCCAGTATTCATAGAGAAGCTATATCATTGTAAGCGCTGCTTACCTTGCTGACGCTCTTGTGGCAGCCAGGTTGTGTGGCTCTCGTGGATGGCGGACCGGTGCGCTCTGGCGTCCGTCCAGGCGACAGTCGTCCTCGTTGCGCCCTCTGGCGGCTCCTGACGCATCTGAACCAGGCGCGCGTCTCAGGGATTCCCTGATGACGTCGCGACCTGGTTCTTATAGTTACAGCACACATTATGCTCCACCTCTAGGGGTGGAGCAATCAGGTTAAAAACTGTCTGGACACCACTTCAGTTGCACGTTCGTGGTGTTCCAGTGCAGTTGTGATTTTGGGCTCTGTGTGCGATCCGGTTTTGTCTGACTATCCGTTCTGGTGTTGACCTGTGGCTTTGTCTGACTACCCGCTCTGTGTATGACACCTTGGCCTGTGACATCCAATCTGGTGCAAACCTGCGGCTCTAGCTGACAAACCTTACAGTGTATGACCCCTGGCTTGGCTGACTATCCGTTCTGGTGTTGGCCTGTGGCTCTGTCCAACTACCTGCTCTGTGTATGACCCCTTGGCCTGTCTGACATCCAATTGTGGTGGGAACCTGTGACTCTAGTTGACCAAGCTTTCCGTATTTACTCCAGTGTGTCTGACCACCTTGACATAGCCTGGGATTGTCAACTGCGCAACCAGCATACAAACGCTCCAGGAGATAACCCAGGTTTGTCCTTGGTGCCTTGGTCTACTTCCTCTAGCCTTTGGACCTCTGCGGCCTCCAGGTGCGGACCTGTAGCGCAGCCGGTCTTACTGGTACATGGTCTGAACAGGTGCGTACCTGCATATCCTCCGTGCGCATTTGGTCGCTGGATCCGTTGTCCGTACAGGTGCGTACCTGTAGTATGTCCTCAGGTGCGGACCTAAGTCTTCCTTTCTCTGCACGCTGGATTCTGTTAGTCCCATAGTACCTGTTTGATCCATCCTGAAGTCCTCTCTTGGCCTGTATTTTGTGCTGTTTCCATTGTCCTGTCTTTTTGCTACATAAAGATTGTGTTACCTAAGTACTGGTCCATTCTCGTTATTGAATCCGTGACAATCGTCATCCAACATTTTGGATTTTTTACAGAAAGGCTATGAATCAGGCCTGAGCCCTTCTTCGTTAAGGGTACAACTATCGGCTATTTCTGCAATATTGGCAAAACAATATGCTGAAGATATAGTTAAAAAATATGAGAGAGTTACAAAGTCCAGGTCCAGACTGAGACAGGTGGTTCCTCCTTGGGACCTGAACCTAGTTCTGAATCAGCTATCTGCATCCTCTAGGTTCGAGCCCCTTGATTTGGTCCGTCTGAAGTTCCTTACCTTAAATTAGGGTACCTGAAAAGATACTCGCCACTGCAAGCCAAAACATACCCACCAGGGCTGAATTTCTACTCGCCAGGGCTAAATTTTCACTTGCCATTGCTTAGTGGTGAGTGGAAATTTTGAGCCCTGCCTTAAATGTTGTTTTCCTAACTGCCATCACTTCCGCAAGAAGAGTTTCAGAGCTCCAAGCCCTATCGGCAAAATCTCCTTACATTGTTTTTCACCAGGACAAAGTAGTCTTGAGAACGAGCACGGAATTCAGATCAAAAGTTGTCTCACAATTTCATTTGAACCAAGACATCATATTGCCATCCTTTTTTTCCCAATCCAAAAGGGAAAAAAGAACTGCATAACTTAGATCTAGTCCGATACATGTCCATTTATCTGGAAAGGACAAAGAATTATAGAACTTCGGATTCCCTATTTGTACATTTTTCAGGGAAAATTTAAAGGCTCTGCAGCTTCCAAAGCGCCTCTTTCCAGGTGGATCTCCCAATGTATATCAGCAGCTTACCTAGAAGCAGGGCAAAGATCCACCAAAAAAGCTTAAAGCCCATTCTACACATGTGGCTTCCACCTCATGGGCCTCAAAGGCTCTTGTTTCAGTGGAAGACATCTGTAAAGACGCAACATGGACATCCATTTCTATCAAACATTACCATCTGGATGTCCAAGCTTCCACGGAAGCAAGATTCGGCAGGAAGGTGTTACATGCCACCTTACACACAGGAAGGTAACCTTTGGCTATACCCTTCACTTACATCACGAGGGTCTCCCTCAATATACTCCATCTTAAAATCACATAGTTGGGGCAGCTACACGATTAAGGGAAAGGTTCTTTACTTTACTTTCATCCCACCCTTTTAGACACTGCTTTGGTATATCCCACTTGTCTCTATCGCCGTGGATAGGGACACTGAAGAAAGGGAGAAATTTTTTGTACCGATATTTCCTTTGCTTCTGTCCCTCCACGGCGCTCTCTGCCCATTAATGTTGTTTGCTTATGTTTTTTAGCTATGGCAAAAGATGACTGCCCAGGGGAGTCTGGGACTTCCTCTTAAACCTTTCCTCATTTGTCCTACACCAGCTGGGAGGAAGTGACATAACCCGCTTGTCTCTATCGCTGTGGATAGGGACACAGAAGAAAAGGAAATATCAGTAAGAAAAATTTATCCCTTTTTATAGTGTTCTGGTCTGTGATGAGGTGATACTTCCTGGACACATGGGCAGTACGTATATTTATAGTGTTCTGGTCTGTGGTGAGGGGATACTTCCTGGACACGTGGGCAGTATGTATATTTATAGTGTTCTGGTCTGTGATGAGGTGATACTTCCTGGACACGTGGGTAGTACGTATATTTATACTGTTCTGGTCTGTGATGAGGGGATACTTCCTGGACACGTGGGCAGTACGTATATTTATAGTGCTCTGGTCTGTGATGAGGGGATACTTCCTTCCTGGACACGTGGGCAGTACGTATATTTATACTGTTCTGGTCTGTGATGAGGGGATACTCCCTTCCTGGACACGTGGGCAGTACGTATATTTATACTGTTCTGGTCTGTGATGAGGGGATACTCACTTCCTGGACACGTGGGCAGTACGTATATTTTATAGTGCTCTGGTCTGTGATGACGGGATACACTCTTCCTGGGTATGTGGGCAGTACGTATATTTATAGTGTTCTGGTCTGTGATGAGGTGATACTCGCTTCCTGGACACGTGGGCAGTACGTATAATTATAGTGTTCTGGTCTGTGATGAGGTGATACTCGCTTCCTGGACACGTGGGCAGTAGGTATATTTAATAGCGTTCTGGTCTGTGATGAGGTGATACTTCCTGGACACATGGGCAGTATGTATATTAGTGTTCTGGTCTGTGATGAGGGGACATTTGCTTCCTGGGCACATGGGCATCACGTATATTGTGACGGGGGTACAGGGGTTACTTATTGGTAGACCGAGGGTTAAGCGATTTATCCAGCCAGACAAAAAGATAATAAATTGCATTTATTAGAGGGGTCATGGAACACAAACATAAGACAATAATTACAGACAAGCAAACAGGGGTAAAACATAAAACTAAACACTTCTGCTGTTCTCTTCTTGGTTGCACAGATTGCCAGGGGTTACATATAATACTCAGTCCATTTTAGCTTAATGCTGGAGCATACACATAGTCCCACTAGAGGCACGAGTGGGCACCCCGCCCACTACACATGCTGCTGGTTTACATGAAGGTTTCTTGTATCTTTTAGTCCTGGCAGAGGAGTTGGGGAAGACATCCTAAGATCCTTGTGGTAGGAACATCAGGGTACTCTCTCTGTGTCTGAAGCCTCCTTGACTTACAGCCCACAACTGAAAAGGGGACCTGGCCCTACAGTGCCCGCTCACTCTAACTCTTCCGGTGAGGGCACTCACCAGTCCCAGTTTCTCCAGTACGCCTTTAGAAAGCACCTGGACCAGTCCAACTCCAGACTGGCCCCAGGCCACTCCTCTCCATGCTGGGGAGAGGCTCTCTCCTGCTCCTACATTCTCCTAACTCTCTCTGTGTACGAGGCTTTTTTCCACCCACCCCCTACAGGATGTGATGTCACAGTTCCCATCTACCAGGTCTGTTCTGCTTAGCCTAATGTGAGGGGGGAAGATGCACACATTACACACACATATTTGCCCTACCCCCTCTATCTGACAACACTGGCTATCTCATAACACAATCTCTGGGTTTAGCTAGACTGGATGGCACCATCCCTCTGTACATCATACACACTAACCAACCCATTCACTGCTGGTAACTGGACAACACTCTCTAATGCATGCACACACAGGGGACATTAATGTTTCAAGAATGGAACACATGTTAAGACAATGGTGATCACTGAAAACAGACACGTTTCTTTCTCTGGGTGACAACCATTCCGTCACGTATATATTTATAGTGTTCTGGTCTGTGATGAGGGGACACTCGCTTCCTGGACACGTGGGCAGTACGTATATTTATAGTGCTCTGGTCTGTGATGAGGTGATACTTCCTGGACATGTGGGCAGTATGTATACTTTATAGTGTTCTGGTCTGTGATTGGGTGATACTTCCTGGACTCGTGGGCAGTACGTATATTTATAGTGTTCTGGTCTGTGATGAGGGGATACTTCCTGGACACGTGGGCAGTACGTATATTTATAGTGTTCTGGTCTTTGATGATGTGATACTTCCTGGACACGTGGGCAGTACGTATATTTATAGTGTTCTGGTCTGTGATGAGGGGATACTTCCTGGACACGTGGGCAGTACATATATTTATAGTGTTCTGGTCTGTGATGAGGGGATACTCCCTGGACACGTGGGCAGTACGTATATTTATAGTGTTCTGGTCTGTGATGAGGTTATACTCACTTCCTGGACACGTGGGCAGTACGGATATTTATAGTGTTCTGGTCTGTGATGAGGTGATACTTCCTGGACACATGGGCAGTACGTATATTTATAGTGTTCTGGTCTGTGATGAGGTGATACTCACTTCCTGGACACGTGGGCAGTACGTATGTATTTTATAGTGTTCTGGTCTGTGATGAGGGGATACTCACTTCCTGGACACGTGGGCAGTACGTATATTTATAGTGTTCTGGTCTGTGATGAGGGGATACTCACTTCCTGGACACATGGGCAGTACGTATATTTATAGTGTTCTGGTCTGTGATGAGGTGATACTTCCTGGACAGGTGGGCAGTACATATATTTATAGTGTTCTGGTCTGTGATGAGGTGATACTTCCTGGACACATGGGCAGTACGTATATTTATAGTGCTCTGGTCTGTGATGAGGGGATACTTCCTGGACACATGGGCAGTACGTATATTTATAGTGTTCTGGTCTGTGATGAGGGGATACTTCCTGGACACGTGGGCAGTACGTATATTTATAGTGTTCTGGTCTGTGATGAGGTGATACTCACTTCCTGGACACGTGGGCAGTACATATATTTATAGTGTTCTGTTCTGTGATGAGGGGATACTCACTTCCTGGACACGTGGGCAGTACGTATATTTATAGTGTTCTGGTCTGTGATGAGGTGATACTCACTTCCTGGACACGTGGGCAGTAGGTATATTTATAGTGTTCTGGTCTGTGATGAGGTGATACTCACTTCCTGGACACGTGGGCAGTACGTATATTTTATAGTGTTCTGGTCTGTGATGAGGTGATACTCACTTCCTGGACACGTGGGCAGTACGTATATTTATAGTGTTCTGGTCTGTGATGAGGGGATACTTCCTGGACACGTGGGCAGTACATATATTTATAGTGTTCTGGTCTGTGATGAGGGGAGACTTCCTGGACACGTGGGCAGTACGTATATTTATAGTGTTCTGGTCTGTGATGAGGGGATACTTCCTGGACACGTGGGCAGTACATATATTTATAGTGTTCTGGTCTGTGATGAGGGGAGACTTCCTGGACACGTGGGCAGTACGTATATTTATAGTGCTCTGGTCTGTGATGAGGTGATACTCACTTCCTGGACACGTGAGCAGTACGTATATTTCTAGTGTTCTGGTCTGTGATGAGGGGATACTTCCTGGACACATGGGCAGTACGTATATTTATAGTGTTCTGGTCTGTGATGAGGGGATACTTCCTGGACACGTGGGCAGTACGTATATTTATAGTGTTCTGGTCTGTGATGAGGTGGGTTCCTTGAATCCTTTTAACCGTCTGAGTCCCAGATAGGCATGAAATTCATCGCTCTGTAAAAATGAAAGGGTAACCTCTGGAGCAAATCTATTGCACCATAAGGGGACAAATAAAAATTCTCATTGATTTTCAAATGACTTTTAACCCCTTCAACTCTAGAGAGAGATCCAAAGCATTGTGAAATACACTGGAGATTTCTTTAAAACACTCATGAGGTTGAGTGTACTTTAAACCTTTGAATGCCAAAGAGGTATCCAAATTGCATTACCTCTCTGGCAGTCATAGGGTTAAATCAGTGTTTGTTTTCTTTTTTTGTTTTTCTTTTTTTTTTTATTTTGTCCTCTATGTTGAGGTTGTTTTGTCCCCATACTGAATCTTTGTACATACATCCCTAAGGCCATATTCTGTGCCAGGCAATAGTGGGTGGGGCTGGGGGAGGGGTTGTGGGTGGGGCTTAAGTGTCTGGGATGTAAATCAGTCAGTGACTGGCAGACTGATCTCTCTTTATTCCTATTGCTTTCTGACATCTATCTGATCCCAGGGAATGGAAGAACTGGTGGATGCTGGACTCGTGAAGGCCATTGGGATTTCTAACTTTAACCATGATCAGATTGAGCAGCTGCTAAACAAGCCAGGACTGAAATACAAGCCAGCTGTTAGCCAGGTGAATGTTAAAGAAATAACACCAACTAATAATAGCCCCCACTTATTGTGGGCAGAAAACCGTAATGGCCCCCGTGGATTTGCCCTTATGCATTTGTGCAGTGGATAACCTCTTCAGTCAGTCCTAGGTGTCATACACATAGAGACGGGTGTGACAGTTGCTGGCAGGACGACATGACTTCAGACTCTGCTCACTGCACATGGTAATGTGAACTGTTTCTACACCATCCTATGGAGATTTACAATCAACTGGCCAGAGCTCTCCATAGGATGGTGTAGCAACAGCGCCACTGTAGAGTTTCGGGCCATTGAGATACTACACCTAAAAAAAAAATTCAAGTTTGTGCTGCAATAACTATTGAATAAAATACCTCTCAGCAGAGGGAGTACCTTTGTTTCACTCAGGAGGATAAGCCCAACAAAATTTTTTTTTTTTTTTTTTTTTTACAAAAGTGTTAAAACTTGCCTTAAAAAGGGATATTATCACCCAAAATATAAACTTAAAGAGGTTCCTGCTCCTACCGGTTCTGGAGCTTAAAGGGTTAAATGGTTCAGCCACTCTGTCTGCTTCAGTTTAAAACAGCTGGCAGCAACTGTCATGTCCTCCTCCATATCCGTGACATCCAGCACCGATACAAGTTGTTCTGTCTTGAACAGATGCACAAGGGTCAGACTCAGAGAGGCCATCAGGATTTTCTGGCTGTAGTAAAATTAGTGGTATGTTGGTGTTACTTAAGCCCCGTGGTCCTCAAGGGGTTATTTTTTATTTATTTTTTCCCACTTCTGGTTCAGGGCTTCCGGAGCGGCGTGACAGGAGTGTCACTGGTCCTTAACCCTCTGAGTGCCAGAGTGGTACGCAACGCATTGCAAAGCAATGCGTTGTGTACCACTCTGGCACTCAAAGGGTTAAGTGCCGGACTGCCGTGATGATCCTCGTACGTCAATGGTCCTTAAGGGGTTAAAGTAAATTTTACTATCAAAAATATAGCCTTACAGGTTCCTGCTCCCACCAGAATTCACCCATCTTGGCTGGTAAACGCAGGCCTGTTGACATCAATCAGCTCTTGTTGTTGGTCCTTGTGACTCCATTCAGTTCCATGGACCATGTTCTCCTTCCAAGCATGGTGGAGTCGGGTGGAAATCTGCAGGATGCGACAGTTTATGAATGCAGTTTCATCATGAAATCCTTGGATGCTAGAGACATCTCACATTCGAAATGTCACTAGTATTCAAGGGGATAAAGGATATTTTGGCACTCGATGTTGCTAATTGGAAACATTTTTGTTTTTCCCAACCATAACTTTACCCATTTATAGGTACGTTCCCGTTTAATACCTTAGGTATTTGAATGATCCCCAAAACATTAATGCATTAGGGTCAAAGGGGTCCTGAGGATAGTTTTATATTTTGCTGTTTCTTACAAGAATTGGAGATGTGCAAAGATGGAGGAACTGGTTTTTGTGGTTGTCCCCTCCCCCCCTCCTTTATATTGTGGTCACCAGGTGTCACAGTTCTTATCCCTTACTGTCGAGAGCTGTAGTCTAACACTCAAACTCTGCCAGAGTATTTTATTTATAAAATACATTGCCTTCTAAACTCCAGGTGGCACTGTTGCTAATAGTTTGGTCACAAACATTTCAAGTGTAATGCTTTTGTTCTTTTGTAGGTGGTGTTCATGTAAACAGTTGTTACTTATTGTCCTTTTTGTCTGTCATGCTCTGATACCCAGCTTTCTGTTTTGTCTTTAGCCTTACTACTTTTATAAACTTTATTTAAAAAAAGAAAATTCAGCTGTAATTACTTCTGAATAAAGACTCTCCCAACAGTATGGGTACTCTTACTCTTCCTGCTTGTTTTAATGATAAATCCATGCATTCCCTATATCTTCATTAACTGTGAGACCTGTATCCATTCTAGATTGAATGTCACCCCTACCTGACTCAGAAGAAGCTGATTGATTACTGCCAGTCCAAAGGCATTGCCGTTACAGCATACAGTCCTCTTGGTTCCCCGGATCGGCCTTGGTAAGACTCAGGAGAAAGGGTTCATTAGCGACTGCAGTGTGTTCCCTGGCTAAGCAACATCTTTCTTACTATTCACCCGCATATCTTCTGTATTTTAGGGCCAAACCAGATGATCCATCACTCCTCAGTGATCCAAAAATCAAAGAAATTGCTGCAAAGCATAATAAGACATCTGCCCAGGTAGGTGACTGAGGTGTGGATCATGACCCCCAGACTATATCTTAGAACCATTACAAACACACAAGGCTGATGGTGCATCAGTACTGGACAAATCCTACTCCTAACTCTACTATTCCTGCAGGTTCTGATCCGATTCCATATTCAGAGGAACTGCATCGTCATCCCAAAGTCTGTGACTCCTGATCGCATTGAGGAGAACTTTAAGGTAATAGAAGACCTTTTTGCTCTAGTGAAGTCTCTAACACATTTTGAAGTGGTGTATTCGAAACCTAGCTAACACTTAAGGGGTTATAAATAGTCCATTTAAATCAGTAACACACACACACAGTTGGTTTCCCATTGTGAATGTGATATTTGGATATATTAGAACAATACTGTATATTGTAAATTACATTCTATATCTGTTATTGAATGTAAAAACTGTAGATAAAAGTAAAGCTTCTGAACAGCAGAAAAAGCTAAAATGCAAGTTTTTCTTGATGTTAAGATGTGACCGTTACAGATATAGGTGACTGTAGTACTTAAATGCTGTTTTCAGCAGTCTGGAAGAACCCATTTGCTTGGATGTGATTACAGTATAGTACTGTCTCCTCTGTTCTTACTGGATGACGCTAAGCAGTTGGGCCCACCTCCAATATCCCCATGAAGGCCAATCGGTGCACAGGAGGTTGTACTGTGTTCCAGACACAACAGGAAGTGAGGAGCACAAAGTGTGTGTATATGTATGTGTGTGTGTGTGTGTGTGTGTGTATCGGCCGCGGCGCGGGCAGTCTCTACTGCTCATGACTGCCGCACGCGCAGCAGTGTCTACTGCGCATGTCGGGCGTTACACACAACTTGGCGAATTATTATATAGGATATATAGGTGTGTGTGTGTATGTATGTATATATATAATATAAGATTATTTATTATAATCTAATCAGGGCTCAAAATTTCCACTAGCCAATGGCGAGTGAAAATTTAGCCCTGGCGAGTAGAAATTCAGCCCTGGTTGGTATGTTATGGCTTGCAGTGTCAAGTAACTTTTCAGGTCTGGCTAGTAGCGAAGGACTTCAACTTTTAAGCATTATATATATATACTAGCAACGTGGGACGGCGTTGCCCGTCATGTTATGACCATTGGGCGCACGTGTGTGAAATGCAGACACACTGATAAACACAGACATGTGCAACATACAGGCAGACACATACCATACATCCCAAGTGTCCCTCTTTGAGGGCCAAATCCCTCTGTCCCTCTTTCCCACCCTGTTGTCCCTCTTTTTAGGAGGTCAGACTGTGTGCAGGGCTGGCTCCACCTATAGGCGAGATAGGTGCCGGCCTAGGGCGCACACGGCGCGGGCATGCAGCGGAGAAGAGCTGCGCCCGCACATACCACACCAAGAAGCACAACACAGTCAGGTCTGTGTTGCTACAGCGCTCCCTTATTGGGTCGGATCTTTAGTATTGCAGAGCGCGCTGGGAGTCATGATCTCCCGCCGCGCTCTGCATTACTGAAGAGAAGACTGCACGGGAGCTACAGGTATGTGATGGAGCTGAGGGGGCAAGTTGGAGCGGATGTGGGGCAAAGTGGAGATGATGGGGGCAAGTTGGAGCTGTTAGGGGAAAGCTGGAGCTGAGGGGGCAAGTTGGAGCTGATGAGGGTCAAAGTGGAGCTGATGAGGGTCAAAGTGGAGCTGATGAGGGTCAAAGTGGAGCTGGTGGGGGGGCAAGTTGGAGCGGATGGGGGGCAAGTTGGAGCGGATGGGGGGCAAGTTGGAGCGGATGGGGGCAAGTTGGAGCTGCTGGGGGGCATAGTGGAGCTGATAGGGGAAAGTTGGAGCTGAGAGGGCATAGTGGAGCGGATGGGGGGCAAGTTGGAGCGGATGGGGGGCAAAGTGGAGTGGATGGGGGGCAAGTTGGAGAGGATGGGGGGCAAAGTGGAGCTGATGGGGGCAAAATGGAGCTGGTGGGGCAAGTTAGAGCAGATGGGGGCACGTTAGAGCAGATGGGGGCAAGTTGGAGCTGAGGCGGCAAGTTGGAGTTGATAGGGGCAAAGTGGAGCTGGTGGGCCAAAGTGAAGCTGATAAGGGGCAAGTTGGAGCTGGTGGGGGGCATCTCTTACAGGCATCTCCAGGCCAGGGGCAGACTGGCCCAGGGGGCAGAGAGAGGACAATCATGAAAAGAGGCTGGGTATAAGTAGGCGGGGTATAAAGGGGTGGGACACAAGGGGCGGAGCGAAATGGGCGGCAAAATTAGGTTTTGCCTAGGGTGGCAAAAATCCTTGCACCAGCCCTGACTGTGTGGTGTGTATTACTTTGCTCTACAGCAATAAAGCAATAAACTTCAGTATATGTGTTTATACATTAGTCTGTGCAAATAAAATACTTTGGTCTTGCACTAAATCATTTATTCAGTTACATAAATAACCAGTAATAGGTCATGAAATAACCTAAAAATTCTTACTAATGCCCCGCCCACCAGCCACGCCCCCAATAATATCACCTAAAACTACAGTGTCCCTCTTTGGCCATGTGAAATGTTGGTAGGTATGCACATACACACAGTGAGCGGCAGAAACATGCAAAAGACACGCACACACACACACACAGACACACTGGAGATGGACACACATATGCATACCTCCCAAGTTTCCCTCTTTAGGAGGGACAATCCCTCTTTTTGAACCAAATCCCTCTGTCCCTCTTTCCCACACTAGTGTCCCTTTTTTTAGGAGATCAGACTGTGTGGTCTGAATATTAGTGTATTAAATTGCTCTACAGCCATAAAACTCACATTAATGTTTGTATAAGCTTTAGTACGTGAGTATGTAAATTAGTCTGTGTAAATAAAATACTTTGGTCTTGTTCTAAATAATTTATTCAGTTACAGAAAGAGGAGTCGATAGGTCATGAAATAACCTAAAAATACTTGGTAATGCCCCATCCACCAGCCGCACCCCCAGAAACACCCCCTAAAACTCAAGTGTCCCTCTTTGACCATTTGAAATGTTGGGAGGTATGCATATGTACCAGAGATGTACACAAACACATACACAACATATATGAGCAGAAACACATGCGCTCATGAGTTGTGCACCCCTCTGGCAGTCAAAGGGTTAAGGTATAGAGAGGCATGTCAGAGATAAATAGCAGTGGGAAGTGTATTCATACCTGGGAACACTGACTTGTGGAGTCCCTGGAGGGGACTGACGTGGTGCTGATGTGGAGAGACAAATGGGGCAATCTGGGTTAAAAGTGTGTGGGGCTTAATCACGAGTAGGAGGCGGGGCTTAACATAAATGTGGAAAAGTGTTAGTAATAGGCTGGGGAAGGAGGAGAAGTGGGAGGGAAATGCAAGTTTACAGTGTGAGGGGTTTGAACACACTCCCTGAGGGGTAAAACTTGATACAGAACCCTGTGGCAGTCAGTGGGTTAAGTGTGTACCTGACGGCTGTCTGTCCTGTGTCTTGCATGGCAAATGATGACAGTGAAGAAGTAATTCAGCAATGAGGGCCTACCTTAACCCCGTGAGTGCCATTTTGTTCCTCTGGTGATGTAGCACCCTTCAGTGGCTGTAGTACAGGTCCTGCTGAGGCCACTGGGAGTCAGGGTGAGTGACTGTGTCAGCCATCTTTCTTTCTGGCTTTGTGTGTGTTTGGTGCTGTGTGAGTGGGGCATGTGTGTGTAGTATCTGGGAACTTTTACTTGTGGAGTCCCTCATGTGGTGCTGATGTGGAGAGAGCAATGGGGCAATTTGGGTTAACAGTGGACGGGGCTTAATCGTGTGGGGGCGTGACTTAACATAAATGTGGAAAAGTGTTAGTAATAGGCTGGGGAAGGAGGAGAAGTGGGAGGGAAATGCAAGTTTGCAGTGTGAGGGGTTTGAACACACTCCCTGAGGGGTAAAACTTGATACACAACCCTGTGGCAGTCAGTGGGTTAAGTGTGAATCTGATGGCTGTCTGTCCTGTGTCTTGCATGGCAAATGATGACAGTGAAGAAATAATTGAGCAATGAGGGCCTACCTTAACCCTTTGAGTGCAATTTTGTTCCTCTGGTGCTGCACTACAGGTCCTGCTGAGGCCACTGGGAGTCAGGGTGAGTGACTGTGTGTGTGTGTGTCAGCCATATTTATTTCTGGCTTTGTGTGTGTATGTGGTGTACGTGGTGCTGTGTGTGTGAGTGGGGGCATGTGTGTTTGGTGCTGTGTGAGTGGGGCATGCGTGTGTGTGTGTGTGGTGGTGTGTGTGTGTGTGTGTGTGTGTGTGTGTGTGTGTGTGTGTGTGTGGGGGGCATGTGTGTGTGTTTGTGTGGTGCTGTGTGAGTGGGGCATGTGTGTTTGTCTGTGGTGTAGGAGCAAGTGCGGCCATATTGTTTTTTTCTGACTTTGATAGTGGTGGGCGGGCTGCATAGTGGGGGCGGGCCAACTCCCTGCATGATTGAATCACCCAATAGGAGTAGTAACTCCTGCTTTATGCCTCCCCTGGGTGTGTTTTGGCAGGCACAAAGTCTTTTTATATATATATATATATATATATATATATATATATATATATATATATATATATATATATATATATATATATATAGCATTTTCACATACTTTTATCCCCTTGAGGACCAGAGGGGTGAGCCACAAATTGCTTTGCAATGACTTATATGACTTATGCACCTCTGTTTCTGACAGGGTACATTTTATCAATGTATTTAATAACATAGCCAGGACTGGATTATTTGTGGCTGAGTCTGATGTTCATATGGGTGGGCACTAGACAGTGTAGTTTTGTATAAAGCCTGGACCTACAGCTCCTGTCAGCCATTGGTAAGGAGGGGGCAGAAAACTGACACCCCCATCCCCACCAGGAACAAAACTTGCAAGTCTATGAGAAACCCACAGAGATTATGGGGGAGATCCAATCAGCCTTCATAATTCCGCCATGATGTGCTTTCAAGTCTGAAGCAGAGGGTTTATAGGTTCTGAGTCACACAGGACAAGAGACTGAACAAAAAAGACTTGAGTCTACAGGTCAGTCTCTTCATGTGGGACCAAGAAGAGAGCTTCACGTGTCTCTTCAGTTCTCCTGTTCCACACACACACACTGCCAGGCCTTGTGTGGCAGCCCCGGCTTCAACAGGCCTACTTCCAGTTTGCTGATGGGCAACTGTTGGAGTAATAGGTGCCCTTTTAAGCCTTCAAAAATAGTTATGGATAGCTGGGTGGGCAGGTCTGCCTGCATATTGAGATATATAATATGTAAAATATAATTTAGAAACCTTGTTCTTAACTCGTGTGCCACAGGGGTGGCCACCTTTTTGGTACTGAGGGTTAATTCTCCTTGTATCCTAAGTGCACATCACACCTTTGTGACTCCTTTTTTGATTAACTATCTTTGGAAACTCTTAAGTAAAATGTTAAGATGAGTGATAAAATTGCATGCCGTATTTTTAACCCTTTAAAGGTCAGAAACATGATGGCTTTTTCTTTGAATAAAACAATGGTACATCCAGTTGTGTACTACTGGTAGATGCTTCAGTCAAAATGTGTTACAGAGCAAAATTGTGTTTACAGTTTTGTAGGTAGCTGACCCTGTTGCTACTACACCCTTTTCTGTTGTCCAATATAGGTTACTGGTAACTTTGGGAAGGCAACCACCTCTTTAAGTAGACAGGAACAATTCTGGAATAGAACTGCAGGGTGGAGCCTTCCTCCTCTCCTTAGCTGGTCCCCAGCCAACCCCCATCCAGTAAGATTTGTTCCTTGATTAAGTAAGGCATAAGAACAGTTCTGCTATAGTTTTATATTTTTTGTTTTCTGTTAGATATGGAATACCAACCATTAGGCAGATTACCATTACTGACATTCCCAAGTTGGATAGCACAGTTTCCAGGTGCTGTTGTGGACCTGTCAGCCCTGAAGGGGAAAAGCTTGTGTAGCATGTTTTTTTTTTCCCTGGAAGTTGCCCACTGAGGTGGCTTCTTTGACAAATGGCGATCTGAAGACAGAAGACCTGCTAAAAAGGTGAGCAACCCTTTGAGTGCTGAGGTCCGCATGTCCCATTCTTCCCCTCCGTACAGGGGTCTCCTCTGGAGTCCCTACTGCATACTCCTGCACTCATTTGGTTTATCTGTATGTCTGTTGGGGTTTGGAGCAACTGGGTCTCTGGGGTAAATTTACCCTTTTGTTTGCTGTTTGGGCACTTTTGGGGGTTTCTTGCACTTTCCCTACTGTGTCCAGTGTTTGTTTATTTCAGTGTTTTGTGATGTGTTTTACCACTGTTCACACACTTTCTGAATTTACCACTTAGACACCATTCTCTATTCACCTCTATGGGACTTTACGGTTTGGGACATTTCTCTGCAACCGCTTAATGTAGCGACTTCAGACACTGCTCATTCTGTTCGTCTACCCTTGTTCTATCATCCAGTTTATGTTCTGAGTGTTTTGAGGGGGCTCAGAGGGCTTTGAGCACTGTTTGGGGTACTTTGAATGTAAAACTACATTTCCCATGAGCGCTTCCACGCTTTCCTTTCTGATTGGCTGCCATTGCGGACGCCATTTTCTGCCCTTCCTTCATGGGTATCCTACACAGTGCTTGGACGCTCCTTCTCTCCTCAGTAGATTAACCCTTCATCTGCCAGATAAGCGCTTTTTCGCTATTTCTGGGGTGAATTAAACAGTTTTTGGGTGTACCTCATACTTTCAGACGTTTAGACACTGTGATGATGTCAACCCCATTGGAACTTGGGGCTCGGCCTAAGACTAAGGATACTGGGGTGTCTGTGACCCCCACTGCACATTGCTCCTCATGTCAGTCAGGGCTGCCTAAAGAATACTCAGGTCATTTATGCCCTTCATGCTCTGCTGCCCCTGCGTCTCCCCCAGGGACCTCCAGCCATGCACTCGAGCCACTGTGGATGCAAGAGTTTAAGGCCACTACTAGAGACCCATGGTCTACCTTACAACTTCTTCCATTCCAAGTACAGGGGGTCTTCCAGTTCTGGCAGCCCCCTTCTTCTATCAGGTCTTCCGTTTCTAAGCTGCAGGGTGTACCTGATGTATTAGATTCCTCTGAGGAGGAACTGTTGGTGGTTTCGGATGTGGGTGAATGTTCTGCGGTTGTGTCCTCCCAATTCTTTGGGGACACCTTTGAAGCTGACCCTGGTCCCTCGGCCAAGGGCCTGATCAGGGCAGTACTCTCTATGCTGAACGTTTCCCTGGTTTCTGAGACTCCCAAGGACCCTTCTGATGTTTTATGAACCTAAGAAGCAGTGTACCTTCTTTCCACCTAATTCCACTCTTGACCAACTTGTGTTAGATGAGTGGAAGTCCCCTGATAAGAAATCTACTGTGTCTATAAAGTTTGCTAAGCTATATCCCTTTTCTGAAGCTGCCTTAACGCAGTGGGCTCATCCCCCCCCCCTAAGGTGGACGCTCTAGTTTCTAGACTTTTTAAGTGCACTGCTCTGCCTGTTGCGGACACATCTGTGCTTAGGGATTGGACTGACCGGAAACTTGAGGCCTTCCTAAAGGCCATCTTTGCTACTTCAGGCACTTCATTGCTTCCCTCATTTGCCGCTGCTTGGGTGAACAGGGCCATTGCAGTTTGGACAGAACAGCTAACTGTGGCTGTCCATCGGGATGCTCCCACTACTCATCTGTTGCGGCTCCTGGCCAACATCTCTGAAGCTCAGCATTATGTTTCTGCAGATATTTTTGATGCCATCCGGTTGGTGGCTAGGGTTTCTACTATGTCTGTGGTAGCAAAACAGGCTCTTTGGCTCAAGATCTGTTCCGCAGACACTACCTCTAAGTCTTACTTTCGTTACCCTTTCAGGGAACGTCTTTGTTTGGGACGGAGCTTAAGGACCTCATCAGTGAGGCCTCCAGGGGTACAAGTACTCTGTTACCCTCAGGTCCCAAGAAGAAGCCTCCAAATAAACTGAATCGGCTTTTTCCTGTGTCCAATCCATGGCAATACTGGGTTCTATCTCCGCCTCTCAGCTGGTAGGACCAATAAACTGCTGCTGAGGCCTGCAAATGTAAGTCACAGCTTTATTACTTAGTTATCTTGCTAACCAGCTGATTGTCTGTATATTAAGTTGTGTAGTGCTGAAAGATTTATGCTAGGAGTGTTATCACTATGTCCACTCCCAAGGAATCTAAAGCCTAAACCTGTAGCTGAATCCTCCA
This sequence comes from Rhinophrynus dorsalis, assembly GCA_037306005.1. NCBI lineage: Eukaryota > Metazoa > Chordata > Amphibia > Anura > Rhinophrynidae > Rhinophrynus > Rhinophrynus dorsalis. Next base: position 32,306,836 of record CM074721.1, on the reverse strand, counting down.
AGGAAGAAAAAGCTACTCCTAAAACCAAATGCTGCTCAGGATGTGGTGCCAGACTGCCCATATCTGAAATATCCAAATTATGCTCCGACTGTCTCAGAAAAGCGACTGGACCTGATATAAACCGGTCCAGTTTCAGGATTTTTTTGGGGTGGATGCACTCCTCAATGCAGGAGACTTTTTCCTCTATGCAGGAATCAGCCAGGAAACGTCCTAGGGCTTCAGATCCAGACGAAGGCCCATCCAGACGTGTTTTGGACAAAGAAGAAGAGTTTAATGGATGTTGATTCAGCCTTGTCTTCAGCGGAGGAAGATGAATTAACAGAGGACTTAGGCAATTTCAATACTGATAAAGTTGAAGGCCTTATCAAAGCTAAGAGAAAATACCTAGGACGTTCTGAGATCCAGAAGGACCTTATTGTCATGGATGCTGCATTCATCGGTTATAAAAAGATAACACCTTAATTTCCAGTCCACAACTCAATTCAAGAAATTGTCTACAATGAATGGAAACAGGGAGACAGGCGTTCATCTATGACAAGACGATTCCAGCGTATCTACCCATTTGCAGATGAGGAAGTGTCAGCTTTGGGCCTATCCACCAAAGGTTGATGCAGCTGTAGCCCAAATTTCACGTAGAACCACCTTACTATTAGAGGATATTACTACCCTTAGAGATCCAATGGACAAAAGCGGACCGTGCCCTAAAGAAGCAGTATGCCACCATAGGTCATAATATGAATGCTGCTACTGCAATGGCTTGCATATTCCGCACCCTGCAAATTTGGCTTAATGAATTAGAAGAAAAGATCAACTCTTCTGTATCCAGATTGCGTCTCATCAAAGAACTAGCAACAATCAAGGATGCTGTGAACTTTTTGTGCGACTCCATCCCTTGAAAACATAAGGCTTATGGTTAGATCTTCAGCCTTATCTGTCACAGCAAGAAGAGCACTCTGGATGAAGGCTTGGGATGCTGACCCCCTCTTCCAAAAAATCGCTTGGTATCACTGCCTTTCATGGGTTCCAAGTTAGTTGGTGATCAATTGGAGGAGATAATTAAAAGATCAGGAGGCAAGAGTCCTTTTCTACCACAGGACATGCGTCAGAAGAATTCGCCACCCAGTTCGGCAAAATTCAGGAGGCAGCCCTTTCATGAGGCATGTAGATACAGACCTGGGACATCATATGAGCAGAAGAAAAGAATACCCAAGGCCTACCATGCTGGACCTCACAAAGAGTTGCAGCGTAAACAAAATTTTCCAACAATGAATATCTCCAAACCCAACTCTTATCCCAGTAGGGGGCAAACTGGGATGCTTCGTCAAAGAATAGAAGAAAATTCACCCAGATAAATGGGTTACGGAGATTCTAGAGAGGTTATTCAATGGAGTTTCAAACTTTCCCAACCAGTGGTTATTTCCAAACATCAAGAATCAGAAACAGGACCCTGGCAACAAAGATGAGGACTGCCATCCAGAACCTACTTCTTCAAAAGGTAATAAAGTCCCACCTCATCAAAGGTTCAGAGGGACTTATTCAAAGCTTTTCGCTGTTTCCAAGCCATCAGGGGATCTGCGTGTCATCCTGGATTTGAAGAAACGAAACTCGTTTCTCAGGATCAGACCCTTCCACATTGAAGCTAATTCATCCAGGAGCATACCTGACACGGACAGACCTCAGGGATGCTTATTACCTGTCACGGTTTAAGACTGTCAGACGCAGAGTTGGGTAAAACACAACTTTATTGAAAAGTTAATGCAACCCTGTAGGGTATCATACACGTACACACACATATCTTTATTAGACAGGAATACAATACAACCAATAGCGATTTTGGCTCTACCGGCCCTGCCAATATATCGGGCAAGGCAGCCAAGGAATTGGAACTCGTGAGGTGAGGCTCTACTGGCCTTGCCAAGATACCGGGCAAGGCAGCCATTTGACAGGAGGCTAAGACTGGCTCTACCAGCCTTGCCAATACCGGGTAAGGCAACCCAAGGAATAGGACAGGTTCTACCGGCCTTACCATATACAGGGCAAGGCAGCCAATTGACAGGAGATAATGGCAACCACTAGCCTCAGTGACTGGAAGGTGGAACAGTCACTATGATGACAACGAGGCTAAGTCAGTAAGTAGGCCGCCAGCAAAAGAGATAGCGGATGGATGTGGAGCTAACCAGTACCCTCACAGATGGAACGCCATAACTCTATAGTAGCAACCAGGTGTGTATGGAGCGAACCAGTACCCAGTACGTGGAACGCTAGACAAACTACAGAATAACCGGGAGGCTTATGGAGCGAACCAGTACGTGGAACGCTAACAATCCTGCAATACAGCCTGGTGGCTAGAGGAGCGAACCAGTACCCTGTACGTGGAACGCTACAATACTGAAACAGCCGGGAGGCTAGAGGAGCGAACCAGTACCCTGTATGTGGACGCTAACAATACTGAGACAGCCGGATGGCTAGAGGGGCGAACCAGTACCCTGTACGTGGAACGCTAACAATACTGAGACAGCCAGGTGGCTGTCAAGCAACCAGTACCCGCGTACTGAATAACCGGCAAGAAGAAATGTCGCCAAGGCGACTTAGGAACGTCAGATGACTGTAGGCGAACTGGACAAGAACCAGCAGTTGGAAGCAGGAACCAGCATGCAGACGATCAACCGGAATCGGGAACCACGGCGGCGACTGGCAGCAGGAAGCGGTGGCTCAACCGGATCAGACGGAAGCAGGAACTACTCGACTGGTAACACTGGAACAGGACGAACACAGGTCGCAGGAACACAGCAAAGGCCCAGGATATTCAGGAACAATGTGTAGACTCAAACAGCATAGAGACAACACGAAAGGGCAACCAAAGGGTGCCCAGGCTAGGTTTAAATAGGCAATACAGGGCGGGCTGAAGGTAGCCAGCCAAAAGAGAGCCCCCTACTGATGATAGACACAAAAGGAGAGCAATCACGGGCACCGTGATATTACCACATCCCGGTAAAAGAATCACATCGTAAGTATCTCAGATTTCATATGTGGGGCAATCCCTACCAATACAGAGTTCAACCCTTCGGGTTGGCCTTGGCACCCAGGGTATTTACAAAGGTCCAAGCAGTCCTCCACCAAGCCCAAGACCTCCAAACCTTCTTCAGTATGACTTGCCAAACCCCGGTCCCCACGCGCCAGTGGGAGGCCGTTTGCGCCAATTCCACAGTGTCTGGACAGACACCATGGTGGATCCCATGGGTTTTGCAGGTAGTCTCGGAGGGGTACAGGATCCCTTTAACTTCTCTTACTCCATTCAGGTTCTTTCCTTCTCACACTCCTCAGGGAGTCTCTACAACGGCGCCATCCAGACCCTTTTAGACTAGGAAGCTCTGGAACTGGTTCACGAACTGATGCAGGTTTTGGGTTTCTATTCCATCCTGTTTGTGGTTTCCAAAAAGGATGGAGGCTGTTGTCCAACCTTGGACCTCAAGAATTTCAATTCCTTCGTGGTCCAGACTCATCACCAGGAGTCCCTAAGATGGTGTCCCCTGGGGAATTTCTTTCCTCTCTGGACCTTCAGGATGCCTATCTGCATATTGCCATCCATCCAGAGAGCCAGCAGTACCTCAGGTTTGCTTGCGACCAAGGGCATTTTCAGTTTTCTGCTCTGCCTTTCGGTCTGACTACAGCCCCCCAGGTCTTCAGTTGTGTCCTGGGTGCATTAGTGTCCGTCCTGCACGGGGAAGGCATCAGAGTTACTCCATACATGGATGACTTGCTCCTGAAGGCCCCCTCTCCAGAACTCTTTCATCAGCAGGTCAAGGACTGCATTCATGTACTCGCCCATCATGGATGGATCCTCAACATGGACAAGTCTGATTTGACACCATCCCAGAGACTGGTGTTTCTGGGTCTTCTCTTTGACACCAAGCAGGGCATGGTGTTTCTCACGGACGAGGTGGCTCATTAAATCACCAACAGAGTGTCCACTGTCCTGGCTTCTGATCCAGTTCTTGCCAAGAAGTTGACATCTCTAGTGACGAAGTTCATATCCACCAAGGAGGCGGTTACATTTGCCATGGCTCACAAAAGGGAACTTCAGAGGTTTGTGATCCAGGTTTTCAAGGGCAAGAGATCTCCTGCAGATGTCAGTCTCTTTACCTCTACATGTGGTCCTGGTGGCTCAACCTCTTAGTCTCCTAAAGGGCAGACCCTTCCTGATTTCCTTCTAGACAACTGTGACGACAGATGCCAGCCTATCCGATTGGGGTGCGGTCCTGTGGCACATGAATGCCCAGGGTCAGTAGTCTCTGGAGGAGTCTCTCCTTCCCATCAACTTCCTGGAGCTTCGAGCGATATTTCATGCTCTCTGGTACTGGACATTCAAGCTGGAGGACTGACCAGTTCGAGTCCAGTCCGACAATGCCACAGCCGTGGCTTACATCCACAAGCAAGGCAGAACAAGAAGTCTTGCAGCTTGGTTGGAAGTCAAAGCTATTTTGTCTTGGTCAGAAGAACATGTTCCTGCCATATCTGCAGTTCATATTCCCGACAACTTTCTGACAGACTTCCTAAGTCAACACACAGAGGACAGAAGTGGGGACTTCCTTGCATTGATCTGATGGTGACAAAGCACAATTGGAAGGCTCCGTTCTGCTCCCAGTGGAGGGACCCTCTAGCTCTGGCAGTGGATGCCATGTCGATCCCATGGTACTTCCCTCTGGCATACATCTTTTCCTCCCAGTCCCATATGCTACACACGGTGTTGAGGAAACTGCATCTGGAGGGTTCTCCAGTCATTCTGACTGCTCCCTACTGGTCTCATCAGGCTTGGTTTCCTGAGCTACTGGATCTGTCTGTGGCGGAGCCCTTCCGGCTTCCCTGCCATCCGGATCTTCTCCAGGGGTACCTGTGGAAGGAGGATGTAGACAGTCTGGGTTTGACAACATGGAAATTGAATCCTTAATATTGAAAAAGGGTTTCTCTTTGGGTGTGGTGGCCACTATGCTTAGTTGCCCACAAGCCTGTTTCCTCTAGGGTGTACCATAGAATCTGGTCCACTTTTCTCTCCTGGTGTGCCAATGGGTATCTTTCCCATGACTTTTATCTTCCTACGGTCCTGTCCTTTCTGCAGGACTGGTTGGATAAGGGACTCAGTTTGAGTTCTCTGAAGGTTCAGACGGCTTTGCTTTCTGTTTTCTTTCAGTGGCGCATTGCCATCCTTCCAGATGTCAAGGTTTTCTTTCAGGGTGTTGCTCATGCTCATCCTGCCTTTAAGAACCCCGCTCCTCAGTGGCATCTTAACTTGGTTTTGGGCATCCTTCAGTGCCCTGCATTTGAGTGCTTGGCTACTATACCTCTACGTCTGCTGACTTGGAAGATGGCTTTTCTCTTGGAAGATGGCTTTTCTCTGTTTGCTGAGTCGCTGAGTTACATGCCCTGTCTTGTAAACCACCCTTTTTGGTGTTTCACAAGGACAAGGCAGTTCTTCGTACTTCTCAGGAGTTCCTCCCCAAGGTGGTCTCTGAATTCCCCTTTAATCAGGAAATTGTGGTGCCCTTTGTCATGACCCTACATCCGACAAGGAAAGGGATCTTCATTTGTTGGATGTGGTGCACTGCCTTAAGTTCTTTGTGCACCGCAATGAGTCAATTTGTCAGTCTGCCACACTTTTAATCATTCCTGAGGGTCCCAGGGCAGGTAGACCCGCATCCAAGGTTACCATAGCTTTCTGGATTAAGTCTACTATTCGTAAGGCTTATGAACTGTGGAAGAAGCCTGTTCCATTTCGTGTCATAGCTCATTCTACCAGGTCTATCGGGGCCTCTTGGGCCTATAAGAATCAGGCATCAGTTGTGCAAGGCGGCCACTTGGTCTTCTGTGCACACCTTCTTTAAACACTACCGTGTTGATCTTCTGGCATCAGCCGATGCCAGTTTTGGGAGGAAGATCCTGGAGGCAGTCTTATCTGTCTAGGGTTTTCCTTGTCTCTCCAGTACTCCTTAACTGTTGAGCCCGGTTGACTCTAGTTCTGTGTGCTGTTATACCCCAGTTTTGTGTCCGTTGATTCTTTATTATTCTTTGTAGGGCTACTTTATGATCTGCTGGTTCGTATGTGTTCTGGTGACTTTGGGCACCTGCCCCTTGTCCTTGCCTTCCCACCTCTGGGAAACTCAATGGTTGGACATCCCAAAGTTACCAGTAACCTATATTGGACGGCAGAGAAAAGAGGATTTTAGTCTTACCTGTTAAATCCTTTTCTCTTAGTCCATACAGGTTACTGGTCTCCCACCCTGTCAAGGGACCAAGCTTGGTTCTCCTGTGACTGAACGTGTGAGTCCTTTCAGGTTTATGCTCACAGGAATCATATTTTCTCTTCTTACTATCTAGTCAATAGTGAGTTTTCAACTCTTACTGGATGGGGATTGGCTCCACCCAGCATTTCTTACCAGAATTGTTCCTGCCTACTTAAAGGGACGGTCGCCTTCCAGAAGATACCATCAACCTATATGGACTAAGAGAAAAGGATTTAACAGGTAAGACTAAAATCCTCTTTTAACCCCTTAAAGGAATAGTAATACTTCATTTTATCTTTATTTTGCAGGCATTAAAAAAACATGAAGTACGATATAAGTCTTATCTCTCAAACCTTTATGGTTTAAGAGATTCACAAGCAAAGTTTCCCCTCCTGCCAAGGCCGGATTTGCCATAAGGCAGAGTAGGCATCTGCCTACAGGCGCACCCCACAGAGGGGCGCCTGTCACTGAAATAAAAAAAAAATTATATATTTTTGTTCCTAGCGCTGTGTGCTGTGCACAGTAACAACCCGCCCACCGCATTGTAGCTGTTGTTGCTCCCTCGTCGGCTCTAATGCAGAGCACTGAGAGATGACATCATCTCCCAGCACTCTGCATTCCTAAAGAGACCGCGCGGGAGCAACAGCAGCTACAGAAGGAGGCACAGACATCTGCCGCTGGACCACCAGGGAGGTAGAAAACGTATGCGGGAGGCAAAGTTGGGGCAATGTGAAGATGATGTGGGCAATATGGAGCTGATGGCAATGTGAAGGCAATTTGGAGCTGATATAGTGGCAATGTGGAGATGATGGGGGTAATGTGAGGGAAAGCTGGACCTGATGGGGCAATGTGGTGATGATGGGGGCAATGTGGAGCTGATGGCAATGTGAGGGCAAGTTGGAGCTGATATAGTGGCAATGTGGAGATGATGGGGTAATGTGAGGGCAAACTGGAGCTGATGGGGCAATGGTGAGATAATGGGGGCAAGTTGTAGATGATGGGGCAATGTGAGGGCAATATGGAGCTGATGGGGGATAAGTTGGAGTTGATGGCAATATGGAGCTGATGGGGTCAATGTGAGGGCTATATGGATAAGGGGGTAATGTGGCGATTTGGAGCATTGTGGAGGTGTCCAGTGGAGATGGCAAATGGGGGGGGGGCGCTTCAGATTTCTGTGCCTACAGGCTCCTGAGATGTAAATCCGGCCCTGCCTCCTGCCCCTTTTACCTAGTGTAAGCCATCTCTTCTCAGATGTGGAATGCAGTCCATAGACCAGACAGATAACAGCAGGGGACAATCTTCTTCCTATGAGAACAATGAAAGCCCTGCCCCCCTTGACACATTTTTCAGCCATTTTCCCTTATCTTAATTGAAGATTGTCCCTCTCTGCAGTCTACCTGGGCACCTCCCTTCTGCTCTGGCTGAACAGTGTTACATTGGTAAAAGGGGCGGGAGGGGGACACTTTGTCATTGAATTACTCTTGAACTACAACTCTGACAGAATTGAAATAACACTCTCCAAAGTCCAAATACTATGATGATTAATTAGAGCTGCTTTATTATAAAACATTACTATCCCTTTTAAGGGCCAGCAGGTAGTAATGGACCATGGGGCATTTATTTTTCTTTTTTAATTTGAAAAACAGATTCAGGGGTCCCCGGGTGGCATGCAGCCCTGAAATCCATGACGTGCCAGATCCATCACTGGCAATCAAAGTCCTCCCCTTCTCCTGACGTCAATGTCTAGCTGACAGCAGGAGATCCCAGTCCGGGGACCAGACTTCACTTGAACGGTTTACAAAGTGTGCCTGGTTTGCAAGCATACTTTGTAGACCGTTCCCATTAAGTAGTTATTTTCCAATAACAGGATTTCGGTTCTGCTGAAGAGCCTCCTCATGTCGGCCGACCCGGATCTCCTCCTATCAGCTTTACAGCTGACATCAGGAGAAGGGGAGGGAAGAGGGAAATTTGATTGCGAGTATCTCTCAAACCATAGCTGTTTGAGAGATTGGGTTTGTGGCAATGAGTTTCTTTTTGTACCCTCTAGAAATCTATAAACCTTTTTTGTGGGACATTACTGTCCCTTTAAGCAAACATACCATTTTATATGTATGGATGAAGCTGTAATTTGTGCTGTACACAGTAGGGTTTCTTCTGCTATCCCTAAGCTGTCCCTCTTGTTACACTGTAAGTGATGTAGTGATCCGTCCATCAGTATTGTAATGCGTCTCCTGTTATTGTAGGTATTTGACTTTGAGCTGTCTCCAGAAGAAATGGAAGCCATCTTTAGCTTTGAGCTTGGCTGGAGGTCTTGTGCATGGGCTTTGTAAGTGTCAACATCTCCTCTTTGTTTTACAGTTTAGGAGCAAAGTTACCGTGTTGTGTTTTTGGTTTTGGCTTTTTTTTTTTTGTTTGTGTTTTTTTTCTTTTACTATAGTGAGGGTGGTGTATTAAGAAAATGACTTCAAATCATTGGCACCATAGGAAATGCCAACATTTTGGAGACTCTAGCATCCAAGGGGTTAAAAGGCCCATTTAAATCAATGGAAATGTTGGTGTCCCCTTTGTCGCCAATGATTTGTCTCTGAATTGCACTACAGTATATCATCTCTCACTTGTATACAGTTCACTGTACAGGCCTGTGCTTAATTTGTAAGAAATGATGCAGATTAAACAGACATTTTTACCTCCTGGAATGCGAGAAGATGGACTAATGTGTTGTAATACATTAGAGTTCCATTTTACAATCAAACAGTTAACGGGGATCTCTCACTCCTTTTACAAGTTATGCTCATTAGTTAGAGCATTTATCAAATTAGTTTAAACCGTTATTTATTTTTCTTAAACGTTATTCTGGCAAAATTGAAGGTTTAAAGGGTGCCTTGCAACCTACTTCCGGGCAGACTGCTCTTGCTGCAGCCTGCCGCTCAGCCTCTGCTCCCCTCCCTCTACCCAGCATCCTCCGACGACGGAGGCGCTCTCTCTCTCTAAGCTGGAGAGATCTCACTGGCAGAGATCTATATCTAGCCAATGAGATCGCTCCAGCTTAGAGCGAGAGAGAACCTCCGTTGTCGGAGGATGCTGGGTAGAGGGAGGGGAGCAGAGGCTGAGCGGCAGGATGCAGCAAGAGCAGTCTGCCTGGAAGTAGGTTGCAAGGCAACCATTAAATCTTCAATTTTGCCACAATGTGTTTTTTAAAAAAAAAAAAAAAAAAAAAAAAAAACTGTTAAAACTAATTTGATAAATGCTCTAACTAATGAGAATAAGTTGTAAACAAGCGAGAGATCCCCTTTAATAGATATTTGCATGACTAACACACAGTCTAGTGTCATTGGGGCATCCCTGACATTTTGTGTGTCAAGCTGTCACGAGCAGGGCCCTCTGATCCTTGTGTTCTCCACATCGGATTTGTACTATTTAATATCTCTGTACGTCCATTCCCCGTTGTACAGCGCTGAGGAATTAGTTGGTGCTATATAAATAAAGAATATTAATGAGGTGTCATCTGTCAAGGGAGTGATGAAGGGTACAGATAATATGCAGTTCTTTGATCCACTAATCGTAACTGTGACGGTACCAGCAGACACCCAGCTTTGGTGTCACTGTCAAGGGTCACTTCTTCCAATATCAGCCAGACAGGACTCCTGCAGCATACCACAATTTACCCTGAATCGCCAGGCAGAACTAGTGTCAGGGTAACCAGAACTGTTTATTAGCACAAGAGAACACATTTTTATACAGTGATGACCCAAAGAGCAAACAATGGTGAAGAGTGTATACAATGTGGGGTTGGGACCGGTGAACAAAAGGGTCAGGCTTGATTATGTTAGGACACAATGGGAAAGGTTTGGGGATACATAGTAAAACAAAGGGCGGGGCTGGGCTTCATGTGTGGGACAATGGACCAGGGTAATCGGGGACACAAAGAGCTGGTAGACTTGATGGAGCTGCCGCTTCTAAGCCTCAGCCAATGAGAGCGTGAGTGACCGAAGCAGACGAGCCAATCAGAAGCCGCCGACATTTCCCCATGTTAAGTCAATGGAGTCCCTTTAAACAAGTCCCTTGGTCGGCGGCCAGTCAGGAGGCAGCCGATGTTTCCCACATAGTCTCACAATGCCCTAAAAACAGTTGGCCAATGGGAGAAGGGACTACTTTTTCCCATGTTGTGTCAATGCAGGACCTTTAACTCCAACCGACCAATCAGCGGCCGGTCGACATTTCAAACCCCGGTGCCCATGTTCTCAGTAAATGCCAGCTCTTTGGAGAAAACTGAGGGCTTTACTGGCCGTATCACGATCCCCAGGGGTTAGTGAAGAGAAGGGCTCACCAAAGCAATAAGCTAGAGTGGCCAAAACCAGGGAATTTGTCCGGTTCCCGTGACAGTAACAAACAAATATTTGTGCATAAAGATTTCCAGAAATATAAATTTGAAACTCTGCATTAACCCTTTGAGTGCCAGAGGGGATGCAATGCATTTGTTACCCCTCTGGCTCTCAAAGGGTTAACATTTTTAACAAAGCCTTCATAGAAAACAAAGCACACCCTAAGTGAATGTCTGTGACACACCAGAGGTTGCCATACACCAGTCCAGTTATTCTCAGGCCTCACTGTGTCTTTACTTTTCTCTTGTACTTGTGCAGTTGATGCTGATGACACTTTTTTTCTTTGCTTTTGCAGTGCCAAAAACCACAAGGATTATCCATTTAACACAGAATATTAAGGAGAATAATCGGATCTTCCTACTCATTTTGTTACAGATTTTCTCTAGATCTTGCAGTGCAGTAACAGGCTGGAAGTGAAAGGGGGAGCCATTCTCTAGCAATTCGGCTACATCCCATGTGGGGAGGAATGAAAATTACCAGTTATCTGGGTGGGGTTTTAACCTCTTCAAAACCAGATATGTTATCAACACGTTGCAAATCAATGTGTTTGAGACCCTTCTAGTGTTAAGGAAGCTATTAAAAGCCACATTTAAGTGGGTGGGAATTTATAGGAATGTTTGGATGTCCCTCTATGTTGACCCTTTGAATGCCAGAGGGTTATCCAACATCTTGTTCTGCAATGTTTTGGATACCCTCTGGCTCTCAAAGGGTTAACTTGTTTTGCTCTAGAATTGCTCTCCTTTAGCTTCCTAAAGTATATTCAACGTTGCATTAATAGTAACTCATTACTGTCACTTTAAAAAATGCTTTTAGGGTCCTAGAACCAAGGATGTTTTCCAAATCTAAGGGTACAAACCGTTAGGGGGTCGTATCTGAAACATTATACGTATTGCACTGTGTATCATGTTGAGTAAAACAATGGTACTCCCGCTGCTGAGTGTTTTGTTAACCCTTTGAGTGCCCTAGTGGGTTTGGACACCCCTCTGGCACTCAAAAGGTTAAAGTTATTGTAGCTCAGACACATTTTTTTGTAAGGGGCCTGATATTATGGTGGTGGTGTTGCTACATCAGTCTGAAGAGAGTTATCACGGACAGTAGCCGTGCGTTGCGTACCCCTCTGGCATTCAACGTGTTAACAGGCTTACCATAACACTTCAAGGCATGGAAGTACTTACAACCCTCGCCCCACCACCACCACAAAAAATAAAAATAAATTGGGGTTGTAATAGTGTTTTTTGGGGGGTGGGAGCCCCCCAAAAAAACGCTCTGCAATGGGAATACCCTTGTTCTTACTCCGTAAGATACCTTGCAGTGTGTATATTTTCCATACTGTCCCTTTTAGTTTGTGGCCCTATTATAAACTGAAAGCTCCAGACGTACTTGTAGAGTTTGCCTGTCTGCGCTGGAGTAAGAAACATGTGGCTCCCCAGTGGACTACAGCATCCTTCAATGATTTCTGACTGTTGAATTCCTGAATATAATTGATAACTTTCCTGTTATCCAGAAACCTTTTCAAAACAAAACCTTTATCATAATATTTTTCAAACCTTTTTAAACAAAATCTTTATAATATTTTTTCAAACAGGAAACAGATTATGGCAGGAGTTCCTTTTGAATTTGGTTCTGGATAACAGGAAAGTACTGATAATTGTAATCCTAGCTGGAGAGCCACAGGTTGCCAACTCTTACTTTGTGCCTTATAGATATGCTGAAAACGAAAAACTGCAGTACTTCCCATCCCTGTAGTAAACAATCATCCTTATAGTGTAAGTATCTTTTTATAGCAGTGTTGAAATGTTTTAATGGTAGTCTACAAACACCTGTTGTGATTTAACCCCGTGGATGCTAGAAATGTCTACAAAACATTACTCTGTAATTTATTGGAGATATTTTCAGTATCCAAGGGATTAAAGGGAAAAAAATCTAATCTCGGCTACACCTGAAGCACTGCAAACACTTGGCACTTATCTGTTAACTGTGTTACAGTTGGTCGTTGTCTTTTGTCTTTCAGAAATAGACCTAATTAAAGCACTTACCTGTTTGTGTATGTGTGTTGTCATTTTTGGAATATAGTTGGTACACTCTTTGTGAGAAATGTCTGCAGAATCGGTAGCATTGATGACACTTTGAACGGTTAATTGTAAATGTTACTGTAGAAGGGTATATGAGATCTCACCGACTGGCCTGTTTGGAGTAACTTTTTAATCTGGTTCCTGGTGTCTTGGGTAAAGGACTGCCAACATGTAGGGTTCTCCCATCATACTCAGCTGGTTGAAGTACAACAACTGAATGGTCGCGCACACACTTATACATACTAGCAAATGGAGCATGGTATTGCCCATGATATTTAGAGGACATTGTAGATTGGGGGTGCCACACACAATAACTTACACCCTTAGTCTCACTCTCACACACCACAGTCCAAAGTACTTGCACATACGTGAACACTGTCACACTCACATGTAATGTTGACCTAAGTCTTGAGGCTAGCAGGGTCCCCCTCATCCTGATGCACGTTTGGATGTGAGCATTTCCTTATTGTGACCTCCGTGTGGCCAGCATTACACAATGATATCATAGCTTTATATTGACCCCTCCCCAGGTCAGATTGTGCAATGCTGAGAACTGAAATTGGATTGTGATGCGGGGCCCCCGCCAACTTAGTCTTAAATATTATTATTATTATTAGACCCTTTTGAATGCCAACGGTGTGTCCAACACATTACAAAGAAATGCATTAACTCCTTTTGGCAGCCCAGGGGTTAAAAGGAAATATTTTAAAATTGGGCTTAACATAACTGTCTTAGTGCCAGAGGGGGTGCCCAACTCACTGCTTCTTAATGTGATGGACAACCCTCTGGAGCTCAAAGGGTTAATTTCTTTCATTGGTTTAATCCTTATGAGTGTCATAGAACTGAGAAGCACCTTTGAAGGGTTTAGGAGATAGGGTGGGAGTGTGTGGAGGGGTGGGAGTGTGTGGAGAGGTTTTTACCACAGGAATGTGAGTTGATTACAGAGAGGAAATGTAAGGCGTCTGACTGCTCCCAGCAGGGAAGGCTTCATCCGTATGAACTTTCCTGATCTGAGTCCATGCATGTGACATCTGTCCTGTCTAGATCTCTGTCCATGATGTGACATCATATCTGTCCTGTCTAGATCTCTGTCCATGATGTGACATCATATGTCCTGTGTACATCTCTGTCCATGATGTGACATCATATGTCCTGTCTACATTTCTGTCCATGATGTGACATCATATCTGTCCTGTCTAGATCTCTGTCCATGATGTGGCTGTGATTATGGCCTGAGAAGAAAAAAATGACCCTTGATCAGGCTGTTGCCATAGATGGGTATTTTCTGTACAGAAACACTGTATAATCAAACTTCTCTGCATTCAGTACAGTAAGGAAGGTTTGATTTGCAGCCTATAAAGCTGCCTTACAGATTCCTCACATGAACTTTATAGGTTTTGATGTGCCACACAATCTTTTATCAACAAAGGTTAAAGGCATAGTAATGTGCTGCAGCTTCCCTTCAGTGACTGTACTATAAGTCCTGCTGAGGCCACTGGGAGTCAGAGTGAGTGACTGTGTGTGTGTGTGTGTGTGTGTGTGTGTGTGTGTGTGTGTGTGTGTGTATGTCAGCCATATTTCTTTCTGGCTTTGTGTGTGTGTGTTTGGTGCTCTGTGTGTGTGGTGCTGTGTTTGTGAGTGGGGCGCACGTGTGTGTGTGTGTGTGTGTGTGTGTGTGGTACTGTGTGAGCGGGGCATGTGTGTTTGTCTGCGGTGTAGGAGCAAATGGCATCCACTTTGTGTTTTTCTGACTTTGATAGTGGTGGGCGGGCCAACTCCCTGCATGATTTTTCACACCAGTAGCAGTGGCCTTTGGCCACTGCAACTGGTGTGAGAATCACGCCCCCATTGAATCACCCATTGGGAGCAGTGACTCCTCCTTTCTGCCTCCCCTGCATGTGTTTTTGGCGGGCACAAAGTCTTCTTTTATATAGATATATAAATTACTGTGTGTAACAGAAGCACTTACCTAGGTAGGAGTCCATCATACAGCAGTCAGGTGTATCTATATAATTACTGTGTGTAACAGAAGCACTTACCTAGGTAGGAGTTCATCATACAGCAGTCAGGTGTAACAGAAGGACTTGGGTAGGAGTCCATCATACAGGTTGGGTACATTATAATAACTATTTGAGTGCCAGAGAGGTATCAATGCATTGCAATTTTGGCTACCACTCTGGCACTCAATGGGTTAATTACTGTAAAGGTAGGTGGCATGGTACAGCAGTCGATTAGAGCTATAGAATTAGTGAATTTTCTTAAAAGGTTGTGATGAAAAGTCAGAATTTTATTAAAGACATGGAGGCTTCATATTATGCTTAACCTTCTTTACTGACCACTCTCAGCAGCAAAAAAAAAACACTTTATTTAAATAACACAAACAGCAAAAAAAACTTGCTATTCATCCCCTTCCCAATTCTCCACCAGTCATACAATGTCCTTCCAAACTGAGGTGCAGCAACTGCCTCTTTCTTTAGGAAGAAACCAAACTTCATTAATTAAGCTGTAGTAATCCAACTTCTTAAATGCATAGAAATACTCCATCACAACTTGTGTTTCATAAACTGTTTAGAATTCTTTGGATTCCACAGAGCACACAACTCAAATATGCAATTAAACATGTAAATGATTTGATATACTTAGCTTTGGTTGGTTTCACAGATTATAGGAGAGACCTTGATGGTGCAGACCAACACCCATAAATGAGAGTGTAAACAGCTGGATACACAGTTCTTGTCTGTACTCGTTCCGGATGAGCTCTGCCAATAACTGCAGTTCACAACTAATTATTCTCCAGCCAACACCCAAAAACTTACAGTTCACTTAACAGTATGTGCTACATGACTATATTCTGTAAAATACCAAAAGCTTAGGTAAAAACGTATACATTGCTTAAGCTTTAGTGTGTGAGGGATCACAATATTGCTTATCTCCTATAGATGCCACACTTGGTCCCACTACACTAAAGAGCTGAATCATACCACTCCTTAATAGGTAACATATCTGCTGAGGCGCTGCAACAGCAGTGAGATGTTACACCCATCAAGCACTTCCAGCCCATAAAGAAGACGAGAGCAATAATGACCACATAGACCAAGGTTTAAAATGTGCTGACAAACCACACTACAATCCCCTTGAACCAGAGGGCTAGATTTAAGCTATCAAACCATCCCTGTACAGTACTCTGATCAGCAGCAAAGTGATCCTTTAGCATCTCCACCTGTTGCACATGAGCTTCTATTGAGTCTTCAATATTCTCAGTTTGATTAATATAATGGCAACAGGATGGGGCCACTATGGTGCATAATCCCCCTTTACTAGCAGTAATGTAATATTAAACAAAGGTATGCTGAGCTAGTTGTTAGAAAAATCCAAGAATTTTATGACAAGCACAAAGGCTTTGTATTATTCTAGTTCAAAGCTTATCAACAATACGCATAGAAACATGGTCAATTGGTTTAAAATAGAAATTCCTAAAAGTAGACTCCCTAGACCAATCCGCTGCTCTCAGAATACCTTCCAACTTGCCCCCCACCTGGAGAGGTATAGAAGCCATGGTGCCCCTAGAAGAATGCTTGCCGAACAAAGTGATATCTATCCCTGCTAACTGCATAAACCACTTAACCCAGTGGGTAAGAGTAGCAGCCGAAACAGGAAGATGAGGTTTATGGAAAGAAATGAATAACTGATTCCAACCTGGCCGACGTAATGTCAGCCTTTTGGATAACACAAAACCATACCTGGGAACTCTCCGGTTTTGCCCCGGAGACTCCGGATTTCAAAGTGAATTACCAGGTCTCCGGGGCAATGTGTGAATCACCGGGTGGGCAGAGTTTAAGTAGAAACTCTGCCCACTTGTGCTCCATCCCCTCCGGTTCCTCCCACTCCCCGCCCTCTTACATCCATTTTACAGGGGGGTTTTGTGGGGGGGGGGGGTTCCCCCCCCGCGACTAAGCCCGCCCCTTTTATGACACGATTCGTGTCATTTTCCTCCCCCTGGGCACTGACAGGGTTACCCTCCGGGTAGCCCTGTTTCAAAAGTTCCCAGGTATGCACAAAACACAACAGGAAAAGCCGGGTAAGATACTGCTCTTACTCATGTTTTAGTTCTCCAATTAATCAAAAACTGTACCTCAGAAGGAATAAAGAAACGTGAGGTCATATCTAACAGCCTAATATCTGAAATGATTTTGAAAGAAATCAGACACAGCAGCACAGTTAAGGTGGCTGACAATTGTTTTAAAGACAAATGTGCAGTATTCGGCCAGTTCTCCAAGAAATATAAAACATTGTTAACATTCCAAAGCAAAGAATAGAGACTGAGGAGGTCTACAAAGATGAATACCCCTCATAAACGTACAGACTAAAGAATGCTGACATACTACTGGGCGACCGGCTATATTGCTATGACCCGTCAAAATAGCTGAATGATATATATAATTGTCCTATAAGCCTTTCTCTGATTGAAAAGATGTGAATTAAAATTGACTACTTCTACTGGATCTGTAGACATGGGATCAAAATTCTTTCCAAGCACCAATTAGTCCAAATCGACCATTCAGATCTATACATGGATCTAGTACGTGGTGCCCACGATTCAGTCAAAAGGTTCTGAATGGATTCTGAAATGAAATGGAGAGACGCGATACTCCCAAAACAAGCCACACCAACAGTTGCAGATTCCCTTCTATCAACAGATTGTGAGGAGAAACCTGAGGATCCGTAAGAAGGTGAGGAAATTACAGGAGCATTAGAGGAAAATCCATCAATAGCGCCAGAAGTGGAGGGAACCACAGCTGCACCGGCCAATACAGAGTAATCAGAACCACTGTTGCGTGTTGCTTCCTGATTTGTAAAATGGTTCTGGGAATCAATGCAAATGGGGGAAAGGCATAATTCCTCCCTGCTTCCAAGACTGAAGGAAAGCATCCATTACCATTGCTTCCGGATCCGGTCTCCAACTGAAGAACTGCCTCAGTTGTCGATTCAACCGTGAAGTAAAAAGGTCCATCTGTAACTGACCCCATATTTCCAAAATCCGCATAAATATTTCCTTGTCTAACAGCCAATATCTGTGGTCCAAAAGGTACCTGGAATTCCAATTCGTCACCACATTCGACAAGTCTGGTAAACATTCCGCTTGAACCATAACATTCCTATCTAGGCAAAAATGTCAAAATTCCTTTGCCAATTCCACCAATCGCTTCAACTTGGTGCCTCCCAATCGACTGATATATCTCATTGCTGATATGTTGTCCATCTTAAAGGGGAACTTTGACCTAAACACATGTTTTCTTTAATCCACGTACATTACCGATGCAAACTGTGCTGTGTTTTGGTTTTTTAAAAAAACGCAATAGAAAATAAGTTTGAGGGTTTACCTTTTCCCTCTTCACGTATTCTCATTCTGATCGGCACAATTTGTGCCGATGAGAATACATAACAGATCCTCCTTCCCGCTGGTCTGTCAGTAAGCTGGAGAACTCTCATTGGTAGAGATCGATATCTAGCCAATGAGAGTACTCCAACTTACTGACAGACCAGCGGGGAGGAGGATCTCCTGTATTCTCATCGGCAAGATGGTGCTGATCAGAATGAAGAGAAGAGGGAAAAGTTAACCCTCAAACTTAATTTCTACTGAGTTTTTTTAAAAAAACGAAACCCAGCACAGCTTGAATCGGCAATGTAAGTGGATTAAAGAAAACATGTGTTTAGGTGAATGTTCGGCTTTAAGATGCAACAATTCACTTTGTCCTTTGCCAGACTCTTCAGTGCAAAAGAACCTGCCAACATTTCCAAACAATTGATAGGAAGTTCCACTTTCTGAGATGACCATTTTCCTCCTGTTGTTGTATTTCCTTGTCTTGCTCCCCAACCTAAAAGGCTGACATCTGACTCTATAATAATTTCTGGAGACATTCCAAAAATGGCTTTTCAATTCCAAGCATCTAAATGCTTTAGCCACCAAATGAACTCTTCTTTTGCATGTGGTGAAAGAAACACCAAATCTGTCTGTCTTCTTCCCTCCCATACACCAATCTGTGTCTGTCTTTCTCCTTCCCTCCCATACACCAATCTGTGTCTGTCTTTCCCTTTCACCACTCTGCCCCTCCCATTCACCACTCTATCTTTCTCCCTCCCATTCACCACTCTGTGTCTATCTTTCTCCCTCCTATTCTGGTCATTTGAATATTTGCTTGGGGATTGCAGGGTGTATATCATAGGGCTTTTGATTGAACTCTTGAACTAGCCAAAATCGATTTCAGGTCAATAATTATTTTGTACACCCGCACCTTCACTTAAAGGGATAGTAATATTTTATTATTACTATCCCCCATATTGTACATATTTGCTAAATAATTTAATAGCCCCCAGGTTCATCTCTCAAACCTTTATGGTTTGAGAGATAACCGAAGGCAAAGTTCCCCCTTCCCCCCACTTCCCTGAAGTCAGCATTGTACTGACTGCAAGGATATCCGGTCTGACTTTCATCATGCGGCTCTGCAGCAGAGCTGCGATCGCGTTAGTGACAAAGAATTATTTCACTGAAATGGTCTTCATAAAGGTTTGAGAGATAAGACTTATATCGTTCTTCATGTTTTTTGAATGCCTACAAAATAAAATAAAGTTAAAACGAAGTATTACTATCCCTTTAAGCACAACAGTGTTTAGACCAAGTGAAGGTACCTTGTATCTGCTACCTTTTGTTTGCTGCACCTTACTAAGTAGTTACTATCCCTAGGCAGTTATTCCAGGAGCTTTATCTATGTTAGACTGACAATATAAACATGCTCTGCTTCTGTGTTCGACAACGTACAATTAAAGCCAAAGCAAATATCTCCAAGATTGTCAAACATTCTCACCACTTCGATCTCTGCTTAATTGTATCCAGGAAGCTGAAGGTGCAGGAACACCTGCAGGCTCGAACTTCTTTAGAAGTGCACATTGGTGCTTCCTTAAGTGAAGGTGCAGGTATACAAAGTAATTATTGACCTGAAATTGACTGGGGCTACCTCAAGAATAATCAAAAGCCCAATGATATATACCCTGCGATCCCCAAGCAAATATTCACATGACCAGACAGACTGTATGCTTAGCCAAAGTACATACTGCCAGAGACATTCACATCCTATCACATACGAATTCACGATACAATTCACAATACTGCTGTCTTGTAATGGTATACTGCCTTGTGGGTCTAATATAATGATGTATTGTTCTACTGCTCTCTTGTAACAGTATACTGCCATGCTGGTTATGCTACAATACAAGTTTCATATGATGAAGTATTGTCCTGTGCTGCTCTTATGTAAAGGTATACTTCCATGCTACAGCCTGTGACAAGTTGTTAATACTGTCTAACATTCTGTGTAATATAGTCTATAACAAGATGTGTATACTGTGATATTACTGTGTAATACAATCTATAACAATTTGTGTATACTATCTGACATTACTGTGTAGAACAATCTATAACATGGTGTGTATACTGTCTGACATTACTGTGTACTATGGCCTATAACAAGGTGTGTATACTGTCTGACATTCCTGTGTAGTACAGTCTATAACAAGGTGTGTATACTGTCTGACATTGCTGTGTAGTACAGTCTATAACAAGGTGCGTATACTGTCTGACATTACTGTGTAGTACGGTCTATAACAAGGTGTGTATACTGTCTGACATTGCTGTGTAGTACAGTCTATAACAAGGTGTGTGTCTTATATTATTGTGTAGCACAGTCTATAACAGTGATGGCAAACCTTTTTGGGTCCGAGTGCCCAGCTTTCTGCAGGGAGACAAGGTTGGAGATATCAAAGTGCCAGTACTGAAAAGTTACCATGGAAAGGAGGTTTTGTGGTGAATACATATTTTAACTGACAGATATATGCAATTGCATGCTTCCTGAGGTTATCAGACAGCTGTAACCTGTGGGGTTTTTTTTTCAAAGACAAAAAACTCATGAAACAAATTTCTTAGAGCTTACAGTTTGATATAAAGCAAGAGATACCTAAGGTTACAAGTGAAATGAAGCTACACCAGTGATACCACAAAGCTTACAAGTGAAATGAAGCTACACCAGTAATACCACAAAGCTTACAACTGAATTGAAGCTACATCAGTAATACCACAAAGCTTACAACTGAATTGAAGCTACATCAGTGATACCACAAAGCTTACAACTGAAATGCAGCTGCACTGGTCATAGAACAGAGCTTAGAACTGAAATGATGCTCAAAATATATACTAGATGTACCACTTATCTATAGGTGACTATAGGTTATTCAGTGACTAAGGGGAGTGTGCTCAAGATATATACATAAACAAAGAAAGAAGAGAGACATTACTGTGTAATACAGTCTATAACAGTGTGTACACTGTCTGACATTACTGTGTAGTACAGTCTATAACAAGGTGTGTGCATACTGTCTATACAGTCTATAACAAAGCGTGTATACTGTCTGATATTACTGTGTAGCACAGTCTTAAACAAGGTGTGTGTACTGTGTAGTACAGTCTATAACAAAGTGTGTCTACTGTCTGACATTACTGTGTAGCAAGTCTATATAACAAGGTGTGTATACAGGATGGCATTACTGTGTAGTACAGTCTATAACAAGCTGTGTACACTGTCTGACATTACTGTGTAGTACGGTCTTAAACAAGGTGTGTGTATAGTATGACTTTACTGTGTAATACAGTCTTGCCTGTCATTTTGGAACTGGACTGCCCTTTTGGGTGGGATTAGTCTAATATGAATGTGCTAATTTCTTCTCTGTAATGGCACTAGAGAGCTAAAACGTGATGCTTATGGGCGGTGACTAGCCGTAGAACAGGCCATTGTGCTGTTGTTCATTCCCAGAAGCCTCTCACATTCTGTATCTTTATTTTGAATACACTTAGGGGGGATCCCTAAGAGTGAAGGGTAATCCAGACATGGACCCCTTGCTCTCAGTGCCTTGGGAATCCAGCTGTACCCTCCTGACGAGGCCCAATCAGCCCAAAAAGTACGTTGGGGGTTAGCTGGTGTTGCCGTGCAGAGGGGACTTGCCTGTCATTTTGGAACTGGACCGCCATTTTGGGCGGGATTAGTCTAATATGTACGTGGAAATTTCTCCTCTGTAATGGCACTAGAAAGCTAAAACTTGATGCTTCTGGGTGGTGACTAGCAGGAGAACAGGTCATTGTGCTGTTGTCCATTCCCAGAAGCCTCTCACATTCTGTATGTTTAAATTACATCAAAACAGCATACTAAACAAAGGACACAAAAAGTAGTGACAAAGGATGCATACATAATACAAAGGTCCAGACATGATCACATTATTTAGACAAAGGGGCTGATGAAGTGTAAACACTAGGACAAAGAGCTGAGGGGCTTGAATACACATTTTCACACAAAGGCCAGGGTTGGAAGCATCTTTGAATATTCCGCTTCAACCCCTGGCCAATCCGTAGCCTGGAACTGGCTAACCAATCTTGGCCCAGAGTGTCATGACCGGCTCGGCCAATTAGAATCTTTGGGCGGGCAGTTAACTGACCAATCCCAGGGAGGCCTACTTTCCCCCATGTTAACTCTACGGGGGGACCTTTAAACTCATCACCCAGGGCTTTGGCCAATCCAGACGCTGCCTACTTTTCCTATGCAAAATCAATGGAGGCCCTTTAACTTGGGCTGGCCAATCAGGAGCCAACCGGTGCTTGAATTTATGGTGGCCTGTATTACTTTTGCTGGCTCTCGCTGGCCAAGTGAATTCAGTCTTTTCTGAGAGAGGGCGTTTTGTGTAGACCATAGCAAAGTTTCCCAGTAACGGCCTACGGACCGTTACAATTCCTCTCTGAACAAGGGAAGCAGCTAACCCCAGACGTACATTTCGGCCTTCTTGGGCCTCGTCGGTGAGGTGCAGCTGATCCCTCTAGGCACTTGTGAGCAAGGGGTCCACCTACTGGATTCCCCCATTACCCTTATGGTGATTAACCCTAAGAGCAATTTGCATAGAAATAGAAGAAGTCAGAGATGCTCATCTAGGCTCATGAGCTAGCAAATACATGCGATTAGCATAGAAACAGAAGAAGCATAGACATTACTATCTCTTTCAGATCTGCTACTCTTTTGCCTTAACATATAAAGCTCAGAGGACATTAAAAGTGAACTGCCACCTTGTAACAAATTGGTGAAAGATCTTTCCAGTAGCACCTAAATTTTTGTTTGCCACAGTTTATGAAATTGAGATGTGTTTATCTGTCAAATTATGCTAATGACTTAGCACTTTCTGGTAGGAAGTGACAATTGGGATGGGGAGCAGAGTGTCAGTGCCTGTCAGTTTTGCACTAACAGGCAAAAAAGTGAAGTTAAACATCTCAAAAGACTGTTTTAAATTTAAAAAATGAACAATGTAAGTATTTGTTATGAAGTGACAGTTCCATTTTAAGAAGAGGTATCTGTATGGTTTGTGAGTTTATACTGTGAATTTTTTTTTATATACATATACAATGAAAAAAGGAGAGTTAGGAAAAAACTTGAATTACTGCATTTACCAACCCACAAAATATAAGATAATTTTCTCACATAGTACCAATGTGGGAGATATTTACTGTTATTCATATTACTATACCAAAAATCTGTAAAACCAATACACTGATTACACAGGCAGTATAAATAGATATGTTTAACTCTTTGAGTGTCAGAAAGGAGTAACGGCCACCAGTCTGGTACTCAGAGGGTGACTAAAATCTTAGGAAACACATCCAGTTTTATCTATCATCATTATAATAATAGTAAAAATATACTATTATACTACCCAGCCTATATACTATTATACTATAATATTCTTACATAGTGCTACCAATTCATACAACTATAGAAAAAGAAAAAAGGAGCCCAGTAGTGCTTTAACGTTATACCCAAATCAAAGTTTATTGTAAGAAATATTATACATATTAAAATACATATGTTAGATAGCTGCTCAGTTTGTAAAAGCTGTTACTTTCCATGATGAAGTTGCCCCTCCTCGCTGGGTAGTCCTGGAACAGTCTACTTTTAAGGTACATTCTGCAGCGGCATTGCTGTGGGTCTCGGAGGCACAACCTTGTGTGTCATTTCGGAGTCCCTCATTGTCGCATACTTTATCACTTTGGCGCACCCATGGTCTTAGAGACGCCTTGAAGTCTCCTGTCTCTTTACTTTATTCTATATTTGGTAATTTGAGCTTTCCCCCGGGACTTGCCCTAGATATTTTCCACTGGTGGATTCGCAGAGGGGTTACTAGGGTTCAGGACATGATGTTGTCCTCTACCTTGATGGACTGGGGGACGTTTCAGAGCAGATATGATGCCCCCCAGAAGGAACGCTTTAGTGTCTGCCAGGTTCGACATTTTGTTCAATCCTATCTTAGAGGTTCTTCTCCCCCTAGATGTACTCTCTTTGAGGTAATGTGCTCCTCTCTTACCCAATGTAAGGGTGCTATCTCCAGGATATATTCGCATTTGCTAACTGTCTCCTTTCCTCTCACTCCGCAATATCGGTCGAAATGGGAGATTGATCTGGGGGAAGTCCTGGAACCCGATGAGTGGCGTGCAATCCTGATAAACACTGTGATTTTGACCTCATGTACATTGATTAAGGAAAACAGCTATAAGGTTCTGGTCCAGTGGTATCTCTGTCCTTTGCAGATGTCCCGCATCTTCACCCCCTCATCGCCCCTTTGCTTTCAAGGCTGCGGTCAAATTGGTACTTACCGCCATATGTGGTGGGATTGCCCTTCGGTAACCCCGCTGTGGCAATATGCCTTCCAACAACTGAGTGTTGCACTGGGCACCCCAGTCGCTCCAGATCACTGGACAGGCCTTTTAAATAGGCCTTGCCGAGATCTGCATTTACCGTCTTCTTCTCTCAAGCTCATTTACAGAATCTGTGCCGCGGTCCGCTGCCATATCGCATACCACTGGAAATCGGTTCCCCCGGGGATGGACCAGTTGTACGGCCGTATTTGGCAACTACTGAAAATGGAGAAGATGACAGCATATGTGCACAACTTGTCTGCTGCATTTCTCAATATTTGGTTCCCCTGGGTGGACAATGTTTCTGGGCCTGGTTTTGCCAGAGACCTCCTACTTCATTGATTCTGCTTTGTCCCCCCGCTGGAACCAGCCATGGTTGGTGTGTGTGGGGTTTTGTACCTCTGTATCTATTCTCCTACCCCATCCTCGCCCCCTTTTTTTTTCTCTCTCCTCCTCCCTCTTCCCTTCTTCCCCTTTTTCGTCTAGACTTTCCTCTATGTTTGGTGGTCTTCAGCACCGTCTGTCCCCCGGAGTTCAGGTGGGATCCGCATTTCTGCCCTTGTGGGTCCAGGAAAGTTGTGTCACTTTTCCTAAATTTTCACTGCAATGTCCTGGTCCTATGTCTGTGAATTTTGCTATATTTTTCTTGTTACCCATGTTGTATGCCTTTTATGTGCTTTTGACAACTTTCAATAAACGTTAAATCTAAAATACATATGTGTGTGTAACAGTGTCTGCTTGCAGGTGAAACTGGCATTACTTCACAAGGACACCACCAAGCTTCTTTTTGTGTTTGTACAATTTGTAGAAAGGCACAATGAGAATTATTTTTTTCCTATAATGTTGATTCGGTCACCTTGCAGTTTTCTCCAGGCTATGATTTCTTAAGTGCATTTTCCGATTGTCTAATCTATACAAACGTGTTTATTAACATATGTGCTCATTGAACATTTGTCTGGATGTCTGGTTGTGTCACATGTCGCCGCTGGTCACAGTTACTCAGCAGATTTACATTGTTCTCAAGGTCTTTCCACATTACTGTCAGATTACTTCCTACAGAGACCTTGACAGTGTGCAGATTGCAATGAGTGATGTCAGCTCTGCTTTAACCATTTGGATGCTAGACAGTTTACCAACTCGTTCCTTCACAATGTCTTGGTGACCTCTCTAGCAGGGGAGGGCTGGTAACATGTGGCCTGGGGGGCACATAAATCAAGTGGCCCATTTCTACTATTGTTCAAGCCCACTGTCTCAGCCCACCCCTTTTGTTAATTTTATAATTGGCATTAATATTGTGAAGTAAGGCAAATGACACCACAGAGCTTACAGTTGAAATGGAGCTACAGAGATTGCAAATGAAGTAAAAGCTACACTAGTGATACCATAGAGCTCACAAGGGAAATGGGTTATGATACTAGTGTAGATCCACTTGGATTGTAATTCTATGGTATCACTGGTGTAGCTTCATTTCAATTGTAAGCTCTGTGGTATCACTACTGTAGCACCATTTACCGCAACAGTTGAGAGATTGAGTGAGGTAGTGACCCTCCAACCCAGACATATGACTGGCCCAGGGGGCAATTGCCTCCCTGCCCCCCAGGCCAGCCCTCCCCTGCTCTCTAGCACTTAATGGGTTAAAGTAAAACTAACACCTAAATGGAATTGGGTTATATAATTTTCACAATCATGTATTCTGAGCTAGCAGCATGTGTAAAAAATGTGTTGTGCATGTGCTGACTGTCTTATGTAGTAGACACCATTAACCCCTTAAGGACCGCGGACGTCACTTAAAGGGATAGTAATACTTCGTTTTAACTTTATTTTATTTTGTAGGCATTAAAAAAACACGAAGAACGATATAAGTCTTATCTCTCAAACCTTTATGGTTTGAGAGATATTCACAAGCAAAGTTTCCCCTCCCGCCCCTTTTACCTAGTGTAAGCCATCTCTTCTCAGATGTGGAATCCAGTCCATAGACCAGACAGATAACAGCAGGGGACAATCTTCTTCCTATGAGAACAATGAAGGCCCTGCCACCCTTGACAAGTTTTTCAGGTTTTTCCCTTATCTTAATTGAATATTGTCCCTCTCTGCAGTCTGCCTGGGCACCTCCCTTCTGCTCTGGCTGAGCAGTGTTACATCAGTAAAAGGGGCGGGAGGGGGATACTTTGTCATTGAATTACTCCTGAACTACAACTCTGACAGAACTGAAATAGCACTCTCCATGGCCCAAATACTATGATGATTAATTAGAGCTGCTTTTATTATGAAACATTACTATCCCTTTAAGGACCACTGAGCATTTTTTTTGGCTTATCCGAATCAGGGCTTCCCAAATGGTGTGCAACTGTGCAGGAAGCCCTGAAATCCATGACGGTCCTGGCACCTTATGGGTCCTTATTACACATCCAACCCATGATGTGCCAGGACTGTCATGGGTCCTTAACCCTTTGAGTGCCAGAGGGATAGAGCAATGCGTTGGATACCCCTCTGGCACTCAAAAGGTTAAGGGGTTAAGTTAATTCTTTTGTGCATTTTGAAATGGTAGACAAGAGCTAAGGCAGTTAATTACTGCTATTAGTGCCCACTGGTCTCGTATTCAGAAAAGCTGTAACTTTATCTCACCCCGTTTACAGACAATGCAGCACTATCACTTCTGATACACCTGTCAAGATTACTATGATAATGAGAGTCAGGGAACTTTGGAAAAAGGAGAAAATGGCTGCTTCCAGATAGCATATGGAAATTTAGATTTTAGGCCTCAGAATACAAACAGAGAATTTTTACAGATGTTCACATAAAGTACAAGGTATTTAAACCGAAATTATTTTAGGCTTTTGTGCTCCTTTACCTCTTTGAGCGTCAAAAAGAGGTATCCAACACATACCTCTTTGGCACTCAGAGGGTTAATAGCACTCATTCACACAGTCCTCTGGTTGCAAGAATTAATCAAATCTGACTTTATGAAGATCAGGTTTCTCATACGTTCTCACCCTTGATTGTGCATGAATTGCCCATCCGATTGAACAAAAGATTAGATCGCAAAATGATGTCAAGTGTGTGCAAAGCCTGCTCAGTCAAACAAAAGATTAGACTAAAGAAATATCCTGTCTGATCAAGCATGTGCGCAAAGTGTGCTTGCTCAACCACAAAAAAACAAACAAAAGTCAAATATGTATGTATGTATATCTGTATTTATATGGCACCACACAGGGTACGCAGCACCTTACAACGGACGTATGTTACAATAAATAAAAGGGGAAAGAATAAGTGTCACATTCATAGAAACAATAGGAGAGAGGTTCCTGCCCCAAGGAGCTTACAGTCTAAATGGGTAATAGGAGACTGACAACAGGGTATAAGGGTGTCAAATGCTGTGATTACAAGCATGGTACTAGTACTACAGAAGATAAGATGTCAGGGTGGAATTAAAGGAGCAGTAAACTATTTTTATGAAAAAATATATATTGTAGGGATTTTCCTGTTGAGTAAAATAAGGGTACTCCCACTGCTGAGAGATTTATTTTTCCAGAGTTATTACGGTTTAAATCCATGTTTTTTTTACATTAGCAGTGCCCTCTAGTGGTCAAATTCTAATTAGTTTTCCTGTTACATTCTAATGGAGAGGAAGGTCAGAAAAGTCATTGACATACAGTTCTCCATAGAATGTGATAGAAACTGCTGAGTCACTTCCTGTCAGTTAGAACTATCAGGAAGTAAACACAGTAAATTCACTTCCTGGTTATTTAAACTGCTATAAATTTTGAATAAAACATCTGACAGCGATGGGAGTGACCTTGTTTTATTTATCAGTAAAAGTTCTATAAAATATGTGTTTTCATAAATAAAAGTTTACTGCTCCTTTAACCCCTTAGTAACAGCCGCATATGTACGCGGCTGTCACCTTAATGCCCGGCTAACATTTTTTTTTTTTTTTTTAAATAAGTCTGGACTCCCCGAACGGCGTGCAGCCACACGGAGACCCGGACTTCCGGGACTTACCAAGTACGTCCTCTGTCACTAAGTGACAGTTTTTGAGGGACGTACCTGGTAAGTCAATTGTTGGGATGGGGTTAAAGACAGAGAGGGATTGTTGAGGGATGTAGGGAGAATGGTATGGTGTTCCATAGGCAGGGACTGGACAGAGGATGTGGATGATGTAACAAGAAGGGCTTAGTGTGCTGAGGCGGCTGGGAACATAAGAGGAAATGAAGGAAGAGATGTAAAGATGAGAAGAACTTTTCAAGTGATGCGTTGCTGTATAGGGAGCCATGTCAGATGTCTACGAATGATGTGAGCAGGTTCAGTTTTTGGGGAGATTGTGGAGATTTGTGCAGCTGAGTTTAAAACAGATTGCATGGGGAAAGATGGAAAGCAGGGAGGCCAGTTAGTAGAACATTGGAATAGACAGAATGAGGGCATGTACAAGAGTTTTAGTATTTTTTGGGGAATGGAATGGGCAGATTTTAGCAATGTTGCGGAGAAAGAAGCAACATGTCTAGCCAAGAGGCCATGTGCATGAAAAGCTTGCCTAATCAAACAAAAAATTAAAAACTGAAGGCAAAAAACTAAAGTTAAAGCTGACATTACTCATTTCACTCAAGCTGTCAACCGTATGGAAGTGCTGATAATAGTTCACGCGAAATAACTTTTAACTCTACCCCCTTTTGATTTATCCTCATCGATACACATTAACCTCTTGTGCAACACTGCTTTAAAGTTAGTCACTCACACCTATGATCTTCAAGAGGTTAAATATGTCTCTAAATTATAACCAGTATTTCTTTATTTTTATCACTTGAGTAGGTTGGATTTAATTTGTCTTGCATGAGAATTGCATGCAGTGGTACTGTGTGTTCTTATTATGCACAATTTACAGTTTTTGGGGGTCATTTCTTAGTAGCAAGTTGTGTATATCAATATATATAAAAGAGGAAGCATCATTGCATAATTTATGTCTCCCTCAGGAGACAAACACACCCAGGGGAGGCAGTAAGCAAGAGTTATGCATATCTCCTCTATACTGCCTGTCCCATTGGTGTAAGCATAGGGAGTGATTTTCACAAGAGCTATGCCCCCCTGCCCACTCCTGTGAAAATCTCTGCAAGTACTTCACCCTCAAACCACAGTACACATGTCCTCACCGTACACCCTCCCTCCTATTGCAGTTCATCTTTGAATCTCCTCCCCTTCCGCTGGCAAATCATATTTGACTGTCCTCCCATTCGATGGATGGTTCATCTTTGCTCACCTCCCCTTTGACTGACAGTTCATCTTTTAATCTCCTCCCTTCGACTGGCAGTTAATCTTTGCCTCTCCTCCTGTCAGGGTACCTGTTGCCCAGAAGGGTTCCGGTCTTTGCTGCGGGGATGGTGCCAATGCCACCATACAGCCGCCCCGCGGTCCTGTGTGGTTTCCCTTCTCTGTGAGGGAGAGGTCTGTTAGGCATCTTTTGCTCCATGGGTTCCAGCCTTGGCTTCTTCCGAGCCGCAGGGACTTGCCTATGCAGACGTTTGGCTGTCCCATGGCTCTGTGCGTCCTTCCCTTCTGAGAGTGCACGCACTGGGCTTGTTGACGCGCGCGCGCACCCTTCTTATTTACTGTCTCGGCGGGCCTCAGGCAGGCTCCGCCTTCTGGCTGGCCTATTCCTGCCTGCCAGAAACACTGAACAGTCACCCTTGCGTGGTGTCTGTTTAGTTTGTGTATGATTAGCATTGTTGATGTGACCTTGGCTTGGCTGACTACGATTCTGGTGCCTGATCCCTGCTACATCCTGACTCTATGGCTCAGCTGTTTCCTGACCCTGGCCTGGCTGAGTACCTGCTCTGGTCCTGACTTCTGGCTTATGTTATTGGTCTTTGGTATTGTTGTATTGTTCTATACAATAAACATAGTTTCTTATATTATTGTCTCTCTGTGATTTATGTGCCTAGTACGTTCAGTGCATACTGTAAACTGATCATACTGACTAATCTTGCTACTGCCAGTATTGATGGCTTGCAGACCCTGACACCTCCCCTTCGACTGGCAGTTCATCTTTGTCTCTCCTCCCCTTCGACAGACACTTAAAGGGATAGTAATGTTTCATAATAAAAGCAGCTCTAATTAATCATCATAGAATTTGGACTTTGGAGAGTGTTATTTCAATTCTGTCAGAGTTGTAGTTCAAGAGTAATTCAATGACAAAGTATCCCCCTCCCGACCCTTTTACTGATGTAACATTGTTCAGCCAGAGCAGAAGGGAGGTGCCCAGGTAGACTGCAGAGAGGGACAATCTTCAATTAAGATAAGGGAAAAACCTGAAAAGCTTGTCAAGGGGAGCAGGGCTTTCATTGTTCTCGTAGGAAGAAGATTGTCCCCTTCTGTTATATGTCTGGTCTATGGACTGCATGCCACATCTGAGAAGAGATGGCTTACACTAGGTAAAAAGGGGGGAGGGGAAACTTTGCTTGTGAATATCTCTCAAACCATAAAGGTTTGAGAGATAAGACTTATATCGTTCTTCATGTTTTTTTAATGCCTACAAAATAAAATAAAGCTAAAACGAAGTATTACTATCCCTTTAATCTTTGAAGACCATAAATAAGGAATTTGCCAACTTGGAAGTTTGCACAAGGTTCTTTACCCATTTCCAAGTTGGCAAATTCCTTATTTATGGTCTTGTTGGCATGTGAAGGGCCCTGCCAAGTATCTGTAGTTAGTGACACTGAGAACAGCTTGTTGTACTGTCTGGCCTACACCTTCCTACTGAAATCCTAAACATAATAGAAGCCCTGCAACATTGTGGCTGTTTCACTGAAGAGTCTTGGAACAAGGGAACCAGTGTAGCTGTGCTACACCAGCATTGGGGTGTAATCCAGTGCCTGCTAACGTACGGCGAAGGCTAGTATTAATGTCTCTGAAGGAGGTGAGTGATATTTAGAAGTTTGGTGGAGTTCATAAAAACAGATACCAAAATACTACACTCTGAGAACAAATTCTGAGGCAAACTAAGTGATTTAAAGAGAATGAACAAAAAATTCACAATGCTTTGCAAAGGCCTCTCTGCCATTCAAGTGGTTTTAAAAGCGAATGTATCACCTTATAAAAAGGTGTTACCATCAGCTTTGTTAACTCTTTGAGTGCCAGAGTGGTACAGAATGCATTGCAAACCACTCTGGCACGCAAAGGGTTAATAAAAGTTATTGAAGGAAAGCTTTGTTTGTTTGTTTTTTTTTAAATCTAACTAATTGTAAAAATATTCCCTTTCCTGTGCTGTGCACTTCCGCATTATGTGCACAGCACAGCTCTAGAGCACCTCTTATTTCTCCTCCCACCTCTATCCCAGCTGCCCCAGGGAGAGGCTCCTAGCGTGACAGCAAGCTGCGATTAGCATTATACTGAGGTTGCAACATGCTCCCTGGGGCTGCTGTGAGGGAGGTGGGAGGAGAAATAGGACGTGCAGAAGAGCTGTGCTGTGCACATAATGGGACATGATGATTTCTATGGCAAAGCTCTTCTGCACTTGAAGAGGGAATAGCTTTACAATTAGATAGATTTTTTTTAAATAAACACAGCTTTCCTATAATAACTTTTATTAACAAAGAGGATGGTAACACCTTTTTATAAGGTGATACATCCCTTTTAAAGGAATAGTAATACTTTAATATCACTAATCCCCATTGTGTAGATCTTTAAAAAATAATTCAATTGCCCCCAGGTTCATCTCTCAGACCTTTATGGTTTGAGAGATAACAGAACACAAAGTTCCCCCTCCCTCCCCCTTCCCTGAAGTCAGCGTTGTACTGACTGCAGGGATATCCGATTTTATTTTTCATCAGGCGGCTCTGCAGCAGAGCACATATCGCGTTAGTAAAAAAGAATTATTTAACTGAAACGGTCTTCTACATGTGCTTGGTTTGCAAGCACGCGGAGAAGACCGTTTCAGTGAAATAATTTTTTTTTTACTAACTTGATCTCGTCTCTGCTGCAGAGCCGCCTGATGAAAAATAAAACTGGATATCCCTGCAGTCAGTACAACGCTGACTTCAGGGAAGGGGGAGGGAGGGGGAACTTTGTGTTCTGTTATCTCTCAAACCATAAAGGTCTGAGAGATGAACCTGGGGGCAACTGAATTAGCTACACTATGGGGATTAGTAATATTAAAGTATTACTATCATTTAAAGACCCATTTATATCAATTGGATTCTTTATTTGTCATCTATAGTGTAGATAGTTTGCCCCGGAATCGGTCCATTCTTTGGGAAGATCGCTCTAACACAGATTCATAAAGAATTAAGGGAAAAAGTAGCCTTTAAAGCAGAACTACCACCCTATATAAAGTGCCCCCCCATAATTAGGCCTAAGAAGATTAGCTGTTTAATAGTGCTATTATCCTACACAAGTACCAGGTTCTGAAGAAATCCTTCTTCTTCTGAGACCGGCGGCCAGGCTTGCACGCAGACATCATGGCTTAGAGACATCTGTGTGCCTGTCCAGTCCATCCTGGTCTCCTCTAGGAGGCACTGCATGGTACCTTAAGGTACCGGAAGTGATTGACACCGCAGTCGCTCAGACAGCTCTAAAGCAAAAAGCCTGGCCGTCAGTCTCAAAAAAGAAGGATTATTTCAGCACCTGGTACTTGTGTCGGATAATAGCACTATTAAGAAGCTAATCGCCATATGCCTAATTATTGGGGGGCACTTTATTTAGGGTGGTAGTTCCCCTTTAGCACTCTCCAAAAACAGCATGATTCAGAATGTTAATTAAAAATACACATTTTATTATTAAGCATAAATCGGATATTACTGAATTATACAGATGAAACACTAAAAGCTGATCTGAATTTACTTAATCAATATATACACAAATTCTCTGAGTAGAAATTATAGTATGGTGGACCGCAGGTCTTAAAGTCATACAACTAAACAAAAAAGAAGAAAAGATTAGTGAGAATCCATGGGGAGTACTATTATTTTATTAGTGCCCTAAATAAGTATAATAATCTCACCCTCCTCACTAACAGACCAGTTCAGTACATCTAATCAATCTAATTGGGTACCCAATTTATAAAGGGCACAATCTGATAATTTTCTTGGCACCAATAAAAGCAGGGCCGGACTGGTCTACCGGAATGCCGGGAAAATTCCCGGTAGGCCGCCTGCACTGGGCTTCCCTGGGGCTGGTGCCTTAAATGACAATACTGTTGTGACATGCCAATTCCGCGGCCGCAAGGTGACAGGACCGCGGCCGCGAGAAGATAGATCATTTGAAGGAGGACCTCTGGCCCGCTGGGACCCGGCCATGTCTACTTTAGTGGACGGTGTCAGACTGTCAGTGGAGGCAGGCCAAGGCCAGATCTAGACCCAGTAATGTGAGTACGTGACATCGGACACAGTATACGCAGCGGTGGGAAGAAGATCACTTCGCGACTGCGTCTGCGCACAGGGCCGCCCGCACCTAAGTTAAGCATTGTTCGCAGAGACAGACAGTGACACTACCCTGACCCAGAGAGAGCTTGCGGAGGCGGGAGGCAGGAAAGCGAGACAGAGTCAGCAGTCTCAGACTGTTTGCAGACACGACAGGCAAGAGGGGGAAAGGAATTGGAGAAACTGTAACAGCACACTGCCTACCAGGCAAAAAGGGAAGAGAATGATGAGATCATCAAGAGGGGGAGAATTAGGCAAAGGGCAAGGGGGATCAAGAGAGGCATGAGGGGGCATCAAGAGTGGGTGAAAGAGGCAGAGGGGGGTCAAAAGGGAGAAAAAGACAGAGGGGGGTTTGCCTTGGAGAGAAATTGTAACAGGCAAAAAGGGGAGATCATTCAAGAGGTGGAGAAAGGCAGCCTCAAATGGGCATTAAGAGAGGCAAGATGGGGCATCAAGAGAGGCTGAAAGAGGCAGAGGGGGATCAAGAGGAAGAAAAAGACAGAGGGGGAATTGGGGAAACTGTAACAGGCAAAAAGGGGAGATCATTCAAGGGGGGAGAAAGGCAAAGGGGCATCAAGAAGGCAAGAGGGGGCATCACCAAGAGCGGGTGAAAGAGGCAGAGGGGGGTCAAGAGGGAGAAAGAGACAACAGTGAGAAAAAAGAGGCAAAAGGAGGAAGGATCCGTAGGCAAAAGGAAGAGGGGGGATCAGGAGGGGGAGAAAGAAGCAAAGGGTGGGATCAAGATTCAAGAAGGGGAGAAAGAGGCAAAAGTAAGGGGGGGATCAAGAGTCAATGAGGGTCCAGGGAGGGGAAGAAAGAGGCAAAGGGGGGGATCAAGAGAGGGGAAAATGGGGGAGGGGAGGAAAAAGGCAAAAGGAGGGAGATCAATAGGGGGAGAAAGAGGGAAATGGGGGGAATCAGGAAGGGGAGAGTGCGAGGCAAGAGGGGGAGAAAGAGGCAAAAGGGGTGAGTCAAGAGGTGGTGTGTGTATATAACTCTTTATTGCTCTGGTGTTGGTATATAAGTTTCAGAAGGACATAAGCACTCTCAGGACTTCGTTGAAGATAGAATGTGAAATAAAACTGATTTTATTTGATCAACATTCCGGCTGTATCTTGTCAACCTTCCTCATCCTGAGGAAAGTTGACAAGCAGATACATTTTAAAGGGATAGTAATGTTTCATAATAAAAGCAGCTCTAATTAATCATCATAGTATTTGGACTTTGGAGAGTGTTATTTCAATTCTGTCAGAGTTGTAGTTCCAGAGTAATTCAATGACAAAATATCCCCCTCCTGCCCCTTTTACTGATGTCACACTGTTCAGCCTGAGAAGAAGAGAGGTGCCCAGGTAGATTGCATAGAGGGACAATCTTCAATTAAGATAAGGGAAAAACCTGAAAAGCTTGTCAAGGGGGGCAGGGATTACATTGTTTTCATAGGAATAAGAGTGTCCCCTTCTGTTATCTGTCCAGTCTATGGACTGGATTCCACATCTGAGAAGAGATGGCTTACACTAGGTAAAAGGGGCGGGAGAGGGAAACTTTGCTTGTGATTATCTCATAAACCATAAAGGTTTGAGAGATAAGACTTATATCATTATTCATGTTTTTTTAATGCCTACAAAATAAAATAAAGTTAAAACGAAGTATTACTATCCCTTTAAACATTGATCAAATAAAATCAGTTTTATTTCACATTCTTCAATGTCTTGAGAGTGCTTATGTTCTTCTGAAACTTGAAAACTTTTTGCAAATTTCATCAGCACCCAGGCAATTGTCAAACAGTAAGTGAGAGTGCTTCCTTGAAACTCAGATCTCAAAGATATATATAATATATATTATTGCTCTGAGGGTGGCATATAACTCTGTATTGTCTTATGGTGACATCTAACTGTATCGCTCTGGTGGCGGCATAAATCTTTATTGCTCTGGTGGTAGCATATAACTGTATTGCTCTGGTGGTGGCATTCAAATGTGTTTTAAAATGCATGTTTCCCCTTTATGAACAAGAAAAAAAATGCCATTATGCTATAGGGCTGGTATAATGATGCAGTGCTATGGGGCTGGTATAATAACGCAATGCTATGGGGCTGGTAAGCAATTTTTTCCAGGGCTGGTTTTTATTCCCAGTCCGGCCCTGAATAAAAGTTATGTCTTATAGGTCACGAATGGCCACTGATTAGATGTACTGAACTGGTCTCTTAGTGAGGAGGGTGAGATTATTATACCTACTAGTGTAAAAGCCCGTATACACGGGCCAAGGTCCGGGCGATGTTAACCCTTTGAGTGCCAGAGAGGTATGCAACGTACCCCTCTGGCACTCAAAGGGTTAAGAGGCCGGTCCTGCTCTGCATCCTGCCGCCGACGCAGTCATGCACTGTAGAGACTGGCCGAAAGCACAGAATGCTCCCAGCACAGAACTTCCAGCATTCCGTGTGTTCGGGCAGTCTCTACTGCGCATGACGACTTCTGACAAACATTCTAGCGAATGATTATATAGGATATAGGGCACGATAATAGTACTCCCCATGGATTCTCACTAATCTTTTCTCTTTTTTTGTTTAGCTGAATTTACTTAAACAAGAATTGGCCCTGTAACCCAGAGGAAAGTCCCACTGACCCTTTGAGTGCCATTTATAGCGTTAAGCCAATGGAAATTTGTATTTGTGAGCTATGACGCATTTGGTTTGCCCCAGAATTGCTCTACTTTTCTTTGGCATAAGGCCTTGTGCTAATGTTATTCACATCTGTAATATAAATATTAAAAAAAAAACATTTACCTAGACACCTTTGCACTGGGCAGTCGCACGACAGAGCATCAGTAAGGGCCCATGGTACTGTGCCAGAAGAAAGCTGTGTAAAATAGATTTAAAGAGACAGTAACACTAAATATCCTATATAATAACTTGCTAAAGGTTTGTAACAACGCAGTCATGCGCAGTAGAGAGTGCTGCGTGTGCTGCAGTCATGCGCAGTAGAGACTGCCCATGACGTGTCTGATATGGAGCGGGGCGCTCCGAATTCAGACCATGGTCGGTGCACAGTCTGAATTCGGAGCGCCCCGCTCAGTATCAGCCGCGTCACGGGCAGTCTCTACTGCGAATGACTGCACCGTGACCGGCTGGCACTGTTGCCCATGTACACGGGCTCATCAACTAGTAATATATATATATTAGTGTAAAAGCCTGTGTACACGGGCCAAGGTTCAGGCGATGTTAACCCTTTGAGTGCCAGAGGGGTATGCAACGCATTGCTTTGCAATGCGTTGCATACCCCTCTGGCAATCAAGGGGTTAAGAGGCCAGTCCTGCTCTGCATACTGCCCCCACCTCACTGGCAGCGCACTTGATGCATCATGCGCTGTAAAGACGGCCCGAACGCAAAGAATGCTTCCAGCACAGAACTCCCAGCATTCCGTGCTCCCAGCACAGAACTCCCAGCATTCTGTGCGTTCGGGCAGCCTTTACTGTGCATGACTGCATCGGACAAAACATATTCTAGTGTTTTATTAGTTAGGATATATATATATATATATATATATATATATATATATATATATGTCCTATATAATAATTCCCTAAATCGTGTGTAACGCCACGACATGCACAGTAGACACTGCTGCGTGTGCTGCAGTCATGCGCAGTAGAGACTGCTTGCGCCGCGGCTGATACAGAGCTCGGCTCTCCGAAGGAGCGTCCAGCTTTGTATCAGCCGTGGCGCGGGCAGTCTCTACTGCTCGTGACTGCCCTGCGACCGGGCGGCAGTGGCACTGTGGCCCTTGTAACGGGCTGTTCAACTAGTATATATATATATATATATATATATATATATATATATATATATCTATATATATAAAAGAAGACTTTGTGCCTGCCAAAACACACCCAGGGGAGGCATAAAGCAGGAGTTACTATTCCTATTGGGTGATTCAGTCATGCAGGGAGTTGGCCCGCCCCCACTATGCAGCCCGCCCACCACTATCAAAGTCAGAAAAAAACAATATGGCCGCCACTTGCTCCTACACCACAGACAAACACACATGCCCCACTCACACATGCCCCACTCACACACACAGACCACCACACACACATGCCCCACTCACACAGCACCACACACACACACACACATGCCCCACTTACACAGCACCAAACAGACATGCCCCCACTCACACACACAGCACCACATACACACACAAAGCCAGAAATACATATGGCTGATACACACAAACAGTCACTCACCCTGACTCCCAGAGGCCTCAGCAGGACCTGTACTGCAGCACCAGAGGAACAAAATTGCACTCAAAGGGTTAAGGTAGGTTCTCATTGCTCAATTATTTCTTCACTGTCATCATTTGCCATGCAAGACACAGGACAGACAGCCATCAGATTCACACTTAACCCACTGACTGCCACAGGGTTGTGTATCAAGTTTTACCCCTCAGGGAGTGTGTTCAAACCCCTCACACTGTAAACTTGCATTTCCCTCCCACTTCTCCTCCTTCCCCAGCCTATTACTAACACTTTTCCATATTTATGTTAAGCCCCGCCCCTACTCGCAATTAAGCCCCGCCCCCTTTTAACCCAGATTGCCCCATTGCTCTCTCCACATCAGCACCACATGAGGGACTCCACAAGTCAAAGTTCACAGGTATTACACACTCATACACACTCACACAGCACCACCACACACACACAGCCAGAAAGAAATATGGCTGACACACAGTCACTCACCTTGACTCCCAGTGGCCTCAGCAGGACCTGTAGTAAAGCCACTGAACGGTGCTGCATCACCAGGGGAACAAAATGGCACTCAAAGTGTTAAGGTAGGCCCTCATTGCTGAATTACTTCTTCACTGTCATCATTTGCCATGCAAGACACAGGACAGACAGCCATCAGATTCACACTTAACCCACTGACTGCCACAGGGTTCTGTATCAAGTTTTACCCCTCAGGGAGTGTGTTCAAACCCCTCACACTGTAAACTTGCATTTCCCTCCCACTCCTCCTCCTTCCCCAGCCTATTACTAACACTTTTTCACATTTATGTTAAGCCCCGCCCCCTACTCGCGATTAAGCCCCACCCACTTTTAACCCAGCTTGCCCCATTTGTCTCTCCACATCAGCACCACATCAGTCCCCTCTAGGGACTTCACAAGTCAATGTTCCCAGGTATGAACACACTTCCCACTGCTATGTAACTCTCACATGCCTCTCTATACCTTAACCCTTTGAGTGCCAGAGGGGTGCACAACTCATGAGCACATGTTTTTCTGCTCATATATGTTGCGTGTCTGTGTGTCCATCTCTGTTACATATGTGTGTCCATGTGTGCATCTCCAGTGTGTCTGTGTGTACATGTGTTTTGCATGTCTCTGCCGCTCACTGTGTGTATGTGCATACCTCCCAACATTTCACATGGCCAAAGAGGGACACGTTAGTTTTAGGTGATATTATTGGGGGTGTGGCTGGTGGGCGGGGCATTAGTAAGAATTTTTAGGTTATTTCATGACCTATTACTGGCTATTTATGTAACTGAATAAATGATTTAGTTCAAGACCAAAGTATTTAATTTGCACAGACTAATGTATAAACACATATACTGAAGTTTACAAAAATATGTATATGAGCTTTATTGCTGTACAGCAAAGTAACACACACCACACAGTCAGGGCTGGTGCAAGGATTTTTCCACCCTAGGCAAAACCTAATTTTGCCGCCCATTTCGCTCCGCCCCTTGTGTCCCACCCCTTTATACCCCGCCTACTTATACCCAACCTCTTTTCATGATTGTCCTCTCTCTGCCCCCTGAGCCACTCTGCCCCTGTTCTGGTGATGCCTGTAAGAGATGCCCCCCACCAGCTCCAACTTGCCCCTTATCAGCTTCACTTTGGCCCACCAGTTCCACTTTGCCACTATCAACTCCAACTTGCCCCCATCAGCTCCAACGTGCCCCCACCAGCTCCATTTTGCCCCCTCAGCTCCACTTTGCCCCCTCAGCTCCACTTTGCCCCCTCAGCTCCAACTTACCCCCATCAGCTCCACTTTGCCCCCCATCCTCTCCAACTTACCCCCATCAGCTCCACTTTGCCCCCCATCCGCTCCAACTTGCCCCCACCAGCTCCACTATGCCCTCTCAGCTCCAACTTTCCACTATCAGCTCCACTATGCCCCCAGCAGCTCCAACTTGCCCCACCAGCTCCACTTTGCCCCTTCTCAGCTCCACTTGCCCCCCCTCAGCTCCACCTTGCCCCCCCTCAGCTCCACTTTGACCCTCATCAGCTCCACTTTGACCCTCATCAGCTCCAACTTGCCCCCATCATCTCCAACTTGCCCCCACCAGCTCCACTATGCCCCCTCAGCTCCAGCTTTCCCCTAACAGCTCCAACTTGCCCCCATCATCTCCACTTTGCCCCACATCTGCTCCAACTTGCCCCCAACTTTGGCCCTCAAAGAGGGACACTTGGGATGTATGGTATGTGTCTTCCTGTATGTTGCATATGTCTGTGTTTATCAGTGTGTCTGCATTTCAAACACGTGCGCCCAATGGTCATAACATGACGGGCAACGCCGTCCCATGTTGCTAGTATATATATATATATATATAAGGGTTTATCCTCCTGAGTAAACCAAGGGTACAACTACTGCTGAGAAGTGTTTTATTCAAAAGTTATTACAGCTCCAGCTTGTATATTTCAGGCATAGGCGTGAGCACGGGGTGTGCCGGGTGTGCCCAGGCACACCCTAATCGGCCCCGTGCGCACCGGCCAGGGAAGCTGGGATTTCTTTTTTTTTTTTTTAAATATATCTGCCGTGAGGGAGCGCTGATTTACACTACCAAGCGCTCCCTCGCGGCGTGTATGTGACCCTGACACTGCAGAAAGACCCAGGCTCTGTAGTAATACAGAGCGCTGGGAGATGACATCATCTCCCAGCGCTCTGCATTACTGAGAGCAGCGCGCGGGAGCTTCAGCTTTGTGCCGAAGGAGGCACAGAGCTCCTTTATGACACTCCGCTAGACCAGGGACTGAAGGTAAGGGATGAATGGGGCATAGTGGAGATGAAGGGGCATTATGGAAGGGGGCAATGTGAAGATGGGGGCAAGTTGGAGCTGATGGGGGTAATGTGAGGGCAAGTTGGAGCTGATGGGGGCAAGTTGGAGCTGAGGGCAAGTTAGAGCTGATGGGGGCAATGTTAGGGCAAGTTGGAGCTGACGGGGCAATGTGAGGGCAAGTTGGAGCTGATAGGGGCAAGTTGGAGTTGAGGGCAAGTTGGAGCTGATGGGGGCAATGTGAGGGCAAGTTGGAGCTGATGGGGGCAAGTTGGAGTTGAGGGCAAGTTAGAGCTGATGGGGGCAATGTTAGGGCAAGTTGGAGCTGATGGGGGCAATGTGAGGGCAAGTTGGAGCTGATGGGGGCAAGTTGGAGTTGAGGGCAAGTTGGAGCTGATGGGGGCAATGTGAGGGCAAGTTGGAGCTGATGGGGGCAAGTTGGAGCTGATGGGGGCAAGTCGGAGCTGAGGGCAATGTGGAGATTATGGGGGCAATGTTAGGGCAAGTTGGAGCTGATGGGGGCAAGTTGGAGCTGATGGGGGCAA
The DNA here is from genome assembly GCA_037306005.1 of Rhinophrynus dorsalis. Lineage (NCBI taxonomy): Eukaryota > Metazoa > Chordata > Amphibia > Anura > Rhinophrynidae > Rhinophrynus > Rhinophrynus dorsalis. The sequence continues at coordinate 32,265,329 of CM074721.1, read as the reverse complement.
TGTGAGAGCAATATGGATTTGATGGGGGATAAGTTGGAGCTGATGGGGGCAATATGGAGCAGACGGGGGGCAATCATTTATTTAGCACACAAACACACATATATATATATATATATATATATATATATATATATAATATGTATATACGTGCGTTCGCGTATGTAATACATATACACATATATGTGTATATGTATTACATACGCGAACGCACGTGTGTGTTTGTGCTTTTGGGTGCACACCCTAATGCAATTGGCTGCGCACGCCTATGATTTCAGGTGCAATATCTCAATGACCTGAAACTTTACAGCAGTGTGGTTCCTACACAATATGGTCAGCTCTAGTATGGTAACAGCACCACTGTAGAATTTTACTTGGGAAATATGTAAGCATTCAAGGGGGTTGATTCACTAAGCTGTGATAAAGTGGTGATGACTTCTCCAGTTCCTATGTTATTCTATGGAACCTATGCACTAAGATTTCTTCAAATCTGGAGATCTTAGTGCATAGGCTCCATAGAATGACAGGAATTGGAGAAGTGATATCATTGGAAAAGTCATCACCACATTATCACCGCTTAGTGAATCTCCCCCAAGGAGTATGTGTATTTGTCAATGAGACTGTGTAATTGTCCTCTCCGCTGCAAGTGTTTATATGATTCGGCTGTATTTTAATACAGTATCTCAGGCCATTCCTACCATGCAATAGACTTAGCCGCCTTCCTCAATGTCTTTACCAATTGCGGAACATTCTGACAAGAACATACTACGTCCAACTGTTCACAGTAGGACTGCCACTTCAGTCAGCTCCAGCCAATCAGTACGTAATCCCACTAATCCGCGTCAAGTCCCTCCCTCTTCTCGGCCAATCAGCTTGTACCTCCAGTGTGGAACGTTGCTCGAGGCGTGGTGTAGGATCAGTTACTGTTTTTTTCCACTGTCTTCTCGCTTCGGCTGCAGGAATGAAGGGTCCTACACACGTGCAGCTCTACACTGGGGCTCAGATGCCCATCCTGGGTCTGGGGACGTGGAAGGTGAGGGCGCTGCCTGGCATCACACTGCTGTCCCCCTGACTGTGCTTATGCATCCTTCTGTCTTCTGCTGGATTCATATAGCACAGACATGGGTGGCACTTGCCTTAGTATTATTGCATGTTGTTTCAGAATATGATGCTTTAACCTTCTGAGTGCCAGAGGGGTAAACACACACTCTGGCACTCAAAGAGTTAATCCTCATGTGCATCCATGCTTTATGCTCCCATTCCCCATACAACGCTCTGCTGTGAACCACATGTAATAATACTCTGCAACCAACAAATATGTACTCCTGCTCTGTGCAACCCCAATTACCCCGTATGTATTCCTCTGTGTGCAACCCCACAAGCATGTATTCCTCTGTGTGCAACTCCAGCAAGCATGTATTCCTCTGTGTGCAACTCCAGCAAGCATGTATTCCTCTGTGTGCAACCCCAGCAAGCATGTATTCCTCTGTGTGCAACCCCAGCAAGCATGTATTCCACTGTGTGCAACCCCAGCAAGCATGTATTCCACTGTGTGCATCCCCAGCAAGCAGGTATTCCACTGTGTGCATCCCCAGCAAGCAGGTATTCCACTGTGTGCATCCCCAGCAAGCAGGTATTCCACTGTGTGCATCCCCAGCAAGCAGGTATTCCACTGTGTGCATCCCCAGCAAGCATGTATTCCACTGTGTGCATCCCCAGCAAGCATGTATTCCACTGTGTGCATCCCCAGCAAGCATGTATTCCACTGTGTGCATCCCCAGCAAGCATGTATTCCACTGTGTGCATCCCCAGCAAGCAGGTATTCCACTGTGTGCATCCCCAGCAAGCAGGTATTCCACTGTGTGCATCCCCAGCAAGCATGTATTCCACTGTGTGCATCCCCAGCAAGCATGTATTCCACTGTGTGCATCCCCAGCAAGCATGTATTCCACTGTGTGCATCCCCAGCAAGCATGTATTCCACTGTGTGCAACCCCAGCAAGCATGTATTCCACTGTGTGCAACCCCAGCAAGCATGTATTCCTCTGTGCTCAACCCGATTACGCCTTCTCTATGCAAACCCACAAATATGTGTATTATGTTCTTTGCACCCTATGCATTCATGCTCCTCCGTGCAACACCAGAATATCTATCCCACCAAATCTATTTACACCCCGGACTAATGTAATTCTAATTCTCTGTGGGACCCCCAAATATACACTTGATCCTCCTCTGTGCATGATGCTTTCCAAATATGTATTTTCTCCTGTGCACCCCAAACAAATACGTATTCTTAATCCTCTTTTGGACCATCCATGTTCCTCCTCTGTGCACCCCCCTTATATATTCGAGTTAATGAAAAAGAAATACTTCACTTAAAGGGGAACTACCACCCCGTAAAAACTTAACCCGGTTCTGAAGATTTTGGCCTTTTTCTGACGGTCACTGGAACAGGAAGCACGGACGTCTCGTCACAGCGACGTCCGTGCGCCTGCGCTGTCAGTCCCTTTTGAGCCGGCCGGCTAGTCGCCAGTTGAAGAATCAATCCAGGTTAAGTTTTTGCGGGGTGGTAGTTCCCCTTTAAAAGGTCTTTTACGTGTGCTTGGTTTGCAAGCACACTGTAACAGAAGCTGAGAAGGGACCGGGTCGCCTTCCGCCGTCGTTCCCGGGTCTCTCCTTCTCGACGCCAGACTGGTGCCGTCGAGTGCACCGGTTGAGCAAAACAACGTTCCGGTGGTTGACTCAAAGTGGCGTCGAACCCCGGGATGACCGACTCTACCTCGAAGGATGCGGATACCGGAGGGGTCACGGGCTCTCGAACAATCGAACTTCACGGAACCGGAGCAGGGAAAGTGTTGCAGGAACCAAGGTAGTGGTAACCAAGATGTTCGAGCACTCCGGTGCTCGCTTCGAAGGTTGGAACTGGAACAGGAAAACCACAAGGCAGAGTCCACGTTGCCGCCTGACAGGATCCGAAGTCCGGTAGCGGGATCCTGGCAGCAGGCGGACGAACGATACAGGAACCTGGGCTCAGATGGGGGCGGCAGAGTGGCCACTTTAACCATAGGAACACACAACTCCAGGACTCTGGTTCACTCCAAACATAACACACACTTTATTGAATGAACAGCACATCTTTTATACATACAGTATAATACAATACCACTATGGGGACGGGAGGGGCCAGGTATTCTAATACTGGCTTGGCCCACTAACCAATCAGACACAATAGGCATGTTAGACCGGTGACAAAAGGGCCAATGGCAGATGGAGCCAAAGGGCCAATAGCAGGTAGGGAAAAAGGGCCAATGCCAATGGCAGATGGACTAACAAACATAATACTGATGATGTTACTACATTTAGAATACAAACATGATTGATTAAAGTCTAGACAAAGGCTTGATTGGCAGGAATACACATTCAGGGGACCAGGCCAGGGGTTGAAGCACGTGCACACTAGTTTGAATATGCGGCTTCAACCCTGGCCAATCAATGTGTGCAGTGAGTCGTTCGCCGACCAATCCGGCGTCGGCTCACTGCCTCCGGTTTCCCACGCTCGAGGCGGCGTTGATGCCTCAAACACCGGACCGGGGACCACCGATTCTACTTGGTGACCGGGTACCCCTCGAACATATCACATACGATACTAAAACATTCGCCATACTTTAAACATACGACGTTCAACATACATAAACCACAGTACATGATCCAAAGGCTACGCATACAGGTCTTTGCTCTTGAGTAATAGCTGGCCAGTTTGTACGACATGGCCAGCCTACAGTCCAAATGTTAATAAATGTCCATAGTCTTTGGATAGCTTGTTCGAGGTCCAGACAAGGGCTCAAGTAATGGGTAGGATCCGTTACACACACATAGAAGACCTTTTAAGTGAAGGATTTCTTTTTCATTAACATAATCTCGGCTCTGCTGCAGAACCTCTGACTGTCCCGGACCGGATTTCCCTGCTGTCGGCTAGAACGCTGACGTCAGGGAAAGGGGAGGGAGGGGGGAAACTTGTAAGCGTTTATCTCTCAAACCGTAAGGGTTTTGAGAGATGCCACTGGGGGCATTTTTCTACTTTTTTTAATGGCTACAAAACAGGGATTAGTAATTTTGAAGTATTACTATCCCTTTGACCTAGTAGTCATATATCTTTTACCACAAGTTAACACATTGAAGACCAAATATGTGTGCAATGTGCTTTGCAAGTATGTATATATTTCTTTAACAGTATGGTTTGAAGTGATTTGTCGCTCACACCTCTGGCCCTCAGCAGGTTGGCTAGTGTTTAGAACTACGTGGGAAAATATATTCTTGTAGCCTAGCACAGGCATCATGTTCTGCCACAGTAAGCATAGGAAATTTAGAACTCTATGGCACGTTATTTATGAAAGGGATAGTATTGTCAAATATTAACTAAACTGTATATTGCAGCAATTACAAAATAAAGCTAATTGTCCCCAGTCCTATCTCTCAGACTAGGGGTGCACCGAAATTTCGGTAGCCGAAACGTTTCGGCCGAAAATGGCATTTTCGGCAAAAAGCCGAAATAAAAAAAAGGCCGAAACGGGGAGCCGAAACAGGGGAAGCTCTCTCATTGCTCCCTGAACTGTCAGAGCCTTGTTATGTTAAGTCCGTGTCCTCACTTCTGCGCTATGCTCCCAGAACGTGTTTGTTACATAGAGATGGTTTTGCTCATTATGTTGTCAGTGTCCACAATTCTGCGCTATGCTCCCAAAACGTTATAGTTACATAGCGATGTTTTTGCTTGCTTTGTTTAGTCAGTGCCCTCACTTCTGCAACATGCTCCCAGAACGTGTTAGTTCTCCACTTTAAAAGTTGCTGTCTTCACTATACTACAAGTCCCATCATCCTTACCTTGCCTGGTGCCGAACATAGCTTTGTTTGAGTGCTAAAGAGAGTTGTGAATGAGCGCTGCCTCACGCTCTCTCCCCGCCCTGTATTCTGCTTGCAAAGCAGGGTAGGAAGCGGGGACAGCGCTCATTCACAACTCTCTTTAGCACTTAAACAAAGCAATGTTCGGAACCAGGCAAGATAAGGATGATGGGACTTGTAGTATAGTGAAGATAGCAGCTTATAAAGTGGAGAACTAACACGTTCTGAGAGCATGCTGCAGAAGTGAGGACACTGACTGAACAAAAGGAGCAAAACCATCTCTATGTAACTAACATGTTCTGGGAGCATAGCGCAGAAGTGAGGACACTGACTTAACATAACGACGCTCTGACGAAACTTTGTCCAGAGAACTTTTCAAAGACTATAGGCCATTTATTTTGCAGAACACTGCATATTTAGTTAGATATTTTAATATATACAGTGTTATGCTATATTGTAAATTTTAGAGTAAAATTATATTAAAGCAATGCACCCTGGGACTTGTAGACCTGTTTAGTAAGCAGTATTGGTAACCTTCAGCTCATGGGACTTTCACTTTGACTGTGCCATTGTACTTGCTCTACTATATTTTTTGTTTCTTTTGTTAGCCCAATAAACTAAAAAAAGTCCTTTTCGGTTTCGGCCAAGTGCATCCTGACATTTCGGTTTCGGCACAAAATTTTCATTTCGGTGCACCCCTATCTCAGACCTTTATAGTTTGAGAGCTAATCGTATTTAAAGTTCCCCCCTCCTTTTCCACTTTTGCTGACGTCAGCGCTCCAGCTGACTGCAGGGGAATCCGGGACCGGCGGAGGCTATGCAGCAGAGCTGAGATCTCGTTACTGAGACAGAAATCTTTCACTAGAACAGTCTACAAAGTGTGATTGCAAATCAAGCACACTTTGTAGACCATTCCAGTGAAGGATTTCTGTCTCAATAACACGATCTCGGCTCTGCCGAAGAGCCTCCGCTTGTCCAGGAACCGGAGTCCCCTGCAGTCAGCTTGAGCTCTGACCTCAGGGAAAGTGGAGGGAGGGGGGAACTTTAATTACAATAGGACTGGGGCATTTAGTTTTATTATGTAATTGCTACAATATACAGTTTAGTTAATATTTGACAATACTATCCCTTTAAAGCAAATTAGTTATTCTGGAGTGAACCAACCGCACCATAGCGGACGCCTAAGAATCACTGTCAAATTAAATAGGGCTTTTAACCCCTTGAATGCTAGTCTGGCCTCCAATGCATTGCTTTGCAACGCATTGGAGATCTAGCTAGCATTCAAGGGGTTAAAAAAAATCTATTCAAGAGCGTGAAGATTTTGGAATTTTTATTTGTCCCCTATGGTACAGTTGGTTTACTCCCAGAATAACTCCAGATTGCTTTTATAACTATGGGCCTATATTCTGGATCTGGAGGCTTCATTCTGTGGTCACACATCTAAAATTTAGGACTATCCTTGGCAATCCAGGTCATGAGATCATCCTAGTTAGTTCTCCTTTATGGTTGGGGATATGTACAAGTGTGCAATCACTGCAGTAAAAATAGCATAATAAAACCTGATATTGTATGTGTAACAGCCTTACATTGTCTCCACAACACTTGAATATTGCACACTTAGGAAAAACACATATAGCAGGGCTGATAAATAATCTTAAAGGGATAGGAATGTTTCCCAATAAATCATCTCCAATTAATCTTCATAGTATTTGGGCCATGGAGAGTGTTATTTTAATACTGTCAGAGTTGTAGTTCAAGAGTAATTGAATGATAAAGTATCCACCTCCCGTCCCTTTTACTGATGTAACACTGCTTACCTCAGAGTAGCAAGACTGTTCGGATGGATCACAGAGAGGGACAATCTTCAGTGATCATAAGGAAAAACCTGAAAAACCTGTCAAGGGGGGCAGGGTTTTCCTTATGATCACAGTAAGAAGATTGTCCCTTGCTATGATCTGTCCGGTCAAGAGACCAGATTCCACATCTGAGGGGAGGCGGCTTACACTAGGTAAAAGGGGCGGGAGGGGACCCTTTATCATTCAATTACTCTTGAACTACAACTCTGACAGTATTGAAATAACACTATACATGGCCCAAATACCATGAAGATTAATTGGAGCTGCTTTTATTGTGAAACATTACCATCCCTATCCCAATACATTACTACAATGTCAGGAAGGGTGCTGTTTTGGCACCAGATAGTTGGACACAGTTCTTGTTCTAGTACAGGCGTGAACAACATGAGATGCTCCAGGTATTGCTGTGCTTCAACTGCCATCAGTGGGAGACTATCAATTTCTGTAATGCTTATGCAGGGCCACAAGAACACATGCTCAATCAAATAGGCACTTATCCTCCTGTTTAAAAAACCTCCAAAAAATAGGGTTGCACCAATACTGGTATCGGTGCCGATACCGGCATTTGCGTGAATACTCGTACTCGCGCAAATGCGGCCGATGCCAGCACCGATACCCTGTGTCAAGGTCGGTGCTGCAGAGAGAGAGCCTGGGGAGCTGCTCACAATGCTCCCCGGTCGCCTCTCTCCCTCCTGCAGCTTCGGAGCGTTGCCACGGGTTACCATGGCAACCCTCCGACGCTGACCTCTGCAGGGGCTCGCGAGAGAACAGCGAGCACCCGGCAGAGGAGGGTAAGGCAGGCAAAGGGGGATCAATAGAGGCCAGATGGGGTGAAGAAAGAGGCAGAGAGGGGGTCAAGAGGGAGAAAAAAAAGGCAAAAGAGACTAAGGGAGAAAAAAAAAAAAGAGGACAAAAGGAGGAAGGATCCGGAGACAAAAGGAGGGGGGCCAAGAAGAGGCAAAAGGAGGGGGGATCAGGAGGGAGAGAGAGAGAGAGACAAAAGGGTGGGATCAAGAGTCAAGGAGGGGGAGAAAGGGGGATCAAAAGGGAGAGAAAAAGCCAAGGCAAAAGGAGGGAGCGCAAGAGGGGGAGAATGAAGCAAAAGGTGGGAATCAAGAGGGGGAGAAAGAGGCAAAAGGGGAGAATCAAGAGGTGGTGTGTATGTGTGTGTATATATATATATATATATATATATATATATATATATATATATATATATAATATATATATATACACACACACTTTAGGTACTTGGAAAAATGGCAAATAACCGAAAAAAAAGTATCGGTAATTGGTATCGGTGAGTACTTTAAAAAAGTATCGGTACTCGGTCTTAAAAAAAATTGGTATCTCTACAAAAAAACTTGAACTATAACTTTCCTTATTTAAGTGTTGGCCACCATGTCACCCGGCTGCACAATGCATTCATATGTAAGTGTTGTCTCCTGTAGAAGCACCAACCATTGAGGAGCATCATGCCAATACTCTCATCGGGTGGCGGCACATTTTACAAAAGGATTACGAGTTCAGGCGAGTGCCCAAGGCTGTGAGGCAGTCCAGGCATGGTAAGCTGTGAGCAAGTCCAGCGTTTAAAGCGGAACTACCACCTGAACTAAAGTCGCCCTGCCATACTTAGGCAGGTGGCAACTAGCTTAATAATCCTTATTTTACCTGTCCAAAGTGCCCAGGAGTAAAGTTATTGCTGACCGTAAGCCAGACATCAGCGCAGTCATCTTGTCTGCGCGCCTGCTCTTTCAGTCGCCACCAGCCTAAGTATGGTAGGGCGATTTTAGTTCAGGTGGTAGTTTTGCTTTAAATTTGGTGATTCATCCCCCTTACACGCGGGAAGCCTCAGCCTGTCAGAATTGTTTTTTGTTTGTTTTTTTTAAACCGGTGCGCCCACTGTTACTTCCTGTAGCACTTGTTTCAAATAATTAGGAAGTAAATTTACTGTGTTCTAACTGACAGGAAGTGACTCAACAGTTTCTGTTACATCCTCTGGAGAACTGTATGTCACTGACTTTCCTCTTCATTAAAGTATAACAATAACTATTTGGAATTTGACTGCTAAGGGGCACTGCTACTGTAAAAAAAAAAAAAAAATATGCACAGGTTTAAACTGTATAACTCTTCAGTGGGAACACCCTTATTTTATTCAAAAGGAAACACCATACAATATATATTTGTAAAGTGGTTGCTTATAAGTGTCACCTGAACCAGTCAGTAGGGATAAATCACTTAGGGTGTTTTTTTTTTTTTTGTTTTTTTTTTTTTTTTTTAATTGTGTGGGATTAAAAAAATAAATGAAAGGGAGGACTGGAATTGTTAAATATGTGTTTGTTAGGATGGGCCAACTTCGAGATTGTTTGCAGAGTACTTTGGGTTTATTGAACCCCTTAAGGACCAGTTTTTTTTTCTTTTTTTTTTTTAACATGAGAGGGGCAGAGCCACTTCATTGGTTGAACTGCGGGACATGTAAGCGATCACATGTACCAGCTCGCCGATAGAAAGTCTTAAGCTGACTGCTCTGGTCTTGGAGTAGTCAGTTGCAGCCTCCCGGCATGATTGATTTCAGGCAAGCTGTGATTTAACCCATGACATGCCATGACCGTCACTGGTCCTTAAATATGAAATCTGTCACGGTCTTGGCACGTTCACGGATGATACAGGGTTATGTTGAGTCCATAAAATAATTAAATTCAACAGCTGATACACTTGTGTGCCTGGGTGGGAGGTATAGAGAGGCCCTCAATGTGTGTGTATAATCCTCCTTTAGTGACTGGCTGGGGATGATGGGAGTTGTAGTCCTCAACAGCTGAAGGGCCTCGGATTACACACACACACACACACACACACACACACTCACTCTATAGCAGCCCTTATCCAGTACTGATATTAATCTTGCCAGTCAGTGACCTTTCGTAGTAGCCATCTGAACCTATAAATAGATATTTTAAATCATATTATTAGGATTCTTAAAGGAACTTGTGTTTAAAATAAGTTGATACAGAAACTGAATTTCACAGAACATAAGAGCCAATGTCCCTGTCCAGGTTACCCATTTTGCAATTTACTGAAAGTGTAATCTTGTGTACTACAGTGACTTGTTATACATTAATCGCTGACATTTATAGGGTCAATATGCATGGCATTGCGTGTGCTGTTTTCAGCTGGCTTGGGGAAGCAATTTTCCCTTGCACGCTTCACTTCCTGCAGCACATCACACAGTAGAGTGCAGCCTCCTGACCTGGAAGTGGGGAGTGCAAAGCAGCATAACCGTTGTTGCAGAGGTACCTTTTGCCACGTTGGTTTGGGGTGCAAAAATAGCTGTTGTGCCAATCTTTGCCTAATCCTCTATGATATCGAGTTCTGTGAATAGCAACATTTACACACACATCTAAATGTTCCAAACTGTCTTTCTATGAGAGCAACTGACAAGTAATTTTGTGCATCATACCTCTTGAGGGGCTTGTTCTGACATTTTGGGGCATTTCTACCTGTACATTTTTGCTACATTAAATCTTGTGGTACGTGCTTATTCAGGGTTCTGTAATATACTTTGTAAAGGACCATAGGCCATTACTACGGGCACTTGTTAGTGCCAGCAGAAGGATCACAAGAGACTGGAAGACATGGATGAAAACCCCAGCTCCTGGCAGCTTGGCAGCCACAAAAATGTGTCCGGGCAGGTTAAAATCCCCACCGTTCATGTTAGCAAGTAGGCAGCCTTCTGATTGGCTGCCTACCAGATGGTAGTATGTAGGCAACCTTCTGATTGGTCGCCTACCGCAGGGCTCAAAATTTCCACTCTCCACTAGCCAATGGCGAATGAAAATTTAGCCCTGGCGAGTAGAAATTCAGCCCTGGTGGGTATGTTTTGGCTTGCAGTGGCGAGTAAGTCTTCAGGTCTGGCTAGTAGCAAAGGACTGCAGATTATAAGCCCTGGCCTACCGTCTATACAAACTTCTACTGTCCATGTGTAACCCTGCACTGTCACGGGTTTATTATGTGTGTGTGTATTGGAACGGAACAGGCTGTGTAACGTGATTAGGCCCGTTACTTGGGGCACTGCATTGGAAGGACAGAGGTATTTGTGAAATACCCAACACAAATAACTAAAAGGCTGAACTCACGGAGGCCAGCCAGCCGCAAGAGGATTGCCGCACCTTGTTGAAATGTATGCAGCCCTCTGATTGGCTGCCTACTGTACTATAAGGTGTAGGTGGCTTCCTGATTGGCCATCTATCATTCCATGTTAAAATGTACTGGATTGTGTGTAGAATGTAGGCGGCCTTCTGATTGGTCGCCACTTGTCCCCCTAGTCAGTCACTCCGGTTTCTATTGGTTAGGGAGCCGAAGTGATATAATTGAGTTATGCGCCAGACCCGGGAAATTCAATCTGCTATAGAGAACAATGGCCCGGGTCCTGATTGGTCACCTGTCATTTGTTGCTCCGACTCCTTTTGGCTGGGGATTGGAGCGGCACCATTGAATTATGTAAAGAACCCATCTCTGTACTCTGTCCCTTTGTCCCTGTTTCACTCCACTATTGTCCCATTGTGTTCCCTGTCCACACCACCATTGTTGTATTGTACCTGGTTTTCCTATAAAATGTCCCCTGTTCCTTCAATAAAGTAGTAGTTGTTTTGGACTAGAACTGCATCCTGATGTTTTATTGCTGATTGGTCTAAAGGGTCCCCTTTGACACGCATTCAAGGACCCTGTGTTTCAGTCTTCCATGCAGCAGTCCAAGATCACGCCCTGGCTACCCACTTGTAGCTGCATCCAGAAGGGAGAAACCTGGCACGACGGCCCAAGACAACTCAGCATCTTGGGTTCCTGTTACATACTTGTCTCAATTTGTGGAATGTCCCTCACTCTTATCTGCTTGCCAAGTCAAGTTTACTAATGCATAAATCTCTTAACCTATTCAGTGGTAAAAGTTGTTGCAACTTATTCCAGTTACCCTCTGGCACTCAAAGGGTTAAAGGGATAGTAATGCCCACATTTAAGTTTATTCAGTATTGTAGATGTTAAAAAAATAATAAAGTAAATGGAGGAAGTCCTATCTCTCAAACATTTATGGTTTGAGAGATATTTGCCGCTAAAGTTCACCCTTCCCCTCCCCTTCTCCTGACTTCAGCGCTCTAATGACAGCACGAGATCTCCCAGTCCTGGGACCCGCTGGCAGCTCTTCAGCAGAGCCGAAATGGTGATATTAAAGGAATGGTAATGTCCCTTTACATGTTTTTCTCAGTTTGTAGTCCTTAAAAAGCAGAGTTTAACTAAAAAACCCATATCTCTCAAACTGCAATAGTTTGAGAGATACAGGCATTTAAAGTTTGATGTGTCCTGCTTTCAGCTGTAAAGCTGACAGCAGGAGATCAGTGTCGGCCGACACGTAGGCTCTTCAGCAGAGCCAGAATTGCGTTTTTTAAACAGAATGACTGCATTACAATGGTCTACTAAGCAAGGCATCAGCGCAGACATCTTGCCTGCGCTGTCAGTCGTGGTCTCCCTACAGATGCATTGCACTGTCCCGAACGGCACCGGAAGGGACTGACGGCGCAGGCTCGCAGACTGCAATAACCTGGCCGTCAGCCTCGGAAGCTTAAAGATTACTTTAGAAGTGGCTACTTTTGGACAGGTAAAATAACTATTATTAAGCTAGTCGCCACCTGCCTAAGTATTGCAGGGCGACTTTACTTAACGTGGTAGTTCTGCTTTAAGTCTGTTTTTATTCTCTTCAGGATTTTAGGATTTC